>OY856410.1:687410905-688083405 GCA_963693085.1 Alisma plantago-aquatica | reverse complement strand
CTAATTATGATAATGTAACGGTTCAATAAGACAACATAGTGTGAAAAAACTGATTTGTATTCCACACTGACTTTGTATCGACCCAATAAATGGGTATAGAAATGGGTGTTAAAACAGGATGCTATCGTAATACTACTCTTTAAAGCTTAGTTGTAAATGTATTCTGTCATCAGGTTTTGAAAACCAAAGAATGTCTTAGTCGTGGAAACCGTTTCCACCGTACTCAGATATATAGTCGTTTATATCCCCGCACGATGTTTAGCATTACTTTTTTTTTTTGCTTTTCTTGCCGTTCAAATCCATGTTGAATGGTCGGTTTGCCTTGTTCGTTGATCTTCAACGGTTGCCATCATGGTCTGATGAGCTGGTATCTCTATTTGTCTCTTTGATGCCCCCCAGCCACACCTTTCGTGGCCGGCACCGCCCACTGCTAGCGCGACCCCTTTTTGGCAGACAACAATCTAGAAGCCTTTAAACCGGTACTTGCTTTCTTTTCTTCGCAGTATTTTCTTTTGTTGTCTGTTTGGTCTTTTTTTTTTTTTTAAATTGACCATTCTATTCATCCCGTTGTCTGTTTGGTCTGCCTAACCCTTCTTCAAACAAACGACTTTGTGAGTACACGACTTGCGTGTTGCCTAGTATAAAAGGGTATTTGGAATCTTAAATCCATAAGAACTATACTTCAATTTGGCTCGTTATAATCTGTTGTGGGTTATAGATTATTAAGTGAACATTGGCCGTTGGACCCCTCATCAAACAAAAGACTTCGTCGCTACACGACTTGCACGTTGCCTAATCTTCAATCGATAAAACTGTGCTTCCATCTGTCTTGTTATAGAGCGCAGCACTCGAACCATAAAATTAGGCGTATCACATCATGCAAATCCGAGATACTGACTCAAGATGACGACCATCAATCGCACTAAAAATTTGTAGTAGCGAGACAGGAAAAAAGGTTGTTATACCTATTCTTGAGACACCGTTTGCGTCTTGGCTACGTACCGTCGTTTGATTTACTTGTGCTTTATAAGGACCGTCGAGTCAAACGGTTGTTGATTACACAAAGGCATCTCTAACGGTTAGGTGAAGCAAAGGCAAATGTCTACTGATATAGAACACACCACCTTCATACATTCAGATCCCCGGTTAACACAGACACGTAATACGGAGTGTCTTTATACATTCAGATCCCCGGTTAACACAGACACGTAATACGGAGTGTCTTTCTAACATAACGTAAAAGGTTTTTCACACAGATGCTAAAAGATTTTTCGGATGATCGAAATAATGGAATAATATACAAGTATTTGATATCAGTGATAAAAATCACTAATAACCATATGGATTTTAGATTATACAATAACAATATAAGTTTTAAACAATACTATATACAATTTGAATATCATATTTTGTATAATTATATAAAATATATTTTATATGAAATAATACTTATGCATTGTGTACTTATGTATCACATAATGTATATTGTTATATTAAACAATGTTTATTAATGAATTGTATAATACTTATTTTAGACTTGAATAAGTCAAACAAAATATTTGGATTATGTTAGAAGTATATATCACATATGGGCTGAAGTCTGTATGTCCACATAGAGGCTAGTCAAGTCTAGTCATATCTGAAACTCTCTATAGTTATGTTCACTTTCTACTATATAATGGAGAATTGTCTCTCTTGTACAACACAAGATTGTGAATATATTGTTTATTCATTATTTCCAACATGCTATCAGAGAGAAAGCAATACATCTCTGCATGTGGACGGCCGCTGCCGTCATGGCTGGCTGCCCATCGATCACCCTCTTTGTAGGGCCATCTCCGTTGACCTGTCTCTGAAAGGTCTTCATTGCCCAGATTTCTGCATCGTAGACCTAGATCTAACAAGTATCGTCTTCACTGTCATCTAGCATCCCCGTGTTTGTTCTTCCCCCAAGCACCAAATTCAGCCATTGCCTTTTGAGAAGCAGAGAAGGCATGTATTGTTCACGCCTCCGAGGTCTTTCACTAGGGATAGTCCCATGGTCATCCTGTAAGAGGTGAGATCACCTCCTTGCTAAAATTTTAAAGAAAATACAAAACATCCACTTTTTCCAAGAAAGAATAGACATTGTGGAATGCATGCACAAATAAGCATGTTTCAGATACATGAAAAATGTCAATAGCAGCAGAAAGAAACTAAGTTATTACATTGCTTTTTGAACTCTTGTTCACTAAATGAGTTTCTTTGCAAAGGAAAAACTAAAAAGAAACTATAGGATCTAGCAATAAGCAACCTAGTCATCCTTGATTGTAAAACATAAATCTACTACTCTAGAACTTGGTCACCTTGGCCATGTTCAACACCTTGATCTAAACCTGGGTGGTTGAAAAAGCACCCAACAAAAGGAAAAGAAAACAAGGTATGTGTAAGAAAAAATGAACAAGGATAAAAGATAAGAAATAACATGGAAAGTAAGGCTAAGATTTCATCATTAGATGAAGAAGATCAAAAGTATGAGGTAGAAGTAAATAGATGCTTGCCATAACACAAATAGTAAAAAGATTGCATGCATGATTAATATTGACTACCTAAACTATGTAGGGTTGAGGCACCTACCTAACCTAAACCAATATGTGAGGGAGAGTAACACATTCCAATCACCTACAAATATTCTATACTGGGAAGAGTAACACATTCCCCTGGGCGAATTTATGCATGCCCTATCTATGGGTGGTTGTACAAAAGTTCCACTATACTAGTTAAATAGTCTAATAAAATCAATATGCTAAGAACTATGGCAAGTATAAGCATCAAGTAAATAAAGACATGGCAGTGGGGTACAAGACTCAAGAAATAAATAATAAAACTGATTTGGAGGCAAAAATAGTGAAGGACTTTATCAAAAGAGAATTAGGGTTTCATAGAAGCCTCATTAGGGAAACTAGGTTAGGGTTTGCAATTATTCCCAACTTAGGTGTAAGGAAAGCACATACCTTTCTTAGTGAGATCCAATTGCTTTTCTTTCACTACTTTAATCGATTCCAAAGCCCACTTTTCCTATTTTCAATATATCATCATGTATTAGGTTTTTACATAGGTATAAGGGTAAGGAAACCCTAACTTTTGGACTTTTTGATCAAAACCTCGATCTAGACTATGAAATTATCACCATTGAACTTATTAGGTTCTCCGGATTAAGAAAACATATATTTTTGTCTATTTTGGAGTTGTGAGGTTAAAAGTGTATTTTGATTATTTTTATCTATTAAATTTATTTTTGGAAAAAACCTTCCAATAAAACTCAAAACGAAGTCTCAAAAACATTTTTATTAAAAATCTTACATTTTTTAATTCCAAAACATATCTTCTTTTAGTTTTTGGACAAAGGAATAGAAATATATGATTTTTCCCATTCTGACCAATTAGAGAGTGTCACATCATCAAAGCCATCGCAGAGAGGCAAAGAGAGAGTGAAGAATGGGCCCACGCCACTGATTTGGTCCAATCAAAGTGGGCCAAGTCAGGGGTCAAAGGCGCAACTTTGACTCGCTCAAAGCAAAGCAAATGATGGTAAAAAGATAGTACTGTCCTCAAGCCCAAAAGCAAAGGGAGATAGAAAACAAGGAGGACAGTAGAGGGAAAACACACAAGGGGATTCATCCCCTTCGTCGACCCACTCTAAGGCGACGAATAGAAACTTGAATTTTGGGCGAATTTGTGAGAGTTGATCAAACTCGAAAGCAAGAACATGAAAAGAAAGAGGGAAGCACTATAAACTTGAGGAACTGGTTAATTTGAACTGAGATTCCGAGGAGAACAAGCATGAACCGCCGCATGCTCTGTATCAAAATTGAACACTGACAAGCAAGGATGCGAAAGCACGAGTAATTGGAGGGTGAAAGTAGTTGCAAGGGGTTTGGGGAAGACTCGGGTACCGATTTTTATAGGCAAGGTTGAGTAAGAAAGAGAGAAGGTAGTGGCCCAAACTTTCTTGGAGGGCAAGGTTTGAGGCTTTCCTAGTTTCTCCAAAAAAACAAAAATTCTAGGGGTCATTGGATGCACTTTCTAACTTGGAAGCGTTTGCAAAAGATTTCGTACGAATTGATCGAGAAACAAACAAGAAACCAAGAAAATACGTTCCACATGAACCAGTCCTTGTTTCCTGATCGACATAATCTAGGAGATGATTTGTGAGTAGTCGGATCATAGATCCAACGGTCAAAATCACACGAGTCAAAGGTCAACGCGTGACATTTAAATCGAATCCCCAATCGTATTGAAACATAATATATTTATGCATTGATTTTCCTTTTTCTCTCTCCTCATTTGAGAAGGAAAACATGCTCCAAAATAAATGAAAATTGACATCTAGCCTATTTTTGATATAAGAAATCTGAATATGAAATTAGTTTTTCCTTTTGAGAACTTTTATAATATCAAATAAATCAAATCTTATTTTATCTTTCCTCCTTCATTAATGGTTATAAGATTATCCAAATTTGATGAAAGTGTTGGGTTTTGTGGAGAAAACATGCGCGGAGAAGCAATAAAATCCACGCAACCCGAAACATGATCTCGTCGACAACAACGTATTTAGAAGGAGTGTTTACAGGATATACCTTATCGCGGAGCAAGTCCGGCGATGTCCCTCTGCATGACGGTGCAACACTACTTGTCTACACAGACAGAACTTCTCTCCCGTTCACTGTCGTAGGTTGATCCGGTGGCGCTCCTTTGCGGCAGTGATGTCCGCCGCTCGTAGCGCGTACAGGTGGTCATCGACGTCCTCCGAATGCAGGCGTCAAGGCGTCTGCGTCTCTACTTTGTCCACGCAGATGGATGGAACTCCACGTCGCTCTTCCCAAGCCGGCGGGAAGGAGTGTGTCTCTGCAGCGGCATGCTAGCGGCGCATTGCTCTCCTTCCTCTCATAAGGATGGTGACGGCTAGGGATTACGTGTGTGAGCGTAAACTAGAAGCGTCTTTCGATATCTTATATAGATATCGGCCGTAAATCCTCCTTTAAATAGGATACGAAGGGAAGTAGGGTTTCATAAACCCATCGGTAAACAGAAACGTTGCGTTAATTAAAACGCTCGTGGATTAATTAGAATATTCTGGAATTCATTAATTAACCAAATAATCACATTAATTGATTAATTAATATCCGACTCCATGCAATCGCTTGGGATGTCTCTATGGGCATCTATATACCAACAGACTCCCACTTTAACTTAGAGCTAGTCACTCCAATATTATTCTAATCCATTACATAAATATTTTAGTAATCAATGTGATTCGGAGCAATTCCAATCAAATCCACAGTTATACACCTATTCCAACACATCCTATGCATGTGACATGGTAGGATACAAATTACGTTGGCAGTGATATCCATAATCATATTATGATTTCACAAGCAATGATTGGTATCTAGCAAGACTTCATTGCCACCCAAGTAATTGGAGAAGTTAGAGAACAACTTGACCTATCATTCATGACTGGTGTTACAGTGATTGTATAGTTCTTTTATCTCTGATATCTGGATTGAACTCGAGTCATGGAATTGTTATCCTTTTCAACATTCAATCCATGTTCCTTGAACTAGAGCAGACTGTCTGAGATATATGTAATCTCAATATCACATATTGACTCGCATCAGCATGGCCATGCATTTCTCAGTCTCGCTTATCAAGTGGCAGGAATATCAAACTCCCGTAGGAAGGACAAATTCCATCTACATCACTCACAGTCATCCCCATGTGTCACAGTTCACCCAAGCACCATCTTTATGGAAATCCTTATTCAGGACCACGGTGGATGATGTCAAAGTACACTGAACGACATGTGATAAGTGTAGTGACTTCAGGTCTAAGAACCACAATCACCACCATCATTATGAGATGTGACTCTAACTACCAATCATAGTATCCATGTGTCACTCTCAAGGTGGGTCTATCCGATACACTGTTCTCTAACAAGTATCTATGTATTTGGTTTTATATCTCCATATCATGGACAATGAGATTGTTCCATCAACCAACATACATTCTAATCTTATGTGTTATTGATGTCTATGGATATTTCCACAATAACAACCGATTAGGGACAAAACAAGAATACTTACTCTTAGCATACATATGATCTCACTGTTCAGGTCATCAACCCGAAGACATATGCCATTGAGTATATTATTCTATAGAAATCTATAAGCTTTATGGTCATCTCACAATATAAAACACAAACATATAGATTGGAAACTTGCCTTTATTGATATGATCAATGTAGTATTACAAATCCTTTACATAGTATCCCATTACAATCATCGAATGATAGTCTCTATGGGCATACATACCAAGAGATTCCCACTTGCACTTATACCCAATCACTCATGAATCTCAATCCAAGTGATCGAACATGCCCATCATGTTTCTGCTGTGAAAGTGCTTTTGTGAGTGGGTCAGCCACATTGCTTTCTGTAGGTACTATGCAAATCTTCACATCTCCTAGTTGTACGATCTCTCGTATGAGATGGAACCGCCGTAGAATATGTTTGGAACGTTGGTGCGATCTTGGTTCTTTAGCCTGTGCAATTGCTCCATTGTTGTCGCAAAACAACTCAATTGCATCACCAGCGCTTGGAACCACTCCAAGTTCAAAAATGAACTTCTTGATCCACACATCTTCCTTCGCAACATTAGATGCGGCAATATATTCGGCCTCTATTATAGAATCCACAGCCGTCTCTTGCTTGGAACTCTTCCAGCTCATAGCTCCGTTGTTTAGGTAAAACACAAATCCAGATTGGGATATGTAGTCATCTTTGTCAGTTTAGAAGCTAGCATCGGTGTAAGTCTTTACCACAAGCTCTTGCTCACCGCCGTATACCAAGAATTGATCCTTAGTCCTTCTCAAGTACTTTAGGATGTTCTTTATGGCTGTCCAGGGACATTCACTTGGATCTGACGGATACCGACTCGTCATGCTCAAAGCATATGATACATCAGGACGAGTACATAACATTGCGTACATGATAGATCCAATTGCTGATGCATATGGAATCTTACTCATGCGTGCCCGTTCATCACATGAACTAGGACCTTGGGCTTTAAAGATTGTAACCCCATGGGACATGGGCAAGTTACCTCTCTTAGAACCCTCCATGCTAAACCTCTTTAGCACCTTGTCAATGTATGTGCTCTGGCTTAGGCCTAGAAGCCTTATAGATCTATCTCTATAGATCTTGATCCCTAGTATATAGGATGCTTCGCCTAAATCCTTCATAGAGAAGGTCTTCCCTAGCCAACCTTTTACTGTCTGAAGAGTAGGGATGTCATTTCCCATCAATAGTATGCCATCCACATACAGTATGAGAAATATGACTATGCTCCCACTTACCCTTTTGTAAACACAAGATTCATCTTCATTTTGACTAAAGCCAAACTTTTGACTACTTCATCAAAACATAGATTCCAGCTCCGAGATGCTTGCTTCAATCCATAGATTGACCTTTGTAGCTTACAGACTTTATTGGCTTCCTTTGGATCGATAAAACCCTCAGGCTGTGTCATGTACACATCCTCAAGTAAATTCCCATTAAGGAATGCTATTCTAACATCCATCTGCCAAATCTCATAGTCATGATAAGCTGCAATGGCAAGCATGATCCTGATGGATTTAACCATGGAAACTGGTGAGAAGGTCTCGTCATAATCAACACCTTGAATTTGTCAGAATCCTTTAGCAAGCAATCTACCTTTATAGGTATGAACATTTCCATCCATGTCAGTCTTCTTCTTGAAGACCCACTTGCACCCTATGGGTTTTACCCCTTCGGGTGGATCCACCAAGGTCCATACCTTGTTGGTGTACATGGATTCCATCTCAGATCTCATGGCTTCGAGCCATTTCTCAGATTCTGGTCCCTTAGTAGCTTCTAGATAGGAAGTTGGCTCATCTTCTATGCCCAATTCGTCACTATCTTGAGTCACGAGAAATCCAAATCTCTCAGGCTCAAGTCGTGTCCTACTAGACCTACGAGGTTCCTGTGTTACATTTGGAACTTGAAATTCCACAACAACTTGTGAGTCTTCATGTTCCTTATGTACCTCCTTAGGTTCTCTGCTTTCTTGTTGGTCCAGAACTTCTTCGAGCTCTACATTCCTCCCTCTAATTCCTTTGGAAATAAATTCCTTTTCAAGAAATACAACAGTCCTAGCAACAAACACTTTGTTGTCAGTTGGTGTGTAGAAGTAGTATCCCCGAGTTTCCTTGGGGTATCCAACAAAATAGCATTTTTCCGATTTGGGTCCAAGCTTTTCAGGAAATTGTTTCCTAACATAAGCTTCACATCCCCAAATATTTAACATAGACAAATTGGGATGATTCCCATTCCATATCTCATATGGTGTCTTTTGAACCGATTCGGAAGGTACACGGTTAAGTGTAAACGCTGCAGTTTCAAGAGCATATCCCCAGAACGATATTGGAAGTTCGGCTGAACTCATCATTGATCGTACCATGTCTAATAATATACGATTCCTTCTTTATGACACACCATTATGTTTTGGTGTACCAGGTGGAGTCCATTGTGATACAATACCACGGTCTCTCAGAAGGTCCTCAAACTCTTGGCTTAAGTATTCACCACCTTGATCTGAACGGAGTGCTTTAATACTCTTACGAAGTTGCTTCTATAATTTATTCATGAAAGTCTTGAACATTTCAAGAGTTTCTGACTTGTGTTTCATAAGATATACATAGCCATACCTACTGAGGTCATCAGTGAAGGTAATGAAGTATTGATAGCCTCCTCTAGCATTTGATCTAAAAGGTCCACATACATCAGTATGTATGAGCCCTAGCAGATCACTAGCTCTCTCACTGTGTCTAGTGAAAGGAGTTTTGGTCATCTTTCCTAATAAACATGCCTCACATGTCTCTAATGATTCAAAATCAAAAGAGTCTAGATAACCATCCTTATGGAGTCTAGATATGCGCTTCTCATTTATGTGCCCAAGACGACAATGCCATAAGAATGTTTTGTTTGATTTGTCAAGTTTTAACCTTTTAGTATTTACATTATATATGCTAGTATCAAGTTCTAACAAGTAGATACCATAATGCATAGGGGCATTTCCATAAAAGATTTCATCTTCAGATATAGAAATAATTCCATTCTTAATGTGAAATTCAAATCCACTCTTGTCCATACAAGATACAGAAATAATATTTCTATTAATGGCAGGTACATAATAGAAATTCTCTAATTCTATTACAAGGCCCGTAGGCAAAGATAAAATAATAACTCCAACTGCGGTGGCAGCAACTCTTGCTCTATTAGCAACCTGGAGCTCGACTTGGCCCTTTCGTAAAGTCTTACTTCTTATCATATCTTGCATATTAGAACATATGTGTGATCCAGATCCGGTATCCAGTACCCATGATGAACAAGTATTTAAGTTTATCTCAATAACATATATACCTGAAGTGGAGATCTCTATCCCCTGCTTCTTCTTCCTTAGCTCCTCCAGGTAGAGAGGATAATTTCTTTTCCAATGTCCAGGCTGGTGACAATGGTGACAACTGCCTTCTTTGGAGATCCCACCTTTAGCTTTGAGCGTGGATGACTTTGGCTTCTGCCCGTCTTTAGAACTTTTGTTAGCCTTGCCTTTGCCTTTTGACTTTACCTTTGTCTTACTGATCATCATCACAGACTTGGGCTTGTCTTTCTTCATCTGTGCTTCAGCTGTCCTCAACATGCCCAACAATTCTGACAATGGCTTGTCAAAATTGTTCATGTTGTAGTTCATGACAAAATGATTATATGATTCAGGAAACGATTGTAGAATCACATCAGTGGCCAACTCTTGACCTAGGGGAAATCCCGACTTGGATAGGCTTTCCACATACCCAATCAAGGTGAGTATATGGGTGCCAACTGAGTCTCCCTCTTTCATCTTTCTTTTGAACAAAGCCTTTGAGACATCATATCTCTCCTGTCTTGCTTGATGTTGATACATGTTCTTGAGATGTGTTACCATCTCCATGACATTCATGTTCTCATGCTGCTCTTGCAACTCATAGTTCATTGAGCACAACATCATGCACTTGACATCCACGACATCATCAAGGTGCTACTTGTAAGCATCCTTTTCAGCCTTGGGCGCATTTATGGTGGGCTCCGCTGGCTCTGGTATTTCAAGGACATAGAGCTTATGCTCATGTGTGAGAACAATTCTCAGCGTCGTAAACCAATTTTGAAAGTTGGTTCCGGTGAGTTTGTCCTTCTCAAGGACCGATCGCAATGAGAAAGTGTGAGTGTTTTTTGCCATTTGATTGCTACAAAAGAAAAATTTGCATTTAGTCCAAAACATTTTGACTTGTAAAGATTTGATAAACGAGATTAATTAGGCCTTTAATTAATTACGCTCCCACTATTTTATTCAAATTGATAGCCCTCACTATCAACTTGGAAGATTGCAACGCACAACCTTCTAGTGAGACAAGATCCAAAATAATTGGATCAATGCCCAGCCAATGCCGGTGTCAAAGACCAAATACTAAGGTAGGCAACTTTTTCCAATTGCATCATATGCAACTCTTGGATAGATGATCATGCACAACTCCTTGCCATGATGCATCTGTGTGCCTCTAGGTACTTGATCCTATCAAGGTTCCCTAGTTAAGTCCAACCCATAAGCCAACACGATGAGTGTGTACCCTGCGAAGGCAGACCCACACACCCACCATCACACTTCCACGAGACAGATAGTGTACCACGTGGAGGCGTGCCCACACATAGCCGATTAAGATTTTCATGTGTGTTTCTTTATGGAAGGCAACTAAAACTTAATATTATTAATTGAGGGGTTTTATTAATACATATACATATCCAAACACCACATACTTATAGTACGTATCATATACTACTATATCCACAACCACAAATGATAGACATGCAATCATAAAAACAAATACATCGGTTATGGCCATACTATTGTAATCCTTTAGAGAAACAAAGGATTACGGTCCACCTATGGTTTTATGCATCTCATGCAACACATGTGAATCAACCTGTAAGCGTGTAATGATCAACATTACAATGAACAACTTCATGGATGCTTCATGAGGTTGGAACTTCAAGTTGCTTCTTGGAATTGGATCTTCTTGTTGCTTCTCCATGGACGCTCCTTGGAGTTGGATCTTCAGGTTGCTTCTTGGAATTAGATCTTCATGGTGCTTCTCCATGGACACTCCTTGGAGTTGGATCTTCAAGTGGCCTCCTTACATCAAGTTTACAAAAACTAAAACTAATCCTATCTCTATTACATCATATGAGTACAAATATAAAAGGAAAGAATTAATTACACTTTGAAATAAGAGATGAGGCTTGGCATGCAAGCCGAATACTTAATACAAATGATCCATATGTAACCATTATACATCCATAGAATTCACAAACAGACATATCCACAAGATCGACATCCACATTCATTCACAACATTCATAAAAGGGGATACTAGGCCATAACCGTTTATGCATTCACCACATAAAATAGATTTTAAAGGCGACGTGTATGCTATCATAGGTATATCTACATATACGTATATACATATTAAAATTGCAGCACTTTTAATGCGGGACATTCCCCATTAAATAATTTTTTGACTCCCACGCAAACTATGCGGGGTATACAGGGGCAGCGCCCATGTGCGGGGATTTTACTTCTGTGCACTTAGGAAAATCAATATTTTCCATAGTCGACCCCGTCCAAAATGTCAAAAACATAAGCCTACGGCGTATGTGGAATTAGGTTTAGATTTGCACATTAGCAGGTTTAATTCACATCGTATACAGCATAAAAATAGTATACATCGATTCAATCATATCAAAACGAATCCAAATATGCCGTAGATCGACACTGCTCTGATACCACTGTTGGGTTTTGTGGAGAAAAGATGCGCGGCGGAAGCAATAAAATCCATGCAACCCAAAACATGATCTCATCGACAACAACATATTTAGAAGGAGTGTTTACGGGATATACCTTATCGCGGAGCAAGTCCGGCGATGTCCCGCTACATGACGGTGCAACGCTGCTTGTCTACACGAACGGAACTTCTCTCCCATTCACTGTCGCAGGTTGATCCGGCGGCGCTCCTTTGCGGCAGTGATGTCCGCCGCTTGTAGCGCGTACAGGTGGTCGTCGACGTCCTTCGAACGCAGGCGTCAAGGCGTCTGCGTCTCTACTTCATCCACGCATATGGACGGAACTCGACGTCGCTCTTCCCAAGCCGCGGGGAAGGAGTGTGTCTCTGCGGCGGCGTGCTAGCAATGCGTTGCTCTCCTTCCTCTCCTAAGGACGGTGACGGCTAGGGATTACGTTTGTGAGCGTAAACTAAAAGCGTCTCTCGATATCTTATATAGATATCAGCCGTCAATCCTCCTTTAAATAGGATACGAAGGGAAGTAGGGTTTCCTAAACCCATCGGTAAACAGAAACGTTGCGTTAATTAAAATGCTCGTGGATTAATTAAAATATTATGGAATTCATTAGTTAACCAAATAATCACATTAATTGATTAATTAATATCAGACCCCATGCAATCGCTTGGGATGGCTCTATGGGCATATATATACCAACAGAAAGTTCACCCACAAGTCACATTAAGTGGCTTGGATACAAATTTGCCATCAATTTTACATGTGAGAGTTGTTTGTGTAATTATTTAATATTTTGAAAGTTCTACACACTTTCTCTCTCCTAATTTCACCTTTTAATCAAATATTCTCCAAATTGAGTAAAAATTCACCCATAGGCATATTTTAATGTGTAGATCACGAATTTGGCATCAGTTGTTACTTTTGGAGTCATTGAAGATTTTATTTTGTATTTTTGAGTTATCTCCTATTTTCTCATTCAATTAATACAATTATACTTACTATTTTTCCAAAAGTTGTGAAACTTATCACCCTAGCAAACTTGTACAATTTGGATTTAGAATTATCTTTTGAGTTTCACTTTTAGGATTTTTAGGAAATTTACTCTTATTTTTACTAAATGGAAAATTTAATTCTTTTAATGTCACATTATCTTAGTTTTTGGATTTTCTTTTCTTTTTCCCACACAAAAGGGAATAGAAACTTCTAGATCAAATTTATTTTATCCTTATCCCTCTTAAGTGGATATTTTGCAAATTAAACCCATTAGTAAACTTTCACTAAGGTATTTGTGCTTAACTCCTTATAATGTAAAATATTGGGAACAAATGTACACCAAACCTTTATAATTTCCTCTAATTCGACGTCAAGGACAAAAATGAAAGGAAAAGCTTAGGATAAGCAAAAGTTAAGGATTACACACGAATTTTAGTTTGTTACATCACTCCACCCATTAAAAAGTATTTCGGCCCCAAATTCTCATACAAAAAGAGAAGGGTGAGTACGTAACATCTCATCTCTAAGCTCCCAAGTGGTTTCTTCCAAACCATGATACTGCCATAAGACCTTCACCAACTCAATCTCCTTGTTCTTCAACTGCTTAACTCGAGTGTCAAAAATCTTCATAGGTAACTCTTCATAAGTCAGATTCTTCTGAATCTCCAAAGGATCGATAGAGAGTACGTGAGAAGGGTCCTTCACGTACTTTCTAAGCATAGAGACATGAAACACATTATGGATCTTATCATAGGTAGGAGAAAGAGCTAAACAGTATGCATAATCTCCAACCTTATATAAGATCTCAAATGGTCCAACATAGCGGGGGCTAAGCTTGCCTTTAACTTTAGATATTGCAATAGAATGTATAGGCTTGATCTGCATGAAGGCATAGTCACCTACTAGTCAACTCATGTCAGACCTTTTCTTATCAGTTTACATCTTCTATCAATATTGTATAACTTTCATACACCTCTTAATAAACTGAACCTTTTCTATCATAATCTACATATCATCACTCTTCACGAAAGCACGTTCTCCCACATCATCTAGTGTAACAGAGAATGACACGGTCTTCCATACAAAGATTCATAAGGTGGCATACCAATACTAGCTTGGTACCTATTATTGTAAGAAAACTCAGCCAATGGAAGAAACTTATCCCATGCACCTCCCTAATCCATAACACACGCACAAAGAAAATCTTCTAGAATTTGCATCGTCCTTTCATATTGACCAATGGTTTGTGGATGATAGGCCATACTAAAACACAAGTCAGTACCCATATCTTCTTGAATCTGACTACACAAATGAGAGGTGAACTTTGGGTCACGATCTGATACTGTCACTTTAGGAAATCCATGTAGACGAATGATCCAATCCATGTAAAACTAAGCCATCTCATCGACCTTGTAAGTGGACTTGAAAGGCAGAAAATGGGCAGACTTTATAATTCGATCAATCACAATCCACATAGTGTCAAAACCCTTCCTAGTCTTAGGGAAACTAGTGACAAAGTCCATAGTGATCTTCTCCCATTTCCATTCTAGAATCTCAAGTGGGTGCAGAAGACCACCAAGTCATTGATGCTCGATCTTGACTTGCTGACAACTCAAACACTTGGCAATAAACAGAGTTATATCCTTCCTCATGTTCTTCCACCAAAAGCTTCATTAATTGTAGGACTTGTGCATCTTGTTAGTACCAGTGTGTATTGTGTACTTAGACCCATGGGCTTCACTCAAAACCTTCTGTCACAGATCACCAACCTCAGGTATCCACATACTTGGTTAGAAACAAACATAACCATCCACTCCAACTGATAAGTCAGATTTTGGCTTCTAAACTAAGGCCTTCATCTCAACAAGCTCAGAACTTTCAAGTTGTGCAGCAACAACTTTAGAGATCCAAGTAGGTGTAATGGACAAACTAGCCATGTGAACACACAACTTCTCAACATCTTCTTTATCATCAGGGTGTGGTTGACAACATGAAACATACTCTGGGTTCATAGCAACACATACTGCATTCTTCTTTTGAATCAAAGCATCAGTAACTACATTTGCTTTACTGGGATTACAAGTGATTGTAAAGCCATAGTCTTTGAGACACTCCATCCATCTTCACTGCCTCAGATTCAAATCCTTCTGTGTCAACAGATATCTAAAGATTTTGTGATCTGATAAAACTTCAAACTTCACTCCATACATATAGTGTTGCTAGATCTTTAAAGCATGCATGATACAAACTAGCTCTAAATCATTTGTAGGCCAGTTCTCTTCGTTAGATTTCAACCGGCGTGAAGCATAAGCAATCACTCGATCCTCTTGCATCAAGACACACCCTAATCCTTGCTTAGAAGCATCCATGAAGATGATGTAGGGTTTGCCTTCAATAGGTATAGCAAGAATAGGAGTAGATGTCAAACATCTCTTCAGCTTCTAAAAACAATCATCACATATGGGTGTCCACACAAACTTGACTTGTCTTCTTGTCAACTTTATCAGAGGAAGAGACAACTCTAAAAAACTGTTGATAAACCTCTGTTAGTAACCCACTAAATTGAGGAAGCTACAGATCTCAGACAGAGTCTTCGGAGCTTTCCACTTGGTCAGAGCTTCTACCTTTGCAAAATCAATGGCAATATGTCCGATAGAAATCACATGACCCAATAACATCACTTCCTTGATCCAAAACTCACACTTTGAGAATTTAGCATATAGTTAATTTTATTTCAGTGTGTTTTGAATGATTTGTAGATGTTCACGATGTTGTTCTTCAGACTCGTAGTAGACCAAAACATTGTCGATGAACATCACCACAAACTGATCAAGGTAAGGACGAAACACTCAAGTCATCAAGTCTGTGAAAGCAGAAAGGGCATTAGTCAAGCTGAAAGGCATGACCAGAAACTCATAATGCCCATAACATATTCTGAAAGCTCTCTTTGGGACATCTTCATCTTTCACTCGCATTTGGTAGTAGCCACTTCACAGATCTATCTTTAAGAACACAGTGACTAACTTCAGTTGGTCGAATAGGTCATCAAGCGAGGCAAAGGATAGCAATTCTTTATCATAATGTAATTAAGCATATGATAATCCATGCATAAACACAACAAACCATCCTTCTTCTTCACAAACAAGACATGGGATCCCCATGGTGCAACAATAGGGTGCACAAAGCCCATGTTGAGAAGCTCCTGGAGTAGTTTATTAAGCTCAGTGAGTTCTGTAGGGTCCAAGAGATAAGGAGGCTTCGAGATAGGAGAGGTTCCTGGTGTGAGCTAGATGGAAAACTCCACCTCATGAGTTGGGGGAAAGCCAGGAAACTCCTTAGGAAATATATCATGGAAGTCCTTCAACATCTATGTGATCGAGAGCAGGAGGTGTGGCATCAAGGATGATAGAGGCTAATAATTCTCTACACTCTTGCAAGACGAGCTTTTCGGCTTTGATGGTGGAGATGACAAACTACTGATCCTCTCACTTCCTACCCTTGACACACATCCTTCCCTCAACATGATGTAATAAACTGACCTTTGATACCTCATAGAACAAAACAACTTTGTACCTCTTCAACCAATCCATACCTAGGATGACATCAAAGGCGGTCATGTCAAGCAAGATGAACTCTGAGGGAAACATCATTCAAGAGATACAAAGGTCCACGGTCGGGAGTTTGATATAAGAATAGAATATACAACCACTAGGGGTTTTAACATCTAAAACATGATCCATATATTCTAATCCTATCTCTAAAATGGCAGCAAACTCAGATGATATGAATGTAATTGATGAACCAAAATCAAAGAGTGCTTTAAATGGATGCATATTAACATGTAAGGTACCTTCGATGACTTCATTATCTCCTTCAACTTCCTCTGTGTTAAAGGCAAACACCCTTCCATTCAGTCTCTACACAGGGGTATGTTAGCCTTTCTGGTTCTGATTGTTGTTGCTTCTTGGAAGAAGATTCTGTTACTATTGTGGCTTCTTGGCAGACGACTGAGCTAGAGCTGGTCCCCACACAAGCTTGGGGTAGTTAGGTCAAATGTGTCCAACTTGACTTCACTCTTGTCACATGGGTGCAAGTTGATCATCTCTATCGGGTTGACCATTACCATGAGGGCATCTTCCTGGTAGGTGAGAACGCAAGCACCGGTTGCACTTGTCGCACCCTTGGTTTTCATCAAAGTTCTTTCTCTTGTTGTTGTTGTTGGGCCTGGAAGACTAGAACCTAGGGTACAATTTGATCACCAAAGCCTTATCCACCATTTGTTGTAAAATCAACGACATATGGGGAACAAGGTTGCATCCTACATTGTAGTTCAAACCCTCAAGGAATGGGGTTGATCTTCTTTTACCTCTGAGGTTCACAACATAGTGATCTAGGAGAAGAAAATGTTGCACATACTCAGAGACGCTCAGGCTTCCTTGACACAGACTGCAAAACTCTTCTTCCTTGCTCTTCAGATAGGTAGGGCAGATATACTTCTCACAGAAAAGTTTGAGGAACTCTTCTATAACATCCTCAATTTCATAGTTAAAGTAAGCCTTTAATGTGGGGTTTTATAGTAAAGGCATGCCGAGGGATGTAATGAACATAATCATGGCTAGGTATGTAATTAAGTTCACAAAATGTGTAATACGAGCCATCCAATCAACCAACACATACATAATGACTTAAATGTGTATGATTGTAGTCAATTGTCTATGAATATAAATGAATTATTCCTATGGACAATAATGTGATGAATATCTAATATGATGAGTCCAGTTCATGGCTTGGGTCTTAGACCTAAATTAGGTCTTCATGTTATGTAACTAAAGAAATATTGATCGCGTATGTCATACATGAGCTTCAATTGAGAAATTATATTGGTTGAAGACTTATTTTCATGATTTGGAATACAATTAAGCTCATGGAACCTTTGAAATACTAAGGGATGGGCCATATGCCCTAGAGCCCAATTCTAGCCCTATTGGACCAATTAAGTTTTACAAATAGATCCTTGGAGTACAAATTGAGAACTAAGTACTTTTGTGGTCATAATGAAAGCTCAAATTATTTTTTATAGAATAGTAATTAGAATATAAGATGGTGGGAGAAATTTTAGATAATTGGCATGTATCTAGTGGCCAAAGGAATTAGAATAGTAATTATGTATTATTTACTCAAAAGACAAGTATGTGGTGGTTGTGAGATTAATTGTGATGTAATATTTTTCTCAATATAGGATACTAACAATATGCAAATAATATTAAAATGTAAGATCAAACAGATTCATGGAATGGGCTATAGGAATATTTCTTGAAACTAGACTTGTTTGCAAAAGAAAGAAAAAAAATGAAATAGGACTCCAGCCCAGCGCAGACCCAGAGCAGGCGTTTGGGCAGAACAGACCACAAACAGAGGTCTGAGAAGATGGGGTCAATCCGCCCAGATCTAGGTTTTTGGGTATAAACACCTCTGATCTTTGTGAACAAGGGTCAGCCACATCCTATACTAGGGCTTCGACGCGAATCGAGAGGGGTAGAGAGCAAGACGGAAGAACAAAGAAGGTGGAAGGGGAGCACGATGGTGGCGACTCTAGGGTGCAGTTGGAGCATCGTTTAGCAGCCATCGAGCCAATGAAGCATGGAAAGAGATGAAGAGGAGAGGCGTCGATGGCCAGGGCAACCTCTTCCCGTTTTTTTACCAGCCAAGATCATGGGAGTCATCGTGAGGATCACTGGGTGCAGTTCCTTGTTCTTACGGAAGAAACAGGGGAGAAACCCCCCTTTTTAATCGGGTGAAGAAGTCTCCTCCCAGATCTGGAAGTTGGGCACTTATTCCTCTCATCCGTTAGATCAATCTTAAACGGTTAGCATCGTTTTGAAAAAGTCGTTCTTTTAAAATTCACATCTTAAGCTACAGATCTCAGTTTGGGACAAACAAGGTACCTATGGAAAGCTCTTCATGTGTGCTATCTTATAAAAATACTTTTCTAGAGATTTGATGAGGTTTTTTATGCTATTATATTAGTATTTAGTTTTAGATGAGTAGCCATTATGAAAGAATAATAAATGATTACCTTGAGACAATAAGTGATATATATGCCTAATTAGTATGATATTATTTATCTAAATAGTTTTTAATTTGGTTTCATAATAGAGTCAAGTAATATTAGTATATATGACTATATTTGAGATTTTCTTTGATCTATATGCTCATATGAGTGCATAAGACGACTTATGTCTTATTTGAGTATAAAGATAATATGATTGATTATATAGTATGAGTTTTATTTTATTTCAACGCCAAGATTTTATGGTGATCATAGATTAAAGTTATGATTAAGAACCCTAAGTTGGTACATATAGTTAGGAATATGGGATTTGAGATTTAGAAATAAACAGAGGGAACATAGGCTTGGACTGATAAAACTGTGATGATATCCAGGTTATTAAAGTTATGGAACTGGAATCAGGACTTCCTTATAGATACCCCAGTACAAGAGGTAAGTGGTACATGCACATGAGTACTCATAGTTTATATTCAAAATGTTTACATGTCTCCTAATAAGAGTTTCATGATATATGTGATTTAATGTTCTAAGACTTCAATGTTAAGATTTCCAAACAATATTATTCTCATATTTCTATCCTTATGCATGTTTAGATACCCAAAGTCTAAAATAGAGATATGTTGCTCAAAATAGTTGTGACTTATGGACCAAGTCCATGAGAAATTTGAAGAATCATATTCCTATAAGATTTCTTAGAAATGTTTGGAAGTAATGAATACGGTTCCAAGATAAGATATGTCAGTAATGTATCCATACTTAGTTGATGATTTCAAATAGCTTTGTATTAAGAATGTAAGTACACATATGTTATTAGAATTTCTCATATTTATAGTCATAGTTATGTAGTAAGATTTGAAGCAGAAACATGCCATTACGATTTCATACATATGTAGAAATCTAAGAACTAGATTCCTTAGAATAAATAGTATCTAGAATACAAGTACAATGTAAGAATATGAATTTGAAAATATTAGGACATGGTGTACTAATAAAAGTACGTTTGGGATCAGAAGGTATTGTAAAATGAGTTTATGATGGCATTGTAAGATAATGACAAATTAAGTTATGATTAGGTTGCAAGACAATATTTTATGAGATTTCTATCCTGATATTTAAGGTTTAATATGTAAGTTTTTATGCAAATATTAAGGTTCAGGGTAACATCATATTTAAAAAGAAGGATTGAACCACCTTGTCAGAATTCATATTTTTAGATATGTTGTACTTAAAATACGTTTATGAACCTGACTTAAGATACTTTGTATACCTAGTAATTTTATGAGCATTTTAGGTCCTTTTTCCTAAGCTATTTATCATATAATTGGTATAGGTGAAGTCATTTTACCAAATAAGAGTTTTAAAACAAAGTTTACCCCGATAATGAGATACATGTTCAAATCCAACAATGAATTCAGTTTAGAACTTAAGAATAAAAAGATTTGGATTCAGACTTAGACTACTCACTGTGTGAGTAGCCAGATTTTGAATAAAGGTACATGATATGGGTTATAGACCAAATCCCAATTATGTAGTAATTGAGATACATGTTTACATTTAGATATAGATTCAGATTCAGATTCAGATTCAGATTCAGATTCAGATATAGATTCAGATTCAGATTCAGATTCAGGTTTCAGATTCAGAATTCAGTACATGTTTAGGGTTTTATAGTTTTACAGTTTTGCAAAGGGTTTCATTTACTTTTATTTTAATGGTTATCATGTTTGTGGCACTCCCAGAAAACAAATGCTTCCGCTCATGTGATATAAAAATCTGGGTGTTACAATATGGTATCAGAGCAATTTGGTAGATGGCCACTAGGCAAACATGATTCTCATAGTCACCCTAGAGTGAAGAAATAAGAGATTAGATTTTAGGGATAGATTCACATAGAAAGATACAATGACATAGAATGACCCATAGTTTTCACCTTAGAAGAAATAGAGATATTCAAGAGAGATGTTTATATTCTAGGTCTCATATTTCAACCTAACCCTAGCTAATGATATTGCTTCTCCATTCTCAATGGTTATGGCCAGCCAATTGAGAATTGAAGAGGAATGTCATAAGCACTAGACTTTGATGCATCTCTCATTCTTACTAGTCCGTGTGGTATCAGACACATGTGTTAGTAGGTTAGTGAGAGATAGCATGACAGGATCTCACATCTATGGGTATGTGCTTGATCACCACATATCTAGAGGTGTAGGAGATACCTGGAAGACCTAAGATTAGATGGTCAACTATGCCTAATGTTAGGAATTCATGAGAAGGTTGAGGTAGATTCCCTAAGTATAGAGCCAAGTTTAGTTTCATAAACCCTAAGTATGGGTTGAGAAGTAGATCAAGGTAATAGATAATACTTACATAATTCTTTTTATGAAAACACATTACATATCTCTTTTCATGCAAAATTTTTGAACATAATTGTGCCTTATAATAAATGAAGGCATAAGCAGAACCCTAAGGTGGGTAGTAGCCTAGAGAAATTTTGAGGACGAAATTTATTTTAAGGTGGGTAGAATTGTAACATACTCAATTTCATAGTTAAAGGAAGCCTTTAATGTGGGGTTTTCTAGCAAAGGCATGCCGAGGGATGTAATGAACATAATCATGGCTAGGTACACAATTACGTTTCACAAAATGTGTAATACGAGCCATCCAATCAACCAACACGTACATAATGACTTAAATGTGTATGATTGTAGTCGATTGTCTATGAATATAAATGAATTATTCCTATGGACAATAATGTGATGAATATCTAATATGATGAGTCCAGTTCATGGCTTGGGCCTTAGACCTAGCTTAGGTCTTCATGTTATGTAAATAAAGAAATATTGATCGAATATGTCATACATGAGCTTAAATTGAGAAAGTATATTGGTTGAAGACTTATTTTCATGATTTGGAATACAATTAAGCTCATGGACCCTTTGAAATACTAAGGGATGGGCCATATGCCCTAGAGCCCAATTCTAGCCCTATTGGACCAATTACGTTTTACAAATAGATCCTTGGAGTACAAATTGAGAATTAAGTATTTTTGTGGTCATAATGAATGCTCAAAATATTTTTTATAGAATAGTAATTAGAATATAAGATGGTGGGAGAAATTTCAGATAATTGTCATGTATCTAGTGGCCAAAGGAATTAGAATAGTAATTATGTATTATTTGCTCAATAGACAAGTATGTGGTGGTTGTGAGATTAATTGTGATGTAATATTTTTCTCAAGATAGGATACTAACAATACACAAATAATATTAAAATGTAAGATCAAACGGAGTCATGGATTGGGCTATAGGAATATTTCTAGAAACTGGACCTGTTTGCAAAAGAAAGAAAGAAAAAATGAAATAGGACTCCAGCCCAGCGCAGACCCAGAGCAGGCACTCGGGAGGAACAAACAACAAATAGAGGTCCGAGAAGATGGGGTCTATCCACCTAGATCTTGGTTTTGTGGGTATAAAGACCTCTGATCTTTGTGAATAAGGGTCGGCCACATCCTATACTAGGGCTTCGACGCGAATCGAGAGGGGTAGAGAGCAAGATGGAAGAACAAAGAAGGTGGAAGGGGAGCATGATGGCGGAAACTCTAGGTTGAAGTTGGAGCATTGTTTGGCAGCCATCGAGCCAATGAAGCATGGACAGAGATGAAGAGGAGAGGCGTCGGTGGCCAGGGCAACCTCTGCCCATTTGTTTTCACCAGGAAAGATCATGGGAGTCATCATGAGGATCACTGGGTGCACTGCCCTATTATTACAGAAGAAAAAGGGGAGAAACCCCCCTTTTTGATCAGGTGAAGAAGACTCTGCCCAGATCTGGAAGCTGGGCGCTAATTCCTCTCATTCGTCAGATCAATCTTGAACGGTTAGCATCATTTTGAAAAAGTCATTCTTTTAAAATTCATCTTGAGCTACAGATCTCGGTTTGGGACAAACAAGGTACCTATGGAAAGCTCTTCGTGTGTACTATCTTATAAAAATAGTTCCAAAGTATGATTTTGATGTCTTTTATTTATTATATGTTGGGTAGCCAAAACTATATGATTTTGATGTTTTGTCAATTAAAAATAGTAAACGCCTTTAGAAATTCATAAAAATGTTACTGAATGTGTATTTTGATATGTTTAACATTAATTCAGAGCATGATCTTTCATATATGAAGTTTTAATGAGATTTTTAATGTAAAACCTAATAAGGGTATTTTAGGTATTTCACCCATGATATGATTTTTAAATGACCTGATATTTTAATATGTGATCATTCCTACATTATATGAATACTTTTCTAGAGATTTGATGAGGTTTGTTGTGCTATTATATTAGTATTTAGTTTTAGATGAGTAGCCATTATGAAAGAATAACAAATGATTACCTTGAGACAATAAGTGATATATATGCCTAATTAGTCTGATATTATTTATCTGAATGGTTTTTAATTTGATTTCATAATAGAGTCAAGTAATATTAGTATATATGACTATGTTTGAGATTTTATTTGATCTATATGCTCATATGAGTGCATAAGACGACTTATGTCTTATTTGAGTATAAAGATAATATTATTGATTATATAGTATGAGTTTCATTTTATTTCAACGCCAAGATTTTATGGTGATCATAGATTAAAGTTATGATTAAGAACCCTAAGTTGGTACATATAGTTAGGAATATGGGATTTGAGATTTAGAAATAAACAGAGGGAACATAGGCTTGGACTGATAAAACTGTGATGATATCCAGGTTATTAAAGTTATGGAACTGGAATCAGGACTTCCTTATAGATACCCCAGTACAAGAGGTAAGTGGTCCATGCACATGAGTACTCATAGTTTATATTCAAAATGTTTACATGTCTCCTAATAAGAGTTTCATGATCTATGTGATTTAATGTTCTAAGACTTCAATGTTAAGATTTGCAAACAATATTATTCTCATATTTCTATCCTTATGCAAGTTTAGATACCCAAAGTCTAAAATAGAGATATGTTGCTCAAAATAGTTGTGACTTATGGACCAAGTCCATGAGAAAGTTGAAGAATCATATTCCTATAAGATTTCTTAGAAATGTTTGGAAATAATGAATACAGTTCCAAGATAAGATATGTCAGTAATGTATCCATACTTAGTTGATGATTTCAAATAGATTTGTATTAAGAATGTAAGTACACATATGTTATTAGAATTTCCCATATTTATAGTCATAGTTATGTAGTAAGATTTTAAGTAGAAACATGCCATTAAGATTTCATACATATGTAGAAATCTAAGAACTAGATTCCTTAGAATAAATAGTATCTAGAATACAAGTACAATGTAAGAATATGAATTTGAAAATATTAGGACATGGTGTACTAATAAAAGTACGTTTGGGATCAGAAGGTATTGTAAAATGAGTTTATGATGGCATTATAAGATAATGACAAATTAAGTTATGATTAGGTTGCAGGACAATATTTTATGAGATTTCTATCATGATATTTAAGGTTTAATATGTAAGTTTTTATGCAAATATTAAGGTTCATGGTAACATCATATTTAACAAGAAGGATTGAACCACCTTGTCAGAATTCATATTTTTAGATATGTTGTACTTAAAATATGTTTATGAATCTGACTTAAGATACTTTGTATACCTAGTAATTTTATGAGCATTTTAGGTCCTTTTTCCTAAGCTATTTATCATATAATTGGCATAGGTGAAGTAATTTTACCAAATAAGAGTTTTAAAACAAAGTTTACCCCGATAATGAGATACATGTTCAAATCCAACAATGAATTCAGTTTAGAACTTAAGAATAAAAAGATTTGGATTCAGACTTAGACTACTCACTGTGTGAGTAGCCAGATTTTGAATAAAGGTACATGATATGGGTTATAGACCAAATCCCAATTATGTACTAATTGGGATACATGTTTACATTTAGATATAGATTCAGATTCAGATTCAGATATAGATTTAGGTTAAGATTTAGGTTTCAGATTCAGAATTCAGTACATGTTTAGTACTCAGTTTCAGATAAGTTCAGATTCAAAGTTTAGTAAAGATAGACTTAAGATAATTAATTTGAAACATTAACATAATGCATTATATAATAAGTCCTCACCAGAGAGTCCCGGGATGATTCATAGGGCGCGTGGCGCCAGACAGTTCGGGTGTCACAGAGGGCACGTTGTGCCAACAGAGGGTGTGTTGCACCACAGAGGACACTTCGGTGTCAACAGAGGAGGACTTATTGTATAATGGTGGCCACAAACAGATAAAAATCGTAAGTAAAAGATACTTTAGATTAGAGTATGTCTGTAATCTCATCCATGAGTGTGATGAGAGGAATTAAGATGAGATAAGTATAACCTAGACACTTTGGTGTAGGTCATGAGATCCATAGTATAGGTCTCCAAAAAAGATAGAGTAGAATGATAAGTGTTAAAAAAATCAAGAGACATTATGTTTTCAGATTTTAATCAACATTTGCTATCAGTTTTATAGTGTCCAAGAATTTTTTGTAACATTATTAGCTCTTATGTAATGTGCATTTTAGAATATTCATGCCACTTACTCTAATGATTGTTTTTCCCAATGCATGGCTGGGGACGCGATGTCTGGAGGTTTGGAGCGATTGAAGAATAAAGGGACCAGCAATGACCTAAGAGACTTTCAAGCTTGCCTAGTGGGGTGCCATCTACCTAGATGATCCTGAGCATTGGCATCTTTTTATTATGAACTTATGCATAAACATGATGTAGTTTTATGTTGACAAGAAGCAATGTATGAATTAGTTTTACAGTTTTGCAAAGTGTTTCATTTACTTTTATTGCAATGGTTATCATGTTTGTGGCACTCCCAGAAAAAAATGCTTCCGCTCATGTGATATAAAAATCTGGGTGTTACAATATGGTATCAGAGCAATTTGGTAGATGGCCACTAGGCAAACATGATTCTCATAGTCACCCTAGAGTGAAGAAATAAGAGATTAGAGTTTAGGGATAGATTCCCATAGAAATATACAATGACATAGAATGACCCATAGTTTTCACCTTAGAAGAAATAGAGATGTCCACGAGAGATGTTTATATTCTAGGTCTCATATTTCAACCTAACCCTAGCTAATGATATTGCTTCTCCATTCTCAATGGTTATGGCCAGCCAATTGAGAATTGAAAAGGAATGTCACAAGCACTAGACTTTGATGCATCTCTCATTTCTTACTAGTCTGTGTGGTATCAGACACATGTGTTAGTAGGTTAGTGAGAGATAGCATGACATGATCTCACATCTATGGGTATGTGCTTGATCACCACATATCTAGAGGTGTAGGAGATACCTGGAAGACCTAAGATTAGATGGTCAACTATGCCTAATGTTAGGAATTCATGAGAAGGTTGAGGTAGATTCCCTAAGTATAGAGCCAAGTTTAGTTTCATAAACCCCAAGTATGAGTTTAGAAGTAGACCAAGGTAATAGATAATACTTACATAATTCTTTTTATGAAAACACATTACATATCTCTTTTCATGCAAAATTTTTGAACATAATTGTGCCTTATAATAAATGAAGACGTAAGCAGAACCCTAAGTTGGGTAGTAGCCTAGAGAAATTTCGAGGACGAAATTTATTTTAAGGTGGGTAGAATTGTAACATACTCAATTTCATAGTTAAAGTAAGCCTTTAATGTGGGGTTTTCTAGTAAAGGCATGCCGACGGATGTAATGAACATAATCATGGCTAGGTACACAATTAAGTTCACAAAATGTGTAATACGAGCCATCCAATCAACCAACACGTACATAATGACTTAAATGTGTATGATTGTAGTCAGTTGTCTATGAATATAAATGAATTATTACTATGGATAATAATGTGATGAATATCTAATATGATGAGTCCAGTTCATGGCTTGGGCCTTAGACCTAGCTTAGGTCTTAATGTAATGTAAATAAAGAAATATTGATCACATATGTCATACATGAGCTTAAATTGAGAAATTATATTGGTTGAAGACTTATTTTCATGATTTGGAATACAATTAAGCTCATGGACCCTTTGAAATACTAAGGGATGGGCCATATGCCCTAGAGCCCAATTCTAGCCCTATTGGACCAATTACATTTTACAAATAGATCCTTGGAGTACAAATTGAGAATTAAGTATTTTTGTGGTCATAATGAATGCTCAAAATATTTTTTATAGAATAGTAATTAGAATATAAGATGGTGGGAGAAATTTCAGATAATTGTCATGTATCTAGTGGCCAAAGGAATTAGAATAGTAATTATGTATTATTTGCTCAAAAGACAAGTATGTGGTGGTTGTGAGATTAACTGTGATGTAATATTTTGCTCAAGATAGGATACTAACAATACGCAAATAATATTAAAATGTAAGATCAAACGGAGTCATGGAATGGGCTATAGGAATATTTCTAGAAACTGGACCTGTTTGCAAAAGAAAGAAAGAAAAAATGAAATAGGACTCCAGCCCAGCGCAGACCCACACTACAACAAAATTGCCCATTAGCGGCATTTATTCTAGTGGCATTTATAAAAAAAGCCACTATCTTTTTAATATACAAGCATTTTTAATTAAAATGCCACTAAACCTCCTATTATAGAGTTTCTAAAAAGCACTTAACATTAACGACATTTATATTTTTAATTAGCGGCAATCCTAAATTGCCATACCCAAATTTGCTAAGGCAATATTGCCTTTCCCGCTCCAAATTGCACTCACTCGTGCTCCAAATTTCCTTGACTCTCCCTAATTTAGCCTGTGTCGCGCGCTCTCTCGCAAGCTTGCGATCGACTTCCTCTCCCTCTCCACTCTCTCCTTCAGGACGAGCCCTAGAAGGAAGCCAGCGCAGAGAAGCTGTCGGCCACAGAGAATCTCTAGAGAAGCAGCCGTCCAGTGCCAAAGGTGAGTCCCTGGAACCAGCGCGTCGAGGAGAGTTGTCAGCCGTGCGCGTCAACGGGATTTGGACCTAGCCAACCTAAAGCACCGCCTCAGGCGCCGGCGAGCTTGAGGGACTCCAATCATCCCAAGCTTTGCAACTTTATGAAGAGGTATGTTGGCGCTTCTCCTCTCCTCCCCGCATGCAATAACTCAAGGAGATCATCAGGTTTCTCTCCTTTTCCCTCGTTCACTCCGCTAGCCCCCTGCACCCCCACAAATCCAAACCATTGTCAAACTCTGTTTCTCACACCCTATTCTCACCTCTTCTCTGCCTCCCAATTTGGTGACACTCTCACCATCTTCTCCGCCTCCCACCCCCATCTCATCCCCTCTAGGAGAAGCCAACCTCCAGTCCAGATCACCAAAGATGGCCATGACAAACAAGCCCAATTTGGGTCATATTATTCAGGCACGAGGTGGATAAAGTGGAAGGTGGAGTGACCTATGTATGACTGAAATATTTAGAATGTGTCCGAACTCATACACTTGAGGGATAGATTTTGTGTGTGTATTTGAGAGTAACACTCTTTGTTTTAGGGGCTTCATAGTTAATAGACAGTATTTTGGGTGGTGGATGAACACAATGTACATAAATAGCCAAACACTTAATATTTTGGTAACACATAGGTCATACCACATGTAAGGTTGGATAAAATCCGATTTTGGTGTTATATGCATATTTTACCCTGTATTTCCCTTTTTATTCTATTCTTTAAAATATAAGTCTTGTATTTACCTGCATTAAATGATATTTCCACCATTTAGTAATAACTTTCAATCATTTTGTAGAAAATTACTGAGTTTTGGAGCAGAAGAAATTTCATTAGTTGAGATTATTCTTCAACCAATGACCTCTTAGTCGATAAAAGGACACTCATAATCAATATTATAAAAACCATTGGTTCATCAATCGATGGAAAACCTCAATCCTTTCTCATCTATAGAAATCTACAAAAAGTGCTAAGCACATCAACTGATGGTCAGGTGGGTGACCAACTTGAAGACTTGGAACTTTATTCATTAACCAACTAATGATGTATTATTTACATTTTCATTGGTATCCATAAATTGATGGTCCTCATGCTCCAGAAACCTTAGACTTCAAAGACTATGCATTTTCATAAGTATCCATAGACCGATGGCAAGAGTAGGTCACCAAATAATGAAAAAGCTTCCTTAATCCTCCTACATACTTGTAGACAAGAGTCCATTGATGGGATCACATACCTCACCTACCTATGTAATTCTTTCTATCTCCCACTAATGAGAACATTGTATTCATTACCAAATGAAGAAACGCATCCAGTAGTGGAGGACATACGCCAGTTATCAATGGAGACATAACAAGCTCTCGTCCAGTGACAAAGATCCTTTTAACCCCTATGCCTACCTAATTAGTTAAGTGTTTGCCCAAGGAACCTCTCATGATTCTTGGAGTGCAAGAAAAATGCTCATATGCTCATGTGCCTTGATCACACACCAATTCCTATAAATAGGGACCCCAAGCCTTCAAAAAAGGGCCCATCTTCTTCCATGAAGTGCTGCCAAACTCATCATCACTCTTCACCAGTTGTGATGATAACAGTCCAAATCCACTGGTGTGATTCCTTAAATCATGTCATTGTGACAAGGAAAGTTGTATTATCCTTCCTTTCCACCATCACCACCATGTAGAGTGAAGATGAGGCCTACAATAAGATTAAGTACCCCACGACTACAATTTTGTTTTGTTTCCTCATTATTCCCCATTATGTCTATATCCATCTTTTGTTTTCATTTGTCTATAGCCTACCTGTTCAATAAATCATTTGATTCACTAGTTATCATGAGTTTCTAGAATCATTAACTTAGGTTGGAGTAATGGTAATTGGGAAATCCCTGGTAATATTCGTGGAGGAGATGATGTTCTCCGGATCCTTCAAAATCTGGCTGTTCCCAATGCAAATACTGAAGATTGTATTCTTGTTAATGGTAAGGTGTCCTTGTCGCTGAAAGAGTGTTGGGACTTATGTAGGTCCAAGGCTCAAGTTCTGAACTGGACTGCTGATGTGTGGGCGTCCTTGATTCCTAGGAATATCTCTATTTTCTTTTGGAAATGTTACCTTCAACACTTACCTTCTCAGGACACTTTATAGAATTTTAACTTCCATCTCCCTTCTGTTTGCTATCTATGTTGGAAGCATGAAGAAGATGGAAAACACCTCTTCTTTGACTGTTTCTATTGCACTGAGCTTTGGTCCTTCTTCAAGCTTAAGTACGGTCGTGCTCCTTCATGTCTGTGATCCCAAAGGGGTTTGGACCCTGTGTATACGTGATGTCAATAGCATAAATAGATAGTTATAGTTTTCCTTTCTGTACAGTTGTTAGTTTCTTAGATTGTAAAGAGTTAAACTCTGTTTTGGTGTTGTTTTTAATAAAGGAGGAGGCACGCATGGTTCAGCAAAAAAAAAAGATACATCAAATTATAGAAAATACTAGTTACTTCCTTGAAATTCTCAAAGAAGGATTAGTGAACATTGGACCGATTGCAAAGATATAGGACATGATCTCCTCTATTAGACTTCTTTTCAAGCTATCATGTCTACCACAATAAAGTTGGTTATGACAAGCAATAAAAGGTTAACTGATGTTATACAACTTTTTCTGAAAATATATAACATCGTTATATGTACTTACACTTTGTTAATACTAATATTATGCAGTCTCTGTCCACCCATAATAGTCACTATGAACTGGGCCTCTATGTCAATGTTAACGTTCCCTATTGAAGAACAATTGGACATCATCCTAGATGATCGTTCCTTAAACCAATTGGTCATACCCAAACATTGGCGTTTTCTAAAAGGAAGACACTACATGCCTGGTAAAGTGACCCTAACTTTTGGAAATTATTCACATGTTATCGAGGTTGAGTATGATTTGGCGGGAAATCTTGTATCAAAATCCGGTTGGCGTGATTGGATTGGAGAGATGCATGTGGTCTGTGGCAACATGCTTTTTCTCCATCCAGTTGGCCATAATTCCATCAAAGTTTGGATAACCAACAACAACTGCGAGACCCCCGATCATCTACTGCGGTATGAGCACACGACGTCGGATATCATCTATGAGGAATCTAAATCTGAGGCCCCTGTCAGTTCAGAATTGTCTAAATACAGTGAGGAGCTTCGTGACACAACTTCATTATCAGAAAGACCACAGTAAGTCCAATTAACAAATATAATTGTCAAGACAAAAAATTTGTGTTTACACTTTTTGTCTGAAAGCAATCAATACTCATAGTTGCTTTCTATTCTGAACTTCAGGAGAAGATCGCCACAACGATAAGTCCTCGAAGTTACTGATGCGGGACCATGTTGGTGTAGTATTTAGTTGTCTATCTATCTAGACTTGTTTGTATTAATAGTTTTTTAATTATGCGCATGTTTAGGGGTACACCAACCCCTTTGTTTAGTTACTGTTTAGGGGTACACCCCTTTGTGTGGATGTAAAAAGAGATTAATGAATGGAACTGAAAGTTGCTACATGAATGCTTATAACTGAAGTGTGTGTTCCCATGAATGTTCCCATTTGCATGATTACACTAGTATATTCTCATATTGTATAGTCTATTTTAATATGACATACTTACTCATATGGTATATGTTTTACTATTTTTATAGAATGGATAAGTCTTGGATAGAAGAGGATGACCGAACCAGTAGTAAATACTTATGTGGAGTATCTAAATTTTTGGATTTTGCTTTTGAACATTCATCGATTGGAGACAAGATTGTATGCCCATGTAGAAAGTGTGCTAATGTATACCAGGTCACCAGAAAGACTGCATTGAGCCATCTACTATGGCATGGCTTCTTACCAAGCTATATTTCTTGGGCTTAACATGGTGAAGATGCCAATGTTCAAATGGATGCTTGTTACGACCCCACCTCCCGATAACCCCCAATTAAGGGAGACCAAGAGGTTGAGCCGCACCCATTAATCCCGGATCAAAGGTTCGACATATAACCATAAACAATTATTAAATTCTAACAGACTATACTGAAAATGGTAATAAAATTTTTCTTTACATACCTTTTAAAAACTTTGGATCTCTATTCTTCTATCCACACCGATACTAATATATCTAATCCTCCTTTGCACTTTAATTCTCATTTAGTATCACATGTGCCACTTTACTGTTTGTTCTTTTCATTGTACCTAAAACGTCGACAAACAAAACGTCAGTCAGCCATAGCTGGTATATGGGGGAAACAATAAACATGCAACTATGATAACAATGTAACCATTCAATTACTTATTTAACAACCAATATTACGTTTTAGATATACCTCCGCGATCCAAGAGTACCCTATCCTCTGTGTTGTCCCCATTAAACCCCGCATGATCCACCTATAAGTGAACCAATTTCTAGGGTTGAGTCACATGGCACTACTCGTAAGTAGCCCACTCCTTAACTCATGGTAGGCTAATGAGTCTCATGGCACTACACGTAGGTAGCCCGGTTTCTAACTCTCGGTAACCTAGACCTTGCTCTAGGATTACCCCTTTTTTTTAGCCTTTTCAAAGCAACAGAGGTGGAACCGGATCTAGCCAGTTATATATGCACATTTATAGTGATAATCATAGTCACTTTATAGTTGCATGAAATAAATAAACATCCAACATTTATTATCAAGCAACCGATTAAAACTTCGGGAATCGTTGTGAAACTAGAGCGATTATTCATAAGCATAACCACATACCTTTAATTGCAGATTTGAGACAAAATTATCCAGAGCAGAGAAATCCCAATCAAGCAATCAATTATGCATAGTACCCTGAAATAAATATACCCATTTCCTTTTATTAATATTTATCCAACATCATCATATTCCTTAGGATTTCTATTCCAATTTTAGGGTTTCCTTGGAAATAAGGGTTTTTACCTCATCTTTCAATATTAAAATTCTTAATTTATTAAAACTACATAAAACCCTTAATTTATCATTTTAGTACTCTTAACAAGTTCAAGATCTTTATTAAGCATCTGATTTCCTTAATTTAATTAAATATGATTTTTCTCTCCTTTTATCCCAAATTAGGGTTTCCATAAAGACTATCCTTCCATTTATGGACATAAACCCTAAATTAACCAATTTTGCATTAGGAACGGATGAAAACTCTATCTTAATAATCAACAGGTTAATACTCTTCAAATTAACCTATTAATCTACAAAGATTCATCCTTTGAATTTAACTAAGGTTTCTAATTACCTTTTAACACATTTTTCTACCAAATGAATGAACTTTTGCAAAACGGCCAGAACTAGATTACCAAACTATTTTTATATTGTTCCTCATATTTTTCTATGCAACTTTCATATATAACTTATTTTTATGAGAGCATCATAGCAACTTCTATAATTATTTCAAGTATTATTATGTTTTGGCCAACCAAAAAGCGCCACGTCAGGATCAGATTATATTTATTTGCTTACCAAAATTCGGCTGCTAGAAGACGTAGTTGCCCTTGAACCCTGAACGCGCGTGTCGGGGTAAAAGAGTCATTTGACTCTGTTCTTCTTCCTCGCGTAGGGTAGCCCCTCTCTGGGCGAGCGATCCCGCGTCTGTACGTTTGGACTCTGCCGGCTCCTGCTGCCCAGTGGCAAGGCGTCTCTCCTTGACGCAGCCGGTCAGTCCCAACTCCGTTTCTACCCTGCGGGTTCTCTCTTGATCGCTTGCCCCGTGGAACTCATCCTCTTGCGAGGAAGCCTACAAATCCGATGCCCAGGATTCTGTCGTTGACGCTTGCTGCGGCCGATGGTGCAGCGCTGGGCTCGGTCCCTCGCCGCCACCCAGTTAAGCATGTATGACGCCCGTGGTTCCTCCTCCCTCCCAGCTTGCTGCATCCGCATAGAACTCCAGTTGTTCAATCATTTCACAGTGTTAGTTGGCGGCATGCAGCAGCCATGTGCGGCCATCATGGACGCTGTGCTAGGGATCGGTGGAGGTGGATTGAGAGAATCTGCTGAGGTTGGGTAATCCGATTGTAGGTGGTACCAGTCGTCAGCCTGGAACAGAGCGAGAGATTGCTCCTTCGTGTCCTCCACTCCTCCATCATCGGTCCAAATCCCCCCACAAGTTCTTGCGGATCCCCTCGTAGACTCTCTCTGTTTGGTTATATATATATACATATACACGTATCTTAAGAGAAACTCTAATGGGTCCTATGGATGAGGGAAAGGGTGAGAGGAAACGGCTCATGAAAGGGAGTCTAGGTTTCTTGCCTCATACTCAACGCAGGGAGAAGCAACACCGCCTCATACCCCTTTCCTTAACTCCTCCTCTTGTTTCCTTGATCCACTCTCCCTTGTGTATGAGAAACACTCATTACTATCTTTATATAGAGATTAAAAAGAGGCCTTTTCTTTTCAACAAAAATTCTAATACCCAATAAAAAGGCATGGCCCTTTTTAGGGAGTATTACGCTTCCTTATATAAATTAGTATTTCCTTATAGAAATTAGTATTTCTTGATTATTAAGGAATCTCTCTTCATAAAGATAAATCCAAAAAAATTACCCCTCTTATTCTCATTTATACTTGCCTTTTAATTATTTGTCATGAAATCATGTTTTCTTTTAATAGAAAATACCACCTTATGAAAAACAACACACAATTCATTAATAAAGTATCACATCATCCTTTTATTTTGCAATTTTGGTATTTTCTCTTTCTTTCTTCGTTATTGGGACTCCTTGGATCCCAAGACAATCTATGATTTCAAAATTCCTTTTTCAATGATTCTTATTATCCTTCTAGATGCATCTATATGCATTATTCTACATTATCTTGTTTATTCCTTATTAAAGTATTTCCTTTTTGAGGATTTCTCTTTATATCTCTTTTATTTTTCTCATTTCCTTTTATTATTAAAAACCTCATGGATACGAAATCTCACCAAGAAATCTCATTTATGCCTCTTTTCATTCATTTTCCACATTATATCATTATTTCCCAATTTCTTTCTTCATAAAGAAATACTTAATTAGTCTTTTCTTTTCCTATTGGTTTCTTTTTGCAACCTTGGACTCCTTGGTACCCAAGGAACCCAAGAGGCACGAAATCCTCTTTGGATTTGCCTTCTAGAGGTTTCCACATATTTCTTTTCTCAAAAATTCAATTATCCATTTACTATTTGAATTTCCTTGTTATTGGGCCCAATAGCCAATACAACCCACAAAGCAACCAATCAAGGCTATTGTGAAAGGAATCCATTTATTCAAAACAAATCATATCATTATTTGTTCAATCATCTTTAATATGAGAAATCACATTTCTCACTAATTGTACCCAAAATTGGGGTTATAACATCCTTCCCCTCTTATAGGAATTTTGTCCTCAAAATTCAAACAACCAAACAAACAATTCAGGATAGGACTTTTCCATGTCCATCATTGGCCCCTATGTGGCATTGCCGTACTCATGGCATTTCCAAAGAACCTTTATTATCACATATTCTTTTCTCTGAGTTCTTTCATCCTGGCATCTATAAACTACACAGGTGACTCAGGCCATTTCAGCCTCCCTTGGGGCTCACTAGGTTCATTGCTTAGCACATGGTCGGGGTACCTCACATAGCGCTCTAAATTGGACACATGGAAAACATCTCCCATTACTCTATCCTGAGGGGTAGGGTCAAACCTAACCTTCTCCACCCATCCATCTCTAATGGACCCATGTATCGGGGACTCAGCTCTCTTAGTTATAACTTATAGGGGTTGGATTTTCATGTCACATTTTCTCCCACAGTAACTTGTATGTCAGTCTACTTTGCATCTGCTCATGACTCTCATCGTCTCTAGGCTCCTTTCAGCCCTTGCACGATCAAAGTGACTTCATCTACACGCACTGTGGTCCGTTTCTAACCATCATGTGGCCCTTTTCTAACCATCATGTGGCCCGTTTCACCAACATCACCTTACTGAAGTGGTGACCCACACAACCTATCTTACAGAGCTTCCTATAAAACCCGACACTGGCTATGGTGGTCATTGTCACATCTTTCATAGGACAAGAACTGTCTCTAGATATCACCCTGAACGAGCACACATGCCCGCATCAGACCCTTTAGTCTAGATCATACTAGCCATGGTTAGGGGTGATAAACTATACTAACATTGAGTTCTTCATGTACCTACTTCCACTTTATGGAAGTGAACCTCTAAGTCAAACTCAAGATCCTATGAACTCACATCATGGTGTAGTTGGACCATCTCTCTCATGGATAGTTCAACCAGATTTGTCCCTTAACTGAACTCTTCCTTTCTCATATTATCTAGGTAAGGTGACCTACCATAACCCATATTGCATCTCGACCTTCCTCGATCCAGGGAAGACTTATCACAACATCCATAGTGTTGGGCTCTCATTCCCTCTCAGGGATATCTTTTGTCCTCCATATCGATACACTGGGTTACCGGGGTTCGTCCTTTACCTCTTGGCTTGCATGGCCATAATCACATGCAACTTCATCTTCATCATCCAAAGTGCTATTGCCATTTCCCACGGTGTATGGTGATCTTCAACCATGATTTCCTGTAAATCATGATACTTCAAGATCGATTCCTTCGAAACCCTAAACCACTCTTGTCAGGGTTTCATCACCTTCTTTTCCAAAGAAGTGCACTTGAGGTTCTACCACCATCATCGTATCAAGGACTAAACTGGCTAACCAAACAACCCTTAACTTTTCAACGTATCTTGTCACATCTGAGTGTTGTCCAAACACCTCTCCTTTCCAAACTTAGGGTTAGCCAAACAACCTCTTCTAGCTTCAAGTCAGATGTATCTCAACCAGAGCACCCATTACCACCTCACACCCTTAGGTATTAAGCAACATCGAAGACATACACTTCCATGTATTTCACTTATCATATTACCTCAAACTCCAGGTCTATCTCTATTAAGAACACTCTCAGATTTAATCATCATGGTGACTAACCTCAACCTGGTATAACCTGTAAGCTCTACTTAGCTCATGCTAGAAACATCCTCATAAGGTGACTACCTCATTCCTCTTAGTGTTTGCAAGCCATCCATCATTCATTCACTTTACCATGGTAAGATATCTTCTCTATCCCCATTCCTTGTGGCAACGTTCCAACCTACAACATATCTTATCCTTGGTGTATGGCATGCGTAATGTCCTATCTCTCACCCTCATAACAAGAGGAAATAAGCATTTGGCTGCAGTCCAAATACAGAGTTGTTCCTGTTCCAAGAGTAGAGATGGTACATCCCACCTTCCCAATACACCTTTATATCTAAGTTGCAACGTGCCACATATGTCTCTACATCACAGACATCAAGATATCAAACAAGTTTTGAACCTACTGAGGTTTATACCCTTGGTCATCTCCTCTAGGTCTATAGGGTACCGAATCTTTTGGGGTCATCCCTCTTCCCTCATGCATCAAGAGAGTGCCCTACTCATCTGCCCTTTGGGTCCCATGAGTTCATGAAGGTGATCAATCTCCTAACCCATGGTCCTCATACAATGATAGTTGTTACCTCCCGACCCTATGGTCATGTGCAACAGGGGAATTAGGCAACTCCTACTTTTATCAGTCTTATCCCTACCTGACCCTAGGATAGACTTAGGATTCTCCATCTATAGTACATGTCCAACTTAGAACCTTGCCCAAGCCTCCATCATCTCTCTTTGTATTCATGGGCTGACTTTCATCCTTTCATCGGGATCATGGCAACCTGCCTACCTTGGTCAAACCCCATACCGATTACCTCCATGGTAACACATTCATATGCAATTAGAGATGGATATCTATGGATCTACAGGTTCATTCTCATACCATGTACTTTTCACTTAGCTTCTCAAGGTCCTAAGAGACCTCTTTAGGTTACCTTAAACTAACCACAACTGATATACACTCTATCAAGGGTATCTCTCTCCCAGGATGGGAGGAAATCTATCTCTTGATAGCAAGGTCACAAAAGCTCTTAGGTCCAGGGTTTACATGAGCCTTCTTAACCCTAGCAAGCTATTAAGGCATAAACAGATCACCTACTAGACCATGCTAGGTCGTACTTGTCCTCTTTCCTCAATGTTGGATCAAGATCATACCTTCCTTTATCATCAACCTAGCTATTAGGGGTTCATTACACATACCTTAAACTTAAGGGACTTCCCTTTTTCCTTTATTCATGAGGCGTACCATGCTTGAAACTATATAATCTTAATTCTCATCATGAGCATTAGGTATACCACTTCCCCTCTTAGGCCTAGGAACCCTAGGTTCACTTTTAGGTGTCCAACAGCACGCTCTATCTCTGAACCATGAATCAAGCTTGCAAAAGGCATCTCGTGCACTTCCTGTCATCCTTCTTCTCGATCAACACTTAGGGTTGGGTCCTCCTTAAGGACAACTAACAAGGTACAAGGCCTCATAACCTGCTACTAAACCTTTCTAGGTCTAAGGAACTCTTCTTCCTACCTCAGAAGGTAAACACATGTACCGTAGACACATAGGCACCAGATGCTTCATCTTCTATCTCTAGGGTTTGGTCCCTCTAAAGGCAACCAAGATATCATCAACTTTCAGGGATCGATCATGAAGCAACCACTATCATCCATTGTTCAGGGTTTTAGGTTTCCAACCTTCTTGCTGGGTTTCCTGCTCTCTCTAGAGCTAACCCCACATCCAAACTCACCATTAGAGGTCCCTTCTTCATGAAGGATCAACCTCAAAAGAATGCTCTACATGGGTGAAGCCTAGGTTCAGACTTATGGTTTCTCGAGGTCATCCATAACCCTTTATGCTCCATCATAATTCCTTATCTAGGGTTTCATCCTACTGTCAGCATTATGACGTGCCCTAGGTGCCAACTATGCCCTACTTGCACAAGCCCATAGGGTTTCTATGGTCCTTCACTAACATCATCATCTAAGGAGATATCCTTTACCCAAACATGCACGGCCCTTCACAGGGTTGGGTTGCCAAAGGTGCTAGGTCACCCATGAATCATATGGCATCCCAAAGGCGTGTCCTTTCAAACACCTGGTCCAACTCATCTCTCTCTAACCATCACTTAGGGTTAGGGTTAGCATCATCCTCATAGGATGCGCCAGGTCTCTACTGGCAATGGAGATCTCTATCTCCAAGACTAACTTATCCTCCTGACAAGAAGGTCTAGCCTCAGGTCTCTTCTGAGGACATGACATCTTATGTCATACGAACTAAGCATGTATCTATTATTTATTTTGCGCTTAATCTATTAAGCTTATGTCCATGACATCTTATTTACATGCCTTTCATTAATTTAGTGGAGGATTCCTTAAACCTTATCAACCTTACCCGTACCTCAAGAGGGTGAGGAGAAGAGAGAAACCCTAATCCTTTAGGTCCTTATCAGAATTTTGTGATGAGATGGGATGAATAAGATGAGAAGTCCTAAAGGTATCTTATTTCGATTCATACCCTAAGACTTTGGCCAGGCGGTCACACGGGTCCGGGAGTCCTCGTATTCTGACTAGCGGTGCGGAGGAAAATCTTGCTAGCCCCTGGTCGTGATCCCTTTCTAGACACCTCCGTCTTTCGGATACTCCTCTAATAACTCCCTTGGGTTCTATGGAGTTTGTAAAATTTAATAATTATTAATGGTTAAATGAGGAACCTATGCTCTGATACCAAATGTTACGACCCCACCTCCCGATAACCCCCAATTAAGGGAGACCAAGAGGTTGAGCCGCACCCATTAATCTCAGATAAAAGGTTCGACATATAACCATAAACAATTATTAAATTCTAACAGACTATACTGAAAATGGTAATAAAAATTTTCTTTACATACCTTTTAAAAACTTTGGATCTCTATTCTTCTATCCACACTGATACTAATCTATCTAATCCTCCTTTGCACTTTAATTCTCATTTAGTATCACATGTGCCACTTTATTGTTTGTTCTTTTCATTGTACCTAAAACGCCGACAAACAAAACGTCGGTCATCCGTAGCTGGTATATGGGTGAAACAATAAACATGCAACTATGATAACAATGTAATCATTCAATTACTTATTTAACAACCAATATTACGTTTTAGATATAACTCCGCGATCCAAGAGTACCCTATCCTCTGCGTTGTCCCCATTAAACCCCTCATGATCCACCTATAAGTGAACCAATTTCTAGGGTTGAGTCACATGGCACTACTCGTAAGTGGCCCACTCCTTAACTCATGGTAGGATAATGAGTCTCATGGCACTACACGTAGGTAGCCCAGTTTCTAACTCTCGGTAACCTAGACCTTGCTCTAGGATTACCCCTTTTTTTTAGCCTTTTCAAAGCAACAAAGGTGGAACCGGATCTAGCCAGTTATATATGCACATTTATAGTGATAATCATAGTCACTTTATAGTTGCATGAAATAAATAAACATCCAACATTTATTTTCAAGCAACCGATTAAAACTTCGGGAATCGTTGTGAAACTAGAGCGATTATTCATAAGCATAACGACATACCTTTAATTGCAAATTTGAGACAAAATTATCCAGAGTAGAGAAATCCCAATCAAGCAATCAATTATGCACAGAACCCTGAAATAAATATACCCATTTCCTTTTATTAATATTTATCCAACATCATCATATTCCTTAGGATTTCTATTCCAATTTTAGGGTTTCCTTGGAAATAATGATTTTTACCTCCTCTTTCAATATTAAAATTCTTAATTTATTAAAACTACATAAAACCCTTAATTTATCATTTTAGTATTCTTAACAAGTTCAGGATCTTTATTAAGCATCGGATTTCCTTAATTTAATTAAATATTATTTTTCTCTCCTTTTATCCCAAATTAGGGTTTCCATAAAGACTATCCTTCCATTTATGGACATAAACCCTAAATTAACCAATTTTGCATTACGAACGGATGAAAACTCTATCTTAATAATCAACAGGTTAATACTCTTCAAATTAACCTATTAATCTACAAAGATTCATCCTTTGAATTTAACTAAGGTTTCTAATTACCTTTTAACACATTTTTCTACCAAATGAATGAACTTTTGCAAAACATCCAGAACTAGATTACCAAACTATTTTTATATTGTTCCTCATATTTTTCTATGCGACTTTCATATATAACGTGTTTTTATGAGAGCATCATAGCAACTTCTATAATTATTTCAAGTATTATTATGTTTTGGCGAACCAAAAAGTGCCACGTCAGGATCAGATTATATTTATTTGCTTACCAAAATTTGGCTACTAGAAGACGTAGTTGCCCTTGAACCCTGAACGCGCGTGCCGGGGTAAAAGATTCATTTGACTATGTTCTTCTTCCTCGCGTAGGGTAGCCCCTCTCTGGGCGAGCGATCCCGCGTCTGTACGTTTGGACTCCGCCGGCTCCTGCTGCCCAGTGGCAAGGCGTCTTTCCTTGACGCAGCCGGTCAGTCCCAACTCCGTTTCTCCCCTACGGGTTTTCCCTTGATCGCTTGCCCCGTGGAGCTCATCCACTTGCGAGGAAGCCTGCAAATCTGATGCCCAGGATTCTGTCGTTGACGCTTGCTGCGGCCGATGGTGCAGCGTTGGGCTCATTCCCTCACCGCCGTCTAGTTAAGCCTGTCTGACGCCCGTGGTTCCTCCTCCCTCCCAGCTTGCTGCATCCGCATAGAACTCCAGTTGTTCAATCATTTCACGGTGTTAGTTGGCGGCATACAGCAGCAGTGTGCGGCCGTCGTGGACGCTGTGCTAGGGATCGGTGGAGGTGGATTGAGAGCATCTGCTGAGGTCGGGGAATCCGATTGTAGGTGGTACCAGTCGTCAGCCTGGAACAGAGCGAGAGATTGCTCCCTCGTGTCCTCCACTCCTCCATCGTCGGTCCAAATCCCCCCACAAGTTCTTGCGGATCCCCTTGCAGACTCTCTCTGTTCGGTTATATATATACATATACACGTATCTTAACAGAAACCCTAATGGGTCCTATGGATGAGGGAAAGGGTGAGAGGAAACGGCTCATGAAAGGGAGTCTAGGTTTCTTGCCTCATACTCAACGTAGGGAGAAGCAACACCCCCTTATACCCCTTTCCTTAACTCCTCCTCTTGTTTCCTTGATCCACTCTCCCTTGTGTATGAGAAACACTCACTACTATCTTTATATAGAGATTAAAAAGAGGCCTTTTCTTTTCAACAAAAATTCTAATGCCCAATAAAAAAGCATGGCCCTTTTTAGGGAGTATTACGCTTCCTTATATAAATTAGTATTTCCTTATAGAAATTAGTATTTCTTGATTATTAAGGAATCTCTCTTCATAAAGATAAATCCAAAAAAATTACCCCTCTTATTCTCATTTATACTTGTCTTTTAATTATTTGTCATGAAATCATGTTTTCTTTTAATAGAAAATACCACCTTATGAAAAACAACACACAATTCATTAATAAAGTATCACATCATCCTTTTATTTTGCAATTGTGGTATTTTCTCTTTCTTTCTTCGTTATTGGGACTCCTTGGATCCCAAGACAATCTATGATTTCAAAATTCCTTTTTCAATGATTCTTATTATCCTTCTAGATGCATCTATATGCATTATTCTACATTATCTTGTTTATTCCTTATTAAAGTATTTACTTTTTGAGGATTTCTCTTTATATCTCTTTTATTTTTCTCATTTCCTTTTATTATTAGAAACCTCATGGATATGAAATCTCACCAAGAAATCTCATTTATGCCTCTTTTCATTCATTTTCCACATTATATCATTATTTCCCAATTTCTTTGTTCATAAAGAAATACTTAATTAGTCTTTTCTTTTCCTATTGCTTTCTTTTTGCAACCTTGGACTCCTTGGTACCCAAGGAACCCAAGAGGCACGAAATCCTCTTTGGATTTGCCTTCTAGAGGTTTCCACATATTTCTTTTCTCAAAAATTCAATTATCCATTTACTATTTGAATTTCCTTGTTATTGGGCCCAATAGCCAATACAACCCACAAAGCAACCAATCAAGGCTATTGTGAAAGGAATCCATTTATTCAAAACAAATCATATCATTATTTGTTCAATCATCTTTAATATGAGAAATCACATTTCTTACTAATTGTACCCAAAATTGGGGTTATAACAATGCTCCTACTGATCAGGGAGATTTCCTTAATGCTGGAAATTTACAAGATATGTTGCATGATACTTTTCCGAGTTTCAGTGAAGATGGAAATACAGAAGGAGTGGATCCATCTAGTGATCAACATTTCAATACTGAAAAATTTTATATCTTTTTAAAGGATTCTGAGACAGAATTATATCCAGGGTGTAAGAAATATAGCAAACTTGCTTGCATCCTAGAATTCTATTACCTGGTTTGTCTTAACGGCTTGAGTAAGAAAGCATCATCTATGTTTCTTACGTTCTTTAAGAAGATGCTGGCAGAAGGAGAACTGTTACCTAATTCTTTTTATGAGCTAAAAAAGAGGATTACGGGGTTGGGCTTAGATTATGTGAAGATTCATGTTTGTCCAAATGGTTGCATGTTGTTTTGGAAGTATTTTGCTGATAAAGACGTCTGTGATACATGTGGAGCATCAAGATGGAAACCGATTACAATCCCAGATGATGATGATGAGCTTGCAAAAAAACCCAAGAGAATACCTATCAAAGTGCTTAGACACTTTTCACTTATACCCTGCCTAATGTGGTTATTCATGTCATCAAAAACCTCATCCTTAATGAGGTGGCATGCAGAAGAATATGAAAAAGATGACAAGTTAAGACACCTGGTTGATTCACCTTCATGGAAAACATTTGATGTGATGCATCTAGAATTTGCTGCAGACGCTAGAAACCTTCGATTGGGACTTGCAACTGACGGATTTAATCCTTTTGGGACAATGAGTACTTCTTACAGTAGATGGCTTGTTGTGATTATTCCATATAATATACCTCCTTGGTTGTGCATGAAGCAACCATATTTATGTTGTCCCTACTCATTCTTGGACCAGCTTCACCCAAAAATATAGATGTGTACTTGCGTCCATTGATTGATGAGTTGAAAGAACTATGGGATACTGGTGTACATACATATGACGCTGGAACCAAGGAATTCTTTCAGATGCGTGCTTCTTTATTATGGACAATTAGTGACTTTCCAGGATATGCACATCTATCTGGTTGGAGTACTAAAGGCTACAAAGCATGTCCCTATTGTAATAAAGATACTATCTCACATTGGTTGCCACATAGCCGTAAAGTTTGCTACAGAGGACATCGTAGGTTTTTGCCAACTAGCCACAGATTCCGAAAAGAAGCAAATCCATTTGATGGTGAGCAAGAATTTAGGTGTCCACCTAAACCTCCTTATGGAGCTCAAATCTTGTCACAATTGGAGGACGGAACAACTGTAATTGGTAAGAAAAGGCCAAGAGGTAAGGATTCAACACTCAATTGGGAAAGGCAAAGCATATTTTTTGAGCTACCATATTGGAAAACTAACATTGTAAGGCACAATCTCGATGTCATGCACATTGAGAAGAATATATGTGAGAGTATTGTTGGAACATTGCTAGGTTTGAAGGATAAAAGTAAGGACAACTTGAATGCAAGAAAGGATTTGGAGGATATGGGAATCAAATTTCCGCTTCATCCAAAAACTGTTGGTAAATATACCATCCTACCTCCAGCTTGCTATACAATGAAAAAAGATGAAAAAATATTATTTTGTAACCTCCTAAAATCTGTCAAAGTTCCAGATGGGTATGCGTCTAATATATCTACATGTGCACGACCGAAGGATCAGAAGATGCTACCAATGAAAAGTCACGATTATCACGTGTTGATGCAACAACTTTTGCCATTAGCTGTCACTGTGTCCTTGCCCAGTAAGAATGCTAAGTCATGTATTATTAATCTTTGTCGCTATTTTCAAAGGTTGTTAACTAAAGTCATAGATCCAATTGATTTTTCTGCATTGGAAAATGCAATAGCTGTTACACTTTGTGAGATGGAGAAGATATTCCCTCCATGTTGTTTTGACATAATGGTGCATCTATCAGTCCATCTCTCTTATGAAACTAAGATAGCCGACCCTGTTCAGTATCGTTGGATGTATCCATTGAAAGGTAACATTTCAAACGTCGCGATGACTTTACCTATTGGAATGTAATTTATCATAATATTTTCCTCAACTTTGTTTTGAGGTATCTGATGACCCTAAAAGGATATGTTCGTAATAAAAGATATCCAGAAGGGTCAATAGCAGAAGGATATATAGCTGAAGAGTGTCTAACTTTTTGTTCAAGATACTTGGATGGAGTTGAAACAAAGTTAAATCGGCCAAATAGAAACGATACTGACGAAGAAAATTTGGAAAATGAGCCAACACTTGACAGTGATGGTTGGTCTATTTTCTCGACAGTAGGTCGTGGTATTGGTAAAATGGTAACATGTGTCTTGGACGAACATACATTGAAACAAGCCCATAAGTATGTACTATTCAATTGTGAAGCAATTGAACCCTACATTAAGTAAGTTAGTGTCAACTGTCTTCTATTAATAAAATGCTATAACATATTCCAATAACATATTGCACATATTTTGTATTCAGGATGCACTATGATATCATTAGGCAAAAACATCCTCAAAAGTCCTTAAAGGAGGTTCAGAGAATACATAGTAACTCATTTGATGGATGGTTTAAGGAACATGTAAGTTTAGTTGTGGTAATTAAATTAGTTATGCTTCATGAATAAAGTCTAACAAACTTTTCTTTTGTTAGATTGAGACACTCCTGAGAACAAATATGGTAGATGATAAAATCAAGTTTCTTTCTCAAGGTCCACATCAACTGGCCATTAAGTACAAGGGCTATGTTGTCAATGGTCATAGATTTCATACCAAGGCAAAAGATGCAAATCGAACAACACAAAATAGTGGAGTCTTTCTGGTAGCTAAGACTGATTGTTATTCTAAAACCACTGACCGCAATCCAATTACTAGAGATGTAACCTACTATGGTGTTTTGAAGGATGTTATTGTGATCAATTATTATGAACACTTTAAGGTGACATTATTTAAGTGTGATTGGGTGGACATCTACTCAACGAGGGGAATAAAGCATGATGAACATGGGTTGACTCTTGTTAATTTGAGACGCCTTCAAACTATAGGAGAACCATTTGTAGTGGCATCTCAAGTTGGACAAGTATTTTATGTAGAAGATGTCACTGCAAAAGGGTGGCATTTTGCTGTAAAGATTGCCCCACGGGATATGTTCAACATGGAAGAACAATCTTGTATTGAGAATGTTGAAGCTTATGTGCAAGGTGAAACTGGAGATGGGACATCAATGACATCAGAGGATGGAGATACTGATAGTGACATAGTTAGATTGGATATGGAAGGAAATACTGTTGCTAGTTCAACAAATGAAAAAGACCAATCCCGAATTCAACAGGATGATGAAAGTGTATCTCAAAGTGATGATGATGATTGTTTTGAATGAGAAGATTACAAAATAGTAGCCAATGTTTCTTTTTGTTTGTCATTAATAATTGACTTAAATAAGCCTTTTTTTGGCTCAATGTATCTCTTTAATTTTCTGTCTCAAATTGTGCTCGAGCTAGGTGTATCAATTTTGCATGTCTGACATTATTCTTATTCATATTTATCATTGTCTCTACTGTTGTTTATAATTATAATTGCTTAAATATCTGAGTTTCATTTTCAAATATTATTAATAAAATTGTTATTATTTTCCATGTTGAATTTTATGGACTTATGACAAAAATAAAATAATTGTGCAGACAAACTTATCAATGCAAACTCCACTCCATATAAGACATTCATCATTTCAGAAGGGACAAGTATGTTTGTATTACTGTGAATTGCCCTTCATTTTACGTTTATATAAATTTGTTATGTCAACTGTAATTTTTTTGTAGGATGTGTATCTGTTGAGTTTTACAGATCCAGTTGCTAGAGTTGCATTCGGTCGAGTCTCTGAGGTTGACCCCATGAAAAGGGTGGGAGGTGCAATTTTAGGCTCATCATTTGCTGCTGTTTATGTAGATGTTGCTTTGTTGGGCAATGATCCTCTAGTTAGACCTTATGATCAATATCAATCTATTGATGATGTTGTTGGCAACGTCATAGCATGGCCAAAAACACATATGTTGCCAAGGTGAGCATAAAGTATTGCTTATATTGTTACATAATTGAAAACAAAAGTAGTATCTAAAGTCGTTTCCATTTGTTGCAGGACATGAAGTTTAAATTTAATTGCATTCTTGGATACTATCTAAAGAGAGGAGAGCTATAGTTGTTCTTATGTAATCCACTTTGTAATGGTGTTTCATGTCCATTGTCATAGACAATGTTGCCAAATAACAATCCTATTTTGTTTTGTCCTACTTTTAATTTTGTTATGGAGAATCTTAGTATTATGGATGATACACACATTATGATTGGTTTGTGGTTTTTAGCTATGAGCAGTGTTTTAGATTCTTGTTTGTGGGTATGGATGAGGTGTGTTACTTGTATGAGTGCTGTTTTGTTTTCTCACTGTGTTGTTTTTGAATGTTTTGTTTTTGGTATTAAGTATAATATAGCCTGGTGTTTTTGCATTTTGCAGAGGCACACTAAGTCATTGTCAACATTTCAGAGGCCTGCTCTGGTTGAGAAGTCTAGGTAGAAGCCTCAAGAAAGAATGGGTGTTCTTAGTAATGTGGGTTCCTCCTTGTTCCCTTAATTGTTAAAACAACATTTGTATATTTGTCTTTTTTCCTTTACCCCCTCCATCTAAAATAATACCCTTTCTGTAACATGTGGTTGTGATGCAGGCCCTAAAAGCCAATAACTATGGTAATGATCCTCTGCTAACTACAACTCTATACTTGGAGATTAATTAAAGGCCTATCTCGAGAGCTGACAACCTCTGTATTGATGGCTTGTCCGACTGCCCAGGGCTACCATGGGACGCATCCATTCCTAATATAATAGTTGGCACTTTGGAGATCTTTGGCATGGATGGAGGATGCTCAACTATGGTGAACTTCTCTGCGCAATGTGACACCCGTAGGCATATTCAGGATCTCATTCGTTGTGGAAACATGAAGGGCGTTGTAAGTAAAATCTTTTAATGTATTTTGTTTAAATTAGTTAAACGAAATACATAAATTTTTTTTACTGACAATGCACTTAATGTTTCCACAACGAATGAGATCCTGAATAAGCCTGCAGAGAAGTTCACCACAGCTGAGCATCCTCCATCCATGCCAAAGATCTCCGAAGAGCCAACTATTATACAAGGAATGGATACGTCCCATGGTAGCCCTGGGCAGTCGGACAAGCCATCCATAGCTGATGTAAGTTTTGAATTTTGACTACTTAGCATATGTATGGGTTTTTGAATGCTTAAGAGATACAAGTTAACTAAAACCTAACCATAATTTAAGAGTTAGGTACATTTTTCACTTTTTCCTTTGTCATCCATGAAGTTATTTTATTTTGGTGTCCTTCAGTGTCATTAAGCTAACACGAAATCACCATGCTATAGTATGCATTCTTTGATACTATCACTTTGGAATAGTTGTTTTTATGTAATCCACTTTGGAATTGGAGGCTGATCTTTACCCCTTTATGTTACAGTTCTATCTTGATGCTGGAAAGGGACATGTATACATGTACATTTTTGTGAAGATCGAGTTGCATTTAATTTCAAAGACTCCTTTTGTTGAATGCATGTCTGAAGCTTTCCATGGGCATGACAGACATTCTATTGATGCTAAGTGTGCACAAAGATGGTATGCTACTAACTTATAATTATAAATATCATACAAGTGAACCAGAAGTTACCATCATTATTTCTGCCCATGCTTTAGTGCTTCTATGCCCATCATTTGATTTTTAAAGATACCAAACTTATTTACATATCATTTAAATTTGCATTGGAGAATCTTAGAGTGGAGAAAAATGTGTTGAGTGCTCAATTAGAAGAGAAGGATGAGCTGAAGAGGGAAGGTTATTCAACATGTCAGTTTGTAAGTGTAATTGTAATTTTTTATAAATTGCCTTCAAGTGACCACTCGAGCTGTTGTGATAGTTGAACAATCACATGTGTTTTTGCATATGCTAGATTTTGTTGTAGGTCCATCTGTTTATGAGGCTTGTACCATTAGGGGTGACAAGGCTTCCTCTGTATATAATATGAATTGTGCATGCTCTGTTTTGCATCTACTTTAAGCCAAATACGGCCACAAGCCCTACAGTTCTACATTCCTATCCCTGATCTCTTTCCAATTAACACACATACCTCCAAAGGTGCACCCAAAGTGGTGGATTGAGGAAAATACAAACTTTCCAGGCCTTTTAATGTATAGTTACTTTCATGTTCTTGAATTGGACATGATCAGGTTAGAAGTGGAGCCAACCAAGACCAAACTAGTTTTTAGCTATAGGGAGGACTATAGTGGTTGAATACAATCCAAGACAACCCCATTGTAGCCTTGTCAAATATGTCAGATAATGACTGGTTTATAGGTCAGATGGTGGAATTTCCTTCTTCATTGAGGGAAGCATTGCACTTTGTACAATGAGTTGTGGCAGCCACATCTTTGGCTAATAACTACATGCTTCTGAGGAGTATGCTCGGCTTCCCTGTAGGACAAGCATATATGTTTGGTGCACAACTTTTCTACATCTCTATTTAATAATTAACTCATGAATTTACCATTGCATATTCCACACATTTTTTGTAGAGAAGGAACCATTATTTACCTTGTTATTATGTCTCATTCTTCACATGCCTTCATACATATTGCCAAGGGAATTTTATCTATTGAGGAGTTTTTATATTGTTCTCTATTGAATAAGCAAACATATCTCATAATTATTGAAGTTAGTTCTCTTATTGCTTTGATAGAGATGGAATGTAAATTTCTTTTTAATTTGATGAATAAGCAAACATGAACATTGCTTTGATAGAGATGGATTGTAAATTTCTTTTTAATTTGATGAACGAATGTACTGTCAGTTAGTCTGTTGGTGGATTCGACATGGATGTTGCAGCTGCTCTGTATTAGGCCACTTGGTGGATTCAACCTGGATGTTGAGTACTGCTGCATATGTATTGACTATGGATATGATTGGACCTATTGATGATAATGCAGGTGGCATTGTTGAGATGAGTCAGCAGGTAAATTATTTGCTTCTACAAGGATCATCACATTTGTTTCTACACATCTATTAATTGAGCATATGTGGTATATTTATGTGTTAGTGGTGTGATTAACAACAGATTTGTACTATTCAAGGATGGCTGTAGCGAGTGCAAATACCTCTTGATGATGTGAATGAAGCTCAAGAATGAGAATGGGGGATGGCCGAGCCCAATAGTTTGATTTATAGGTATGGATTTTTTTGTTTATTTCCTATACATGGTGCTAAATGTGATAATCTTGAAATTGATAGTGGCGGTTTGATGTTGTAGGCTCTAATGGATTTGTAAGATGAAAATGAGCTAGTTCTTGAGAATGGCTGCTTGTTTATCTGTAATCTACCCTTTGCTGCCATGTAAGAATGAAATCTGGGGGGCTAACTACTATTGAGCTCCCTGATAAGCAAAAGTCATTCCAATCAGTAGAGGTATCTTCATGTGCTAGATCCCTTCTTTTTTGCTGCATTTCTAGTTGCTGGTTTTCCAGTTTATTTGTTATTCTAGATGTTGGTTTCCAGCTGATTTGTTATTCTAGATCCTGGTTTACAGCTGATTTGTTATTTCTCTTTCTAAGTCAAGTGGCTATACATCGATCAATTTGTTATTCAGATTTGAATGTTCCAGCTGATGCTTATAATTTCCACTCTTCAGTGACCTTTAGCCGGATAGATCCTGAAGGAAAGTTGGTCATGGGCTTCAGTGTGCTTATCATAGGCACCATAGCATGTATGGTGTTATTTTGATGGTAAAATGAAGTGGTTGATACTTTTTTTTGTTAATGCTCGCTTTGTATTTTGAAGAGGTGCATTATGAAGGGAGGCCATTGAGAAACTTGATTCAGTCCTTTGGTAGGTCTACTTAATCTAGAACGAGAAGGTGCTTGCTGAATGGGCTGCTGAATCAACTGTGCATTCTGTAGACTTGAAGGTGTTCCTGTGCATGCCACCTCACCTCTACAAGTTGAGTTCATGGCTGTGGTCACTGCATCCAATATATGTACACACAGCAATATCAAGACGGCCATCATTCTTACTGACTCTAGCTCTTCGGTGAAGCTAGCAAGCCAGACAGTCTGCAACTCACCGAGTCTCCAAAACCTTTGGAGGAATTTCCTTGTCAACAAAGCTAGCCTAGACCTTTTAATGGTTATGTATGTCCCTAGGGACCTCAATAAGGCAGCTGATAAAATTGCAAAAACAACCTTATCCACTCGCACTTCCTTTTCTTCTTTCTGTAATAAGCCGACTTGGCTAGAGTATGAACTAGATGTGAATTTCTCTGCTTTTTAGCCTGTTCTAGAGCACAAGATGAATAAATGATAAGCTCTAGGGTTCCCCAAAAAAGAAAGTATGTCATTGGTGTTGTATTCAATATAAGGGGCAAGGTAAAATGTCCTCCCCATGTAATTGTCATTTGTTTATAAATAAAAAATATTCATAATTTCAAAAAACTGAGTTTGGTTGTAATTGGCATTCAATTAGAAAACCTGATAATGAGTTGAAAACTGAATGACGAAAAGCCATGAAAATGTAGTAATACAGATCTAGTAGTCATTAGTGGCTTTTTTTATATGCCGTTAAACTCAATAAGAACATTTTCATACACCAACATAATCCAAAATAGTGGCATTTGTATAAAAGCCAATTGATGAATAGTGGCTTTTTTTATAAATGCCAAATGACGGTTTAGTGGCCTTTATGTGGCATTTATTCGAAGCCACTAAAGACAAACCTTTAGTGGCTTTTACAACTTAAGCCGCTATCTTCCTAGTGGCATTGGCGCTAGAGGCATTTTTTTAAATGTCAACAAATGCCGCTAAACCTATCTACTGGCTTTTTTTTTAGTGGCTTTTCTGAAAGGCCGCTAATGAGTATGTTTGTTGTAGTGCCAGAGCAGGTGCTCGGGCGGAACAGACAGCAAATAGAGGTCCAAGAAGATGGGGTCTATCCGCCCAGATCTAGGTTTTGTGGGTATAAAGACCTCTGATCTTTGTGAATAAGGGTCGACCACATCCTATACTAGGGCTTCGACGCGAATCGAGAGGGGTAGAGAGAAAGATGGAAGAACAAAGAAGGTGAAAGGGGAGCATGATGGTGGAAACTCTAGGTTGAAGTTGGAGCATCGTTTGGCAGCCATCGAGCCAATGAAGCATGGACAGAGATGAAGAGGAGAGGCGTCGGTGGCCAGGGCAACCTCTGCCCATTTTTTTTCACCAGGCAAGATCATGGGAGTCATCATGAGGATCACTGGGTGCAAAGCCCTATTCTTACGGAAGAAACAGGGGAGAAACCCCCCTTTTTATTCGGGTGAAGAAGACTCCGCCCATATCTGGAAGTTGGGCGCTTATTCCTCTCAGCCGTCAGATCAATCTTGAACGGTTAGCATCGTTTTGAAAAAGTCATTCTTTTAAAATTCATATCTTGAGCTACAGATCTTGGTTTGGGACAAACAAGGTACCTATGGAAATCTCTTCGAGTTTACTATCTTATAAAAATAGTTCCAAAGTATGATTTTGATGTCTTTTATTTATTATATGTTGGGTAGCCAAAACTATATGATTTTGATGTTTTGTCAATTAAAAATAGTAAACGCCTCTAGAAATTCATAAAAATGTTATTGAATGTGTATTTTTATATGTTTAACATTAATTCAGAGCCTGATCTTTCATATATGAAGTTTTAATGAGATTATTAATGTAAAACCTAATAAGGGTATTTTAGGTATTTCACCCATGATATGATTTTTAAATGACCTGATATTTTAATATGTGATCATTCCTACATTATATGAATACTTTTCTAGAGATTTGATGAGGTTTGTTGTGCTATTATATTAGTATTTAGTTTTAGAAGAGTAGCCATTATGAAAGAATAATAAATGATTACCTTGAGACAATAAGTGATATATATGCCTAATTAGTCTGATATTATTTATCTGAATGGTTTTTAATTTGATTTCATAATAGAGTCAAGTAATATTAGTATATATGACTATGTTTGAGATTTTCTTTGATCTATATGCTCATATGAGTGCATAAGACGACTTATGTCTTATTTGAGTATAAAGATAATATTATTGATTATATAGTATGAGTTTCATTTTATTTCAACGCCAAGATTTTATGGTGATCATAGATTAAAGTTATGATTAAGAACCCTAAGTTGGTACATATAGTTAGGAATATGGGATTTGAGATTTAGAAATAAACAGAGGGAACATAGGCTTGGATTGATAAAATTGTGATGATATCCAGGTTATTAAAGTTATGGAACTGGAATCAGGACTTCCTTATAGATACCCCAGTACAAGAGGTAAGTGGTCCATGCACATGAGTACTCATAGTTTATATTCAAAATGTTTACATGTCTCCTAATAAGAGTTTCATGATATATGTGATTTAATGTTCTAAGACTTCAATGTTAAGATTTGCAAAAAATATTATTCTCATATTTCTATCCTTATGCAAGTTTAGATACCCAAATTCTAAAATAGAGATATGTTGCTCAAAATAGTTGTGCCTTATGGACCAAGTCCATGAGAAAGTTGAAGAATCATATTCCTATAAGATTTCTTAGAAATGTTTGGAAGTAATGAATACAGTTCCAAGATAAGATATGTCAGTAATGTATCCATACTTAGTTGATGATTTCAAATAGCTTTGTATTAAGAATGTAAGTACACATATGTTATTAGAATTTCCCATATTTATAGTCATAGTTATGTAGTAAGATTTCAAGTAGAAACATGCCATTAAGATTTCATACATATGTAGAAATCTAAGAACTAGATTCCTTAGAATAAATAGTATCTAGAATACAAGTACTATGTAAGAATATGAATTTGAAAATATTAGGACATGGTGTACTAATAAAAGTACGTTTGGGATCAGAAGGTATTGTAAAATGAGTTTATGATGGCATTGTAAGATAATGACAAATTAAGTTATGATTAGGTTGCAAGACAATATTTTATGAGATTTCTATCCTGATATTTAAGGTTTAATATGTAAGTTTTTATGCAAATATTAAGGTTCAGGGTAACATCATATTTCACAAGAAGGATTGAACCACCTTGTCAGAATTCATATTTTTAGATATGTTGTACTTAAAATATGTTTATGAACCTGACTTAAGATACTTGGTATACCTGGTAATTTTATGAGCATTTTAGGTCCTTTTTCCTAAGCTATTTATCATATAATTGGTATAGGTGAAGTAATTTTACCAAATAAGAGTTTTAAAACAAAGTTTACCCTGATACTGAGATACATGTTCAAATCCAACAATGAATTCTATTTAGAACTTAAGAATAAAAAGATTTGGATTCAGACTTAGACTGCTCACTGTGTGAGTAGCCAGATTTTGAATAAAGGTGCATGATGTGGGTTATAGACCAAATCCCAATTATGTAGTAATTGGGATACATGTTTACATTTAGATATAGATTCAGATTCAGATTCAGATATATATTCAGATTCAGATTCAGGTTTCAGATTCAGAATTCAGTACATGTTTAGTACTCAGTTTTAGATAAGTTCAGATTCAAAGTTGAGTAAAGATAGACTTCAGATAATTAATTTGAAACATTAACATAATGCATTATATAATAAGTCCTCACCAGAGAGTCCCGGGACGATTCAGAGGGCCCACGGCGCCAGACACTGCGGGTGTCACAGAGGGCACGTTGTGCCAACAGAGGGTGTGTTGCACCACAGAGGACACTTCAGTGTCAATAGGGGAGGACTTATTGTATAATGGTGGCCACAAACAGATAAAAATCGTAAGTAAAAGATACTTTAGATTAGAGTATGTCTGTAATCTCATCGATGAGTGTGATGAGAGGAATTAAGATGAGATAAGTATAACGTAGAACTTTGGTGTAGGTCATGAGACCCATAGTATAGGTCTCCAAAAAAGATAGAGTAGAAAGATAAGAGTTAAAGAAGTCAAGAGACATTATGTTTTCAGATTTTAATCAACATTTGCTATCAGTTTTATAGTGTCCAAGAATATTTTGTAACATTGTTAGCTCTTCTGTAATGTGCATTTTAGAATACTCATGCCACTTACTCTAACGATTGTTTTTCCCAATGCATGGCTGGGGACACGATGTCTGCAGGTTTGGAGCGATTGAAGAACAAAGGGACCAGCAAATGCCTAAGAGACTTTCAAGATTGCCTAGTGGGGTGCCATCTACCTAGATGATCCTGAGCATTGCCATCTTTTTATTATGAACTTATGCATAAACATGATGTAGTTTTATGTTGACAAGAAGCTATGTATGAATCAGTTTTATAGTTTTGTAAAGTGTTTCATTTACTTTTATTGCAATGGTTATCATGTTTGTGGCACTCCCAGAAAAAAAATGCTTTCGCTCATGTGATATAAAAATCTGGGTGTTACATCTTCCCAGGTCATGCTCGAAGTATCGCAGGTATGAGACATACCCGTCCACCAGACCCATGCTCTCCCATCCAACACATATGTCACGAAGCCTACCTTCTAGTGAGGAGGACATGCCATGCCCTTGAAGGTACACTCTAGAGCCAAAACCCAATCATCATCTTTATCCACCATGTTTGGCTCACTCTCATCCTTGAAGTACGGTGGTTGCATATTGATGAAGTCCGTAAGGGTGAACTCCTTTGGCTTAGCCGCAAAAGTTGCAGCAATGGAAAGTTATCCCACAAAGGTAGTCGAGAGTAGTTGGCGCAACATGGTTAGTTCTTGCTCAGGGGTCAGAAGATGGGTGCCAACAGGGGCAGTAAGGACTGTCCCAGTGTTGGAGGGAGTCACCGGAGTATCCCGATTATCAGTATTTCCAGACGTGGCTCCTGAAGAGGAGTTGTTCATGTTTCCAAACATATCTCCCTTCCTGAAAAATAAGGGTATAACATAAGATAACAAGAATATACAACAGGGATAGATAAGGCTACTATTGCCTCTGGGCATACTATGTCAGACAACCAGTATTAGTGTGGGCCAGACATGTATTATATGGATCTAGGAGTCCTAATAAAACAAGCTATTTGCACAGAGGAAAATATTGTCGCCCCCAAACCCTCATCCATTTCTAGACACCCTTACTTTCAACTTATGCCCTAGTAGTTGCCCAATAGGCTCTGATACCATGTTGTAAAGAGGCGAGATCACCTCTGTACAAACATTTAAAGGAAATACAAAACATCCACTTTTTCTAAGAAAAATAGACATTGTGGAATGCATGCATAATAATCCAAGTAAATAAACATGTTTTAGATACATGTAAAATGTCAATAGCAGTGAAAAGAAACTAAGTTATTAAATTTCTTTTTGAACTCTTGTTCACTACATGAGTTTCTTTGAAAAGGAAAAATTGAAAAGAAACTATAGGATCTAGCAATAAGCAACCTAGTCATCCTTGATTGTAAAACTTGAATGTACTACTCCTAAAGTTGGTCACCTTGGCCTTGTTCAACACCTTGATCTAAGCCTAGGTGGTTGGGAAAGCACCCAACAAAACTGAAAGAAAACAAGGTATGTGTCATAGAAACTAAAGAAGGACAAAAGATAAGAAATAACATGGAAAGTAAGGCTAAGATTTCATCATAAGATGAAGATGATCAAAAGTATGATGCATAAGCAAATAGATGCTTGCCATAATAAAAATAGTAAAAAAGTTGCATGCATTATTAATATTGACTACCAAAACTATGTAGCATTGAGGCACCTACCTAACCTCAACCAATATGTGAGGGAGAGTAACACATTCTAATCACCTACAAATATTCTATATTTGGGAGAATAACACATTCTCCTGGATAAATTTACACATGCCCTATCTATGGGTGGTTGTATAAAAGTACCACTACACTAGTTAAATAGTCTAATAAAATCAACATGCTAAGAACCATGACAAGTATAAGCATCAAGTAAATAAAGACATGGCAGTGGGGTACAAGACCCAATAAATAAATAATAAAACTAATTTTCAGGCAAATATAGTAAATGATTTATCAAAAGTGAAATTAGGATTTCATAGAAGCCTCATTAGGGAAACTAGGTTAGGGTTTGCAATTACTCCAAACTTAGGTTTAAGGAAAGCACATACCTTTCTTTATAAGATACAATTACTTCTCTTTCACTAATTTAATTGATTCCAAAGACCACTCTTCCTATTTTCAATATATCATCATGTGTTAGGGTTTTACATAGGTATAAAGGTAAGGAAACCCTAACTTTTCACTTTTTGAACAAAACCTTGATTTAGACTCTAAAATTATTACCATTGGCTTTATTAGGTTCTCCTGATTAAGAAAACATATAAATTTGTCTATTTAGAGTTTTGAGGATAAAAGTGCATTTTTGATGATTTTTGTCTATTAAATTTATTTTTAGTAAACACCTTCTGATAAAACTCAAAACTAGTCTCCAAAACATTTTTATTAGAAAGCTTATATTTTTCTGATTCTCAAGCATATTTTCTTTTAATTTTTGGACAAAGGAATAAAAAGATATGATTTTTCCTATTCTGAACAATTACAGAGTGCCACATCATTAAAACCATCATAGAGAGGTGAAGATAGATCGAAGAATGGGCTCGCCTCACTGACTTGGCCCAATTAGAGCCGGAAAAGTCAAGGGTCAAAGGCACAACTTTGACTCACTCCAAGAAAAGCAAATAGTGGCGAAAAAAGGAGTATTGCCCTCAAGAGAAAAGCAAAGGCAAATAGAAAACAAGGAGGGCAGTAGAGGGAAAACACATAGGGGATTCATCCCCTTCATCAAGCCACTCCTGACCAATGAACATAAGCTCGAATTTTGGGTGAATTCATGAGAGTTGATCAAACTTCAAAAGCAAGAACATGAAAAGAAAGAGGGAAACACTACGAACATGAGGAACTAGTTTGTAACATATTGAAATCCAGAGTCTTTCCCGCAATTTACCCACTTTTGAGCTTTTCTTTGCCTTCTAGTCCTTTTGGACCAATTTCATAAATTTCCATTCTTTTATATTCTTTTTGGACTCCTTGTGCAATTTGATCACAATTCAAGGTTGAAATTGCCTTTTTCCCTCATTTATATAAATGGAGGGGTGTTTGCACAAATAACCCACTTAAGGTAATAATTAAGGACTAATAATGCAAAATAGAGTTTTATGAGAGACAATAAGTGGATAGTGTTAATTTGGAGCTTTTTGGATAAATTTATTAGTAATAATGTGTATTTGAGTGTTTAATGAGAGTATTTCTCCTTTTTCCTTCTCTCTCCTCAAAATATGATTTTAATTCATGAAAATATGTTATTTTGTTGAGAAATGATTATTGAAATCTTAATTTGTTTAATATCTAGAAATTTAATCACATGTTTCATAAAAAGAAGTCTTTTCATATAACTCATTCATTTTAATATATTAATATACACTTTAATGAGCAATATAGTAATTAAGGGCCATATTATGTATAAAACGATAAAGTAATGGCATAGCATTGTTCTAGACTTTAATGTGAGATAATGGTTCAAATTTGGTGCCTTTTGGACTTCATTTGACCCCTCAAAATGATTTTATACGCTTTTAAGATAGTGTGATAAAAGTCTTTTGATTTATTTCATTTATGTCTTTTGTAACACTATAGTTTTGGTTCTTTTCCCTTGTCACGTGACCTGAAACATCGTGGCCCTTGATCTAATAGTGAGGGTTCTATCCCCATGCAATCCAACGGTCCTCGCACCGTCTTCTTTCTCCCACCATCCGCGGGTAACTGAGCAGTGACACCTGCTTTACTCCTCGATCCCGTTCTCCCTCCACAAAACACCTTTTCACCCAATTCTTCTTCCATTGGCTTCATCTCCCGTACCGGTTCAAATGAACACTAACTCATCACCTACCTCGTTGATTTCGCAAATGCCCAACCTGGGCCACCTCCTCCTCTCCACCAAGGAGTTGCAGAGCCAGCTTACACATTCCCCATACCTAATTAAGGGCGTCTAAAGCTTCCTCAGGCTTCGAGCCCTCCACCTCCTCAACCAATTTCCCCTTGTTTACCCCGGAGCTAATTGACCTACTCGCCCTTTCCACCTAGCGATGGTGAACCAAATCTCGGAACTCCGGTCACCTCAGTCAAATTACGGGCTAGGTAACCTTCCTTAGCTTCTCTTCTCTCTTTTCGGCTCTGTAGCTTACCTTGCGATGCCCCCGAATGCTTGGTCCTATAGACTATGATATCGACCTCCACCGACGCCTATCATTTCTGGGCTTTGTTGCTTCTCCGCCCTCGCCGACGCCTTCCCTCGATTCGTCTTGCATTTGCGGACACTTCCTGACCTTTTGTTTTGCGTTTTTCGACCTTTATTATCGGGTTTTGATTCCCATCTTGTTCCCTTGTTTCCAGCCAGGTTGGGCCTTCTTCTTCTGCTCCTGAGCACGCGAGTGCATGGGCAAGAGATCTCTGTGTTCGGGGGGAACTAGGGAACTCGTTCCCAACGTTCATCCTCAGTTGCACACCCTGATGGCGAGTTGAAGCAAAGGAGCTCGAGCTCCTGTGAGCCTGATCGCGCCATGACATTGGCTGGAAGAAGCCAGGTCCTTCAGTTGGGTCTTATCCAACCCTACAAACATTATGTGCTAGCTTTGATCTCCTCCTAAAATACCTTTTCTTTGGCTCTTTACTTATTTGATGCTTTTGTTTCCATTATGACTCCTCTATTTGAATTATGTGAATCTTGCTATTGCCTATGTTGGCTCATCTTTTTGAAATACTTGGATAATGTTGTTGCCTATGATGGCCCATTTATTGAGATTATTCCTTGGGTTTTTTTCCCACATGCTATGATGCAAATGTTACTTTTATATTTTCTCACTACTGCCAAGTGACTATTAAGCATGATGTATTTTAGGCCAAATGACAATGTAGTGTACATGAGTACAAACCACCCACAGGGCACTGAGGTTTTAGTCCTCCTGCCGGGCACTGGGGTTTTAGTCCCCCTGCCATTTTATATTAGGCACTGGGGTTTTAGTCCCCCTGCCACTTTATATAGGCATTGGGTTTTAGTCCCCCTGCCACATGGTGAGGTCTGGTAGGTGCCTCACCCTACATTGAGAAGACTTTGTGTCTTAATATATTCATTCTATGTGATTGTTATTGTGGTGATTGATTATGGCAGTTCTCTATTTCTTATTTGAATATTTGCCTCATTCTCTTAAAATCTTGTAGCATAGAGAATCTTTTATTATGCAATGTTGTTGACTATTACTTGTCCAATTCCTTTTGATTGACACATACCTTTATCTTTCTTTTGCTGGATGATCCCAACCATCCAGGTATAGGATCAGAGTGTGCAGCTGAAACTTGGTGAACCTAAGGCTAAGGATAGGACAAGAAGAAAAGGAACATATAGCTTGCACGATCATAGTTGCCTTTATAAGTTGTTTTTTTGGGAGACAATATTGGCTTAATCTAAGTCTTCCTCTACCTAGATCCTATGTTTTGTATAAAGTTGTACTTCATTTATGGAAATTTTTATAATGTACTCTTTATACATTTTGAATAAATTCAAGTTTTATTTCTTTCGCTGCCACACACTTGATGTATTTGTTTATCATGTTTAATAGTAGAGATTTGGTCTTTACAGCATGGTATCAGAGCATCAAGGGTAGTTAGATTCTTGACTAATTCAATTGTCTCCAAGATAGAACCCTTATCTTATATAGTTTCCCTTTAGTAAGTTTTTCACCTTAGAGTTGACCTAGCATGAAAGTTTCATTTAATATCATAATAATTTCATATTATAAAATTTGTCAACTTTTTGGTGAATTGTCTATTGAGAAGCTACTAGAGCAAGAAGTTGAATTGATGGTGTCTAGAAAGGGCTAGAGCTTGGGGGCTGGCAATATTTTCCTCTGCCCCACTAGCTTGGTAATGAGGACTCCTGAGCTCATATGACCTGGCTTGGCCTGATCTGATATAGACAGCTCGAAATAGTCTATCTTTGGGCATGTTGCCTAATTGTTGAATACCTTAGTAAAACCATAAGTGATGATTTGATCTCTTACACGAAAATCATCCTTAAATACCTTATACTCCTATGTTTAGGGTTTTATTGTACCCTATGTTACACCCTGAAGCTTGGTTAGTAAATCCTTTTAGTGTTGAGTTTTATGTACCCTTTTACCCTTAGCTTAGTTTGACTTAGTTAACCCTTTTAAGGGGTGGAGTGAGGGTAATGGTGTTAGTACCCTATTTGGTTTTGAAAATCTGATTTTGAGGATGAAATCCCTTTTTAGGGGGATGGAATCCCAATTAAAAACAAAATCAAATACCTTTGGAGTTAGAAACCCTATCTATGTGGACATATGTACATAATAACTTATGTGAACAAGAATTTACCAAACACATTATGCTTGTAATTCAACTTGTTTGTTTATACACATGTGAATATGTAGTAAGTCATATAGAGATAGTTCATATGCTTGAACCTTCACATATTATTGATTCTCATAATAATGAGTTACTCATTACTATCGAAGACATACACTTCCATGTATTAAGCAACATCGAAGACATACACTTCCATGTATTTCACTTATCATATTACCTCAAACTCCAGGTCTATCTCTATTAAGAACACTCTCAGATTTAATCATCATGGTGAATAACCTCAACCTGGTATAACCTGTAAGCTCTACTTAGCTCATGCTAGAAACATCCTCATAAGGTGACTACCTCATTCCTCTTAGTGTTTGCAAGCCATCCATCATTCATTCACTTTACCATGGTAAGATATCTTCTCTATCCCCATTCCTTGTGGCAACGTTCCAACCTACAACATATCTTATCCTTGGTGTATGGCATGCGTAATGTCCTATCTCTCACCCTCATAACAAGAGGAAATAAGCATTTGGCTGCAGTCCAAATACAGAGTTGTTCCTGTTCCAAGAGTAGAGATGGTACATCCCACCTTCCCAATACACCTTTATATCTAAGTTGCAACGTGCCACATATGTCTCTACATCACAGACATCAAGATATCAAACAAGTTTTGAACCTACTGAGGTTTATACCCTTGGTCATCTCCTCTAGGTCTATAGGGTACCGAATCTTTTGGGGTCATCCCTCTTCCCTCATGCATCAAGAGAGTGCCCTACTCATCTGCCCTTTGGGTCCCATGAGTTCATGAAGGTGATCAATCTCCTAACCCATGGTCCTCATACAATGATAGTTGTTACCTCCCGACCCTATGGTCATGTGCAACAGGGGAATTAGGCAACTCCTACTTTTATCAGTCTTATCCCTACCTGACCCTAGGATAGACTTAGGATTCTCCATCTATAGTACATGTCCAACTTAGAACCTTGCCCAAGCCTCCATCATCTCTCTTTGTCTTCATGGGCTGACTTTCATCCTTTCATCGGGATCATGGCAACCTGCCTACCTTGGTCAAACCCCATACCGGTTACCTCCATGGTAACACATTCATATGCAATTAGAGATGGATATCTATGGATCTACAGGTTCATTCTCATACCATGTACTTTTCACTTAGCTTCTCAAGGTCCTAAGAGACCTCTTTAGGTTACCTTAAACTAACCACAACTGATATACACTCTATCAAGGGTATCTCTCTCCCAGGATGGGAGGAAATCTATCTCTTGATAGCAAGGTCACAAAAGCTCTTAGGTCCAGGGTTTACATGAGCCTTCTTAACCCTAGCAAGCTATTAAGGCATAAACAGATCACCTACTAGACCATGCTAGGTCGTACTTGTCCTCTTTCCTCAATGCTGGATCAAGATCATACCTTCCTTTATCATCAACCTAGCTATTAGGGGTTCATTACACATACCTTAAACTTAAGGGACTTCCCTTTTTCCTTTATTCATGAGGCGTACCATGCTTGAAACTATATAATCTTAATTCTCATCATGAGCATTAGGTATACCACTTCCCCTCTTAGGCCTAGGAACCCTAGGTTCACTTTTAGGTGTCCAACAGCACGCTCTATCTCTGAACCATGAATCAAGCTTGCAAAAGGCATCTCATGCACTTCCTGTCATCCTTCTTCTCGATCAACACTTAGGGTTGGGTCCTCCTTAAGGACAACTAACAAGGTACAAGGCCTCATAACCTGCTACTAAACCTTTCTAGGTCTAAGGAACTCTTCTTCCTACCTCAGAAGGTAAACACATGTACCGTAGACACATAGGCACCAGATGCTTCATCTTCTATCTCTAGGGTTTGGTCCCTCTAAAGGCAACCAAGATATCATCAACTTTCAGGGATCGATCATGAAGCAACCACTATCATCCATTGTTCAGGGTTTTAGGTTTCCAACCTTCTTGCTGGGTTTCCTGCTCTCTCTAGAGCTAACCCCACATCCAAACTCACCATTAGAGGTCCCTTCTTCATGAAGGATCAACCTCAAAAGAATGCTCTACATGGGTGAAGCCTAGGTTCAGACTTATGGTTTCTCGAGGTCATCCATAACCCTTTATGCTCCATCATAATTCCTTATCTAGGGTTTCATCCTACTGTCAGCATTATGACGTGCCCTAGGTGCCAACTATGCCCTACTTGCACAAGCCCATAGGGTTTCTATGGTCCTTCACTAACATCATCATCTAAGGAGCTATCCTTTACCCAAACATGCACGGCCCTTCACAGGGTTGGGTTGCCAAAGGTGCTAGGTCACCCATGAATCATATGGCATCCCAAAGGCGTGTCCTTTCAAACACCTGGTCCAACTCATCTCTCTCTAACCATCACTTAGGGTTAGGGTTAGCATCATCCTCATAGGATGCGCCAGGTCTCTACTGACAATGGAGATCTCTATCTCCAAGACTAACTTATCCTCCTGACAAGAAGGTCTAGCCTCAGGTCTCTTCTGAGGACATGACATCTTATGTCATACGACCTAAGCATGTATCTATTATTTATTTTGCGCTTAATCTATTAAGCTTATGTCCATGACATCTTATTTACATGCCTTTCATTAATTTAGTGGAGGATTCCTTAAACCTTATCAACCTTACCCGTACCTCAAGAGGGTGAGGAGAAGAGAGAAACCCTAATCCTTTAGGTCCTTATCAGAATTTTGTGATGAGATGGGATGAATAAGATGAGAAGTCCTAAAGGTATCTTATTTCGATTCATACCCTAAGACTTTGGCCAGGCGGTCACACGGGTCCGGGAGTCCTCGTATTCTGACTAGCGGTGCGGAGGAAAATCTTGCTAGCCCCTGGTCGTGATCCCTTTCTAGACACCTCCGTCTTTCGGATACTCCTCTAATAACTCCCTTGGGTTCTATGGAGTTTGTAAAATTTAATAATTATTAATGGTTAAATGAGGAACCTACGCTCTGATACCAAATGTTACGACCCCACCTCCTGATAACCCCCAATTAAGGGAGACCAAGAGGTTGAGCCGCACCCATTAATCTCAGATAAAAGGTTCGACATATAACCATAAACAATTATTAAATTCTAACAGACTATACTGAAAATGGTAATAAAATTTTTCTTTACATACCTTTTAAAAACTTTGGATCTCTATTCTTCTATCCACACCGATACTAATCTATCTAATCCTCCTTTGCACTTTAATTCTCATTTAGTATCACATGTGCCACTTTATTGTTTGTTCTTTTCATTGTACCTAAAGCGCCGACAAACAAAACGTCGGTCAGCCGTAGCTGGTATATGGGTGAAACAATAAACATGCAACTATGATAACAATGTAATCATTCAATTACTTATTTAACAACCAATATTACGTTTTAGATATAACTCCGCGATCCAAGAGTACCCTATCCTCTGCGTTGTCCCCATTAAACCCCTCATGATCCACCTATAAGTGAACCAATTTCTAGGGTTGAGTCACATGGCACTACTCGTAAGTAGCCCACTCCTTAACTAATGGTAGGATAATGAGTCTCATGGCACTACACGTAGGTAGCCCAGTTTCTAACTCTCGGTAACCTAGACCTTGCTCTAGGATTACCCCTTTTTTTAGCCTTTTCAAAGCAACAAAGGTGGAACCAGATCTAGCCAGTTATATATGCACATTTATAGTGATAATCATAGTCACTTTATAGTTGCATGAAATAAATAAACATCCAACATTTATTTTCAAGCAACCGATTAAAACTTCGGGAATCGTTGTGAAACTAGAGCGATTATTCATAAGCATAACCACATACCTTTAATTGCAAATTTGAGACAAAATTATCCAGAGTAGAGAAATCCCAATCAAGCAATCAATTATGCACAGAACCCTGAAATAAATATACCCATTTCCTTTTATTAATATTTATCCAACATCATCATATTCCTTAGGATTTCTATTCCAATTTTAGGGTTTCCTTGGAAATAAGGATTTTTACCTCCTCTTTCAATATTAAAATTCTTAATTTATTAAAACTACATAAAACCCTTAATTTATCATTTTAGTATTCTTAACAAGTTCAGGATCTTTATTTAGCATCGGATTTCCTTAATTTAATTAAATATTATTTTTCTCTCCTTTTATCCCAAATTAGGGTTTCCATAAAGACTATCCTTCCATTTATGGACATAAACCCTAAATTAACCAATTTTGCATTATGAACGGATGAAAACTCTATCTTAATAATCAACAGGTTAATACTCTTCAAATTAACCTATTAATCTACAAAGATTCATCCTTTGAATTTAACTAAGGTTTCTAATTACCTTTTAACACATTTTTCTACCAAATGAATGAACTTTTGCAAAACATCCAGAACTAGATTACCAAACTATTTTTATATTGTTCCTCATATTTTTCTATGCAACTTTCATATATAATGTGTTTTTATGAGAGCATCATAGCAACTTCTATAATTATTTCAAGTATTATTATGTTTTGGCGAACCAAAAAGTGCCACGTCAGGATCAGATTATATTTATTTGCTTACCAAAATTTGGCTACTAGAAGACGTAGTTGCCCTTGAACCCTGAACGCGCGTGCCGGGGTAAAAGATTCATTTGACTATGTTCTTCTTCCTCGCGTAGGGTAGCCCCTCTCTGGGCGAGCGATCCCGCGTCTGTACGTTTGGACTCCGCCGGCTCCTGCTGCCCAGTGCCAAGGCGTCTTTCCTTGACGCAGCCGGTCAGTCCCAACTCCGTTTCTCCCCTACGGGTTTTCCCTTGATCGCTTGCCCCGTGGAGCTCATCCACTTGCGAGGAAGCCTGCAAATCTGATGCCCAGGATTCTGTCGTTGACGCTTGCTGCGGCCGATGGTGCAGCGCTGGGCTCATTCCCTCACCGCCGTCTAGTTAAGCCTGTCTGACGCCCGTGGTTCCTCCTCCCTCCCAGCTTGCTGCATCCGCATAGAACTCCAGTTGTTCAATCATTTCACGGTGTTAGTTGGCGGCATACAGCAGCAGTGTGCGGCCGTCATGGACGCTGTGCTAGGGATCGGTGGAGGTGGATTGAGAGCATCTGCTGAGGTCGGGGAATCCGATTGTAGGTGGTACCAGTCGTCAGCCTGGAACAGAGCGAGAGATTGCTCCCTCGTGTCCTCCACTCCTCCATCGTCGGTCCAAATCCCCCCACAATTTCTTGCGGATCCCCTTGCAGACTCTCTCTGTTCGGTTATATATATACATATACACGTATCTTAACAGAAACCCTAATGGGTCCTATGGATGAGGGAAAGGGTGAGAGGAAACGGCTCATGAAAGGGAGTCTAGGTTTCTTGCCTCATACTCAACGTAGGGAGAAGCAACACCCCCTTATACCCCTTTCCTTAACTCCTCCTCTTGTTTCCTTGATCCACTCTCCCTTGTGTATGAGAAACACTCACTACTATCTTTATATAGAGATTAAAAAGAGGCCTTTTCTTTTCAACAAAAATTCTAATGCCCAATAAAAAAGCATGGCCCTTTTTAGGGAGTATTACGCTTCCTTATATAAATTAGTATTTCCTTATAGAAATTAGTATTTCTTGATTATTAAGGAATCTCTCTTCATAAAGATAAATCCAAAAAAATTACCCCTCTTATTCTCATTTATACTTGTCTTTTAATTATTTGTCATGAAATCATGTTTTCTTTTAATAGAAAATACCACCTTATGAAAAACAACACACAATTCATTAATAAAGTATCACATCATCCTTTTATTTTGCAATTGTGGTATTTTCTCTTTCTTTCTTCGTTATTGGGACTCCTTGGATCCCAAGACAATCTATGATTTCAAAATTCCTTTTTCAATGATTCTTATTATCCTTCTAGATGCATCTATATGCATTATTCTACATTATCTTGTTTATTCCTTATTAAAGTATTTACTTTTTGAGGATTTCTCTTTATATCTCTTTTATTTTTCTCATTTCCTTTTATTATTAGAAACCTCATGGATATGAAATCTCACCAAGAAATCTCATTTATGCCTCTTTTCATTCATTTTCCACATTATATCATTATTTCCCAATTTCTTTCTTCATAAAGAAATACTTAATTAGTCTTTTCTTTTCCTATTGCTTTCTTTTTGCAACCTTGGACTCCTTGGTACCCAAGGAACCCAAGAGGCACGAAATCCTCTTTGGATTTGCCTTCTAGAGGTTTCTACATATTTCTTTTCTCGAAAATTCAATTATCCATTTACTATTTGAATTTCCTTGTTATTGGGCCCAATAGCCAATACAACCCACAAAGCAACCAATCAAGGCTATTGTGAAAGGAATCCATTTATTCAAAACAAATCATATCATTATTTGTTCAATCATCTTTAATATGAGAAATCACATTTCTTACTAATTGTACCCAAAATTGGGGTTATAACAATGCTCCTACTGATCAGGGAGATTTCCTTAATGCTGGAAATTTACAAGATATGTTGCATGATACTTTTCCGAGTTTCAGTGAAGATGGAAATACAGAAGGAGTGGATCCATCTAGTGATCAACATTTCAATACTGAAAAATTTTATATCTTTTTAAAGGATTCTGAGACAGAATTATATCCAGGGTGTAAGAAATATAGCAAACTTGCTTGCATCCTAGAATTCTATTACCTGGTTTGTCTTAACGGCTTGAGTAAGAAAGCATCATCTATGTTTCTTACGTTCTTTAAGAAGATGCTGGCAGAAGGAGAACTGTTACCTAATTCTTTTTATGAGCTAAAAAAGAGGATTACGGGGTTGGGCTTAGATTATGTGAAGATTCATGTTTGTCCAAATGGTTGCATGTTGTTTTGGAAGTATTTTGCTGATAAAGACGTCTGTGATACATGTGGAGCATCAAGATGGAAACCGATTACAATCCCAGATGATGATGAGCTTGCAAAAAAACCCAAGAGAATACCTATCAAAGTGCTTAGACACTTTTCACTTATACCCTGCCTAATGTGGTTATTCATGTCATCAAAAACCTCATCCTTAATGAGGTGGCATGCAGAAGAATATGAAAAAGATGACAAGTTAAGACACCTGGTTGATTCACCTTCATGGAAAACATTTGATGTGATGCATCTAGAATTTGCTGCAGACGCTAGAAACCTTCGATTGGGACTTGCAACTGACGGATTTAATCCTTTTGGGACAATGAGTACTTCTTACAGTAGATGGCCTGTTGTGATTATTCCATATAATATACCTCCTTGGTTGTGCATGAAGCAACCATATTTATGTTGTCCCTACTCATTCTTGGACCAGCTTCACCCAAAAATATAGATGTGTACTTGCGTCCATTGATTGATGAGTTGAAAGAACTATGGGATACTGGTGTACATACATATGACGCTGGAACCAAGGAATTCTTTCAGATGCGTGCTTCTTTATTATGGACAATTAGTGATTTTCCAGGATATGCACATCTATCTGGTTGGAGTACTAAAGGCTACAAAGCATGTCCCTATTGTAATAAAGATACTATCTCACATTGGTTGCCACATAGCCGTAAAGTTTGCTACAGAGGACATCGTAGGTTTTTGCCAACTAGCCACAGATTCCGAAAAGAAGAAAATCCATTTGATGGTGAGCAAGAATTTAGGTGTCCACCTAAAACTCCTTATGGAGCTCAAATCTTGTCACAATTGGAGGACGGAACAACTGTAATTGGTAAGAAAAGGCCAAGAGGTAAGGATTCAACACTCAATTGGGAAAGGAAAAGCATATTTTTTGAGCTACCATATTGGAAAACAAACATTGTAAGGCACAATCTCGATGTCATGCACATTGAGAAGAATATATGTGAGAGTATTGTTGGAACATTGCTAGGTTTGAAGGATAAAAGTAAGGACAACTTGAATGCAAGAAAGGATTTGGAGGATATGGGAATCAAATTTCCGCTTCATCCAAAAACTGTTGGTAAATATACCATCCTACCTCCAGATTGCTATACAATGAAAAAAGATGAAAAAATATTATTTTGTAACCTCCTAAAATCTGTCAAAGTTCCAGATGGGTATGCGTCTAATATATCTACATGTGCACGACCAAAGGATCAGAAGATGCTACCAATGAAAAGTCACGATTATCACATGCTGATGCAACAACTTTTGCCATTAGCTGTCACTGTGTCCTTGCCCAGTAAGAATGCTAAGTCATGTATTATTAATCTTTGTCGCTATTTTCAAAGGTTGTTAACTAAAGTCATAGATCCAATTGATTTTTCTGCATTGGAAAATGCAATAGCTGTTACACTTTGTGAGATGGAGAAGATATTCCCTCCATGTTTTTTTGACATAATGGTGCATCTATCAGTCCATCTCTCTTATGAAGCTAAGATAGCCGACCCTGTTCAGTATCGTTGGATGTATCCATTGAAAGGTAACATTTCAAACGTCGCGATGACTTTACCTATTGGAATGTAATTTATCATAATATTTTCCTCAACTTTGTTTTGAGGTATCTGATGACCCTAAAAGGATATGTTCGTAATAAAAGATATCCAGAAGGGTCAATAGCAGAAGGATATATAGCTGAAGAGTGTCTAACTTTTTGTTCAAGATACTTGGATGGAGTTGAAACAAAGTTAAATCGGCCAAATAGAAACGATACTGACGAAGCAAATTTGGAAAATGAGCCAACACTTGACAGTGATGATTGGTCTATTTTCTCGACAGTAGGTCGTGGTATTGGTTAAATGGTAACATGTGTCTTGGACGAACATACATTGAAACAAGCCCATAAGTATGTACTATTCAATTGTGAAGCAATTGAACCCTACATTAAGTAAGTTAGTGTCAACTGTCTTCTATTAATAAAATGCTATAACATATTCCAATAACATATTACACATATTTTGTATTCAGGATGCACTATGATATCATTAGGCAAAAACATCCTCAAAAGTCCTTAAAGGAGGTTCAGAGAATACATAGTAACTCATTTGATGGATGGTTTAAGGAACATGTAAGTTTAGTTGTGGTAATTAAATTAGTTATGCTTCATGAATAAAGTCTAACAAACTTTTCTTTTGTTAGATTGAGACACTCCTGAGAACAAATATGGTAGATGATAAAATCAAGTTTCTTTCTCAAGGTCCACATCAACTGGCCATTAAGTACAAGGGCTATGTTGTCAATGGTCATAGATTTCATACCAAGGCAAAAGATGCAAATCGAACAACACAAAATAGTGGAGTCTTTCTGGTAGCTAAGACTGATTGTTATTCTAAAACCACTGACCGCAATCCAATTACTAGAGATGTAACCTACTATGGTGTTTTGAAGGATGTTATTGTGATCAATTATTATGAACACTTTAAGGTGACATTATTTAAGTGTGATTGGGTGGACATCTACTCAACGAGGGGAATAAAGCATGATGAACATGGGTTGACTCTTGTTAATTTGAGACGCCTTCAAACTATAGGAGAACCATTTGTAGTGGCATCTCAAGTTGGACAAGTATTTTATGTAGAAGATGTCACTGCAAAAGGGTGGCATTTTGCTGTAAAGATTGCCCCACGGGATATGTTCAACATGGAAGAACAATCTTGTATTGAGAATGTTGAAGCTTATGTGCAAGGTGAAACTGGAGATGGGACATCAATGACATCAGAGGATGGAGATACTGATAGTGACATAGTTAGATTGGATATGGAAGGAAATACTGTTGCTAGTTCAACAAATGAAAAAGACCAATCCCGAATTCAACAGGATGATGAAAGTGTATCTCAAAGTGATGATGATGATTGTTTTGAATGAGAAGATTACAAAATAGCAGCCAATGTTTCTTTTTGTTTGTCATTAATAATTGACTTAAATAAGCCTTTTTTTGGCTCAATGTATCTCTTTAATTTTCTGTCTCAAATTGTGCTCGAGCTAGGTGTATCAATTTTGCATGTCTGACATTATTCTTATTCATATTTATCATTGTCTCTACTGTTGTTTATAATTATAATTGCTTAAATATCTGAGTTTCATTTTCAAATATTATTAATAAAATTGTTATTATTTTCCATGTTGAATTTTATGGACTTATGACAAAAATAAAATAATTGTGCAGACAAACTTATCAATGCAAACTCCACTCCATATAAGACATTCATCATTTCAGAAGGGACAAGTATGTTTGTATTACTGTGAATTGCCCTTCATTTTACGTTTATATAAATTTGTTATGTCAACTGTAATTTTTTTGTAGGATGTGTATCTGTTGAGTTTTACAGATCCAGTTGCTAGAGTTGCATTCGGTCGAGTCTCTGAGGTTGACCCCATGAAAAGGGTGGGAGGTGCAATTTTAGGCTCATCATTTGCTGCTGTTTATGTAGATGTTGCTTTGTTGGGCAATGATCCTCTAGTTAGACCTTATGATCAATATCAATCTGTTGATGATGTTGTTGGCAACGTCATTGCATGGCCAAAAACACATATGTTGCCAAGGTGAGCATAAAGTATTGCTTATATTGTTACATAATTGAAAACAAAAGTAGTATCTAAAGTCGTTTCCATTTGTTGCAGGACATGAAGTTTAAATTTAATTGCATTCTTGGATACTATCTAAAGAGAGGAGAGCTATAGTTGTTCTTATGTAATCCACTTTGTAATGGTGTTTCATGTCCATTGTCATAGACAATGTTGCCAAATAACAATCCTATTTTGTTTTGTCCTACTTTTAATTTTGTTATGGAGAATCTTAGTATTATGGATGATACACACATTATGATTGGTTTGTGGTTTTTAGCTATGAGCAGTGTTTTAGATTCTTGTTTGTGGGTATGGATGAGGTGTGTTACTTGTATGAGTGCTGTTTTGTTTTCTCACTGTGTTGTTTTTGAATGTTTTGTTTTTGGTATTAAGTATAATATAGCCTGGTGTTTTTGCATTTTGCAGAGGCACACTAAGTCATTGTCAACATTTCAGAGGCCTGCTCTGGTTGAGAAGTCTAGGTAGAAGCCTCAAGAAAGAATGGGTGTTCTTAGTAATGTGGGTTCCTCCTTGTTCCCTTAATTGTTAAAACAACATTTGTATATTTGTCTTTTTTCCTTTACCCCCTCCATCTAAAATAATACCCTTTCTGTAACATGTGGTTGTGATGCAGGCCCTAAAAGCCAATAACTATGGTAATGATCCTCTGCTAACTACAACTCTATACTTGGAGATTAATTAAAGGCCTATCTCGAGAGCTGACAACCTCTGTATTGATGGCTTGTCCGACTGCCCAGGGCTACCATGGGACGCATCCATTCCTAATATAATAGTTGGCACTTTGGAGATCTTTGGCATGGATGGAGGATGCTCAACTATGGTGAACTTCTCTGCGCAATGTGACACCCGTAGGCATATTCAGGATCTCATTCGTTGTGGAAACATGAAGGGTGTTGTAAGTAAAATCTTTTAATGTATTTTGTTTAAATTAGTTAAACGAAATACATAAATTTTTTTTACTGACAATGCACTTAATGTTTCCACAACGAATGAGATCCTGAATAAGCCTGCAGAGAAGTTCACCACAGCTGAGCATCCTCCATCCATGCCAAAGATCTCCGAAGAGCCAACTATTATACAAGGAATGGATACGTCCCATGGTAGCCCTGGGCAGTCGGACAAGCCATCCATAGCTGATGTAAGTTTTGAATTTTGACTACTTAGCATATGTATGGGTTTTTGAATGCTTAAGAGATACAAGTTAACTAAAACCTAACCATAATTTAAGAGTTAGGTACATTTTTCACTTTTTCCTTTGTCATCCATGAAGTTATTTTAATTTGGTGTCCTTCAGTGTCATTAAGCTAACACGAAATCACCATGCTATAGTATGCATTCTTTGATACTATCACTTTGGAATAGTTGTTTTTATGTAATCCACTTTGGAATTGGAGGCTGATCTTTACCCCTTTATGTTACAGTTCTATCTTGATGCTGGAAAGGGACATGTATACATGTACATTTTTGTGAAGATCGAGTTGCATTTAATTTCAAAGACTCCTTTTGTTGAATGCATGTCTGAAGCTTTCCATGGGCATGACAGACATTCTATTGATGCTAAGTGTGCACAAAGATGGTATGCTACTAACTTATAATTATAAATATCATACAAGTGAACCATAAGTTACCATCATTATTTCTGCCCATGCTTTAGTGCTTCTATGCCCATCATTTGATTTTTAAAGATACCAAACTTATTTACATATCATTTAAATTTGCATTGGAGAATCTTAGAGTGGAGAAAAATGTGTTGAGTGCTCAATTAGAAGAGAAGGATGAGCTGAAGAGGGAAGGTTATTCAACATGTCAGTCTGTAAGTGTAATTGTAATTTTTTATAAATTGCCTTCAAGTGACCACTCGAGCTGTTGTGATAGTTGAACAATCACATGTGTTTTTGCATATGCTAGATTTTGTTGTAGGTCCATCTGTCTATGAGGCTTGTACCATTAGGGGTGACAAGGCTTCCTCTGTATATAATATGAATTGTGCATGCTCTGTTTTGCATCTACTTTAAGCCAAATACGGCCACAAGCCCTATAGTTCTACATTCCTATCCCTGATCTCTTTCCAATTAACACACATACCTCCAAAGGTGCACCCAAAGTGGTGGATTGAGGAAAATACAAACTTTCCAGGCCTTTTTATGTATAGTTACTTTCATGTTCTTGAATTGGACATGATCAGGTTAGAAGTGGAGCCAACCAAGACCAAACTAGTTTTTAGCTATAGGGAGGACTATAGTGGTTGAATAAAATCCAAGACAACCCCATTGTAGCCTTGTCAAATATGTCAGATAATGACTGGTTTATAGGTCAGATGGTGGAATTTCCTTCTTCATTGAGGGAAGCATTGCACTTTGTAAAATGAGTTGTGGCAGCCACATCTTTGGCTAATAACTACATGCTTCTGAGGAGTATGCTCGGCTTCCCTGTAGGACAAGCATATATGTTTGGTGCACAACTTTTCTACATCTCTGTTTAATAATTAACTCATGAATTTACCATTGCATATTCCACACATTTTTTGTAGAGAAGGAACCATTATTTACCTTGTTATTATGTCTCATTCTTCACATGCCTTCATACATATTGCCAAGGGAATTTTATCTATTGAGGAGTTTTTATATTGTTCTCTATTGAATAAGCAAACATATCTCATAATTATTGAAGTTAGTTCTCTTATTGCTTTGATAGAGATGGAATGTAAATTTCTTTTTAATTTGATGAATAAGCAAACATGAACATTGCTTTGATAGAGATGGATTGTAAATTTCTTTTTAATTTGATGAACGAATGTACTGTCAGTTAGTCTGTTGGTGGATTCGACATGGATGTTGCAGCTGCTCTGTATTAGGCCACTTGGTGGATTCAACCTGGATGTTGAGTACTGCTGCATATGTATTGACTATGGATATGATTGGACCTATTGATGATAATGCAGGTGGCATTGTTGAGATGAGTCAGCAGGTAAATTATTTGCTTCTACAAGGATCATCACATTTGTTTCTACACATCTATTAATTGAGCATATGTGGTATATTTCTGTGTTAGTGGTGTGATTAACAACAGATTTGTACTATTCAAGGATGGCTGTAGCGAGTGCAAATACCTCTTGATGATGTGAATGAAGCTCAAGAATGAGAATGGGGGATGGCCGAGCCCAATAGTTTGATTTATAGGTATGGATTTTTTTGTTTATTTCCTATACATGGTGCTAAATGTGATAATCTTGAAATTGATAGTGGCGGTTTGATGTTGTAGGCTCTAATGGATTTGTAAGATGAAAATGAGCTAGTTCTTGAGAATGGCTGCTTGTTTATCTGTAATCTACCCTTTGCTGCCATGTAAGAATGAAATCTGGGGGGCTAACTACTATTGAGCTCCCTGATAAGCAAAAGTCATTCCAATCAGTAGAGGTATCTTCATGTGCTAGATCCCTTCTTTTTTGCTGCATTTCTAGTTGCTGGTTTTCCAGTTTATTTGTTATTCTAGATGTTGGTTTCCAGCTGATTTGTTATTCTAGATCCTGGTTTACAGCTGATTTGTTATTTCTCTTTCTAAGTCAAGTGGCTATACATCGATCAATTTGTTATTCAGATTTGAATGTTCCAGCTGATGCTTATAATTTCCACTCTTCAGTGACCTTTAGCCGGATAGATCCTGAAGGAAAGTTGGTCATGGGCTTCAGTGTGCTTATCATAGGCACCATAGCATGTATGGTGTTATTTTGATGGTAAAATGAAGTGGTTGATACTTTTTTTTGTTAATGCTCGCTTTGTATTTTGAAGAGGTGCATTATGAAGGGAGGCCATTGAGAAACTTGATTCAGTCCTTTGGTAGGTCTACTTAATCTAGAACGAGAAGGTGCTTGCTGAATGGGCTGCTGAATCAACTGTGCATTCTGTAGACTTGAAGGTGTTCCTGTGCATGCCACCTCACCTCTACAAGTTGAGTTCATGGCTGTGGTCACTGCATCCAATATATGTACACACAGCAATATCAAGACGGCCATCATTCTTACTGACTCTAGCTCTTCGGTGAAGCTAGCAAGCCAGACAGTCTGCAACTCACCGAGTCTCCAAAACCTTTGGAGGAATTTCCTTGTCAACAAAGCTAGCCTAGACCTTTTAATGGTTATGTATGTCCCTAGGGACCTCAATAAGGCAGCTGATAAAATTGCAAAAACAACCTTATCCACTCGCACTTCCTTTTCTTCTTTCTGTAATAAGCCGACTTGGCTAGAGTATGAACTAGATGTGAATTTCTCTGCTTTTTAGCCTGTTCTAGAGCACAAGATGAATAAATGATAAGCTCTAGGGTTCCCCAAAAAAGAAAGTATGTCATTGGTGTTGTATTCAATATAAGGGGCAAGGTAAAATGTCCTCCCCATGTAATTGTCATTTGTTTATAAATAAAAAATATTCATAATTTCAAAAAACTGAGTTTGGTTGTAATTGGCATTCAATTAGAAAACCTGATAATGAGTTGAAAACTGAATGATGAAAAGCCATGAAAATGTAGTAATACAGATCTAGTAGTCATTAGTGGCTTTTTTTATATGCCGTTAAACTCAATAAGAACATTTTCATACACCAACATAATCCAAAATAGTGGCATTTGTATAAAAGCCAATTGATGAATAGTGGCTTTTTTTATAAATGCCAAATGACGGTTTAGTGGCCTTTATGTGGCATTTATTCGAAGCCACTAAAGACAAACCTTTAGTGGCTTTTACAACTTAAGCCGCTATCTTCCTAGTGGCATTGGCGCTAGAGGCATTTTTTTAAATGTCAACAAATGCCGCTAAACCTATCTACTGGCTTTTTTTTTAGTGGCTTTTCTGAAAGGCCGCTAATGAGTATGTTTGTTGTAGTGCCAGAGCAGGTGCTCGGGCGGAACAGACAGCAAATAGAGGTCCAAGAAGATGGGGTCTATCCGCCCAGATCTAGGTTTTGTGGGTATAAAGACCTCTGATCTTTGTGAATAAGGGTCGACCACATCCTATACTAGGGCTTCGACGCGAATCGAGAGGGGTAGAGAGAAAGATGGAAGAACAAAGAAGGTGAAAGGGGAGCATGATGGTGGAAACTCTAGGTTGAAGTTGGAGCATCGTTTGGCAGCCATCGAGCCAATGAAGCATGGACAGAGATGAAGAGGAGAGGCGTCGGTGGCCAGGGCAACCTCTGCCCATTTTTTTTCACCAGGCAAGATCATGGGAGTCATCATGAGGATCACTGGGCGCAAAGCCCTATTCTTACGGAAGAAACAGGGGAGAAACCCCCCTTTTTATTCGGGTGAAGAAGACTCCGCCCATATCTGGAAGTTGGGCGCTTATTCCTCTCAGCCGTCAGATCAATCTTGAACGGTTAGCATCATTTTGAAAAAGTCATTCTTTTAAAATTCATATCTTGAGCTACAGATCTTGGTTTGGGACAAACAAGGTACCTATGGAAATCTCTTCGAGTTTACTATCTTATAAAAATAGTTCCAAAGTATGATTTTGATGTCTTTTATTTATTATATGTTGGGTAGCCAAAACTATATGATTTTGATGTTTTGTCAATTAAAAATAGTAAACACCTCTAGAAATTCATAAAAATGTTATTGAATGTGTATTTTTATATGTTTAACATTAATTCAGAGCCTGATCTTTCATATATGAAGTTTTAATGAGATTATTAATGTAAAACCTAATAAGGGTATTTTAGGTATTTCACCCATGATATGATTTTTAAATGACCTGATATTTTAATATGTGATCATTCCTACATTATATGAATACTTTTCTAGAGATTTGATGAGGTTTGTTGTGCTATTATATTAGTATTTAGTTTTAGAAGAGTAGCCATTATGAAAGAATAATAAATGATTACCTTGAGACAATAAGTGATATATATGCCTAATTAGTCTGATATTATTTATCTGAATGGTTTTTAATTTGATTTCATAATAGAGTCAAGTAATATTAGTATATATGACTATGTTTGAGATTTTCTTTGATCTATATGCTCATATGAGTGCATAAGACGACTTATGTCTTATTTGAGTATAAAGATAATATTATTGATTATATAGTATGAGTTTCATTTTATTTCAACGCCAAGATTTTATGGTGATCATAGATTAAAGTTATGATTAAGAACCCTAAGTTGGTACATATAGTTAGGAATATGGGATTTGAGATTTAGAAATAAACAGAGGGAACATAGGCTTGGACTGATAAAATTGTGATGATAACCAGGTTATTAAAGTTATGGAACTGGAATCAGGACTTCCTTATAGATACCCCAGTACAAGAGGTAAGTGGTCCATGCACATGAGTACTCATAGTTTATATTCAAAATGTTTACATGTCTCCTAATAAGAGTTTCATGATATATGTGATTTAATGTTCTAAGACTTCAATGTTAAGATTTGCAAAAAATATTATTCTCATATTTCTATCCTTATGCAAGTTTAGATACCCAAATTCTAAAATAGAGATATGTTGCTCAAAATAGTTGTGACTTATGGACCAAGTCCATGAGAAAGTTGAAGAATCATATTCCTATAAGATTTCTTAGAAATGTTTGGAAGTAATGAATACAGTTCCAAGATAAGATATGTCAGTAATGTATCCATACTTAGTTGATGATTTCAAATAGCTTTGTATTAAGAATGTAAGTACACATATGTTATTAGAATTTCCCATATTTATAGTCATAGTTATGTAGTAAGATTTCAAGTAGAAACATGCCATTAAGATTTCATACATATGTAGAAATCTAAGAACTAGATTCCTTAGAATAAATAGTATCTAGAATACAAGTACTATGTAAGAATATGAATTTGAAAATATTAGGACATGGTGTACTAATAAAAGTACGTTTGGGATCAGAAGGTATTGTAAAATGAGTTTATGATGGCATTGTAAGATAATGACAAATTAAGTTATGATTAGGTTGCAAGACAATATTTTATGAGATTTCTATCCTGATATTTAAGGTTTAATATGTAAGTTTTTATGCAAATATTAAGGTTCAGGGTAACATCATATTTCACAAGAAGGATTGAACCACCTTGTCAGAATTCATATTTTTAGATATGTTGTACTTAAAATACGTTTATGAACCTGACTTAAGATACTTTGTATACCTGGTAATTTTATGAGCATTTTAGGTCCTTTTTCCTAAGCTATTTATCATATAATTGGTATAGGTGAAGTAATTTTACCAAATAAGAGTTTTAAAACAAAGTTTACCCTGATACTAAGATACATGTTCAAATCCAACAATGAATTCTATTTAGAACATAAGAATAAAAAGATTTGGATTCAGACTTAGACTGCTCACTGTGTGAGTAGCCAGATTTTGAATAAAGGTACATGATATGGGTTATAGACCAAATCCCAATTATGTAGTAATTGGGATACATGTTTACATTTAGATATAGATTCAGATTCATATTCAGATATATATTCAGATTCAGATTCAGGTTTCAGATTCAGAATTCAGTACATGTTTAGTACTCAGTTTTAGATAAGTTCAGATTCAAAGTTGAGTAAAGATAGACTTCAGATAATTAATTTGAAACATTAACATAATGCATTATATAATAAGTCCTCACCAGAGAGTCCCGGGACGATTCAGAGGGCCCGCGGCGCCAGACACTGCGGGTGTCACAGAGGGCACGTTGTGCCAACAGAGGGTGTGTTGCACCACAGAGGACACTTCGGTGTCAATAGGGGAGGACTTATTGTATAATGGTGGCCACAAACAGATAAAAATCGTAAGTAAAAGATACTTTAGATTAGAGTATGTCTGTAATCTCATCGATGAGTGTGATGAGAGGAATTAAGATGAGATAAGTATAACGTAGACACTTTGGTGTAGGTCATGAGACCCATAGTATAGGTCTCCAAAAAAGATAGAGTAGAAAGATAAGAGTTAAAGAAGTCAAGAGACATTATGTTTTCAGATTTTAATCAACATTTACTATCAGTTTTATAGTGTCCAAGAATATTTTGTAACATTGTTAGCTCTTCTGTAATGTGCATTTTAGAATACTCATGCCACTTACTCTAACGATTGTTTTTCCCAATGCATGGCTGGGGACAAGATGTCTGCAGGTTTGGAGCGATTGAAGAACAAAGGGACCAGCAAAGGCCTAAGAGACTTTCAAGATTGCCTAGTGGGGTGCCATCTACCTAGATGATCCTGAGCATTGCCATCTTTTTATTATGAACTTATGCATAAACATGATGTAGTTTTATGTTGACAAGAAGCTATGTATGAATCAGTTTTATAGTTTTGTAAAGTGTTTCATTTACTTTTATTGCAATGGTTATCATGTTTGTGGCACTCCCAGAAAAAAAATGCTTTCGCTCATGTGATATAAAAATCTGGGTGTTACATCTTCCCAGGTCATGCTCGAAGTATCGCAGGTATGATACATACCCGTCCACCAGACCCATGCTCGCCCATCCAACACATATGTCACGAAACCTACCTTCTAGTGAGGAGGACATGCCATGCCCTTGAAGGTACACTCTAGAGCCAAAACCCAATCATCATCTTTATCCACCATGTTTGGCTCACTCTCATCCTTGAAGTACGGTGGTTGCATATTGATGAAGTCCGTAAGGGTGAACTCCTTTGGCTTAGCCGCAAAAGTTGCAGCAATGGAAAGTTATCCCACAAAGGTAGTCGAGAGTAGTTGGCGCAACATGGTTAGTTCTTGCTCAGGGGTCAGAAGATGGGTGCCAACAGGGGCAGTAAGGACTGTCCCAGTGTTGGAGGGAGTCACCGGAGTATCCCGATTATCAGTATTTCCAGACGTGGCTCCTGAAGAGGAGTTGTTCATGTTTCCAAACATATCTCCCTTCCTGAAAAATAAGGGTATAACATAAGATAACAAGAATATACAACAGGGATAGATAAGGCTACTATTGCCTCTGGGCATACTATGTCAGACAACCAGTATTAGTGTGGGCCAGACATGTATTATATGGATCTAGGAGTCCTAATAAAACAAGCTAGTTGCACAGAGGAAAATATTGTCGCCCCCAAACCCTCATCCATTTCTAGACACCCTTACTTTCAACTTATGCCCTAGTAGTTGCCCAATAGGCTCTGATACCATGTTGTAAAGAGGCGAGATCACCTCTGTACAAACATTTAAAGGAAATACAAAACATCCACTTTTTCTAAGAAAAATAGACATTGTGGAATGCATGCATAATAATCCAAGTAAATAAACATGTTTTAGATACATGTAAAATGTCAATAGCAGTGAAAAGAAACTAAGTTATTAAATTTCTTTTTGAACTCTTGTTCACTACATGAGTTTCTTTGAAAAGGAAAAATTGAAAAGAAACTATAGGATCTAGCAATAAGCAACCTAGTCATCCTTGATTGTAAAACTTGAATGTACTACTCCTAAAGTTGGTCACCTTGGCCTTGTTCAACACCTTGATCTAAGCCTAGGTGGTTGGGAAAGCACCCAACAAAACTGAAAGAAAACAAGGTATGTGTCATAGAAACTAAAGAAGGACAAAAGATAAGAAATAACATGGAAAGTAAGGCTAAGATTTCATCATAAGATGAAGATGATCAAAAGTATGATGCATAAGCAAATAGATGCTTGCCATAATAAAAATAGTAAAAAAGTTGCATGCATTATTAATATTGACTACCAAAACTATGTAGCATTGAGGCACCTACCTAACCTCAACCAATATGTGAGGGAGAGTAACACATTCTAATCACCTACAAATATTCTATATTTGGGAGAATAACACATTCTCCTGGATAAATTTACGCATGCCCTATCTATGGGTGGTTGTATAAAAGTACCACTACACTAGTTAAATAGTCTAATAAAATCAACATGCTAAGAACCATGACAAGTATAAGCATCAAGTAAATAAAGACATGGCAGTGGGGTACAAGACCCAATAAATAAATAATAAAACTAATTTTCAGGCAAATATAGTAAATGATTTATCAAAAGTGAAATTAGGATTTCATAGAAGCCTCATTAGGGAAACTAGGTTAGGGTTTGCAATTACTCCAAACTTAGGTTTTAGGAAAGCACATACCTTTCTTTATAAGATACAATTACTTCTCTTTCACTAATTTAATTGATTCCAAAGACCACTCTTCCTATTTTCAATATATCATCATGTGTTAGGGTTTTACATAGGTATAAAGGTAAGGAAACCCTAACTTTTCACTTTTTGAACAAAACCTTGATTTAGACTCTAAAATTATTACCATTGGCTTTATTAGGTTCTCCTGATTAAGAAAACATATAAATTTGTCTATTTGGAGTTTTGAGGATAAAAGTGCATTTTTGATGATTTTTGTCTATTAAATTTATTTTTAGTAAACACCTTCTGATAAAACTCAAAACTAGTCTCCAAAACATTTTTATTAGAAATCTTATATTTTTCTGATTCTCAAGCATATTTTCTTTTAATTTTTGGACAAAGGAATAAAAAGATATGATTTTTCCTATTCTGAACAATTACAGAGTGCCACATCATTAAAACCATCATAGACAGGTGAAGATAGATCGAAGAATGGGCTCGCCTCACTGACTTGGCCCAATTAGAGCCGGAAAAGTCAAGGGTCAAAGGCACAACTTTGACTCACTCCAAGAAAAGCAAATAGTGGTGAAAAAAGGAGTATTGCCCTCAAGAGAAAAGCAAAGGCAAATAGAAAACAAGGAGGGCAGTAGAGGGAAAACACATAGGGTATTCATCCCCTTCATCAAGCCACTCCTGACCAATGAACATAAGCTCGAATTTTGGGTGAATTCATGAGAGTTGATCAAACTTCAAAAGCAAGAACATGAAAAGAAAGAGGGAAACACTACGAACATGAGGAACTAGTTTGTAACATATTGAAATCCAGAGTCTTTCCCGCAATTTACCCACTTTTGAGCTTTTCTTTGCCTTCTAGTCCTTTTGGACCAATTTCATAAATTTCCATTCTTTTATATTCTTTTTGGACTCCTTGTGCAATTTGATCACAATTCAAGGTTGAAATTGCCTTTTTCCCTCATTTATATAAATGGAGGGGTGTTTGCACAAATAACCCACTTAAGGTAATAATTAAGGACTAATAATGCAAAATAGAGTTTTATGAGAGACAATAAGTGGATAGTGTTAATTTGGAGCTTTTTGGATAAATTTATTAGTAATAATGTGTATTTGAGTGTTTAATGAGAGTATTTCTCCTTTTTCCTTCTCTCTCCTCAAAATATGATTTTAATTCATGAAAATATGTTATTTTGTTGAGAAATGATTATTGAAATCTTAATTTGTTTAATATCTAGAAATTTAATCACATGTTTCATAAAAAGAAGTCTTTTCATATAACTCATTCATTTTAATATATTAATATACACTTTAATGAGCAATATAGTAATTAAGGGCCATATTATGTATAAAACGAGAAAGTAATGGCATAGCATTGTTCTAGACTTTAATGTGAGATAATGGTTCAAATTTGGTGCCTTTTGGACTTCATTTGACCCCTCAAAATGATTTTATACGCTTTTAAGATAGTGTGATAAAAGTCTTTTGATTTATTTCATTTATGTCTTTTGTAACACTATAGTTTTGGTTCTTTTCCCTTGTCACGTGACCTGAAACATCGTGGCCCTTGATCTAATAGTGAGGGTTCTATCCCCATGCAATCCAACGGTCCTCGCACCGTCTTCTTTCTCCCACCATCCGCGGGTAACTGAGCAGTGACACCTGCTTTACTCCTCGATCCCGTTCTCCCTCCACAAAACACCTTTTCACCCAATTCTTCTTCCATTGGCTTCATCTCCCGTACCGGTTCAAATGAACCCTAACTCATCACCTACCTCGTTGATTTGGCAAATGCCCAACCTGGGCCACCTCCTCCTCTCCACCAAGGAGTTGCAGAGCCAGCTTACACCTTCCCCATACCTAATTAAGGGCGTCTAAAGCTTCCTCAGGCTTCGAGCCCTCCACCTCCTCAACCAATTTCCCCTTGTTTACCCCGGAGCTAATTGACCTACTCGCCCTTTCCACCTAGCGATGGTGAACCAAATCTCGGAACTCCGGTCACCTCAGTCAAATTACGGGCTAGGTAACCTTCCTTAGCTTCTCTTCTCTCTTTTCGGCTCTGTAGCTTACCTTGCGATGCCCCCGAATGCTTGGTCCTATAGACCATGATATCGACCTCCACCGACGCCTATCATTTCTGGGCTTTGTTGCTTCTCCGCCCTCGCCGACGCCTTCCCTCGATTCGTCTTGCATTTGCGGACACTTCCTGACCTTTTGTTTTGCGTTTTTCGACCTTTATTATCGGGTTTTGATTCCCATCTTGTTCCCTTGTTTCCAGCCAGGTTGGGCCTTCTTCTTCTGCTCCTGAGCACGCGAGTGCGTGGGCAAGAGATCTCTGTGTTCGGGGGGAACTAGGGAACTCGTTCCCAACGTTCATCCTCAGTTGCACACCCTGATGGTGAGTTGAAGCAAAGGAGCTCGAGCTCCTGTGAGCCTGATCGCGCCATGACATTGGCTGGAAGAAGCCAGGTCCTTCAGTTGGGTCTTATCCAACCCTACAAACATTATGTGCTAGCTTTGATCTCCTCCTAAAATACCTTTTCTTTGGCTCTTTACTTATTTGATGCTTTTGTTTCCATTATGACTCCTCTATTTGAATTATGTGAATCTTGCTATTGCCTATGTTGGCTCATCTTTTTGAAATACTTGGATAATGTTGTTGCCTATGATGGCCCATTTATTGAGATTATTCCTTGGGTTTTTTTCCCACATGCTATGATGCAAATGTTACTTTTATATTTTCTCACTACTGCCAAGTGACTATTAAGCATGATGTATTTTAGGCCAAATGACAATGTAGTGTACATGAGTACAAACCACCCACAGGGCACTGAGGTTTTAGTCCTCCTGCCGGGCACTGGGGTTTTAGTCCCCCTGCCATTTTATATTAGGCACTGGGGTTTTAGTCCCCCTGCCACTTTATATAGGCATTGGGTTTTAGTCCCCCTGCCACATGGTGAGGTCTGGTAGGTGCCTCACCCTACATTGAGAAGACTTTGTGTCTTAATATATTCATTCTATGTGATTGTTATTGTGGTGATTGATTATGGCAGTTCTCTATTTCTTATTTGAATATTTGCCTCATTCTCTTAAAATCTTGTAGCATAGAGAATCTTTTATTATGCAATGTTGTTGACTATTACTTGTCCAATTCCTTTTGATTGACACATACCTTTATCTTTCTTTTGCTGGATGGTCCCAACCATCCAGGTATAGGATCAGAGTGTGCAGCTGAAACTTGGTGAACCTAAGGCTAAGGATAGGACAAGAAGAAAAGGAACATATAGCTTGCACGATCATAGTTGCCTTTATAAGTTGTTTTTTTGGGAGACAATATTGGCTTAATCTAAGTCTTCCTCTACCTAGATCCTATGTTTTGTATAAAGTTGTACTTCATTTATGGAAATTTTTATAATGTACTCTTTATACATTTTGAATAAATTCAAGTTTTATTTCTTTCGCTGCCACACACTTGATGTATTTGTTTATCATGTTTAATAGTAGAGATTTGGTCTTTACAGCATGGTATCAGAGCATCAAGGGTAGTTAGATTCTTGACTAATTCAATTGTCTCCAAGATAGAACCCTTATCTTATATAGTTTCCCTTTAGTAAGTTTTTCACCTTAGAGTTGACCTAGCATGAAAGTTTCATTTAATATCATAATAATTTCATATTATAAAATTTGTCAACTTTTTGGTGAATTGTCTATTGAGAAGCTACTAGAGCAAGAAGTTGAATTGATGGTGTCTAGAAAGGGCTAGAGCTTGGGGGCTGGCAATATTTTCCTCTGCCCCACTAGCTTGGTAATGAGGACTCCTGAGCTCATATGACCTGGCTTGGCCTGATCTGATATAGACAGCTCGAAATAGTCTATCTTTGGGCATGTTGCCTAATTGTTGAATACCTTAGTAAAACCATAAGTGATGATTTGATCTCTTACACGAAAATCATCCTTAAATACGTTATACTCCTATGTTTAGGGTTTTATTGTACCCTATGTTACACCCTGAAGCTTGGTTAGTAAATCCTTTTAGTGTTGAGTTTTATGTACCCTTTTACCCTTAGCTTAGTTTGACTTAGTTAACCCTTTTAAGGGGTGGAGTGAGGGTAATGGTGTTAGTACCCTATTTGGTTTTGAAAATCTGATTTTGAGGATGAAATCCCTTTTTAGGGGGATGGAATCCCAATTAAAAACAAAATCAAATACCTTTGGAGTTAGAAACCCTATCTATGTGGACATATGTACATAATAACTTATGTGAACAAGAATTTACCAAACACATTATGCTTGTAATTCAACTTGTTTGTTTATACACATGTGAATATGTAGTAAGTCATATAGAGATAGTTCATATGCTTGAACCTTCACATATTATTGATTCTCATAATAATGAGTTACTCATTACTATCGAAGACATACACTTCCATGTATTAAGCAACATCGAAGACATACACTTCCATGTATTTCACTTATCATATTACCTCAAACTCCAGGTCTATCTCTATTAAGAACACTCTCAGATTTAATCATCATGGTGAATAACCTCAACCTGGTATAACCTGTAAGCTCTACTTAGCTCATGCTAGAAACATCCTCATAAGGTGACTACCTCATTCCTCTTAGTGTTTGCAAGCCATCCATCATTCATTCACTTTACCATGGTAAGATATCTTCTCTATCCCCATTCCTTGTGGCAACGTTCCAACCTACAACATATCTTATCCTTGGTGTATGGCATGCGTAATGTCCTATCTCTCACCCTCATAACAAGAGGAAATAAGCATTTGGCTGCAGTCCAAATACAGAGTTGTTCCTGTTCCAAGAGTAGAGATGGTACATCCCACCTTCCCAATACACCTTTATATCTAAGTTGCAACGTGCCACATATGTCTCTACATCACAGACATCAAGATATCAAACACGTTTTGAACCTACTGAGGTTTATACCCTTGGTCATCTCCTCTAGGGTCTATAGGGTACCGAATCTTTTGGGGTCATCCCTCTTCCCTCATGCATCAAGAGAGTGCCCTACTCATCTGCCCTTTGGGTCCCATGAGTTCATGAAGGTGATCAATCTCCTAACCCATGGTCCTCATACAATGATAGTTGTTACCTCCCGACCCTATGGTCATGTGCAACAGGGGAATTAGGCAACTCCTACTTTTATCAGTCTTATCCCTACCTGACCCTAGGATAGACTTAGGATTCTCCATCTATAGTACATGTCCAACTTAGAACCTTGCCCAAGCCTCCATCATCTCTCTTTGTATTCATGGGCTGACTTTCATCCTTTCATCGGGATCATGGCAACCTGCCTACCTTGGTCAAACCCCATACCGGTTACCTCCATGGTAACACATTCATATGCAATTAGAGATGGATATCTATGGATCTACAGGTTCATTCTCATACCATGTACTTTTCACTTAGCTTCTCAAGGTCCTAAGAGACCTCTTTAGGTTACCTTAAACTAACCACAACTGATATACACTCTATCAAGGGTATCTCTCTCCCAGGATGGGAGGAAATCTATCTCTTGATAGCAAGGTCACAAAAGCTCTTAGGTCCAGGGTTTACATGAGCCTTCTTAACCCTAGCAAGCTATTAAGGCATAAACAGATCACCTACTAGACCATGCTAGGTCGTACTTGTCCTCTTTCCTCAATGCTGGATCAAGATCATACCTTCCTTTATCATCAACCTAGCTATTAGGGGTTCATTACACATACCTTAAACTTAAGGGACTTCCCTTTTTCCTTTATTCATGAGGCGTACCATGCTTGAAACTATATAATCTTAATTCTCATCATGAGCATTAGGTATACCACTTCCCCTCTTAGGCCTAGGAACCCTAGGTTCACTTTTAGGTGTCCAAAAGCACGCTCTATCTCTGAACCATGAATCAAGCTTGCAAAAGGCATCTCGTGCACTTCCTGTCATCCTTCTTCTCGATCAACACTTAGGGTTGGGTCCTCCTTAAGGACAACTAACAAGGTACAAGGCCTCATAACCTGCTACTAAACCTTTCTAGGTCTAAGGAACTCTTCTTCCTACCTCAGAAGGTAAACACATGTACCGTAGACACATAGGCACCAGATGCTTCATCTTCTATCTCTAGGGTTTGGTCCCTCTAAAGGCAACCAAGATATCATCAATTTTCAGGGATCGATCATGAAGCAACCACTATCATCCATTGTTCAGGGTTTTAGGTTTCCAACCTTCTTGCTGGGTTTCCTGCTCTCTCTAGAGCTAACCCCACATCCAAACTCACCATTAGAGGTCCCTTCTTCATGAAGGATCAACCTCAAAAGAATGCTCTACATGGGTGAAGCCTAGGTTCAGACTTATGGTTTCTCGAGGTCATCCATAACCCTTTATGCTCCATCATAATTCCTTATCTAGGGTTTCATCCTACTGTCAGCATTATGACGTGCCCTAGGTGCCAACTATGCCCTACTTGCACAAGCCCATAGGGTTTCTATGGTCCTTCACTAACATCATCATCTAAGGAGCTATCCTTTACCCAAACATGCACGGCCCTTCACAGGGTTGGGTTGCCAAAGGTGCTAGGTCACCCATGAATCATATGGCATCCCAAAGGCGTGTCCTTTCAAACACCTGGTCCAACTCATCTCTCTCTAACCATCACTTAGGGTTAGGGTTAGCATCATCCTCATAGGATGCGCCAGGTCTCTACTGGCAATGGAGATCTCTATCTCCAAGACTAACTTATCCTCCTGACAAGAAGGTCTAGCCTCAGGTCTCTTCTGAGGACATGACATCTTATGTCATACGACCTAAGCATGTATCTATTATTTATTTTGCGCTTAATCTATTAAGCTTATGTCCATGACATCTTATTTACATGCCTTTCATTAATTTAGTGGAGGATTCCTTAAACCTTATCAACCTTACCCGTACCTCAAGAGGGTGAGGAGAAGAGAGAAACCCTAATCCTTTAGGTCCTTATCAGAATTTTGTGATGAGATGGGATGAATAAGATGAGAAGTCCTAAAGGTATCTTATTTCGATTCATACCCTAAGACTTTGGCCAGGCGGTCACACGGGTCCGGGAGTCCTCGTATTCTGACTAGCGGTGCGGAGGAAAATCTTGCTAGCCCCTGGTCGTGATCCCTTTCTAGACACCTCCGTCTTTCGGATACTCCTCTAATAACTCCCTTGGGTTCTATGGAGTTTGTAAAATTTAATAATTATTAATGGTTAAATGAGGAACCTACGCTCTGATACCAAATGTTACGACCCCACCTCCCGATAACCCCCAATTAAGGGAGACCAAGAGGTTGAGCCGCACCCATTAATCTCAGATAAAAGGTTCGACATATAACCATAAACAATTATTAAATTCTAACAGACTATACTGAAAATGGTAATAAAATTTTTCTTTACATACCTTTTAAAAACTTTGGATCTCTATTCTTCTATCCACACCGATACTAATCTATCTAATCCTCCTTTGCACTTTAATTCTCATTTAGTATCACATGTGCCACTTTATTGTTTGTTCTTTTCATTGTACCTAAAACGCCGACAAACAAAACGTCGGTCAGCCGTAGCTGGTATATGGGTGAAACAATAAACATGCAACTATGATAACAATGTAATCATTCAATTACTTATTTAACAACCAATATTACGTTTTAGATATAACTCCGCGATCCAAGAGTACCCTATCCTCTGCGTTGTCCCCATTAAACCCCTCATGATCCACCTATAAGTGAACCAATTTCTGGGGTTGAGTCACATGGCACTACTCGTAAGTAGCCCACTCCTTAACTAATGGTAGGATAATGAGTCTCATGGCACTACACGTAGGTAGCCCAGTTTCTAACTCTCGGTAACCTAGACCTTGCTCTAGGATTACCCCTTTTTTTTAGCCTTTTCAAAGCAACAAAGGTGGAACCGGATCTAGCCAGTTATATATGCACATTTATAGTGATAATCATAGTCACTTTATAGTTGCATGAAATAAATAAACATCCAACATTTATTTTCAAGCAACCGATTAAAACTTCGGGAATCGTTGTGAAACTAGAGCGATTATTCATAAGCATAACCACATACCTTTAATTGCAAATTTGAGACAAAATTATCCAGAGTAGAGAAATCCCAATCAAGCAATCAATTATGCACGGAACCCTGAAATAAATATACCCATTTCCTTTTATTAATATTTATCCAACATCATCATATTCCTTAGGATTTCTATTCCAATTTTAGGGTTTCCTTGGAAATAAGGATTTTTACCTCCTCTTTCAATATTAAAATTCTTAATTTATTAAAACTACATAAAACCCTTAATTTATCATTTTAGTATTCTTAACAAGTTCAGGATCTTTATTAAGCATCGGATTTCCTTAATTTAATTAAATATTATTTTTCTCTCCTTTTATCCCAAATTAGGGTTTCCATAAAGACTATCCTTCCATTTATGGACATAAACCCTAAATTAACCAATTTTGCATTACGAACGGATGAAAACTCTATCTTAATAATCAACAGGTTAATACTCTTCAAATTAACCTATTAATCTACAAAGATTCATCCTTTGAATTTAACTAAGGTTTCTAATTACCTTTTAACACATTTTTCTACCAAATGAATGAACTTTTGCAAAACATCCAGAACTAGATTACCAAACTATTTTTATATTGTTCCTCATATTTTTCTATGCAACTTTCATATATAACGTGTTTTTATGAGAGCATCATAGCAACTTCTATAATTATTTCAAGTATTATTATGTTTTGGCGAACCAAAAAGTGCCACGTCAGGATCAGATTATATTTATTTGCTTACCAAAATTTGGCTACTAGAAGACGTAGTTGCCCTTGAACCCTGAACGCGCGTGCCGGGGTAAAAGATTCATTTGACTATGTTCTTCTTCCTCGCGTAGGGTAGCCCCTCTCTGGGCGAGCGATCCCGCGTCTGTACGTTTGGACTCCGCCGGCTCCTGCAGCCCAGTGGCAAGGCGTCTTTCCTTGACGCAGCCGGTCAGTCCCAACTCCGTTTCTCCCCTACGGGTTTTCCCTTGATCGCTTGCCCCGTGGAGCTCATCCACTTGCGAGGAAGCCTGCAAATCTGATGCCCAGGATTCTGTCGTTGACGCTTGCTGCGGCCGATGGTGCAGCGCTGGGCTCATTCCCTCACCGCCGTCTAGTTAAGCCTGTCTGACGCCCGTGGTTCCTCCTCCCTCCCAGCTTGCTGCATCCGCATAGAACTCCAGTTGTTCAATCATTTCACGGTGTTAGTTGGCGGCATACAGCAGCAGTGTGCGGCCGTCGTGGACGCTGTGCTAGGGATCGGTGGAGGTGGATTGAGAGCATCTGCTGAGGTCGGGGAATCCGATTGTAGGTGGTACCAGTCGTCAGCCTGGAACAGAGCGAGAGATTGCTCCCTCGTGTCCTCCACTCCTCCATCGTCGGTCCAAATCCCCCCACAAGTTCTTGCGAATCCCCTTGCAGACTCTCTCTGTTCGGTTATATATATACATATACACGTATCTTAACAGAAACCCTAATGGGTCCTATGGATGAGGGAAAGGGTGAGAGGAAACGGCTCATGAAAGGGAGTCTAGGTTTCTTGCCTCATACTCAACGTAGGGAGAAGCAACACCCCCTTATACCCCTTTCCTTAACTCCTCCTCTTGTTTCCTTGATCCACTCTCCCTTGTGTATGAGAAACACTCACTACTATCTTTATATAGAGATTAAAAAGAGGCCTTTTCTTTTCAACAAAAATTCTAATGCCCAATAAAAAAGCATGGCCCTTTTTAGGGAGTATTACGCTTCCTTATATAAATTAGTATTTCCTTATAGAAATTAGTATTTCTTGATTATTAAGGAATCTCTCTTCATAAAGATAAATCCAAAAAAATTACCCCTCTTATTCTCATTTATACTTGTCTTTTAATTATTTGTCATGAAATCATGTTTTCTTTTAATAGAAAATACCACCTTATGAAAAACAACACACAATTCATTAATAAAGTATCACATCATCCTTTTATTTTGCAATTGTGGTATTTTCTCTTTCTTTCTTCGTTATTGGGACTCCTTGGATCCCAAGACAATCTATGATTTCAAAATTCCTTTTTCAATGATTCTTATTATCCTTCTAGATGCATCTATATGCATTATTCTACATTATCTTGTTTATTCCTTATTAAAGTATTTACTTTTTGAGGATTTCTCTTTATATCTCTTTTATTTTTCTCATTTCCTTTTATTATTAGAAACCTCATGGATATGAAATCTCACCAAGAAATCTCATTTATGCCTCTTTTCATTCATTTTCCACATTATATCATTATTTCCCAATTTCTTTCTTCATAAAGAAATACTTAATTAGTCTTTTCTTTTCCTATTGCTTTCTTTTTGCAACCTTGTACTCCTTGGTACCCAAGGAACCCAAGAGGCACGAAATCCTCTTTGGATTTGCCTTCTAGAGGTTTCCACATATTTCTTTTCTCGAAAATTCAATTATCCATTTACTATTTGAATTTCCTTGTTATTGGGCCCAATAGCCAATACAACCCACAAAGCAACCAATCAAGGCTATTGTGAAAGGAATCCATTTATTCAAAACAAATCATATCATTATTTGTTCAATCATCTTTAATATGAGAAATCACATTTCTTACTAATTGTACCCAAAATTGGGGTTATAACAATGCTCCTACTGATCAGGGAGATTTCCTTAATGCTGGAAATTTACAAGATATGTTGCATGATACTTTTCCGAGTTTCAGTGAAGATGGAAATACAGAAGGAGTGGATCCATCTAGTGATCAACATTTCAATACTGAAAAATTTTATATCTTTTTAAAGGATTCTGAGACAGAATTATATCCAGGGTGTAAGAAATATAGCAAACTTGCTTGCATCCTAGAATTCTATTACCTGGTTTGTCTTAACGGCTTGAGTAAGAAAGCATCATCTATGTTTCTTACGTTCTTTAAGAAGATGCTGGCAGAAGGAGAACTATTACCTAATTCTTTTTATGAGCTAAAAAAGAGGATTGCGGGGTTGGGCTTAGATTATGTGAAGATTCATGTTTGTCCAAATGGTTGCATGTTGTTTTGGAAGTATTTTGCTGATAAAGACGTCTGTGATACATGTGGAGCATCAAGATGGAAACCGATTACAATCCCAGATGATGATGAGCTTGCAAAAAAACCCAAGAGAATACCTATCAAAGTGCTTAGACACTTTTCACTTATACCCTGCCTAATGTGGTTATTCATGTCATCAAAAACCTCATCCTTAATGAGGTGGCATGCAGAAGAATATGAAAAAGATGACAAGTTAAGACACCTGGTTGATTCACCTTCATGGAAAACATTTGATGTGATGCATCTAGAATTTGCTGCAGACGCTAGAAACCTTCGATTGGGACTTGCAACTGACGGATTTAATCCTTTTGGGACAATGAGTACTTCTTACAGTAGATGGCCTGTTGTGATTATTCCATATAATATACCTCCTTGGTTGTGCATGAAGCAACCATATTTATGTTGTCCCTACTCATTCTTGGACCAGCTTCACCCAAAAATATAGATGTGTACTTGCGTCCATTGATTGATGAGTTGAAAGAACTATGGGATACTGGTGTACATACATATGACGCTGGAACAAGGAATTCTTTCAGATGCGTGCTTCTTTATTATGGACAATTAGTGATTTTCCAGGATATGCACATCTATCTGGTTGGAGTACTAAAGGCTACAAAGCATGTCCCTATTGTAATAAAGATACTATCTCACATTGGTTGCCACATAGCCGTAAAGTTTGCTACAGAGGACATCGTAGGTTTTTGCCAACTAGCCACAGATTCCGAAAAGAAGCAAATCCATTTGATGGTGAGCAAGAATTTAGGTGTCCACCTAAAACTCCTTATGGAGCTCAAATCTTGTCACAATTGGAGGACGGAACAACTGTAATTGGTAAGAAAAGGCCAAGAGGTAAGGATTCAACACTCAATTGGGAAAGGAAAAGCATATTTTTTGAGCTACCATATTGGAAAACTAACATTGTAAGGCACAATCTCGATGTCATGCACATTGAGAAGAATATATGTGAGAGTATTGTTGGAACATTGCTAGGTTTGAAGGATAAAAGTAAGGACAACTTGAATGCAAGAAAGGATTTGGAGGATATGGGAATCAAATTTCCGCTTCATCCAAAAACTGTTGGTAAATATACCATCCTACCTCCAGCTTGCTATACAATGAAAAAAGATGAAAAAATATTATTTTGTAACCTCCTAAAATATGTCAAAGTTCCAGATGGGTATGCGTCTAATATATCTACATGTGCACGACCGAAGGATCAGAAGATGCTACCAATGAAAAGTCACGATTATCACGTGCTGATGCAACAACTTTTGCCATTAGCTGTCACTGTGTCCTTGCCCAGTAAGAATGCTAAGTCATGTATTATTAATCTTTGTCGCTATTTTCAAAGGTTGTTAACTAAAGTCATAGATCCAATTGATTTTTCTGCATTGGAAAATGCAATAGCTGTTACACTTTGTGAGATGGAGAAGATATTCCCTCCATGTTTTTTTGACATAATGGTGCATCTATCAGTCCATCTCTCTTATGAAGCTAAGATAGCCGACCCTGTTCAGTATCGTTGGATGTATCCATTGAAAGGTAACATTTCAAACGTCGCGATGACTTTACCTATTGGAATGTAATTTATCATAATATTTTCCTCAACTTTGTTTTGAGGTATCTGATGACCCTAAAAGGATATGTTCGTAATAAAAGATATCCAGAAGGGTCAATAGCAGAAGGATATATAGCTGAAGAGTGTCTAACTTTTTGTTCAAGATACTTGGATGGAGTTGAAACAAAGTTAAATCGGCCAAATAGAAACGATACTGACGAAGCAAATTTGGAAAATGAGCCAACACTTGACAGTGATGATTGGTCTATTTTCTCGACAGTAGGTCGTGGTATTGGTTAAATGGTAACATGTGTCTTGGACGAACATACATTGAAACAAGCCCATAAGTATGTACTATTCAATTGTGAAGCAATTGAACCCTACATTAAGTAAGTTAGTGTCAACTGTCTTCTATTAATAAAATGCTATAACATATTCCAATAACATATTGCACATATTTTGTATTCAGGATGCACTATGATATCATTAGGCAAAAACATCCTCAAAAGTCCTTAAAGGAGGTTCAGAGAATACATAGTAACTCATTTGATGGATGGTTTAAGGAACATGTAAGTTTAGTTGTGGTAATTAAATTAGTTATGCTTCATGAATAAAGTCTAACAAACTTTTCTTTTGTTAGATTGAGACACTCCTGAGAACAAATATGGTAGATGATAAAATCAAGTTTCTTTCTCAAGGTCCACATCAACTGGCCATTAAGTACAAGGGCTATGTTGTCAATGGTCATAGATTTCATACCAAGGCAAAAGATGCAAATCGAACAACACAAAATAGTGGAGTCTTTCTGGTAGCTAAGACTGATTGTTATTCTAAAACCACTGACCGCAATCCAATTACTAGAGATGTAACCTACTATGGTGTTTTGAAGGATGTTATTGTGATCAATTATTATGAACACTTTAAGGTGACATTATTTAAGTGTGATTGGGTGGACATCTACTCAACGAGGGGAATAAAGCATGATGAACATGGGTTGACTCTTGTTAATTTGAGACGCCTTCAAACTATAGGAGAACCATTTGTAGTGGCATCTCAAGTTGGACAAGTATTTTATGTAGAAGATGTCACTGCAAAAGGGTGGCATTTTGCTGTAAAGATTGCCCCACGGGATATGTTCAACATGGAAGAACAATCTTGTATTGAGAATGTTGAAGCTTATGTGCAAGGTGAAACTGGAGATGGGACATCAATGACATCAGAGGATGGAGATACTGATAGTGACATAGTTAGATTGGATATGGAAGGAAATACTGTTGCTAGTTCAACAAATGAAAAAGACCAATCCCGAATTCAACAGGATGATGAAAGTGTATCTCAAAGTGATGATGATGATTGTTTTGAATGAGAAGATTAAAAAATAGCAGCCAATGTTTCTTTTTGTTTGTCATTAATAATTGACTTAAATAAGCCTTTTTTTGGCTCAATGTATCTCTTTAATTTTCTGTCTCAAATTGTGCTCGAGCTAGGTGTATCAATTTTGCATGTCTGACATTATTCTTATTCATATTTATCATTGTCTCTACTGTTGTTTATAATTATAATTGCTTAAATATCTGAGTTTCATTTTCAAATATTATTAATAAAATTGTTATTATTTTCCATGTTGAATTTTATGGACTTATGACAAAAATAAAATAATTGTGCAGACAAACTTATCAATGCAAACTCCACTCCATATAAGACATTCATCATTTCAGAAGGGACAAGTATGTTTGTATTACTGTGAATTGCCCTTCATTTTACGTTTATATAAATTTGTTATGTCAACTGTAATTTTTTTGTAGGATGTGTATCTGTTGAGTTTTACAGATCCAGTTGCTAGAGTTGCATTCGGTCGAGTCTCTGAGGTTGACCCCATGAAAAGGGTGGGAGGTGCAATTTTAGGCTCATCATTTGCTGCTGTTTATGTAGATGTTGCTTTGTTGGGCAATGATCCTCTAGTTAGACCTTATGATCAATATCAATCTGTTGATGATGTTGTTGGCAACGTCATAGCATGGCCAAAAACACATATGTTGCCAACGTGAGCATAAAGTATTGCTTATATTGTTACATAATTGAAAACAAAAGTAGTATCTAAAGTCGTTTCCATTTGTTGCAGGACATGAAGTTTAAATTTAATTGCATTCTTGGATACTATCTAAAGAGAGGAGAGCTATAGTTGTTCTTATGTAATCCACTTTGTAATGGTGTTTCATGTCCATTGTCATAGACAATGTTGCCAAATAACAATCCTATTTTGTTTTGTCCTACTTTTAATTTTGTTATGGAGAATCTTAGTATTATGGATGATACACACATTATGATTGGTTTGTGGTTTTTAGCTATGAGCAGTGTTTTAGATTCTTGTTTGTGGGTATGGATGAGGTGTGTTACTTGTATGAGTGCTGTTTTGTTTTCTCACTGTGTTGTTTTTGAATGTTTTGTTTTTGGTATTAAGTATAATATAGCCTAGTGTTTTTGCATTTTGCAGAGGCACACTAAGTCATTGTCAACATTTCAGAGGCCTGCTCTGGTTGAGAAGTCTAGGTAGAAGCCTCAAGAAAGAATGGGTGTTCTTAGTAATGTGGGTTCCTCCTTGTTCCCTTAATTGTTAAAACAACATTTGTATATTTGTCTTTTTTCCTTTACCCCCTCCATCTAAAATAATACCCTTTCTGTAACATGTGGTTGTGATGCAGGCCCTAAAAGCCAATAACTATGGTAATGATCCTCTGCTAACTACAACTCTATACTTGGAGATTAATTAAAGGCCTATCTCGAGAGCTGACAACCTCTGTATTGATGGCTTGTCCGACTGCCCAGGGCTACCATGGGACGCATCCATTCCTAATATAATAGTTGGCACTTTGGAGATCTTTGGCATGGATGGAGGATGCTCAACTATGGTGAACTTCTCTGCACAATGTGACACCCGTAGGCATATTCAGGATCTCATTCGTTGTGGAAACATGAAGGGCGTTGTAAGTAAAATCTTTTAATGTATTTTGTTTAAATTAGTTAAACGAAATACATAAATTTTTTTTACTGACAATGCACTTAATGTTTCCACAACGAATGAGATCCTGAATAAGCCTGCAGAGAAGTTCACCACAGCTGAGCATCCTCCATCCATGCCAAAGATCTCCGAAGAGCCAACTATTATACAAGGAATGGATACGTCCCATGGTAGCCCTGGGCAGTCGGACAAGCCATCCATAGCTGATGTAAGTTTTGAATTTTGACTACTTAGCATATGTATGGGTTTTTGAATGCTTAAGAGATACAAGTTAACTAAAACCTAACCATAATTTAAGAGTTAGGTACATTTTTCACTTTTTCCTTTGTCATCCATGAAGTTATTTTATTTTGGTGTCCTTCAGTGTCATTAAGCTAACACGAAATCACCATGCTATAGTATGCATTCTTTGATACTATCACTTTGGAATAGTTGTTTTTATGTAATCCACTTTGGAATTGGAGGCTGATCTTTACCCCTTTATGTTACAGTTCTATCTTGATGCTGGAAAGGGACATGTATACATGTACATTTTTGTGAAGATCGAGTTGCATTTAATTTCAAAGACTCCTTTTGTTGAATGCATGTCTGAAGCTTTCCATGGGCATGACAGACATTCTATTGATGCTAAGTGTGCACAAAGATGGTATGCTACTAACTTATAATTATAAATATCATACAAGTGAACCAGAAGTTACCATCATTATTTCTGCCCATGCTTTAGTGCTTCTATGCCCATCATTTGATTTTTAAAGATACCAAACTTATTTACATATCATTTAAATTTGCATTGGAGAATCTTAGAGTGGAGAAAAATGTGTTGAGTGCTCAATTAGAAGAGAAGGATGAGCTGAAGAGGGAAGGTTATTCAACATGTCAGTTTGTAAGTGTAATTGTAATTTTTTATAAATTGCCTTCAAGTGACCACTCGAGCTGTTGTGATAGTTGAACAATCACATGTGTTTTTGCATATGCTAGATTTTGTTGTAGGTCCATCTGTCTATGAGGCTTGTACCATTAGGGGTGACAAGGCTTCCTCTGTATATAATATGAATTGTGCATGCTCTGTTTTGCATCTACTTTAAGCCAAATACGGCCACAAGCCCTACAGTTCTACATTCCTATCCCTGATCTCTTTCCAATTAACACACATACCTCCAAAGGTGCACCCAAAGTGGTGGATTGAGGAAAATACAAACTTTCCAGGCCTTTTTATGTATAGTTACTTTCATGTTCTTGAATTGGACATGATCAGGTTAGAAGTGGAGCCAACCAAGACCAAACTAGTTTTTAGCTATAGGGAGGACTATAGTGGTTGAATACAATCCAAGACAACCCCATTGTAGCCTTGTCAAATATGTCAGATAATGACTGGTTTATAGGTCAGATGGTGGAATTTCCTTCTTCATTGAGGGAAGCATTGCACTTTGTACAATGAGTTGTGGCAGCCACATCTTTGGCTAATAACTACATGCTTCTGAGGAGTATGCTCGGCTTCCCTGTAGGACAAGCATATATGTTTGGTGCACAACTTTTCTACATCTCTGTTTAATAATTAACTCATGAATTTACCATTGCATATTCCACACATTTTTTGTAGAGAAGGAACCATTATTTACCTTGTTATTATGTCTCATTCTTCACATGCCTTCATACATATTGCCAAGGGAATTTTATCTATTGAGGAGTTTTTATATTGTTCTCTATTGAATAAGCAAACATATCTCATAATTATTGAAGTTAGTTCTCTTATTGCTTTGATAGAGATGGAATGTAAATTTCTTTTTAATTTGATGAATAAGCAAACATGAACATTGCTTTGATAGAGATGGATTGTAAATTTCTTTTTAATTTGATGAACGAATGTACTGTCAGTTAGTCTGTTGGTGGATTCGACATGGATGTTGCAGCTGCTCTGTATTAGGCCACTTGGTGGATTCAACCTGGATGTTGAGTACTGCTGCATATGTATTGACTATGGATATGATTGGACCTATTGATGATAATGCAGGTGGCATTGTTGAGATGAGTCAGCAGGTAAATTATTTGCTTCTACAAGGATCATCACATTTGTTTCTACACATCTATTAATTGAGCATATGTGGTATATTTCTATGTTAGTGGTGTGATTAACAACAGATTTGTACTATTCAAGGATGGCTGTAGCGAGTGCAAATACCTCTTGATGATGTGAATGAAGCTCAAGAATGAGAATGGGGGATGGCCGAGCCCAATAGTTTGATCTATAGGTATGGATTTTTTTGTTTATTTCCTATACATGGTGCTAAATGTGATAATCTTGAAATTGATAGTGGCGGTTTGATGTTGTAGGCTCTAATGGATTTGTAAGATGAAAATGAGCTAGTTCTTGAGAATGGCTGCTTGTTTATCTGTAATCTACCCTTTGCTGCCATGTAAGAATGAAATCTGGGGGGCTAACTACTATTGAGCTCCCTGATAAGCAAAAGTCATTCCAATCAGTAGAGGTATCTTCATGTGCTAGATCCCTTCTTTTTTGCTGCATTTCTAGTTGCTGGTTTTCCATTTTATTTGTTATTCTAGATGTTGGTTTCCAGCTGATTTGTTATTCTAGATCCTGGTTTACAGCTGATTTGTTATTTCTCTTTCTAAGTCAAGTGGCTATACATCGATCAATTTGTTATTCAGATTTGAATGTTCCAGCTGATGCTTATAATTTCCACTCTTCAGTGACCTTTAGCCGGATAGATCCTGAAGGAAAGTTGGTCATGGGCTTCAGTGTGCTTATCATAGGCACCATAGCATGTATGGTGTTATTTTGATGGTAAAATGAAGTGGTTGATACTTTTTTTTGTTAATGCTCGCTTTGTATTTTGAAGAGGTGCATTATGAAGGGAGGCCATTGAGAAACTTGATTCAGTCCTTTGGTAGGTCTACTTAATCTAGAACGAGAAGGTGCTTGCTGAATGGGCTGCTGAATCAACTGTGCATTCTGTAGACTTGAAGGTGTTCCTGTGCATGCCACCTCACCTCTACAAGTTGAGTTCATGGCTGTGGTCACTGCATCCAATATATGTACACACAGCAATATCAAGACGGCCATCATTCTTACTGACTCTAGCTCTTCGGTGAAGCTAGCAAGCCAGACAGTCTGCAACTCACTGAGTCTCCAAAACCTTTGGAGGAATTTCCTTGTCAACAAAGCTAGCCTAGACCTTTTAATGGTTATGTATGTCCCTAGGGACCTCAATAAGGCAGCTGATAAAATTGCAAAAACAACCTTATCCACTTGCACTTCCTTTTCTTCTTTCTGTAATAAGCCGACTTGGCTAGAGTATGAACTAGATGTGAATTTCTCTGCTTTTTAGCCTGTTCTAGAGCACAAGATGAATAAATGATAAGCTCTAGGGTTCCCCAAAAAAGAAAGTATGTCATTGGTGTTGTATTCAATATAAGGGGCAAGGTAAAATGTCCTCCCCATGTAATTGTCATTTGTTTATAAATAAAAAATATTCATAATTTAAAAAAACTGAGTTTGGTTGTAATTGGCATTCAATTAGAAAACCTGATAATGAGTTGAAAACTGAATGACGAAAAGCCATGAAAATGTAGTAATACAGATCTAGTAGTCATTAGTGGCTTTTTTTATATGCCGTTAAACTCAATAAGAACATTTTCATACACCAACATAATCCAAAATAGTGGCATTTGTATAAAAGCCAATTGATGAATAGTGGCTTTTTTTATAAATGCCAAATGACGGTTTAGTGGCCTTTATGTGGCATTTATTCGAAGCCACTAAAGACAAACCTTTAGTGGCTTTTACAACTTAAGCCGCTATCTTCCTAGTGGCATTGGCGCTAGAGGCATTTTTTTAAATGTCAACAAATGCCGCTAAACCTATCTACTGGCTTTTTTTTTAGTGGCTTTTCTGAAAGGCCGCTAATGAGTATGTTTGTTGTAGTGCCAGAGCAGGTGCTCGGGCGGAACAGACAGCAAATAGAGGTCCAAGAAGATGGGGTCTATCCGCCCAGATCTAGGTTTTGTGGGTATAAAGACCTCTGATCTTTGTGAATAAGGGTCGACCACATCCTATACTAGGGCTTCGACGCGAATCGAGAGGGGTAGAGAGAAAGATGGAAGAACAAAGAAGGTGAAAGGGGAGCATGATGGTGGAAACTCTAGGTTGAAGTTGGAGCATCGTTTGGCAGCCATCGAGCCAATGAAGCATGGACAGAGATGAAGAGGAGAGGCGTCGGTGGCCAGGGCAACCTCTGCCCATTTTTTTTCACCAGGCAAGATCATGGGAGTCATCATGAGGATCACTGGGCGCAAAGCCCTATTCTTACGGAAGAAACAGGGGAGAAACCCCCCTTTTTATTCGGGTGAAGAAGACTCCGCCCATATCTGGAAGTTGGGCGCTTATTCCTCTCAGCCGTCAGATCAATCTTGAACGGTTAGCATCGTTTTGAAAAAGTCATTCTTTTAAAATTCATATCTTGAGCTACAGATCTTGGTTTGGGACAAACAAGGTACCTATGGAAATCTCTTCGAGTTTACTATCTTATAAAAATAGTTCCAAAGTATGATTTTGATGTCTTTTATTTATTATATGTTGGGTAGCCAAAACTATATGATTTTGATGTTTTGTCAATTAAAAATAGTAAACGCCTCTAGAAATTCATAAAAATGTTATTGAATGTGTATTTTTATATGTTTAACATTAATTCAGAGCCTGATCTTTCATATATGAAGTTTTAATGAGATTATTAATGTAAAACCTAATAAGGGTATTTTAGGTATTTCACCCATGATATGATTTTTAAATGACCTGATATTTTAATATGTGATCATTCCTACATTATATGAATACTTTTCTAGAGATTTGATGAGGTTTGTTGTGCTATTATATTAGTATTTAGTTTTAGAAGAGTAGCCATTATGAAAGAATAATAAATGATTACCTTGAGACAATAAGTGATATATATGCCTAATTAGTCTGATATTATTTATCTGAATGGTTTTTAATTTGATTTCATAATAGAGTCAAGTAATATTAGTATATATGACTATGTTTGAGATTTTCTTTGATCTATATGCTCATATGAGTGCATAAGACGACTTATGTCTTATTTGAGTATAAAGATAATATTATTGATTATATAGTATGAGTTTCATTTTATTTCAACGCCAAGATTTTATGGTGATCATAGATTAAAGTTATGATTAAGAACCCTAAGTTGGTACATATAGTTAGGAATATGGGATTTGAGATTTAGAAATAAACAGAGGGAACATAGGCTTGGACTGATAAAATTGTGATGATATCCAGGTTATTAAAGTTATGGAACTGGAATCAGGACTTCCTTATAGATACCCCAGTACAAGAGGTAAGTGGTCCATGCACATGAGTACTCATAGTTTATATTCAAAATGTTTACATGTCTCCTAATAAGAGTTTCATGATATATGTGATTTAATGTTCTAAGACTTCAATGTTAAGATTTGCAAAAAATATTATTCTCATATTTCTATCCTTATGCAAGTTTAGATACCCAAATTCTAAAATAGAGATATGTTGCTCAAAATAGTTGTGACTTATGGACCAAGTCCATGAGAAAGTTGAAGAATCATATTCCTATAAGATTTCTTAGAAATGTTTGGAAGTAATGAATACAGTTCCAAGATAAGATATGTCAGTAATGTATCCATACTTAGTTGATGATTTCAAATAGCTTTGTATTAAGAATGTAAGTACACATATGTTATTAGAATTTCCCATATTTATAGTCATAGTTATGTAGTAAGATTTCAAGTAGAAACATGCCATTAAGATTTCATACATATGTAGAAATCTAAGAACTAGATTCCTTAGAATAAATAGTATCTAGAATACAAGTACTATGTAAGAATATGAATTTGAAAATATTAGGACATGGTGTACTAATAAAAGTACGTTTGGGATCAGAAGGTATTGTAAAATGAGTTTATGATGGCATTGTAAGATAATGACAAATTAAGTTATGATTAGGTTGCAAGACAATATTTTATGAGATTTCTATCCTGATATTTAAGGTTTAATATGTAAGTTTTTATGCAAATATTAAGGTTCAGGGTAACATCATATTTCACAAGAAGGATTGAACCACCTTGTCAGAATTCATATTTTTAGATATGTTGTACTTAAAATACGTTTATGAACCTGACTTAAGATACTTTGTATACCTGGTAATTTTATGAGCATTTTAGGTCCTTTTTCCTAAGCTATTTATCATATAATTGGTATAGGTGAAGTAATTTTACCAAATAAGAGTTTTAAAACAAAGTTTACCCTGATACTGAGATACATGTTCAAATCCAACAATGAATTCTATTTAGAACTTAAGAATAAAAAGATTTGGATTCAGACTTAGACTGCTCACTGTGTGAGTAGCCAGATTTTGAATAAAGGTACATGATATGGGTTATAGACCAAATCCCAATTATGTAGTAATTGGGATACATGTTTACATTTAGATATAGATTCAGATTCAGATTCAGATATATATTCAGATTCAGATTCAGGTTTCAGATTCAGAATTCAGTACATGTTTAGTACTCAGTTTTAGATAAGTTCAGATTCAAAGTTGAGTAAAGATAGACTTCAGATAATTAATTTGAAACATTAACATAATGCATTATATAATAAGTCCTCACCAGAGAGTCCCGGGACGATTCAGAGGGCCCGCGGCGCCAGACACTGCGGGTGTCACAGAGGGCACGTTGTGCCAACAGAGGGTGTGTTGCACCACAGAGGACACTTCGGTGTCAATAGGGGAGGACTTATTGTATAATGGTGGCCACAAACAGATAAAAATCGTAAGTAAAAGATACTTTAGATTAGAGTATGTCTGTAATCTCATCGATGAGTGTGATGAGAGGAATTAAGATGAGATAAGTATAACGTAGACACTTTGGTGTAGGTCATGAGACCCATAGTATAGGTCTCCAAAAAAGATAGAGTAGAAAGATAAGAGTTAAAGAAGTCAAGAGACATTATGTTTTCAGATTTTAATCAACATTTGCTATCAGTTTTATAGTGTCCAAGAATATTTTGTAACATTGTTAGCTCTTCTGTAATGTGCATTTTAGAATACTCATGCCACTTACTCTAACGATTGTTTTTCCCAATGCATGGCTGGGGACACGATGTCTGCAGGTTTGGAGCGATTGAAGAACAAAGGGACCAGCAAAGGCCTAAGAGACTTTCAAGATTGCCTAGTGGGGTGCCATCTACCTAGATGATCCTGAGCATTGCCATCTTTTTATTATGAACTTATGCATAAACATGATGTAGTTTTATGTTGACAAGAAGCTATGTATGAATCAGTTTTATAGTTTTGTAAAGTGTTTCATTTACTTTTATTGCAATGGTTATCATGTTTGTGGCACTCCCAGAAAAAAAATGCTTTCGCTCATTTGATATAAAAATCTGGGTGTTACATCTTCCCAGGTCATGCTCGAAGTATCGCAGGTATGAGACATACCCGTCCACCAGACCCATGCTCGCCCATCCAACACATATGTCACGAAGCCTACCTTCTAGTGAGGAGGACATGCCATGCCCTTGAAGGTACACTCTAGAGCCAAAACCCAATCATCATCTTTATCCACCATGTTTGGCTCACTCTCATCCTTGAAGTACGGTGGTTGCATATTGATGAAGTCCGTAAGGGTGAACTCCTTTGGCTTAGCCGCAAAAGTTGCAGCAATGGAAAGTTATCCCACAAAGGTAGTCGAGAGTAGTTGGCGCAACATGGTTAGTTCTTGCTCAGGGGTCAGAAGATGGGTGCCAACAGGGGCAGTAAGGACTGTCCCAGTGTTGGAGGGAGTCACCGGAGTATCCCGATTATCAGTATTTCCAGACGTGGCTCCTGAAGAGGAGTTGTTCATGTTTCCAAACATATCTCCCTTCCTGAAAAATAAGGGTATAACATAAGATAACAAGAATATACAACAGGGATAGATAAGGCTACTATTGCCTCTGGGCATACTATGTCAGACAACCAGTATTAGTGTGGGCCAGACATGTATTATATGGATCTAGGAGTCCTAATAAAACAAGCTAGTTGCACAGAGGAAAATATTGTCGCCCCCAAACCCTCATCCATTTCTAGACACCCTTACTTTCAACTTATGCCCTAGTAGTTGCCCAATAGGCTCTGATACCATGTTGTAAAGAGGCGAGATCACCTCTGTACAAACATTTAAAGGAAATACAAAACATCCACTTTTTCTAAGAAAAATAGACATTGTGGAATGCATGCATAATAATCCAAGTAAATAAACATGTTTTAGATACATGTAAAATGTCAATAGCAGTGAAAAGAAACTAAGTTATTAAATTTCTTTTTGAACTCTTGTTCACTACATGAGTTTCTTTGAAAAGGAAAAATTGAAAAGAAACTATAGGATCTAGCAATAAGCAACCTAGTCATCCTTGATTGTAAAACTTGAATGTACTACTCCTAAAGTTGGTCACCTTGGCCTTGTTCAACACCTTGATCTAAGCCTAGGTGGTTGGGAAAGCACCCAACAAAACTGAAAGAAAACAAGGTATGTGTCATAGAAACTAAAGAAGGACAAAAGATAAGAAATAACATGGAAAGTAAGGCTAAGATTTCATCATAAGATGAAGATGATCAAAAGTATGATGCATAAGCAAATAGATGCTTGCCATAATAAAAATAGTAAAAAAGTTGCATGCATTATTAATATTGACTACCAAAACTATGTAGCATTGAGGCACCTACCTAACCTCAACCAATATGTGAGGGAGAGTAACACATTCTAATCACCTACAAATATTCTATATTTGGGAGAATAACACATTCTCCTGGATAAATTTACGCATGCCCTATCTATGGGTGGTTGTATAAAAGTACCACTACACTAGTTAAATAGTCTAATAAAATCAACATGCTAAGAACCATGACAAGTATAAGCATCAAGTAAATAAAGACATGGCAGTGGGGTACAAGACCCAATAAATAAATAATAAAACTAATTTTCAGGCAAATATAGTAAATGATTTATCAAAAGTGAAATTAGGATTTCATAGAAGCCTCATTAGGGAAACTAGGTTAGGGTTTGCAATTACTCCAAACTTAGGTTTTAGGAAAGCACATACCTTTCTTTATAAGATACAATTACTTCTCTTTCACTAATTTAATTGATTCCAAAGACCACTCTTCCTATTTTCAATATATCATCATGTGTTAGGGTTTTACATAGGTATAGAGGTAAGGAAACCCTAACTTTTCACTTTTTGAACAAAACCTTGATTTAGACTCTAAAATTATTACCATTGGCTTTATTAGGTTCTCCTGATTAAGAAAACATATAAATTTGTCTATTTGGAGTTTTGAGGATAAAAGTGCATTTTTGATGATTTTTGTCTATTAAATTTATTTTTAGTAAACACCTTCTGATAAAACTCAAAACTAGTCTCCAAAACATTTTTATTAGAAATCTTATATTTTTCTGATTCTCAAGCATATTTTCTTTTAATTTTTGGACAAAGGAATAAAAAGATATGATTTTTCCTATTCTGAACAATTACAGAGTGCCACATCATTAAAACCATCATAGACAGGTGAAGATAGATCGAAGAATGGGCTCGCCTCACTGACTTGGCCCAATTAGAGCCGGAAAAGTCAAGGGTCAAAGGCACAACTTTGACTCACTCCAAGAAAAGCAAATAGTGGCGAAAAAAGGAGTATTGCCCTCAAGAGAAAAGCAAAGGCAAATAGAAAACAAGGAGGGCAGTAGAGGGAAAACACATAGGGGATTCATCCCCTTCATCAAGCCACTCCTGACCAATGAACATAAGCTCGAATTTTGGGTGAATTCATGAGAGTTGATCAAACTTCAAAAGCAAGAACATGAAAAGAAAGAGGGAAACACTACGAACATGAGGAACTAGTTTGTAACATATTGAAATCCAGAGTCTTTCCCGCAATTTACCCACTTTTGAGCTTTTCTTTGCCTTCTAGTCCTTTTGGACCAATTTCATAAATTTCCATTCTTTTATATTCTTTTTGGACTCCTTGTGCAATTTGATCACAATTCAAGGTTGAAATTGCCTTTTTCCCTCATTTATATAAATGGAGGGGTGTTTGCACAAATAACCCACTTAAGGTAATAATTAAGGACTAATAATGCAAAATAGAGTTTTATGAGAGACAATAAGTGGATAGTGTTAATTTGGAGCTTTTTGGATAAATTTATTAGTAATAATGTGTATTTGAGTGTTTAATGAGAGTATTTCTCCTTTTTCCTTCTCTCTCCTCAAAATATGATTTTAATTCATGAAAATATGTTATTTTGTTGAGAAATGATTATTGAAATCTTAATTTGTTTAATATCTAGAAATTTAATCACATGTTTCATAAAAAGAAGTCTTTTCATATAACTCATTCATTTTAATATATTAATATACACTTTAATGAGCAATATAGTAATTAAGGGCCATATTATGTATAAAACGAGAAAGTAATGGCATAGCATTGTTCTAGACTTTAATGTGAGATAATGGTTCAAATTTGGTGCCTTTTGGACTTCATTTGACCCCTCAAAATGATTTTATACGCTTTTAAGATAGTGTGATAAAAGTCTTTTGATTTATTTCATTTATGTCTTTTGTAACACTATAGTTTTGGTTCTTTTCCCTTGTCACGTGACCTGAAACATCGTGGCCCTTGATCTAATAGTGAGGGTTCTATCCCCATGCAATCCAACGGTCCTCGCACCGTCTTCTTTCTCCCACCATCCGCGGGTAACTGAGCAGTGACACCTGCTTTACTCCTCGATCCCGTTCTCCCTCCACAAAACACCTTTTCACCCAATTCTTCTTCCATTGGCTTCATCTCCCATACCGGTTCAAATGAACCCTAACTCATCACCTACCTCGTTGATTTGGAAAATGCCCAACCTGGGCCACCTCCTCCTCTCCACCAAGGAGTTGTAGAGCCAGCTTACACCTTCCCCATACCTAATTAAGGGCGTCTAAAGCTTCCTCAGGCTTCGAGCCCTCCACCTCCTCAACCAATTTCCCCTTGTTTACCCCGGAGCTAATTGACCTACTCGCCCTTTCCACCTAGCGATGGTGAACCAAATCTCGAAACTCCGGTCACCTCAGTCAAATTACGGGCTAGGTAACCTTCCTTAGCTTCTCTTCTCTCTTTTCGGCTCTGTAGCTTACCTTGCGATGCCCCCGAATGCTTGGTCCTATAGACCATGATATCGACCTCCACCGACGCCTATCATTTCTGGGCTTTGTTGCTTCTCCGCCCTCGCCGACGCCTTCCCTCGATTCGTCTTGCATTTGCGGACACTTCCTGACCTTTTGTTTTGCGTTTTTCGACCCTTATTATCAGGTTTTGATTCCCATCTTGTTCCCTTGTTTCCAGCCAGGTTGGGCCTTCTTCTTCTGCTCCTGAGCACGCGAGTGCATGGGCAAGAGATCTCTGTGTTCGGGGGGAACTAGGGAACTCGTTCCCAACGTTCATCCTCAGTTGCACACCCTGATGGCGAGTTGAAGCAAAGGAGCTCGAGCTCCTGTGAGCCTGATCGCGCCATGACATTGGCTGGAAGAAGCCAGGTCCTTCAGTTGGGTCTTATCCAACCCTACAAACATTATGTGCTAGCTTTGATCTCCTCCTAAAATACCTTTTCTTTGGCTCTTTACTTATTTGATGCTTTTGTTTCCATTATGACTCCTCTATTTGAATTATGTGAATCTTGCTATTGCCTATGTTGGCTCATCTTTTTGAAATACTTGGATAATGTTGTTGCCTATGATGGCCCATTTATTGAGATTATTCCTTGGGTTTTTTTCCCACATGCTATGATGCAAATGTTACTTTTATATTTTCTCACTACTGCCAAGTGACTATTAAGCATGATGTATTTTAGGCCAAATGACAATGTAGTGTACATGAGTACAAACCACCCACAGGGCACTGAGGTTTTAGTCCTCCTGCCGGGCACTGGGGTTTTAGTCCCCCTGCCATTTTATATTAGGCACTGGGGTTTTAGTCCCCCTGCCACTTTATATAGGCATTGGGTTTTAGTCCCCCTGCCACATGGTGAGGTCTGGTAGGTGCCTCACCCTACATTGAGAAGACTTTGTGTCTTAATATATTCATTCTACGTGATTGTTATTGTGGTGATTGATTATGGCAGTTCTCTATTTCTTATTTGAATATTTGCCTCATTCTCTTAAAATCTTGTAGCATAGAGAATCTTTTATTATGCAATGTTGTTGACTATTACTTGTCCAATTCCTTTTGATTGACACATACCTTTATCTTTCTTTTGCTGGATGATCCCAACCATCCAGGTATAGGATCAGAGTGTGCAGCTGAAACTTGGTGAACCTAAGGCTAAGGATAGGACAAGAAGAAAAGGAACATATAGCTTGCACGATCATAGTTGCCTTTATAAGTTGTTTTTTTGGGAGACAATATTGGCTTAATCTAAGTCTTCCTCTACCTAGATCCTATGTTTTGTATAAAGTTGTACTTCATTTATGGAAATTTTTATAATGTACTCTTTATACATTTTGAATAAATTCAAGTTTTATTTCTTTCGCTGCCACACACTTGATGTATTTGTTTATCATGTTTAATAGTAGAGATTTGGTCTTTACAGCATGGTATCAGAGCATCAAGGGTAGTTAGATTCTTGACTAATTCAATTGTCTCCAAGATAGAACCCTTATCTTATATAGTTTCCCTTTAGTAAGTTTTTCACCTTAGAGTTGACCTAGCATGAAAGTTTCATTTAATATCATAATAATTTCATATTATAAAATTTGTCAACTTTTTGGTGAATTGTCTATTGAGAAGCTACTAGAGCAAGAAGTTGAATTGATGGTGTCTAGAAAGGGCTAGAGCTTGGGGGCTGGCAATATTTTCCTCTGCCCCACTAGCTTGGTAATGAGGACTCTTGAGCTCATATGACCTGGCTTGGCCTGATCTGATATAGACAGCTCGAAATAGTCTATCTTTGGGCATGTTGCCTAATTGTTGAATACCTTAGTAAAACCATAAGTGATGATTTGATCTCTTACACGAAAATCATCCTTAAATACCTTATACTCCTATGTTTAGGGTTTTATTGTACCCTATGTTACACCCTGAAGCTTGGTTAGTAAATCCTTTTAGTGTTGAGTTTTATGTACCCTTTTACCCTTAGCTTAGTTTGACTTAGTTAACCCTTTTAAGGGGTGGAGTGAGGGTAATGGTGTTAGTACCCTATTTGGTTTTGAAAATCTGATTTTGAGGATGAAATCCCTTTTTAGGGGGATGGAATCCCAATTAAAAACAAAATCAAATACCTTTGGAGTTAGAAACCCTATCTATGTGGACATATGTACATAATAACTTATGTGAACAAGAATTTACCAAACACATTATGCTTGTAATTCAACTTGTTTGTTTATACACACGTGAATATGTAGTAAGTCATATAGAGATAGTTCATATGCTTGAACCTTCACATATTATTGATTATCATAATAATGAGTTACTCATTACTATCGAAGACATACACTTCCATGTATTAAGCAACATCGAAGACATACACTTCCATGTATTTCACTTATCATATTACCTCAAACTCCAGGTCTATCTCTATTAAGAACACTCTCAGATTTAATCATCATGGTGAATAACCTCAACCTGGTATAACCTGTAAGCTCTACTTAGCTCATGCTAGAAACATCCTCATAAGGTGACTACCTCATTCCTCTTAGTGTTTGCAAGCCATCCATCATTCATTCACTTTACCATGGTAAGATATCTTCTCTATCCCCATTCCTTGTGGCAACGTTCCAACCTACAACATATCTTATCCTTGGTGTATGGCATGCGTAATGTCCTATCTCTCACCCTCATAACAAGAGGAAATAAGCATTTGGCTGCAGTCCAAATACAGAGTTGTTCCTGTTCCAAGAGTAGAGATGGTACATCCCACCTTCCCAATACACCTTTATATCTAAGTTGCAACGTGCCACATATGTCTCTACATCACAGACATCAAGATATCAAACAAGTTTTGAACCTACTGAGGTTTATACCCTTGGTCATCTCCTCTAGGTCTATAGGGTACCGAATCTTTTGGGGTCATCCCTCTTCCCTCATGCATCAAGAGAGTGCCCTACTCATCTGCCCTTTGGGTCCCATGAGTTCATGAAGGTGATCAATCTCCTAACCCATGGTCCTCATACAATGATAGTTGTTACCTCCCGACCCTATGGTCATGTGCAACAGGGGAATTAGGCAACTCCTACTTTTATCAGTCTTATCCCTACCTGACCCTAGGATAGACTTAGGATTCTCCATCTATAGTACATGTCCAACTTAGAACCTTGCCCAAGCCTCCATCATCTCTCTTTGTATTCATGGGCTGACTTTCATCCTTTCATCGGGATCATGGCAACCTGCCTACCTTGGTCAAACCCCATACCGGTTACCTCCATGGTAACACATTCATATGCAATTAGAGATGGATATCTATGGATCTACAGGTTCATTCTCATACCATGTACTTTTCACTTAGCTTCTCAAGGTCCTAAGAGACCTCTTTAGGTTACCTTAAACTAACCACAACTGATATACACTCTATCAAGGGTATCTCTCTCCCAGGATGGGAGGAAATCTATCTCTTGATAGCAAGGTCACAAAAGCTCTTAGGTCCAGGGTTTACATGAGCCTTCTTAACCCTAGCAAGCTATTAAGGCATAAACAGATCACCTACTAGACCATGCTAGGTCGTACTTGTCCTCTTTCCTCAATGCTGGATCAAGATCATACCTTCCTTTATCATCAACCTAGCTATTAGGGGTTCATTACACATACCTTAAACTTAAGGGACTTCCCTTTTTCCTTTATTCATGAGGCGTACCATGCTTGAAACTATATAATCTTAATTCTCATCATGAGCATTAGGTATACCACTTCCCCTCTTAGGCCTAGGAACCCTAGGTTCACTTTTAGGTGTCCAACAGCACGCTCTATCTCTGAACCATGAATCAAGCTTGCAAAAGGCATCTCGTGCACTTCCTGTCATCCTTCTTCTCAATCAACACTTAGGGTTGGGTCCTCCTTAAGGACAACTAACAAGGTACAAGGCCTCATAACCTGCTACTAAACCTTTCTAGGTCTAAGGAACTCTTCTTCCTACCTCAGAAGGTAAACACATGTACCGTAGACACATAGGCACCAGATGCTTCATCTTCTATCTCTAGGGTTTGGTCCCTCTAAAGGCAACCAAGATATCATCAACTTTCAGGGATCGATCATGAAGCAACCACTATCATCCATTGTTCAGGGTTTTAGGTTTCCAACCTTCTTGCTGGGTTTCCTGCTCTCTCTAGAGCTAACCCCACATCCAAACTCACCATTAGAGGTCCCTTCTTCATGAAGGATCAACCTCAAAAGAATGCTCTACATGGGTGAAGCCTAGGTTCAGACTTATGGTTTCTCGAGGTCATCCATAACCCTTTATGCTCCATCATAATTCCTTATCTAGGGTTTCATCCTACTGTCAGCATTATGACGTGCCCTAGGTGCCAACTATGCCCTACTTGCACAAGCCCATAGGGTTTCTATGGTCCTTCACTAACATCATCATCTAAGGAGCTATCCTTTACCCAAACATGCACGGCCCTTCACAGGGTTGGGTTGCCAAAGGTGCTAGGTCACCCATGAATCATATGGCATCCCAAAGGCGTGTCCTTTCAAACACCTGGTCCAACTCATCTCTCTCTAACCATCACTTAGGGTTAGGGTTAGCATCATCCTCATAGGATGCGCCAGGTCTCTACTGGAAATGGAGATCTCTATCTCCAAGACTAACTTATCCTCCTGACAAGAAGGTCTAGCCTCAGGTCTCTTCTGAGGACATGACATCTTATGTCATACGACCTAAGCATGTATCTATTATTTATTTTGCGCTTAATCTATTAAGCTTATGTCCATGACATCTTATTTACATGCCTTTCATTAATTTAGTGGAGGATTCCTTAAACCTTATCAACCTTACCCGTACCTCAAGACGGTGAGGAGAAGAGAGAAACCCTAATCCTTTAGGTCCTTATCAGAATTTTGTGATGAGATGGGATGAATAAGATGAGAAGTCCTAAAGGTATCTTATTTCGATTCATACCCTAAGACTTTGGCCAGGCGGTCACACGGGTCCGGGAGTCCTCGTATTCTGACTAGCGGTGCGGAGGAAAATCTTGCTAGCCCCTGGTCGTGATCCCTTTCTAGACACCTCCGTCTTTCGGATACTCCTCTAATAACTCCCTTGGGTTCTATGGAGTTTGTAAAATTTAATAATTATTAATGGTTAAATGAGGAACCTACGCTCTGATACCAAATGTTACGACCCCACCTCCCGATAACCCCCAATTAAGGGAGACCAAGAGGTTGAGCCGCACCCATTAATCTCAGATAAAAGGTTCGACATATAACCATAAACAATTATTAAATTCTAACAGACTATACTGAAAATGGTAATAAAATTTTTCTTTACATACCTTTTAAAAACTTTGGATCTCTATTCTTCTATCCACACCGATACTAATCTATCTAATCCTCCTTTGCACTTTAATTCTCATTTAGTATCACATGTGCCACTTTATTGTTTGTTCTTTTCATTGTACCTAAAACGCCGACAAACAAAACGTCGGTCAGCCGTAGCTGGTATATGGGTGAAACAATAAACATGCAACTATGATAACAATGTAATCATTCAATTACTTATTTAACAACCAATATTACGTTTTAGATATAACTCCGCGATCCAAGAGTACCCTATCCTCTGCGTTGTCCCCATTAAACCCCTCATGATCCACCTATAAGTGAACCAATTTCTAGGGTTGAGTCACATGGCACTACTCGTAAGTAGCCCACTCCTTAACTAATGGTAGGATAATGAGTCTCATGGCACTACACGTAGGTAGCCCAGTTTCTAACTCTCGGTAACCTAGACCTTGCTCTAGGATTACCCCTTTTTTTTTAGCCTTTTCAAAGCAACAAAGGTGGAACCGGATCTAGCCAGTTATATATGCACATTTATAGTGATAATCATAGTCACTTTATAGTTGCATGAAATAAATAAACATCCAACATTTATTTTCAAGCAACCGATTAAAACTTCGGGAATCGTTGTGAAACTAGAGCGATTATTCATAAGCATAACCACATACCTTTAATTGCAAATTTGAGACAAAATTATCCAGAGTAGAGAAATCCCAATCAAGCAATCAATTATGCACAGAACCCTGAAATAAATATACCCATTTCCTTTTATTAATATTTATCCAACATCATCATATTCCTTAGGAGTTCTATTCCAATTTTAGGGTTTCCTTGGAAATAAGGATTTTTACCTCCTCTTTCAATATTAAAATTCTTAATTTATTAAAACTACATAAAACCCTTAATTTATCATTTTAGTATTCTTAACAAGTTCAGGATCTTTATTAAGCATCGGATTTCCTTAATTTAATTAAATATTATTTTTCTCTCCTTTTATCCCAAATTAGGGTTTCCATAAAGACTATCCTTCCATTTATGGACATAAACCCTAAATTAACCAATTTTGCATTACAAACGGATGAAAACTCTATCTAAATAATCAACAGGTTAATACTCTTCAAATTAACCTATTAATCTACAAAGATTCATCCTTTGAATTTAACTAAGGTTTCTAATTACCTTTTAACACATTTTTCTACCAAATGAATGAACTTTTGCAAAACATCCAGAACTAGATTACCAAACTATTTTTATATTGTTCCTCATATTTTTCTATGCAACTTTCATATATAACGTGTTTTTATGAGAGCATCATAGCAACTTCTATAATTATTTCAAGTATTATTATGTTTTGGCGAACCAAAAAGTGCCACGTCAGGATCAGATTATATTTATTTGCTTACCAAAATTTGGCTACTAGAAGACGTAGTTGCCCTTGAACCCTGAACGCGCGTGCCGGGGTAAAAGATTCATTTGACTATGTTCTTCTTCCTCGTGTAGGGTAGCCCCTCTCTGGGCGAGCGATCCCGCGTCTGTACGTTTGGACTCCACCGGCTCCTGCTGCCCAGTGGCAAGGCGTCTTTCCTTGACGCAGTCGGTCAGTCCCAACTCCGTTTCTCCCCTATGGGTTTTCCCTTGATCGCTTGCCCCGTGGAGCTCATCCACTTGCGAGGAAGCCTGCAAATCTGATGCCCAGGATTCTGTCGTTGACGCTTGCTGCGGCCGATGGTGCAGCGCTGGGCTCATTCCCTCACCGCCGTCTAGTTAAGCCTGTCTGACGCCCGTGGTTCCTCCTCCCTCCCAGCTTGCTGCATCCGCATAGAACTCCAATTGTTCAATCATTTCACGGTGTTAGTTGGCGGCATACAGCAGCAGTGTGCGGCCGTCGTGGACGCTGTGCTAGGGATCGGTGGAGGTGGATTGAGAGCATCTGCTGAGGTCGGGGAATCCGATTGTAGGTGGTACCAGTCGTCAGCCTGGAACAGAGCGAGAGATTGCTCCCTCGTGTCCTCCACTCCTCCATCGTCGGTCCAAATCCCCCCACAAGTTCTTGCGGATCCCCTTGCAGACTCTCTCTGTTCGGTTATATATATACATATACACGTATCTTAACAGAAACCCTAATGGGTCCTATGGATGAGGGAAAGGGTGAGAGGAAACGGCTCATGAAAGGGAGTCTAGGTTTCTTGCCTCATACTCAACGTAGGGAGAAGCAACACCCCCTTATACCTCTTTCCTTAACTCCTCCTCTTGTTTCCTTGATCCACTCTCCCTTGTGTATGAGAAACACTCACTACTATCTTTATATAGAGATTAAAAAGAGGCCTTTTCTTTTCAACAAAAATTCTAATGCCCAATAAAAAAAGCATGGCCCTTTTTAGGGAGTATTACACTTCCTTATATAAATTAGTATTTCCTTATAGAAATTAGTATTTCTTGATTATTAAGGAATCTCTCTTCATAAAGATAAATCCAAAAAAATTACCCCTCTTATTCTCATTTATACTTGTCTTTTAATTATTTGTCATGAAATCATGTTTTCTTTTAATAGAAAATACCACCTTATGAAAAACAACACACAATTCATTAATAAAGTATCACATCATCCTTTTATTTTGCAATTGTGGTATTTTCTCTTTCTTTCTTCGTTATTGGGACTCCTTGGATCCCAAGACAATCTATGATTTCAAAATTCCTTTTTCAATGATTCTTATTATCCTTCTAGATGCATCTATATGCATTATTCTACATTATCTTGTTTATTCCTTATTAAAGTATTTCCTTTTTGAGGATTTCTCTTTATATCTCTTTTATTTTTCTCATTTCCTTTTATTATTAGAAACCTCATGGATATGAAATCTCACCAAGAAATCTCATTTATGCCTCTTTTCATTCATTTTCCACATTATATCATTATTTCCCAATTTCTTTCTTCATAAAGAAATACTTAATTAGTCTTTTCTTTTCCTATTGCTTTCTTTTTGCAACCTTGGACTCCTTGGTACCCAAGGAACCCAAGAGGCACGAAATCCTCTTTGGATTTGCCTTCTAGAGGTTTCCACATATTTCTTTTCTCGAAAATTCAATTATCCATTTACTATTTGAATTTCCTTGTTATTGGGCCCAATAGCCAATACAACCCACAAAGCAACCAATCAAGGCTATTGTGAAAGGAATCCATTTATTCAAAACAAATCATATCATTATTTGTTCAATCATCTTTAATATGAGAAATCACATTTCTTACTAATTGTACCCAAAATTGGGGTTATAACAATGCTCCTACTGATCAGGGAGATTTCCTTAATGCTGGAAATTTACAAGATATGTTGCATGATACTTTTCCGAGTTTCAGTGAAGATGGAAATACAGAAGGAGTGGATCCATCTAGTGATCAACATTTCAATACTGAAAAATTTTATATCTTTTTAAAGGATTCTGAGACAGAATTATATCCAGGGTGTAAGAAATATAGCAAACTTGCTTGCATCCTAGAATTCTATTACCTGGTTTGTCTTAACGGCTTGAGTAAGAAAGCATCATCTATGTTTCTTACGTTCTTTAAGAAGATGCTGGCAGAAGGAGAATTGTTACCTAATTCTTTTTATGAGCTAAAAAAGAGGATTACGGGGTTGGGCTTAGATTATGTGAAGATTCATGTTTGTCCAAATGGTTGCATGTTGTTTTGGAAGTATTTTGCTGATAAAGAAGTCTGTGATACATGTGGAGCATCAAGATGGAAACCGATTACAATCCCAGATGATGATGATGAGCTTGCAAAAAAACCCAAGAGAATACCTATCAAAGTGCTTAGACACTTTTCACTTATACCCTACCTAATGTGGTTATTCATGTCATCAAAAACCTCATCCTTAATGAGGTGGCATGCAGAAGAATATGAAAAAGATGACAAGTTAAGACACCTGGTTGATTCACCTTCATGGAAAACATTTGATGTGATGCATCTAGAATTTGCTGCAGACGCTAGAAACCTTCGATTGGGACTTGCAACTGACGGATTTAATCCTTTTGGGACAATGAGTACTTCTTACAGTAGATGGCCTGTTGTGATTATTCCATATAATATACCTCCTTGGTTGTGCATGAAGCAACCATATTTATGTTGTCCCTACTCATTCTTGGACCAGCTTCACCCAAAAATATAGATGTGTACTTGCGTCCATTGATTGATGAGTTGAAAGAACTATGGGATACTGGTGTACATACATATGACGCTGGAACCAAGGAATTCTTTCAGATGCGTGCTTCTTTATTATGGACAATTAGTGATTTTCCAGGATATGCACATCTATCTGGTTGGAGTACTAAAGGCTACAAAGCATGTCCCTATTGTAATAAAGATACTATCTCACATTGGTTGCCACATAGCCGTAAAGTTTGCTACAGAGGACATCGTAGGTTTTTGCCAACTAGCCACAGATTCCGAAAAGAAGCAAATCCATTTGATGGTGAGCAAGAATTTAGGTGTCCACCTAAAACTCCTTATGGAGCTCAAATCTTGTCACAATTGGAGGACGGAACAACTGTAATTGGTAAGAAAAGGCCAAGAGGTAAGGATTCAACACTCAATTGGGAAAGGAAAAGCATATTTTTTGAGCTACCATATTGGAAAACTAACATTGTAAGGCACAATCTCGATGTCATGCACATTGAGAAGAATATATGTGAGAGTATTGTTGGAACATTGCTAGGTTTGAAGGATAAAAGTAAGGACAACTTGAATGCAAGAAAGGATTTGGAGGATATGGGAATCAAATTTCCGCTTCATCCAAAAACTGTTGGTAAATATACCATCCTACCTCCAGCTTGCTATACAATGAAAAAAGATGAAAAAATATTATTTTGTAACCTCCTAAAATATGTCAAAGTTCCAGATGGGTATGCGTCTAATATATCTACATGTGCACGACCGAAGGATCAGAAGATGCTACCAATGAAAAGTCACGATTATCACGTGCTGATGCAACAACTTTTGCCATTAGCTGTCACTGTGTCCTTGCCCAGTAAGAATGCTAAGTCATGTATTATTAATCTTTGTCGCTATTTTCAAAGGTTGTTAACTAAAGTCATAGATCCAATTGATTTTTCTGCATTGGAAAATGCAATAGCTGTTACACTTTGTGAGATGGAGAAGATATTCCCTCCATGTTTTTTTGACATAATGGTGCATCTATCAGTCCATCTCTCTTATGAAGCTAAGATAGCCGACCCTGTTCAGTATCGTTGGATGTATCCATTGAAAGGTAACATTTCAAACGTCGCGATGACTTTACCTATTGGAATGTAATTTATCATAATATTTTCCTCAACTTTGTTTTGAGGTATCTGATGACCCTAAAAGGATATGTTCGTAATAAAAGATATCCAGAAGGGTCAATAGCAGAAGGATATATAGCTGAAGAGTGTCTAACTTTTTGTTCAAGATACTTGGATGGAGTTGAAACAAAGTTAAATCGGCCAAATAGAAACGATACTGACGAAGCAAATTTGGAAAATGAGCCAACACTTGACAGTGATGATTGGTCTATTTTCTCGACAGTAGGTCATGGTATTGGTTAAATGGTAACATGTGTCTTGGACGAACATACATTGAAACAAGCCCATAAGTATGTACTATTCAATTGTGAAGCAATTGAACCCTACATTAAGTAAGTTAGTGTCAACTGTCTTCTATTAATAAAATGCTATAACATATTCCAATAACATATTGCACATATTTTGTATTCAGGATGCACTATGATATCATTAGGCAAAAACATCCTCAAAAGTCCTTAAAGGAGGTTCAGAGAATACATAGTAACTCATTTGATGGATGGTTTAAGGAACATGTAAGTTTAGTTGTGGTAATTAAATTAGTTATGCTTCATGAATAAAGTCTAACAAACTTTTCTTTTGTTAGATTGAGACACTCCTGAGAACAAATATGGTAGATGATAAAATCAAGTTTCTTTCTCAAGGTCCACATCAACTGGCCATTAAGTACAAGGGCTATGTTGTCAATGGTCATAGATTTCATACCAAGGCAAAAGATGCAAATCGAACAACACAAAATAGTGGAGTCTTTCTGGTAGCTAAGACTGATTGTTATTCTAAAACCACTGACCGCAATCCAATTACTAGAGATGTAACCTACTATGGTGTTTTGAAGGATGTTATTGTGATCAATTATTATGAACACTTTAAGGTGACATTATTTAAGTGTGATTGGGTGGACATCTACTCAACGAGGGGAATAAAGCATGATGAACATGGGTTGACTCTTGTTAATTTGAGATGCCTTCAAACTATAGGAGAACCATTTGTAGTGGCATCTCAAGTTGGACAAGTATTTTATGTAGAAGATGTCACTGCAAAAGGGTGGCATTTTGCTGTAAAGATTGCCCCACGGGATATGTTCAACATGGAAGAACAATCTTGTATTGAGAATGTTGAAGCTTATGTGCAAGGTGAAACTGGAGATGGGACATCAATGACATCAGAGGATGGAGATACTGATAGTGACATAGTTAGATTGGATATGGAAGGAAATACTGTTGCTAGTTCAACAAATGAAAAAGACCAATCCCGAATTCAACAGGATGATGAAAGTGTATCTCAAAGTGATGATGATGATTGTTTTGAATGAGAAGATTACAAAATAGCAGCCAATGTTTCTTTTTGTTTGTCATTAATAATTGACTTAAATAAGCCTTTTTTTGGCTCAATGTATCTCTTTAATTTTCTGTCTCAAATTGTGCTCGAGCTAGGTGTATCAATTTTGCATGTCTGACATTATTCTTATTCATATTTATCATTGTCTCTACTGTTGTTTATAATTATAATTGCTTAAATATCTGAGTTTCATTTTCAAATATTATTAATAAAATTGTTATTATTTTCCATGTTGAATTTTATGGACTTATGACAAAAATAAAATAATTGTGCAGACAAACTTATCAATGCAAATTCCACTCCATATAAGACATTCATCATTTCAGAAGGGACAAGTATGTTTGTATTACTGTGAATTGCCCTTCATTTTACATTTATATAAATTTGTTATGTCAACTGTAATTTTTTTGTAGGATGTGTATCTGTTGAGTTTTACAGATCCAGATGCTAGAGTTGCATTCGGTCGAGTCTCTGAGGTTGACCCCATGAAAAGGGTGGGAGGTGCAATTTTAGGCTCATCATTTGTTGTTGTTTATGTAGATGTTGCTTTGTTGGGCAATGATCCTCTAGTTAGACCTTATGATCAATATCAATCTGTTGATGATGTTGTTGGCAACGTCATAGCATGACCAAAAACACATATGTTGCCAAGGTGAGCATAAAGTATTGCTTATACTGTTACATAATTGAAAACAAAAGTAGTATCTAAAGTCGTTTCCATTTGTTGCAGGACATGAAGTTTTAATTTAATTGCATTCTTGGATACTATCTAAAGAGAGGAGAGCTATAGTTGTTCTTATGTAATCCACTTTGTAATGGTGTTTCATGTCCATTGTCATAGACAATGTTGCCAAATAACAATCCTATTTTGTTTTGTCCTACTTTTAATTTTGTTATGGAGAATCTTAGTATTATGGATGATACACACATTATGATTGGTTTGTGGTTTTTAGCTATGAGCAGTGTTTTAGATTCTTGTTTGTGGGTATGGATGAGGTGTGTTACTTGTATGAGTGCTGTTTTGTTTTCTCACTGTGTTGTTTTTGAATGTTTTGTTTTTGGTATTAAGTATAATATAGCCTGGTGTTTTTGCATTTTGCAGAGGCACACTAAGTCATTGTCAACATTTCAGAGGCCTGCTCTGGTTGAGAAGTCTAGGTAGAAGCCTCAAGAAAGAATGGGTGTTCTTAGTAATGTGGGTTCCTCCTTGTTCCCTTAATTGTTAAAACAACATTTGTATATTTGTCTTTTTTCCTTTACCCCCTCCATCTAAAATAATACCCTTTCTGTAACATGTGGTTGTGATGCAGGCCCTAAAAGCCAATAACTATGGTAATGATCCTCTGCTAACTACAACTCTATACTTGGAGATTAATTAAAGGCCTATCTCGAGAGCTGACAACCTCTGTATTGATGGCTTGTCCGACTGCCCAGGGCTACCATGGGACGCATCCATTCCTAATATAATAGTTGGCACTTTGGAGATCTTTGGCATGGATGGAGGATGCTCAACTATGGTGAACTTCTCTGCGCAATGTGACACCCGTAGGCATATTCAGGATCTCATTCGTTGTGGAAACATGAAGGGCGTTGTAAGTAAAATCTTTTAATGTATTTTGTTTAAATTAGTTAAACGAAATACATAAATTTTTTTTACTGACAATGCACTTAATGTTTCCACAACGAATGAGATCCTGAATAAGCCTGCAGAGAAGTTCACCACAGCTAAGCATCCTCCATCCATGCCAAAGATCTCCGAAGAGCCAACTATTATACAAGGAATGGATACGTCCCATGGTAGCCCTGGGTAGTCGGACAAGCCATCCATAGCTGATGTAAGTTTTGAATTTTGACTACTTAGCATATGTATGGGTTTTTGAATGCTTAAGAGATACAAGTTAACTAAAACCTAACCATAATTTAAGAGTTAGGTACATTTTTCACTTTTTCCTTTGTCATCCATGAAGTTATTTTATTTTGGTGTCCTTCAGTGTCATTAAGCTAACACGAAATCACCATGCTATAGTATGCATTCTTTGATACTATCACTTTGGAATAGTTGTTTTTATGTAATCCACTTTGGAATTGGAGGCTGATCATTACCCCTTTATGTTACAGTTCTATCTTGATGCTGGAAAGGGACATGTATACATGTACATTTTTGTGAAGATCAAGTTGTATTTAATTTCAAAGACTCCTTTTGTTGAATGCATGTCTGAAGCTTTCCATGGGCATGACAGACATTCAATTGATGCTAAGTGTGCACAAAGATGGTATGCTACTAACTTATATATAAATATCATACAAGTGAACCAGAAGTTACCATCATTATTTCTGCCCATGCTTTAGTGCTTCTATGCCCATCATTTGATTTTTAAAGATACCAAACTTATTTACATATCATTTAAATTTGCATTGGAGAATCTTAGAGTGGAGAAAAATGTGTTGAGTGCTCAATTAGAAGAGAAGGATGAGCTGAAGAGGGAAGGTTATTCAACATGTCAGTTTGTAAGTGTAATTGTAATTTTTTATAAATTGCCTTCAAGTGACCACTCGAGCTGTTGTGATAGTTGAACAATCACATGTGTTTTTGCATATGCTAGATTTTGTTGTAGGTCCATCTGTCTATGAGGCTTGTACCATTAGGGGTGACAAGGCTTCCTCTGTATATAATATGAATTGTGCATGCTCTGTTTTGCATCTACTTTAAGCCAAATACGGCCACAAGCCCTGCAGTTCTACATTCCTATCCCTGATCTCTTTCCAATTAACACACATACCTCCAAAGGTGCACCCAAAGTGGTGGATTGAGGAAAATACAAACTTTCCAGGCCTTTTTATGTATAGTTACTTTCATGTTCTTGAATTGGACATGATCAGGTTAGAAGTGGAGCCAACCAAGACCAAACTAGTTTTTAGCTATAGGGAGGACTATAGTGGTTGAATACAATCCAAGACAACCCCATTGTAGCCTTGTCAAATATGTCAGATAATGACTGGTTTATAGGTCAGATGGTGGAATTTCCTTCTTCATTGAGGGAAGCATTGCACTTTGTACAATGAGTTGTGGCAGCCACATCTTTGGCTAATAACTACATGCTTCTGAGGAGTATGCTCGGCTTCCCTGTAGGATAAGCATATATGTTTGGTGCACAACTTTTCTACATCTTTGTTTAATAATTAACTCATGAATTTACCATTGCATATTCCACACATTTTTTGTAGAGAAGGAACCATTATTTACCTTGTTATTATGTCTCATTCTTCACATGCCTTCATACATATTGCCAAGGGAATTTTATCTATTGAGGAGTTTTTATATTGTTCTCTATTGAATAAGCAAACATATCTCATAATTATTGAAGTTAGTTCTCTTATTGCTTTGATAGAGATGGAATGTAAATTTCTTTTTAATTTGATGAATAAGCAAACATGAACATTGCTTTGATAGAGATGGATTGTAAATTTCTTTTTACTTTGATGAACGAATGTACTGTCAGTTAGTCTGTTGGTGGATTCGACATGGATGTTGCAGCTGCTCTGTATTAGGCCACTTGGTGGATTCAACCTGGATGTTGAGTACTGCTGCATATGTATTGACTATGGATATGATTGGACCTATTGTTGATAATGCAGGTGGCATTGTTGAGATGAGTCAGCAGGTAAATTATTTGCTTCTACAAGGATCATCACATTTGTTTCTACACATCTATTAATTGAGCATATGTGGTATATTTCTGTGTTAGTGGTGTGATTAACAACAGATTTGTACTATTCAAGGATGGCTGTAGCGAGTGCAAATACCTCTTGATGATGTGAATGAAGCTCAAGAATGAGAATGGGGGATGGCCGATCCCAATAGTTTGATCTATAGGTATGGATTTTTTTGTTTATTTCCTATACATGGTGCTAAATGTGATAATCTTGAAATTGATAGTGGCGGTTTGATGTTGTAGGCTCTAATGGATTTGTAAGATGAAAATGAGCTAGTTCTTGAGAATGGCTGCTTGTTTATCTGTAATCTACCCTTTGCTGCCATGTAAGAATGAAATCTGGGGGGCTAACTACTATTGAGCTCCCTGATAAGCAAAAGTCATTCCAATCAGTAGAGGTATCTTCATGTGCTAGATCCCTTCTTTTTTGCTACATTTCTAGTTGCTGGTTTTCCAGTTTATTTGTTATTCTAGATGTTGGTTTCCAGCTGATTTGTTATTCTAGATCCTGGTTTACAGCTGATTTGTTATTTCTCTTTCTAAGTCAAGTGGCTATACATCGATCAATTTGTTATTCAGATTTGAATGTTCCAGCTGATGCTTATAATTTCCACTCTTCAGTGACCTTTAGCCGGATAGATCCTGAAGGAAAGTTGGTCATGGGCTTCAGTGTGCTTATCATAGGCACCATAGCATGTATGGCGTTATTTTGATGGTAAAATGAAGTGGTTGATACTTTTTTTTGTTAATGCTCGCTTTGTATTTTGAAGAGGTGCATTATGAAGGGAGGCCATTGAGAAACTTGATTCAGTCCTTTGGTAGGTCTACTTAATCTAGAATGAGAAGGTGCTTGCTGAATGGGCTGCTGAATCAACTGTGCATTCTGTAGACTTGAAGGTGTTCCTGTGCATGCCACCTCACCTCTACAAGTTGAGTTCATGGCTGTGGTCACTGCATCCAATATATGTACACACAGCAATATCAAGACGGCCATCATTCTTACTGACTCTAGCTCTTCGGTGAAGCTAGCAAGCCAGACAGTCTGCAACTCACCGAGTCTCCAAAACCTTTGCAGGAATTTCCTTGTCAACAAAGCTAGCCTAGACCTTTTAATGGTTATGTATGTCCCTAGGGACCTCAATAAGGCAGCTGATAAAATTGCAAAAACAACCTTATCCACTCGCACTTCCTTTTCTTCTTTCTGTAATAAGCCGACTTGGCTAGAGTATGAACTAGATGTGAATTTCTCTGCTTTTTAGCCTGTTCTAGAGCACAAGATGAATAAATGATAAGCTCTAGGGTTCCCCAAAAAAGAAAGCATGTCATTGGTGTTGTATTCAATATAAGGGGCAAGGTAAAATGTCCTCCCCATGTAATTGTCATTTGTTTATAAATAAAAAATATTCATAATTTCAAAAAACTGAGTTTGGTTGTAATTGGCATTCAATTAGAAAACCTGATAATGAGTTGAAAACTGAATGACTAAAAGCCATGAAAATGTAGTAATACAGATCTAGTAGTCATTAGTGGCTTTTTTTATATGCCGTTAAACTCAATAAGAACATTTTCATACACCAACATAATCCAAAATAGTGGCATTTGTATAAAAGCCAATTGATGAATAGTGGCTTTTTTTATAAATGCCAAATGACGGTTTAGTGGCCTTTATGTGGCATTTATTCGAAGCCACTAAAGACAAACCTTTAGTGGCTTTTACAACTTAAGCCGCTATCTTCCTAGTGGCATTGGCGCTAGAGGCATTTTTTTAAATGTCAACAAATGTCGCTAAACCTATCTACTGGCTTTTTTTTAGTGGCTTTTCTGAAAGGCCGCTAATGAGTATGTTTGTTGTAGTGCCAGAGCAGGTGCTCGGGCGGAACAGACAGCAAATAGAGGTCCAAGAAGATGGGGTCTATCCGCCCAGATCTAGGTTTTGTGGGTATAAAGACCTCTGATCTTTGTGAATAAGGGTCGACCACATCCTATACTAGGGCTTCGACGCGAATCGAGTGGGGTAGAGAGAAAGATGGAAGAACAAAGAAGGTGAAAGGGGAGCATGATGGTGGAAACTCTAGGTTGAAGTTGGAGCATCGTTTGGCAGCCATCGAGCCAATGAAGCATGGACAGAGATGAAGAGGAGAGGCGTCGGTGGCCAGGGCAACCTCTGCCCATTTTTTTTCACCAGGCAAGATCATGGGAGTCATCATGAGGATCACTGGGTGCAAAGCCCTATTCTTACGGAAGAAACAGGGGAGAAACCCCCCTTTTTATTCAGGTGAAGAAGACTCCGCCCATATCTGGAAGTTGGGCGCTTATTCCTCTCAGCCGTCAGATCAATCTTGAACAGTTAGCATCGTTTTGAAAAAGTCATTCTTTTAAAATTCATATCTTGAGCTACAGATCTTGGTTTGGGACAAACAAGGTACCTATGGAAATCTCTTCGAGTTTACTATCTTATAAAAATAGTTCCAAAGTATGATTTTGATGTCTTTTATTTATTATATGTTGGGTAGCCAAAACTATATGATTTTGATGTTTTGTCAATTAAAAATAGTAAACGCCTCTAGAAATTCATAAAAATGTTATTGAATGTGTATTTTTATATGTTTAACATTAATTCAGAGCCTGATCTTTCATATATGAAGTTTTAATGAGATTATTAATGTAAAACCTAATAAGGGTATTTTAGGTATTTCACCCATGATATGATTTTTAAATGACCTGATATTTTAATATGTGATCATTCCTACATTATATGAATACTTTTCTAGAGATTTGATGAGGTTTGTTGTGCTATTATATTAGTATTTAGTTTTATAAGAGTAGCCATTATGAAAGAATAATAAATGATTACCTTGAGACAATAAGTGATATATATGCCTAATTAGTCTGATATTATTTATCTGAATGGTTTTTAATTTGATTTCATAATAGAGTCAAGTAATATTAGTATATATGACTATGTTTGAGATTTTCTTTGATCTATATGCTCATATGAGTGCATAAGACGACTTATGTCTTATTTGAGTATAAAGATAATATTATTGATTATGTAGTATGAGTTTCATTTTATTTCAACGCCAAGATTTTATGGTGATCATAGATTAAAGTTATGATTAAGAACCCTAAGTTGGTACATATAGTTAGGAATATGGGATTTGAGATTTAGAAATAAACAGAGGGAACATAGGCTTGGACTGATAAAATTGTGATGATATCCAGGTTATTAAAGTTATGGAACTGGAATCAGGACTTCCTTATAGATACCCCAGTACAAGAGGTAAGTGGTCCATGCACATGAGTACTCATAGTTTATATTCAAAATGTTTACATGTCTCCTAATAAGAGTTTCATGATATATGTGATTTAATGTTCTAAGACTTCAATGTTAAGATTTGCAAAAAATATTATTCTCATATTTCTATCCTTATGCAAGTTTAGATACCCAAATTCTAAAATAGAGATATGTTGCTCAAAATAGTTGTGACTTATGGACCAAGTCCATGAGAAAGTTGAAGAATCATATTCCTATAAGATTTCTTAGAAATGTTTGGAAGTAATGAATACAGTTCCAAGATAAGATATGTCAGTAATGTATCCATACTTAGTTGATGATTTCAAATAGCTTTGTATTAAGAATGTAAGTACACATATGTTATTAGAATTTCCCATATTTATAGTCATAGTTATGTAGTAAGATTTCAAGTAGAAACATGCCATTAAGATTTCATACATATGTAGAAATCTAAGAACTAGATTCCTTAGAATAAATAGTATCTAGAATACAAGTACTATGAAAGAATATGAATTTGAAAATATTAGGACATGGTGTACTAATAAAAGTACGTTTGGGATCAGAAGGTATTGTAAAATGAGTTTATGATGGCATTGTAAGATAATGACAAATTAAGTTATGATTAGGTTGCAAGACAATATTTTATGAGATTTCTATCCTGATATTTAAGGTTTAATATGTAAGTTTTTATGCAAATATTAAGGTTCAGGGTAACATCATATTTCACAAGAAGGATTGAACCACCTTGTCAGAATTCATATTTTTAGATATGTTGTACTTAAAATACGTTTATGAACCTGACTTAAGATACTTTGTATACCTGGTAATTTTATGAGCATTTTAGGTCCTTTTTCCTAAGCTATTTATCATATAATTGGTATAGGTGAAGTAATTTTACCAAATAAGAGTTTTAAAACAAAGTTTACCCTGATACTGAGATACATGTTCAAATCCAACAATGAATTCTATTTAGAACTTAAGAATAAAAAGATTTGGATTCAGACTTAGACTGCTCACTGTGTGAGTAGCCAGATTTTGAATAAAGGTACATGATATGGGTTATAGACCAAATCCCAATTATGTAGTAATTGGGATACATGTTTACATTTAGATATAGATTCAGATTCAGATTCAGATATAGATTCAGATTCAGATTCAGGTTTCAGATTCAGAATTCAGTACATGTTTAGTACTCAGTTTTAGATAAGTTCAGATTCAAAGTTGAGTAAAGATAGACTTCAGATAATTAATTTGAAACATTAACATAATGCATTATATAATAAGTCCTCACCAGAGAGTCCCGGGACGATTCCGAGGGCCCGCGGCGCCAGACACTGCGGGTGTCACAGAGGGCACGTTGTGCCAACAGAGGGTGTGTTGCACCACAGAGGACACTTCAGTGTCAATAGGGGAGGACTTATTGTATAATGGTGGCCACAAACAGATAAAAATCGTAAGTAAAAGATACTTTAGATTATAGTATGTCTGTAATCTCATCGATGAGTGTGATGAGAGGAATTAAGATGAGATAAGTATAACGTAGACACTTTGGTGTAGGTCATGAGACCCATAGTATAGGTCTCCAAAAAAGATAGAGTAGAAAGATAAGAGTTAAAGAAGTCAAGAGACATTATGTTTTCAGATTTTAATCAACATTTGCTATCAGTTTTATAGTGTCCAAGAATATTTTGTAACATTGTTAGCTCTTCTGTAATGTGCATTTTAGAATACTCATGCCACTTACTCTAACGATTGTTTTTCCCAATGCATGGCTGGGGACACGATGTCTGCAGGTTTGGAGCGATTGAAGAACAAAGGGACCAGCAAAGGCCTAAGAGACTTTCAAGATTGCCTAGTGGGGTGCCATCTACCTAGATGATCCTGAGCATTGCCATCTTTTTATTATGAACTTATGCATAAACATGATGTAGTTTTATGTTGACAAGAAGCTATGTATGAATCCGTTTTATAGTTTTGTAAAGTGTTTCATTTACTTTTATTGCAATGGTTATCATGTTTGTGGCACTCCTAGAAAAAAAATGCTTTCTCTCATGTGATATAAAAATCTGGGTGTTACATCTTCCCAGGTCATGCTCGAAGTATCGCAGGTATGAGACATACCCGTCCACCAGACCCATGCTCGCCCATCCAACACATATGTCACGAAGCATACCTTCTAGTGAGGAGGACATGCCATGCCCTTGAAGGTACACTCTAGAGCCAAAACCCAATCATCATCTTTATCCACCATGTTTGGCTCACTCTCATCCTTGAAGTACGGTGGTTGCATATTGATGAAGTCCGTAAGGGTGAACTCCTTTGGCTTAGCCGCAAAAGTTGCAGCAATGGAAAGTTATCCCACAAAGGTAGTCGAGAGTAGTTGGCGCAACATGGTTAGTTCTTGCTCAGGGGTCAGAAGATGGGTGCCAACAGGGGCAGTAAGGACTGTCCCAGTGTTGGAGGGAGTCACCGGAGTATCCCGATTATCAGTATTTCCAGACGTGGCTCCTGAAGAGGAGTTGTTCATGTTTCCAAACATATCTCCCTTCCTGAAAAATAAGGGTATAACATAAGATAACAAGAATATACAACAGGGATAGATAAGGATACTATTGCCTCTGGGCATACTATGTCAGACAACCAGTATTAGTGTGGGCCAGACATGTATTATATGGATCTAGGAGTCCTAATAAAACAAGCTAGTTGCACAGAGGAAAATATTGTCGCCCCCAAACCCTCATCCATTTCTAGACACCCTTACTTTCAACTTATGCCCTAGTAGTTGCCCAATAGGCTCTGATACCATGTTGTAAAGAGGCGAGATCACCTCTGTACAAACATTTAAAGGAAATACAAAACATCCACTTTTTCTAAGAAAAATAGACATTGTGGAATGCATGCATAATAATCCAAGTAAATAAACATGTTTTAGATACATGTAAAATGTCAATAGCAGTGAAAAGAAACTAAGTTATTAAATTTCTTTTTGAACTCTTGTTCACTACATGAGTTTCTTTGAAAAGGAAAAATTGAAAAGAAACTATAGGATCTAGCAATAAGCAACCTAGTCATCCTTGATTGTAAAACTTGAATGTACTACTCCTAAAGTTGGTCACCTTGGCCTTGTTCAACACCTTGATCTAAGCCTAGGTGGTTGGGAAAGCACCCAACAAAACTGAAAGAAAACAAGGTATGTGTCATAGAAACTAAAGAAGGACAAAATATAAGAAATAACATGGAAAGTAAGGCTAAGATTTCATCATAAGATGAAGATGATCAAAAGTATGATGCATAAGCAAATAGATGCTTGCCATAATAAAAATAGTAAAAAAGTTGCATGCATTATTAATATTGACTACCAAAACTATGTAGCATTGAGGCACCTACCTAACCTCAACCAATATGTGAGGGAGAGTAACACATTCTAATCACCTACAAATATTCTATATTTGGGAGAATAACACATTCTCCTGGATAAATTTACGCATGCCCTATCTATGGGTGGTTGTATAAAAGTACCACTACACTAGTTAAATAGTCTAATAAAATCAACATGCTAAGAACCATGACAAGTATAAGCATCAAGTAAATAAAGACATGGCAGTGGGGTACAAGACCCAATAAATAAATAATAAAACTAATTTTCAGGCAAATATAGTAAATGATTTATCAAAAGTGAAATTAGGATTTCATAGAAGCCTCATTAGGGAAACTAGGTTAGGGTTTGCAATTACTCCAAACTTAGGTTTAAGGAAAGCACATACCTTTCTTTATAAGATACAATTACTTCTCTTTCACTAATTTAATTGATTCCAAAGACCACTCTTCCTATTTTCAATATATCATCATGTGTTAGGGTTTTACATAGGTATAAAGGTAAGGAAACCCTAACTTTTCACTTTTTGAACAAAACCTTGATTTAGACTCTAAAATTATTACCATTGGCTTTATTAGGTTCTCCTGATTAAGAAAACATATAAATTTGTCTATTTGGAGTTTTGAGGATAAAAGTGCATTTTTGATGATTTTTGTCTATTAAATTTATCTTTAGTAAACACCTTCTGATAAAACTCAAAACTAGTCTCCAAAACATTTTTATTAGAAAGATTATATTTTTCTGATTCTCAAGCATATTTTCTTTTAATTTTTGGACAAAGGAATAAAAAGATATGATTTTTCCTATTCTGAACAATTACAGAGTGCCACATCATTAAAACCATCATAGAGAGGTGAAGATAGATCGAAGAATGGGCTCGCCTCACTGACTTGGCCCAATTAGAGCCGGAAAAGTCAAGGGTCAAAGGCACAACTTTGACTCACTCCAAGAAAAGCAAATAGTGGCGAAAAAAGGAGTATTGCCCTCAAGAGAAAAGCAAAGGCAAATAGAAAACAAGGAGGGCAGTAGAGGGAAAACACATAGGGGATTCATCCCCTTCATCAAGCCACTCCTGACCAATGAACATAAGCTCGAATTTTGGGTGAATTCATGAGAGTTGATCAAACTTCAAAAGCAAGAACATGAAAAGAAAGAGGGAAACACTACGAACATGAGGAACTAGTTTGTAACATATTGAAATCCAGAGTCTTTCCCGCAATTTACCCACTTTTGAGCTTTTCTTTGCCTTCTAGTCCTTTTGGACCAATTTCATAAATTTCCATTCTTTTATATTCTTTTTGGACTCCTTGTGCAATTTGATCACAATTCAAGGTTGAAATTGCCTTTTTCCCTCATTTATATAAATGGAGGGGTGTTTGCACAAATAACCCACTTAAGGTAATAATTAAGGACTAATAATGCAAAATAGAGTTTTATGAGAGACAATAAGTGGATAGTGTTAATTTGGAGCTTTTTGGATAAATTTATTAGTAATAATGTGTATTTGAGTGTTTAATGAGAGTATTTCTCCCTTTTCCTTCTCTCTCCTCAAAATATGATTTAAATTCATGAAAATATGTTATTTTGTTGAGAAATGATTATTGAAATCTTAATTTGTTTAATATCTAGAAATTTAATCACATGTTTCATAAAAAGAAGTCTTTTCATATAACTCATTCATTTTAATATATTAATATACACTTTAATGAGCAATATAGTAATTAAGGGCCATATTATGTATAAAACGAGAAAGTAATGGCATAGCATTGTTCTAGACTTTAATGTGAGATAATGGTTCAAATTTGGTGCCTTTTGGACTTCATTTGACCCCTCAAAATGATTTTATACGCTTTTAAGATAGTGTGATAAAAGTCTTTTGATTTATTTCATTTATGTCTTTTGTAACACTATAGTTTTGGTTCTTTTCCCTTGTCACGTGACCTGAAACATCGTGGCCCTTGATCTAATAGTGAGGGTTCTATCCCCATGCAATCCAACGGTCCTCGCACCGTCTTCTTTCTCCCACCATCCGCGGGTAACTGAGCAGTGACACCTGCTTTACTCCTCGATCCCGTTCTCCCTCCACAAAACACCTTTTCACCCAATTCTTCTTCCATTGGCTTCATCTCCCGTACCGGTTCAAATGAACCCTAACTCATCACCTACCTCGTTGATTTGGCAAATGCCCAACCTGGGCCACCTCCTCCTCTCCACCAAGGAGTTGCAGAGCCAGCTTACACCTTCCCCATACCTAATTAAGGGCGTCTAAAGCTTCCTCAGGCTTCGAGCCCTCCACCTCCTCAACCAATTTCCCCTTGTTTACCCCGGAGCTAATTGACCTACTCGCCCTTTCCACCTAGCGATGGTGAACCAAATCTCGGAACTCCGGTCACCTCAGTCAAATTACGGGCTAGGTAACCTTCCTTAGCTTCTCTTCTCTCTTTTCGGCTCTGTAGCTTACCTTGCGATGCCCCCGAATGCTTAGTCCTATAGACCATGATATCGACCTCCACTGACACCTATCATTTCTGGGCTTTGTTGCTTCTCCGCCCTCGCCGACGCCTTCCCTCGATTCGCCTTGCATTTGCGGACACTTCCTGACCTTTTGTTTTGCGTTTTTCGACCCTTATTATCGGGTTTTGATTCCCATCTTGTTCCCTTGTTTCCAGCCAGGTTGGGCCTTCTTCTTCTGCTCCTGAGCACGCGAGTGCATGGGCAAGAGATCTCTGTGTTCGGGGGGAACTAGGGAACTCGTTCCCAACGTTCATCCTCAGTTGCACACCCTGATGGCGAGTTGAAGCAAAGGAGCTCGAGCTCCTGTGAGCCTGATCGCGCCATGACATTGGCTGGAAGAAGCCAGGTCCTTCAGTTGGGTCTTATCCAACCCTACAAACATTATGTTCTAGCCTTGATCTCCTCCTAAAATACCTTTTCTTTGGCTCTTTACTTATTTGATGCTTTTGTTTCCATTATGACTCCTCTATTTGAATTATGTGAATCTTGCTATTGCCTATGTTGGCTCATCTTTTTGAAATACTTGGATAATGTTGTTGCCTATGATGGCCCATTTATTGAGATTATTCCTTGGGTTTTTTTCCCACATGCTATGATGCAAATGTTACTTTTATATTTTCTCACTACTGCCAAGTGACTATTAAGCATGATGTATTTTAGGCCAAATGACAATGTAATGTACATGAGTACAAACCACCCACAGGGCACTGAGGTTTTAGTCCTCCTGCCGGGCACTGGGGTTTTAGTCCCCCTGCCATTTTATATTAGGCACTGGGGTTTTAGTCCCCCTGCCACTTTATATAGGCATTGGGTTTTAGTCCCCCTGCCACTTGGTGAGGTCTGGTAGGTGCCTCACCCTACATTGAGAAGACTTTGTGTCTTAATATATTCATTCTACGTGATTGTTATTGTGGTGATTGATTATGGCAGTTCTCTATTTCTTATTTGAATATTTGCCTCATTCTCTTAAAATCTTGTAGCATAGAGAATCTTTTATTATGCAATGTTGTTGACTATTACTTGTCCAATTCCTTTTGATTGACACATACCTTTATCTTTCTTTTGCTGGATGATCCCAACCATCCAGGTATAGGATCAGAGTGTGCAGCTGAAACTTGGTGAACCTAAGGCTAAGGATAGGACAAGAAGAAAAGGAACATATAGCTTGCATGATCATAGTTGCCTTTATAAGTTGTTTTTTTGGGAGACAATATTGGCTTAATCTAAGTCTTCCTCTACCTAGATCCTATGTTTTGTATAAAGTTGTACTTCATTTATGGAAATTTTTATAATGTACTCTTTATACATTTTGAATAAATTCAAGTTTTATTTCTTTCACTGCCACACACTTGATGTATTTGTTTATCATGTTTAATAGTAGAGATTTGGTCTTTACAGCATGGTATCAGAGCATCAAGGGTAGTTAGATTCTTGACTAATTCAATTGTCTCCAAGATAGAACCCTTATCTTATATAGTTTCCCTTTAGTAAGTTTTTCACCTTAGAGTTGACCTAGCATGAAAGTTTCATTTAATATCATAATAATTTCATATTATAAAATTTGTCAACTTTTTGGTGAATTGTCTATTGAGAAGCTACTAGAGCAAGAAGTTGAATTGATGGTGTCTAGAAAGGGCCAGAGCTTGGGGGCTGGCAATATTTTCCTCTGCCCCACTAGCTTGGTAATGAGGACTCCTGATCTCATATGACCTGGCTTGGCCTGATCTGATATAGACAGCTCGAAATAGTCTATCTTTGGGCATGTTGCCTAATTGTTGAATACCTTAGTAAAACCATAAGTGATGGTTTGATCTCTTACACGAAAATCATCCTTAAATACCTTATACTCCTATGTTTAGGGTTTTATTGTACCCTATGTTACACCCTAAAGCTTGGTTAGTAAATCCTTTTAGTGTTGAGTTTTATGTACCCTTTTACCCTTAGCTTAGTTTGACTTAGTTAACCCTTTTAAGGGGTGGAGTGAGGGTAATGGTGTTAGTACCCTATTTGGTTTTGAAAATCTGATTTTGAGGATGAAATCCCTTTTTAGGGGGATGGAATCCCAATTAAAAACAAAATCAAATACCTTTGGAGTTAGAAACCCTATCTATGTGGACATATGTACATAATAACTTATGTGAACAAGAATTTACCAAACACATTATGCTTGTAATTCAACTTGTTTGTTTATACACACGTGAATATGTAGTAAGTCATATAGAGATAGTTCATATGCTTGAACCTTCACATATTATTGATTCTCATAATAATGAGTTACTCATTACTAATGGTGAATACACATAACGTTGACTATGCCACCCTAATGGTAAAATGTGTATGGATAATGCACCCTAAGGATGTTTTAACATGTAATGATCATGTTGACCTAAACCCTAATATGTAATCATCTATCCTTGACAACATATACATATATATACCCTTAATGCCTTTCATGATACATTGGTGACATTAGGTGTCATCATCACATTATATACCATGATACATATAAATGGATTATAGTCACAAAGTTATCAATATATGTAAGGTATATCACCTTGTTCTCTAATGAACACCTCATCATAACTTGATATATGAATTAATTCATTAATATTTAATGTGTTACATCCTATTCACTAAAATGCATATAATGTCTCAAACATGATAATTAATAATTGGATTCACATAAATATTCATAAAATGCCTAATGTGATGTAAAATATATATAATTTATAATATGAAGTGTAATGGACGAAAATGATTAATGATGTCATGGATATGAGTATGAAAGATGATATGACAATGTGCAATATGGACATTATTTGGAATTATTATAGGCTTAATAACTCGTTGGATAATATTAACTTTTTCTACAAAATAATTTGTGATAATTCTACATGATAGTTTTAAGAGGATAATGGAAAATGAATTCATGTTATTAAGGTTTTTGACCTAATACATTAATAAATGTTGAAATGGCTTAGTAAACCCTAATTGGCTTAAAACCCTTGATGAGGGAAATACAGATGATATAATGTTGAGATGTAATGTTTTTGAATATAATGTGGCACAAGTGATAGTATAATAAATATGATACCTCTTCATGATGGAGATTATTATAATAAGATGAAAATTATAATTATGTTGTGTTTGATAAAATGCTATAGGTTTTGTGCAAACCTTAGTAACACCTGACTTATGTAGATTTTGTGTTGTACCCTAGATTAAGGATTATAACTTAGAGTTTAAGGTTGGGATGTTACTCACTCACCCTCTCTTCCCTCTTGTTGTGATTTCGGGGATGAAATCCTCTTTAAGGGGTGGAGTGTTGTAACATACTAAAATCCAGGGTCGTTCCTGCAATTTACCCACTTTTGAGATTTTCTTTGCCTTCTAGTCCTTTTGGACCAATTTCATAAATTTCCCTTCTTTTATATTCTTTTTGGACTCCTTGTGCAATTTGAGCACAATTCAAGGTTGAAATTACCTTTTTCCCTCATTTATATAAATGGAGGGGTGTTTGCACAAATAACCCACTTAAGGTAATAATTAAGGACTAATAATGCAAAATGGAGTTTTATGAGAGATAATAAGTGGATAATGTTAATTTGGAGCTTTTTGGATAAATATATTAGTAATAATGTGTATTTGAGTGTTTAATGAGAGTATTTCTGCTTTTTCCTTCTCTCTCCTCGAAATATGATTTTAATTCATGAAAATATGTTATTTTGTTGAGAAATGATTATTGAAATATTAATGTGTTTAATATCTCGAAATTTAATCACATGTTTCATAAAAAGAAGTCTTTTCATATAACTCATTCATTTTAATATATTAATATACACTTTAATGAGAAATATAGTAATTAAGGGCCATATTATGTATAAAATGAGAAAGTAATGGCATAGCATTGTTCTAGACTTTAATTTGAGCTAATGGTTCAAATTTGGTGCCTTTTGGACTTCATTTGACCCTCAAAATAATTTTATACACTTTTAAGATAGTGTGATAAAAGTCTTTTGATTTATTTCATTTATGTCTTTTGTAACGCTATAGTTTCGGTTCTTTTCCCTTGTCACGCGACCCAAACCATAGTGGCCCTTGATCTAACGGCCAAGGTTCTATCCCCATGCGATCCAACGGTCCTCGCACCATCTTCTTCCTCCCACCATCCGTGGGTAACTGAGCAGTGATGTGTGCTTTACTCCCCGATCCCATTCTCCCTCCACAAAACACCTTTTCACCCGATTCTTCTTCCATTGGCTTCATCTCCCGCCGCCGGTTGGAATGAACCCTAACTCATCGCCTACCTCATTGATTTGGCAAAATGCCCAACCTGGGCCGCCTCCTCCTCTCCACCAAGGAGTTGCAGAGCCAGTTTAGACCTTCCCCACGCCTATTTAAGGGCGTCTAAAGCTTCCTCAGGCTTCAAGCCTTCCACCTCCTCAACCAATTTCCCCTTGTTTACCCCAGAGCTCATCGACCTGCTTGCCCTTTCCACCCAGCGATGGTGAACCAAATCTCGGAACTCCGGTCACCTCAATCAAATTACGGGCTAGGTAACCTTCCTTAGCTTCTCTTCTCTCTTTTCGACTCTATAGCTTACCTTGTGATGCCCCCGAATGCTTGGTCCTATAGACCATGATATCGACCTCCACCGACGCCTATCATTTCTGGGCTTTGTTGCTTCTCCACCCTCGCCGACACCTTCCCTCGATTCGCCTTGCATCCGCGGACGCTTCCTGACCTTTTGTTTTGTGTTTTTTGACCCCTATCTTCAGGTTTTGATTCCCATCTTGTTCCCCTGTTTCCGGCCAGGTTGGGCCTTATTCTTCTGTGTCTGAGCACGCGAGTGCATGGGTAAGAGATCTCTGTGTTCAGGGGGAACTAGGGAACTCGTTCCCAACATCCATCCTCAATTGCACACCCTGATGGCGAGTTGAAGCAAAGGAGCTCGAGCTCCTATGAGCCTGCTCGCGCCATGACCTTGGCTGGAAGAAGCCAGGTCATGGAATGACCAAGAGGGTCATCCACAAAGAATGTAATGATTTACAACGCAGGGGCAATCTCGTAATTGCACCTTGAATTAGGTTTCTCGCTTGCAAGGTTTTGTTGCATATGAATGACAGAACTACCCTCGGTGTTTCAATCGATTTGATTTTATACGCAAGGGCATTTTGGTCATTTCACCTATTATTTACATTGAATTGCATTTTCATTTAATTACTGTCACACTATGGTTTTCTTGTATTCTGATTGGTCGATTTTATTTAATTCATAGTAAATCGATCCATGGTCAGAAAAATGCAAGGAAAGGATTTTTAATGTAGAATTCGATTTTGAAGTTTTTTAGTCATGATTTGGATTCCTTTTTCGAATTTTGCTTTGAATGCCTTTTTAAGTGTATAACATGTTCTAAAATACATGATTAATTCATTTTAACTCCAAATTGAGAAATAAAATATGTTTTATTATTCAGGAGAATATGACTAATCTGTTGGGTTAGGTTTTAAACCCTAAATCGTGGTTTTGAATATAAGTTACAAAATTAGGGTTTTCCTATGCCTTAAGTCTTATATATACTAATACATGTGTAATGATGTAACTAGGGAAATATGGAATTGGATACAATCAGATTGGTGAATGTGATGGTAATGAATTGAAACTAAGGTATGTGACACCTATTTATGTATGTGGCCCCTATGTGTGTGGATGCTATTTTAGTATGTGGAACCTACTTATGTGAACATCTATGATGAATGTGAGATCTATGTGGAATGTATATGTGCAAAGTACTTATCCTTCAGTTGGGTCTTATCCAACCCTACAAACATTATGTGCTAGCCTTGATCTCCTCCTAAAATGCCTTTTATTTGGCTCTTTACTTATTTGATGCTTTTATTGCCATTATGACTCATTTATTTGAAATATGTGAATCTTGCTATTTCCTATGTTGCCTCATCTTTTTGAAATACTTGGATAATGTTGTTGCCTATGATGGCCCATTTATTGAGATTATTCCTTGGGTTTTATTCCCACATGCTATGATGCAAATGTTACTTTTATATTTTCTCACTACTGCCAAGTGACTATTAAGCATGACGTATTTTAGGCCAAATGACAATGTAGTGTACATGAGTACAAACCACCCATAGGGCACTGAGGTTTTAGTCCTCCTGCCGGGCACTGGGGTTTTAGTCCCCCTGCCATTTTATATTAGGCACTGGGGTTTTAGTCCCCCTGCCACTTTATATAGGCATTGGGGTTTTAGTCCCCCTGCCACCTGGTGAGGTCCGGTAGGTGCCTCACCCTACATTGAGATGAATTTGTGTCTTAATATTTTCATTCTACGTGATTGTTATTGTGGTGATTGATTATGGAAGTTCTCTATTTCTTATTTGAATATTTGCCTCATTCTCTTAAAATCGTGTAGCATAGAGAATCTTTTATTATGCAATGTTGTTGACTATTACTTGTCCAATTCCTTTTGATTGACACATACCTTTATCTTTCTTTTTCTGGATGATCCCAACCATCCTGGTATAGGATCAGAGTGCGCAGCTGAAACTTGGCGAACCTAAGGCTAAGGATAGGACAAGAAGAAAAGGAACATATAGCTTGCATGATCAGAGTTGCCCTTATAAGTTGTTTTGTTGGGAGACAATATTGGCTTAGTCTAAGTCTTCCTCTACCTAGATCCTATATTTTATATAAAGTTGTACTTCCTTTATGGAAATTTTTATAATGTACTCTTTATACATTTTGAATAAAGTCAAGTTTTATTTCTTCTGTTGCCACACAATTGATGTATTCGTTTATCATGATTTTTAGTAGAGACTATGTCTTTACATAGTTAATTTGAACTGAGATGCCGAGGAGAATGATCACGAACCATCGTAAGATCTAGATCAAAATTGAACACCAGTAAGCAAGGATGTGAGAGAACGAGCAATTGGAGGGTGAAAGTAGTTGCAAGGGGTTTGGGGAAGACTCGAGTACCAATATTTATAGGCAAGGTTGAGTAAGAAAGCGAGAAGGAAGTGGCCCAAACTTGCTTGGAGAGGAAGGTTTGGGGATTTCCTAGTTTCTCCATGAAAACATAAAATCAGCGGGTTATTGGATGTGGTTTCTAATTTGAAAGCGTTTACAAAAGATTTTGTGTGAATTGATTGAGAAACAAATAAGAAATAAATAAAATAAGATCCATAGAAATTTGTCCTTATTTCCTGATCGGTGGGATCTAGGAGACAATCCATGATTCATTGGATCACAGATCCAACAGTCAAAATCGCATGGGTCAATGGTCAATACGTGACATTTAAATCCAATTCCCAATCTTATTGGAGCAAAGTGTATTTATGGATTACTTTTCCTTTTTCTCTCTCCTCATTTGAGGGGGAAATCATGCTCCAAATTAAATGAATATTGACACCTAGCCTATTATTTTTGATATGAGGAATCCAAATATGAAATTAGTTTTGCTTTTGAGAACTTTTAAGGTGTCAAATAAATCAAATCTTATTTTCTATTTCCTCCTTCATTAATGGTTATATGATTATCCGAATTTGATGAAACTTTACACACAAGTCACATTAAGTGTGTTGCAAACAAATTTGCCATCAATTTTACATGTGGGAGTTTTTTGTGCAATTATTTAATATTTTGAAGGTTCTACACACTTTCTCTCTCATGATTTCACCTTTCAATCAAATATTCTCCAAATTGAGTGAAAATTCACCCAAAGGCATATTTTAATTTGTAGATCACGAATTTTGCATCACTTGTTACTTTTGAAGTCATTAGAGATTTTACTCTGTATTTTTGAGTTGTCTCCTATTTTCCCATTCAATTAATACAATTATACTTACTAAGTTTCTAAAAGTTGTGAAACTTATCACCCAAGCAAACTTGTACTCAAAGAAAACAAATTTGGATTTAGAATTATCTTTTGAGTTTCACTTTTAGGATTTTAAGAAATTTACTCTTATTTTCACTAAATGGAAAAATTAATTCTTTTAATGTCACATTATCTTAGTTTTAGGATTTTCTTTTCTTTTTCCCACACAAAAGGGCATAGAAACTTCTAGATCGGTTTCTTTTTATCCTTATCCCTATTATGTGGATATTTTGCAAATTAAACCCATTAGTAAACTTTCACTAAGTTATTTGTTCTTAACTCCTTATAATATAAAATATTGGGAACAAATGTACACCAAACCTTTATAATTTCCACTAATTCAACATCAAGGATAGAAATGAAAGAAAAAGCTTAGGAAAAGCACAACTTAAGGATTACTCATGGATTTTAGGTCGTTACAACACTCCACCCATTAAAAAGGATTTTCCCCCCAAATTCTCATACAAAAAGAGAAGGTTGAGTATGTAACATCTCATATCTAAGCTCCCAAGTGGCTTCCTCCAAATTGTGATACTGCCATAAGACCTTTACCAACTCAATATCCTTTTTCTTCAACTACTTAACTTAGGAGTCAAGAATCTTCATAGGTAACTCTTAATAAGTTAGATTCTCCTGAATCTCCAAAGGCTCGATAGAGAGTACATGAGAAGGGTCCTTCACATACTTCCTTAGCATAGAGACATGAAACACATTATGGATCTTGTCATAGGAAGGAGGAAGAGCTAAATGGTATGCACAGTCTCCAACCTTATCCAATATCTCAAATGGTCCAACATAGAGGGGACTAAGCTTGCCTTTAACTTTAGATCTAGAAATAGAATATATAGGCTTGATATTCAAGAAAGCATAGTCCCCTAATCAAAAACTCACGTCATACCTTTTCTTATCAGCATACATATTATGTAGATCTTGTGCAACTTTCATATGCTTCTTGATCTATTGAACCTTTTGTATCTTCATTTGCATATCATCACTCTTCACTAGAGCACATTCTCCCACATCATTTCATTGTAATAGAGAACAAAACAGTCTTCCATACAAAGCTTCATAAGGTGGCATACCAATACTAGCTTGGTAGATATTATTGTAAGCAAACTTTGCCAATGAAAGAAACTTATCCCATGCCCCTCCCCAATCCATAACACATGCACGAAGCAAATCTTCCAGAATTTGCACCGTCCTTTCAGATTGACCATTGGTTTGTTGATGATAGGCCATACTAAAATGCAAGTCAGTACCCATCTCTCCTTAGATTTGACTCCATAAATGAGAGGTGAACTTCGGGTCACAATCTGATACTATCACTTCAAGAACTCCATGCATATGAACATCCAATCCACATACAACTGAGCCATCTCATCAAACTTGTAGTGGACTTGAAAGGTTGAAAGTGGGCAGACTTTGTAAGTCAATCAATCACAACCCACACAACATCAAAACCCTTCCTGGTCTAAGGGAAACTAGTGACTAACTCCATAGTAATCTTCTCCCATTTCCATTATGGAATCTCAAGTAGGTGCAGAAGATCACCAGGTCATTGATGCTCATTCTTGATTTGCTAACAAGTCAAACACTTGGCAACAAACAAAGTGATATCCTTCTTCATGTTCTTCCACCAAAAACTTTATTGTAGGTCTTGTACATCTTGGTAGTACTAGGGTGTCTTGTGTACTTAGACCCATGGGTTTCGCTTGAAACCTTCAGTCTCATATCACCAAATTCAGGTATCCACAACCTTTGTTAGAAACAAACAACAACATCCACTCCAAATGAAAAGTTAGATTGTGGCTTCTCAGCTAAGGCCTTCATCTCATCAAGTCAGAACATTCAAGATGTGCAATAGCAACTTTTGAGATCCATGAAGGTGTAATGGACAAACTAGCCATGTGAACACACAACTTCTCAACAATTTCTTTATCATCAAGTTGTGGTTGCCAATAGGAAACATACTCTAGGTTCATAGCACCACATATTGCATTCTTCTTCTGACTCAAAGCATTAACAACTACATTTGTTTTATCGAGATGATAGGTGATGGTAAAGTCGTAGTCTTTGAGATACTCCATCCATTTTCACTACCTCAGATTCAGATCCTTTTGTGTCAAAAGATATCTCAAGCTTTTATGATTTGAAAAAACTTCAAACTTCACTCCAAACAGAGTGTGTCACCAGATCCTTAAAGCATGCATAGTAGTGACTAGTTCTAAATCATGTGTAGGTCATTTCTCTTCATTAGGTTTCAATTGGCACGAAGCATAGGCGTTCACTCGATCCTCTTGCATTAAGACACAACCTAATCCTTTATTAGAAGCATCAGTGAAGATGATGTATGGTTTGCCTTCAATATGTAAAGAAAGAACAGGAGTAGATGTCAAGCATCTCTTTAGCTTCTAAAAACTATCCTCACACTCTAGTTCCCACACAAACTTGACTTCTCTTCTTGTCAACTTTTTCAGAGGTAGAGTAACTCAAAAAAACTCTTAATAAACCTCTGAGAGTAACCTGCTAAACTGAGGTAACTACAGATCTCAGATGGAGCCTTTAGAGCTTTCTACTTGGTCATATCTTCTACCTTTGCAAGATCAACGATGACATGTCTTGACAAAAATCACATGACCCAAGAACATCACTTCCTTGATCCAGAACTCACACTTTGAGAATTTAGCATATAGTTGGCTTTCTCTCAGTGTGTTCAGAATGATACATAGATGTTCACGATGTTGTTTTTCATACTCAGAGTAGACCAAAGCATCATCGATGAACACCACCATGAATTGATCTAGGTAAGCACAAAACACTCGATTCATCAAGTCCATGAAAGTAGCAGGAGCATTAGTCAAGCCGAATAGCATGACCAGAAAATCGTAATGCCCATAACGTGTTTTGAAAGCTAACTTTGGGACATATTCATCTTTTACTCACATCTGATAGTTGCCACTTTGCAGATCCATATTTGAGAACACAGTGGTCAACTTCAGCTGGTCGAACAATTTATCGAGCGAGGCAAAGAATAGCGACTCTTTTGTCACTTGATTAAGCATACAATAATCCATGCACATACCTAATGAACCATCCTTCTTCTTCACGAAAAAGATAGGGGCTCCCCATGGTGAAATACTAGGGAACACAAAGCCCATGCCAAGAAGCTCCTAAAGCTGCTTCTGAAGCTCAACGAGTTCTACAGGGGCTAAGAGATAAGGAGGCTTCAAGATTGGAGAGGTTTTTGGTGTGAGCTCTATGGAAAACTCCACCTCATGAGTTGGGGGCAAGCCAAGAAACTCTTCAGGAAAGACATCAGGGAATTCCTTCAAAACATATATGTGATCGAGAGTAGGAGGTGTGGCATCGAGGATGATAGAGGCTAAGAATGCTCTATACCCTTGTGAGATAAGTTTTTTTTGTCTTTGATGGCGGATATGATAAATTGCCAATCCTCTTGCTTCCTACCCTTGACACACATCCTTCCCTCAATAGGATGTTACAAACTAACCTTTGATACCTTACAATAAAACAACTTTATACCTCTTCAACCAATCCATCCCCAGGATGACATCAAAGACGGTCATGTCAAGCACGATTAAATCCGAGGAAAACATCATTCCAGAGATACAAAGGTTCATGGTTGGGAGTATGAGATAAGAACAGTAGATCCTACCACTAGGGGTTTTAACATCTAAAGCATGATCCATATATTTTGATTTTATCTCTAACATGGCAACAAACTCAGTTGATATGAATGTATTCGATGAACCAGAATCGAAGAGTGCTTTAACTGGATGCATATTAAGATGTAAGGTACCTTTGATGACTTATTTATCTACTTCATATTCCTCAGTGTTAAGGGAAAATACCCTTCCATTCCATCTCTCCATAGGTGGTTGTCAGCCTTGTCAGTTCTGATTGTTGTTGTTTCTTGGAGGAGGATTTTGTCACTGTTATGGCTATTGGGTAGGAAGCTGAGCAGGTCCCCGCCCAAGCTTGGGGCAATTAGGTCAAATGTCTTGACTGCACTCATGGAAAATGGGTGTAGGTTGATCATCTCTACGGGGTTGACCATTGCCAGCTGGGTGTCTTCCTGGTGGGTGAGAACGCGAGCACCGGTTGCACCTATTGCGCCCTTGGTTTCCACCAATGTTTTTTCTCTTATTGTTGTTGTTGGGCCAGGAAGACCAAAACCCGGGGTATGATTCGATCACCAAAGCCTTGTCCACCATTTGTTGAAAATTCAACAGTGGATGGGGAACAAGGTTGCATCCTACACTATAGATTAAACCCTCGAGGAACATGGTTGACCTTCTTTCAGCTCTGAGGTCCACAACATACTTTTCTAGAAGAAGAAAACATTACACATACTAAGAGACACTCATGCTTCTTTGACACAAACTATAAAACTCTACTTCCTTCCTCTTTGGATAGGCGGGTCAGACATACTTCTCACAGAAAAGTTTGAGGAACTCTTCCCAGGTTATGCTTGAAGTATCCCGGGTACGAGACATACCCGTCCACCAGGCCCGTATTGGCCCATCCAGCACATACGTCATGAAGTGAACCTTATGGTGAGGAGGACACGACATGCCTTTGAAGGTATGCTCCAGAGAGAAAACCCAGTCATCAACTTTACCACCATGTTTGGCTCACTCTCTCCCTTAAAGTACAGTGGTTGCATCTTGATGAAGTCTGTAAGGGTGAACTCCTTTGTCTTAGCCGCAACAGCTGCAGCATTGGAAAGTTGTCCCACCAAGGTAGTCGAGAACAGTTGGTGCAACATGGTCATCTCTTGCTTAGGGGTCAGAAGAGGGGTGCCAACATGGGCAGTAGGGACTGTCCCAGTGTCAGAGGAAGTCACTATAGTATCATGGTTGTCAGTGTTGCCAGAGGTGGCTCCTGAAAAGCAGTTGTTCATGTTTCCAAACAAATCTCCCTTCCGGAAAGATAAGGGCATAACATAAGATATCAGGAGTAGACAACAAGGATAACTAAGGCTACTATTTCCATTGGGAATATTATTTTAGGCAGTCAGTATCAGCGCTTGCAAGGCAGGTATCAAATGGATGGTGTGGAGGAAAATTTTGCTAGTCCCCAGACCCTGATCCATTCTAGACACCCTTGCTTTAAACTTATGCCCTAGAAGTTTCCCAACAGGCTCTGATACCATGTTGTAAAGAGACGAGATCACCTCCTTACTAAAATTTAAAGGAAATACATAACATAAAATTTTTCTAAGAAAAATATACATTGTTGAATGCATGTATAATAATCCAAGTAAATAAGCATGTTTTAGATACATGTAAAATGTCAATAGCAGCGGGAAGAAACTAAGTTATTACATTGCTTTTTGAACTCTTATTCACTACATGAGTTTTTTAAAAAAGGAAAAATAGGAAAGAAACTATAAGATCTAGCAATAAGCAACCTAGACATCCTTTATTGCAAAACTTGAATCTACTAGTCTTGAACTTGGTTACCTTGGCCTTTTTCAACACCTTGATCTAACCTTGGGTGGTCGGGAAAGCTCCCAACAAAAGGGAGCCTGGCCTTTTCCAAACAAGGTATGTGTTAGAGAAATTGAATGAGGACAAAAGATAAGAAATAACATGGAAAGTAAGGATAAGATTTCATCATAATATGAAGATGATCAAAAGTATGAGGTAGAAGTAAATAAATGCTTGCCATAACAAAAATAGTAAAAGGGTTGCATGGATTATTAATATTGACTAACTAAACTATGTAGGGTTGAGGACCCTACCTAACATCAACCAATATGTGAGGGAGAGTAACACATTCCAATCACTAACAAATATTCTATATTGGGGAGAGGAACACATTCTCCTGGGTGAATTTACACATGCCCTATCTATGGGTGGTTGTACAAAAGTACCACTACACTAGTTAAATAGTCTAATAAAATTAACATGCTAAGAATTATGACATGTATCAGCATAAAGTAAATAAATATATGGCAGTGGGGTACAAGACCCAAGAAATACATAATTAAACTGATTTTGAGGCAAATATAGTAAAGGATTTATCAAAAGATAAATTAAGGTTTCATAGTAGCCTCATTATGAAAACTAGGTTAGGGTTTGCAATTATTCCGAACTTAGGTGTAAGGAAAGCACATACCTTTCTTAATGAGATCCATATATTTCTCTTTCACTACTTTAATTGATTCCAAAGCCCACTTTTCCTATTTTCAATATATCATAATGTATTAGGGTTTTACATAGGTATAAAGGTAAGGAAACCCTAACTTTTGGACTTGTTGAACAAAACCATGATTTAGACTTTAAAGTTATCACCATTGATCTTATTAAGTTCTCGTGATTAATAAAATATATAATTTTTTTCTAGTTTGGAGTTATGAGGTTAAAAGTGCATTTTTGGTGATTTTTATCTATTAAATTTATTTTTAGAAAACACCTTCCGACGAAACTCAAAACCTTGTCTAGAAAACATTTTTATTAGAAAGCTTACATTTTTTATTCCAAAATATATTTTCAATTAATTTGAGACAAATGAATAAAAAGTTATGATTTTTCCTATTATTACCAATTAGAGAGTGCCACGTCGTCAAAACCATCATAGAAAGGCGAAGAGAGAGCGAAGAACGGGCCCGCCTCGCTGACTTGGCCCAATCAGAGTTGGCCAAGTCAGGGGTCAAAGGTGCGGCTTTGACTTGCTCAAAGCAAAGAAAACGGTGGTCAAAAGACAACACTGCAGTCAAGCGAAAAGCAAAGGGAAATAGAAAACAAGGAGGGTTATAGAAACAAAACACACAGGGGATTCATCCCCTTCGTCGAGCCACATAAATCGGCCCATGTTTCATGATCGACGGGATCTAGGAGATGATCTGTTAGCCGTTGGATTACAGATCCAATGGTTAAAATCCCACAGGTCAAAGGTCAACTTGTGACATATAAATTGAATTCCCAATCTTATTGGAACATAGTGTATTTATGCATTAACTTTCTTTTTCTCTCTCCTCATTTGAGGAGGCAAACATGATCCAAATTAAATGAAAATTGACACATAGCCCATTTTTGATATGAGGAATCTGAATATGAAATTAGTTTTACTTTTGAGAACTTGAAGGGGTCAAATAAATCAATTTTTTTCTCTTTCCTCCTTCATTAATGGTTATAACATTATCCAAATTTGATGAAACTTCACCCAAAAGTCTCATTAAGTACCTTGGATACAAATTTGTCATCGATTTTACATATGGGAGTTGTTTGTGTAATTACTTAATATTTTGAAGGTTCTACACACACTCTCTATCTCCTGATTTCACATTTTCATCAAATATTCTCCAAATTGGTAGATCATGAATTTGGCATCAGTTGTTACTTTGGAGTCATTAAAGATTTTATTTTGTATTTTTGAGTTATCTCGTATTTTTCCATTCAATTAATTCAATTATACTTACTAATTTTCCAAAAGTTGTGAAACTTATCACCCAAGCAAACTTGTGCTCAAAGAAAATGAATTTGGATTTAGAATTATCTTTTGAGTTTTCCTTTTAGGACTTTTATGAAATTTACTCTTATTTTCACTAAATGGAAAAATTAATTCTTTTAACGTCACATTATCTTATTTTTAGGATTGTCCTTTCTTTTTCGCACACAAAAGGGCATAGAAACTTCTATATTGATTTTATTTTATCCTTATCCCTTTAAAGTGGATATTTTGCAAATTAAACTCATTAGTAAACTTTCACTAAGGTATTTGTGCTTAACTCCTTATAATGTAAAATATTGGGAACAAATGTACAGAAAATTATTATAATTTCCACTTATTCATCATCAAGGACAGAAAGAAAAGGAAAAGCTTAGGAAAAGCAAAACTTAAGGATTACACATGGATTTGAGTTTGTTACAAATCCAAAACCAGTAGATCTATGTCTGCATGGTAGACAAGCACTACCTTTCTAAAGCACCTCGTCATTGTGACCTTGGAAATGACATTTATTTGCTAACTACAAAGTTCCCCGCCATCACTCCAAAACCTGATGCCCCTTCATGACCAAGATCTTTGTCCTAGTTTTCCAAATAGATCACGACTTGATTCACTGATGTGCTAGTGGACAATGTATACAATGTCCTCTCGGATCATCTCTATAAATCCATCATATGATCACAAAGTAAATGCCTTTCTCTCGCGCTGACTTTCATGGATATTAATTTCTGAAGCCTAAGTTTTGTTACTCTCCAACACAAGTCATTTGCCTTGTTCATGTATTGCCCAACGATAATGGCTACAAAAAGGAAAAAGAAAAAAACCAAGAACTCTGAACTTTGACTATCCTCTAACCAACCATGTTTCTAAAAATATCCAATCTAGTAGTTTCTCTCTTCCTTTGTTGTAGCTGACCTAAATTCCAAATTTTGACTTGTTAATTGGACTTGTAATTGGATCACATATTACTTCAATTCTGCTTGTAAGTTTGTCTACTACAACTTCGTCACCAAGTCAACCTCCTCGAAGAACCATGTAGTCCTTTACTCAAATGTGTGACATGGTTTGCTCTCAGACATAAAATAAACCTCTCTTATGTGTAAGTATTCATCCATTTCAAACACAACATCAATTTTCCTAAAGCAGGAGGTCACCTCTCAAGCCCGTTGAGCAGTCCAATACACAACAGCTTTCTCCATGTCAAGCAAATCCTTCTCCAATAATTTCTTCACTCTCCACCCCATGTCCCCTAATGTCATAGGGGAGTTTCTTTGTCTTTGTCCACCCCAACCACTTTCTTCGTCTCCTTGTAGTTGGTGTGAGGGGGGAGAGATAGAGGAGATGAGAAAGGAAGGATGAAGATAAGAGTTGAGGTGTAAAGTTTAAAATTTAAATAAGAGGAATATGAGCATTGTCTACATATTTAGTTTTTGTACTTAATGTGTTGTCCAAATCTCACTCCAGGTCAAGGCCAATGTCCATCCTTACCACTAATATTTTAAGCTGTCAAGCATTGATATATCATTCAGAATTCATCTTCTTGCATTGTCGTCAGCTAACGAAGAGGATTCCTTAGATCAATTGGATGTCATCGACGCTCTACATCAAGCGAATATGTTTCTTCATCGGCCATGACTTGGTCATTCTACTATGGAAACACTTCCATCTTCAAGTATGGATCATCTTGGAATATTCTACACATTTGGTTGTGTGTTGGTCTGACACACATGTCTTTTGTATAAGATCATTCAATCAACTATGTCAACAATGTTTCCTTCTTATCTGTATGTGCCCTCTTGAGCATGTTGATGTTAGTCCATGCCCTCTCAAGAACAATTGATGTTTGTTTGTTCCCTATCAAACATGTTTATGTTCACTCAAATCTTGTCAAACACATTGATATTCATCAGTGTCATTTCAAACACATTGATGTTCATCCATGCCTTTTCAAGCATGTTGATGTTTGTTTGTGCCATGTTAAACACATTGATGTTCGTGCATGTCCCATCAAGAAATTTGACTGTCTGCTACAACCTAGTATTCATATAGCACATATCCTGAAAACTAGTTCAACAAAATTAGCAACTACATTTGTGACTCATATGATTATTGCATATTCCTTCAACCTACTCCAAGATACAACCTACACCTAGTCAACACTTCAGATGTTTTAAAGATTAAGTGTTCATCAATCCCTCTCAATAATCATGTTTATCAATCTCATGTGTTTATCAATCCCAGGGGAATCTTCAATGCCAAAGATGCCATAAAATATGGGGGTGCATATGTCACGCTAAGTCAAGGGGATATCAGGTTTTATTCATAACTTTGTTTTTCTATGTCTTGATTCTACTTTTCATCCAAGCTAGGTATGTGATTCCCCCATACTCCATCTTATAGGGGAGTGTTAGAAGTATAAGTCATCTCATATATGGGTCATAATCTTTAGGACCATATAGTGTCTAGTCAAGTTTGGAAGTCTCTAATGTTGTATACACATTCTCCTATATTAAGGAGAGGGGTCTCTTTTGTATAATACAACATTGTGAATACATTTTCCTATTCATTATTTACAATAGATTATTTATTACATCATGCTCTTTCTCTATCACCTACCTCACCTTTTTTTATTTATTACTCTCTTCAACCATTATCTCATTTTATCCATTTATCACTCCATCTCTCTCCATCCACTATCTCCCTCTTTTTTTCATTCCACTCTCTCTACATCCACTTATATTTATTATATGCTTCTCTCTAGCCAGAAATCCATGATGGGATGACACATTGTGCCAATATTTTTCTATGTATGTGATTGAGGCATGTGTGCTACTAGTATTGGAGAAGATGTGCTAAAAATAGTTTTAAATGATAAGGGTTTGACTCCCAACTTGGCATTTGTACGCGTAAGCCGTACAATATTTTAGGAGCATTGGGCAAGAGTAACATTATCCATTTATCCTAGGCTACATGTTTTCCTATAAAAGTATATGCCCTCCTACCTAAGAATTCAATTATGGATTCAACTAAATGAAGTGTGATTTATTATCTTCTGTATTTTCATAGTATAAATACCACACAAAGGTATGGTCACATTATTATGATATCTGACCTACAATTTGTATGTAAATAGTACTTTGAAGGATGGGGGACAAATAGACCCTTATGGTTACCAAATGTTTAACACAAATATTTGTCTAGGACATCAAATAGAGAAACCATTTCGTTAGACTAGAACTTGTCTTTTTTCACCATCACATATAAAACTATCTAACACAAAATTTGAACCTTACCATATGTATTCCGGCCAAATTTCTCTCTCTCTCTCTCTCATGTACTCTATATAGATTTTCCTACCATGCAAATGTGAGTGTATGACCAGCATTACCCAATTAAAATGAAAATGGTACAGTTTCAACACTTCAATAGTGCTGGTTTTTGTGTTACACAAGCTCATATAAAAACATGTTTTCAAGACTTTAATTGGTTTTTAGTGAAGTATACATTTGTCATTTTTCTATTCGCCAATGACACAAAGAAATTGAATTGTAATAGTTCAAACTTACTACATCCATTAAATGCTTTAGTTTATGTCTTACTCTTACTCAATCAAAGTGTACTTTGATAGAGTTGAGACTTGGAAAAAATTGACATCGACCAAGCATGTTCAACCATATTAAATCCAATCAAGAAAATGAATATGGTATTTTGACCAAAACAAATTAGTATTTTTTGAGCTTTGATTTGGTACAAAAATGATAATGAAAATAGTGAAGAATACCAAGAAGTATGCCTATGGAAATGTAATTTGACCGAGAGAAACTGCACACAACCCTGTTAAAATTGTATTGAGATGGGAGTTTTTAGTTGGGTCACACTTCCATGATAGTTTTAGTGTTCTCTTTGTTTCATCTCTTTTAAAACTATCTTCAAAAATATGCTTTCATGTTGTTATTTACTTACTTAACTAAAACACTATTAGGCCACTTATGGGTTCTAATGCATTTCATACAAGTATAACTCAACATACATCGTGATACATAATACATGCACACACTTACATGAACTATTTGTGACGAGCATAACAAGCCTTTGGGTCAACATAAGGTTTGGTATAAAATGGATCCTAATAGTAGAACACAACATATGGATATATTTTATTTTGTGTTATTTTTTAGTTTGGAAAAATTCCAAACTCGAGGCAATCCAATATGACTTGAGGGTACAATATCTTCAAATAAAGCCAAAGTAATACATACACTTAACTTTATTTATGTTTTCTTAATTATATGTTTGCAATAAAAAGGATGGTTTCATTGGGATTACAACCCTTTCCATCCCAATTGGGGCATTGACCCATTAGGACAACAATAGAGACAAGGGGATTAATATTTAGTATCCTTCACCCCCTCAGATACAAGGATTAGTTTCCAACAAAGAGAAGAGTAGTTGTGTCCTCCATCTACTATCATTGTTATATTTTGAAAATGTTTGAATAAAGGAAAAGAAGAAAGGAATAGGAAAGGAGTGAAAGGAAGGTGGGTGGTCATTTCTATAGTCCACTTCACCCAAGTCTTTGTCAAATTTTCTAGTAAGAACTACACTCCTGACCTACTTTGGGTATTCTATTGAAGCCTTTTGTGTGGTGTTCTTCTCAAGTTGAGTAATATCTATATCTGTACATATTGTCTTGTATTATTAATGTTTGGGTCAAAAGTTGAGATGAAACTCTTGTTTATATTGGGTTTCCATCATCGAATCTTGACTCCCTAGTTTTTACCTCACACATTGTGGGAGGTTTTTAATGTAAATCCCAATATTTTATTTGTGTTTGTGGTTATTTTCTCAACTTGTTGACACATCACCATCATTATCTAGTGTGATACTATGAGACCTTAAAACTATATTAACCCTAATCTCACTCTAATATTGCTTGAATATCATAAGAAAATTATTTATTGAGTTTATAGACCAACTTTTTAGGTGGGAACCCTAACTTCATTCAAATTGTACTTTATTTGCCCTAGTTTTAGGTTTTCTTATTGGTTGTAGGCTAAAACTACAAATTCACCATATTATGTGGGCTTGGTTATGATTTGTGTTAAAATGTCTAAACTTGTGTTTTGCTTCATATTCATGCTTGAGTAAGCCTTGCTAAAAATTGATAAAGAGATGACTCTAATCTTAATTTCAACTGCACCATATTTTCCTTAATATAAAACTCATGTACAATTGTCATTTAATATGCAAATTCACTATTTATTGCAAATTGGGTGCATATTATCAATGTGAATGCTTACGTTAACAATATTTCTTTAATTGGTTGAGCTTTGAACTTTGTTTGATTAGGTTCTCCATTCTAGAGTTTCTAACCCAAAAACTAGCATTAGTGTACGTGAATGAGTGACTAATATATATATATATATATATATATATATATATATATATATATATATATATACATATATATATATGGCTAAAATAATTGTGTACCTGAGTACATGTATCTTATATGTACCTATCTTCATTTATGATGATTATACAACTCTAAAGATAAATACAACCTTATGAATGTGATGCATACATGTCAGTAACATTTATATCAAGATTCACCTCAATATGACATTTCTAGATCATCCAAATAAACAATATGTATATTTTCTTATCAACAGTAATTTGTAGAAATTGCAAAAACACTTGGATGATATATTGTTATATCTAATGATGTACATAAGATATGGCCATATTTTTTAAACACATCCAATCCAGACAATGTTGATTCAATCTGTATGGTTGAATTTTAGTAACAACTTCCACATATTCCGTTTTAATGGTTGGTACGCATAAGTTGCATGTACCAGACATTACATGCTTCCTAAACCCTATATATACATGTATACATATACTTATATATATGTATATGTATGTATATATATATATATATAGGTTTGAACCTTTCCCTCCTTGATACCTAGGATATCAAGAATTCATTGGTTACCAGGATGTATACGCTGATAGGTAACCTATGACCTCAATAGGAATGCATGTAGGTGGGTTTTGATAGATGTTTGTGTGTGGACCTCAATAGACTTTGTTGGTTGACGTACGATAGATTGATCATTTGACCTCAATAGGTCAAGTGATGAAATTTGATAGTTCCTATGTAAGTGACCCTCGATAAGGAACTTAGATAGGTGACCCTTCTCAAGGGCACTTCAAAACCTCTGAGGCCAAGAGGTGAGCGTTTGATAGGGTTTGAATGATGTATCTCAATAACTTGGTTCCACACGTTTGATATCTTGGCCATTTTAAGCTAAATAGGTCTCCCCATATGCCTCAATACTTTCAGGGATGTTTAGACTTGATACATATCTTCAATATCTAGATTTTGTATGAGTATCTCGGTACCATTGGTATGTTATGACGTTGATACCCTTGATTATTCCGCCCCTCGATAACTCACTTACAATGGGGCTATTTTAGTTATTTGAGGTTTTTACCTACGTATACACCATATCTCTCAACACTCTTACCCTGTTGTCCACCTTTCAATTTCTATAATGGATGGAGAGATGAAGATCCTCGATAGGCCCTCTATGAGCTAAATACCTTACTTAGAGATGGATCTATATTTGCATGTTTATGCATGTGGTTGATCAAACTTTTCTAAAGTGTTTCTAAGAATCCCAACCTTGTTTCTTGCATAAAAATGTAAGATCATCTCTCCTAATCTCCTTTTCTTTCTAATTAAAACTTCTTCTTCTTCCTTGGTTGAAACCCACGAGAAACTTGATCATCTACCTAAAGAACCTCTTTTTATACCTCTTTTTCCCTAGGTTTGTTGAGATCTATATTAAAATGGACCATCTTAGAGCTTGAAGGGCTATCTTGTATGTGGATGAGGGGTGATCCACTAGTATTATTTCTATTTGTGCATTTTCATTCTAATACAAGTGACCACTTGAGGATGAACTTCTAGATCATTATCCTAGTATATCAGTCACACTTTTGATTGTAGAATCAAAACTATATTTTACACACTGCGAACAATATTGAAGCAAAGAACACAACAAAGATCTTATGAACAATAATAGATTTTTAAAACAAGATTTACAATATTTTACTATTATAGTTTTGGCATTTACAAGAAAAGTGTGTACGTGCTAACTATAAGAACCTTTAATGGGTACAACCTATGAAAATTCTCACATTTTCATCTTCTAGACCCTTCTATGCTCTAAACCTAAAATTGTAAAGCAAGTACAGGTCAACAAAGTGTGATGTACGTGGGCACACATAATAATCTAGTACAATAAATATTTGGTATTAAAGATTTTATATATTTTGCAAGATCACAACTCAGACTTATCTCTTTATTTGTAAACTTCATATTTTTGTTTACAAATATAGTTGCAAGGTATTTCTAGGGTGGAAACATACCCAACATCATATCATATTTGGCCATTCTAGCTTAAAGATACCAAGTAAAGCTATTCCTTAATAGCCTTCTATTCGATGGTGGTATCAATTTTATATCCCAATGGTATTATGCATCTAGTACATAAAGTTAACTTGTATCATTATGTTATTGGTGTTGAAACCTAAGCATTTGAATGTACTATAATGTTAGAATGAACCTATGGAATCCATATATATGCAACTAAAAGCAATGAATATATCCCAATCACTCATTTTGAATAATCAAATGTTTCATCCAATCAAGAGAAATATCATACATATGATCTAACTAGACTACATACATATGAAGAGGATATTTAACCACATACCTGATTAGTCTCATCATGATGGCCTAGTTTCAACTAGACTCTAATCAAATCATATCAAACACAATGAAACTATAACATGATCTGAATAGCATTGATTTGTCTGAGGCCTAGTTAAGTTTCTAGTATGATTATGTCAAACCTAATCCATACCATGTTTGTGGTCACATATTTCTGATCAGATATCTTGCATTAAGGTCAAGGGACCTAAAACATCATTTATATCGTCTGGGTCAACATTATTCCTGAGTTAGGCTAAATTCATGTAATATTATTATGATCAGGGTTTACTAACCATACTATTGGTTCACTTTAAACTTTAAAAATCACATGAATATAGAATAGTGACACATCATATATTGATAAAACCTCTCTAAATTTATATATGATGTGAGGACTCCCTAAAACATCTTGTTAGGTGCTAATACAAATATCTCAATATTTTTAGAATGTAAAATGGTTTTAAGATCAATCATTATCAATCTAATTTTTATTTTTCATTATATAAATTAATTAATGTACATAACCCCATACATATGTCAAAACATCAATAACTTTCTAAATAGAGTCAAATTCTATGAAAGTTTAGATTAAAGTATATTAACATAATTTAAAACTATAGTGTGAGTTTTAACAAATTCCATTAGCATTAGCATTGTGAAAAAACTATAATGTCCCTAACGTAGTTCCCAAGTAAAATATGATTAAAACATTATGCAACTTTGATCAAACTTGATAACTATCTGGATACTACCAAAATATAGCTAAAGTGTAACTTTTATCACAATCGAATATCATTTGCTACTTCTAGTATTCAAACTATTTAGCATATAGAGTTGACCAATCGAAGTATACTAATTATCAAACATCAAAACAAAACTTGCAAGCTATTTATGTTAAATTCTACTCCTAAATTTTCCATTAATATCTTATTTGCCAAAAATGGCTCGGTGGATTAAACACTATGAAATTTGCAAGATATACATTATCTTGGTGCTGTCAGCCACAAATCATCCATCCAAGGACCCATATTGACCTTCTAGTCGAGTGTTAGTGGTTGGGATATGGATTACAGGAGGGATTCATAACCCACTGAGCTGGGAATCAACTACTCACAATCAGCTTGGTGCTACTACTATGACAACAGAAAGTCTAGTTAAGCTTAGCTCATCTCCTGGCTAGCATTCATGAAAACCAAAAGTACCACCATATATATCTTAAAGCTCCTGTCCTTTCCTATACATGAGCTCCAAAAACCCTTCAAACCCACCATGGTTATAATTTCGGACGAGCTCCAAATACAAGGTCAGTGGATTTCCAACGTCAGGCATATCTCCCTTGTTTATTCCATGAAAAGCATGTTTTAGGTATCATTGTCTTCCTAAAAGGCTTAGGAACATACTGCATATGCGATGTATAGGAACAAAACTAACATAAAATGTTAATTCAATTTTGGTACTATTCGAGCTCTTTTCGTCTTAGTAAATAAATCTTGAGTTTCCTTACTTATTAGATGTCTTTAATACATTAACTCTCTCATAGATTTTCCAAATGTTATAAAACTCTAATCATATCTTTGCAACAACTAGGAATACAAAATATCCTAGGTAGATGGACATTATCATACTAGAATAATTGAATAAATTCCCTAAGACTTGAGTTTCATGAAATTTCCAGAGAAAATTGTTAAAATAGTCAAGTTGAATTTTATTCGTTGATGAGATATTGAAGATAGTATTAGTCGATCTTAGATTTAGGGTGTGATATCCTCATGTGAAAAATGCATATTAGACCGATATAATAAATAATGAGTTGAATTATTTGGATATGTTTTTTTCTTCTCGATTAGACTTATTTTGATCATCTTTGAATGTTGACATTTTTCCCTGGTAATCCTTTTCCTTGCTTGATGTCAATTCATGAAGGTTCTGGGTGGTATAAAGTTGTTCGTTGATGAAATTTGTGGGTTGATGAAAGTTCTAGGTGGATGAAAGTTTTGGGTCGATCTAAGTTTTAGGTTGATGAAAGTTTTAAGTGGGTTAATGTTCTAGGTCGATGAAAGGTATAGGTGGATTAGAGATCTAGATACATGAGAGTTCTAGGGGGACTAAAGTTCTAGGTGGATGAAAGTTCTTGGTGGATGAAACTTCTAGACATTAGTCATGGGAAGCTTGGTCATTGGCACCCTTTCTAGCATATATCAACCCCTCCCTGTCTACCTGTTGGACCATTTCACACACAAGTGTTGTTGGAAAATGTAACGGAGGTGCCCTAGGTCAATGAAAAGCTCCTATGTGACCTCTATGCTTGGTCAAAGCTTGCATGATGATACATGTCAATGCAGGTTGTTGATCAAGCTTCTATGAGGTATTTTCAAGATTGGGAACTTCCTTTCCAATCCTAACCATGTGATATCCATCTTTTAATATCTCTTTTCTTGTTGTTCCACCCTCTTTCCCTCTACCATGTCTGAGATCCATGGTGCTACAAGTTGGAAACTTGAGCATTTTGCTACAAGTGCTTCTTTTCTTCCTTCATTGCTCTAGATACACCTTGTTCTTGGAGAAAAAGACCCTTATTGGAGCTTTTAGAAGGAAAATCTTGGATCTTTCTCACCCTTTTTAGTGGATGTTGGTGTTTCCTTCACCGAAAGGTGAGTGATATAAATTTTGATTCACTTTTTGCCTACCTTTCAGATACTTAACATACATCTTGCTCTGAAAATCCATAAAATGCTAAACTATGATCCTTTATGCACTGATTTGCACAAGTAAGATGTTAATACAAATACTTAACTCTCTTTTGAACACTATTTACAATTCCGTGTGTATAATAAGTATTTCTTCTAGGCATGCAAGAATTGAAATTCGTAATGCAATCTTTATGGCATTTTAGTACCAAAGGATGGGAACTTCAACTGACATATTAATCATTGATGTATGATAGTCTACAGGAAAATTTTAAGCTTTTTACTTACTGTTACAGTACTGTAATATTTTTTGGACAAAATGTTCTTAATGAATGTTGCTCACCCATGCTAGGTTTTGAATATATGTTTGCCTAATTCTTAGAAATAACATATCTTTTACATTTGACATCTTGTTGAGATGATATTCTGAGGGATGTCTATGACTACCTTAAGAAGCTTTGTACCAAAACCACATGTGATTATACGGTACCTATGTGGACTTACACATGTTATTGATTTTCTATGATAAATGGGCCTTGTGGTACCTAGAGTAATTTTGGATGGGCCTCTATATGGCCAAGGATGATGCATGAACTCTCATTGGGTGGTTTTAGATATTACTGGATATCATGTACATATTTGGAAGTTTCTATGCTTGATTTAATTTCTAAGATATATTTATGTCATGTGTATAACTTAATTGATGTATTACAAAATGATTTAAGTAGACTAATTAATCAATAGCAACCATGATTATGTAGTGTCGTGTGACCATATAACTATCACAATATTAGACCTTGCTTGATAGCGAAAGGAGAAATCTTTGTAGCAATTTAAATTATGAGAAGGAGGTTGGAGTCATATACTATCGAGTATACACAGGTGCAAAGAGGGTATATCTTCATCATCTTGATTTGAAGGTTGCTAAGAGTCATTATGGTTGTGTATCAGATTTCATGTGATAAAGACTGATTGTGGTCATTACTCAAATTTGAAGGTTTAAATAAACCCAAAATTTTGGTGTAGTGACATATATACCCAGGATGGACCATGATTTTAGTGAAATGGCCGTCGTGCCAATGTAAGACATTGTGCCTCTATAGTTTGTCACTCGTACTGATAGAAAGTAAGATATCTTTTGGATTTTGGCCATCCTAAGATTGCATATATGGTTGATTGGGAGTTCACAGTGGTCGACTAGTAGTTTGAGTGGTATGATTCAAACTACCTAGGGATTTAAAAAGTATTTAATTTAATTGTGTAGTATATTTATTTAGGATTTACTTGGCGAATAACATTGGATGATTATTACTTTTCCATGTATACAATTATAATAAGTGATTTAAAATTGTATATTGATCTTCTCAATTTTGTACCTATTACTATTCATTGGGAATATTTTGACTAGTGGCTCTACTTGTTGAAATACTTGCTTCAATGATCTAATCCATAATCAATTGTAAGAAATAAATGTTATCAATAGTTATATTGTGTAGCTAGGACTTGGCATCTCACCCCTATGGTTTCCCACATCCTTTTGATAACCATGAAGATGGTCACACCTTTAGAGAAGAAGAACATCGGCTTGGATATCAGTAGAGCTTTTAGGTAGGTGTTATTTTAGTTAGAGTCCTAGAGTTGACCATGTACTCTCAAGTCTAGGAAGGGGGACTTGATATGATGTATCTCATCTCATGTCTTTTGTATGGATGCTTTGTGTAATGTATGTAATGTAATTATCCTAGAAATATACTTTTTTTATATGGGTTGTGGTTGAGGCTACAAAACCTTTGTAAAGTTAAAATATATGTTGGGCCTTTGTGCAATTATTCAGATGGAAATATTTAGAATTTATATTTGATTTTTATTATGTGCATTTTTGTTAGTGGTATTTAATTAGTATTTAATTGATGTGTTAATTTTAAGTAATATCATTTTCATGACGGGTTGTCACATTTGGTGGTATTAGATCTCTAGGTTCATTGAGTCTATGAGGGCATCCGACTTAATGTTTTGAGTCTTTTCTTACGTATCCAACATATTTTTCTATGGATTTAGTTATGTAGATATGTCTATAGAATGTGAAGAACATGCTGAGAGTAGTTATGTGGTGCTAGGAGGCGACAAACAACAAAGGGTACTGATAGGAGGACAACACGCGACATGGGCAAAGTAGCCCATTTCACCCCCTTTGGATGCCACTACTTTGATAAATCCATCCTTTTAGTTCATTTTTGGGAAGTTGATAGAAAACAATTTTGCTCCTTTGCAAACATGGAACCCCCATCTGCACCTAGGGTACCTACCTCAAAAGCTGAGTCATCCTAACATTCAGGGAAGACTTTTGAGAGGTTGAAGAATTTTGGAGCCACCAAGTATGCAAGGATAGTTGTTCCAGAAGATGCAGAAATGTGGGTGATGGAGATTGAAAGGGCATCTTAGATTCTGAACATCATCGAGGAGGTAGAGGTGAAGCATTCAATCTACCTTTTTAAGGGTAGTGTTGGCCACTGAATATGAGAAGAGGCTAGGTGATTTGGACTTTATTTTGAAAAGCATTTGTAAGTCAATACTTTCCCAAGTCATATTTAGAGAAGAAGATGGCTCGTTTTGAGAGTATACGCCAAGGATCATGGTTTGTGAATGATTATGGGGCAAGGTTCAGGGAGGTGTGGAGGTTTTTCCCTCACATGGCGGTAACATAGAAGGATACGGTAAGGAGTTTTGAGAAGGGTTTGAATGATGAAATAGCACATATGGAGTTTGCTTTGGAGATGTGTGAGAACTTTTCCCCTTTATAGAAGCAGTGTGGAGGATAGAGAGGGCATCAATGAACTTGTGGGATGTTAACACAAGACAGAAAGATACTCAGTCACAAGGATAGTAGTCAGGGAGATATAATGTTATGACCGCATCTAAGCTTAATTGGTAAACTAGGGTTTACCTGGATGATTATATGCTTAATTGGATTTATCATTGCTTAAATCTAATTAATGATGATAATTCAATTATGATGTTTTAAACCTAATAAGAATGGTAAGTGTTCTATTGTTTGAGAAATTAGGGTTTGAGAAATATAAACCCTAGTTAGCTGAAATTAGGGTTTTGATGGTACATGAGTATGGAATTTGATCATGATAGCAGTGTGGTAAATGTTTTTTCATATTTTATACAAATTTTGTATTTAATTGAATTTTTTCTATGATATGGATAACTTAATCATGCATATTCAAGAAAAATTTCATAATATTTGAGTGTTCTTTGAATGTGGTTCTCAGTCAAACTATACTTCGACCAAAATGCTGATAGAGTGCTTTTTAGTAGTGTAGTGTTTTATTTTTATTTATTTATTGATAACTCCAAATGATCTGAAATTTTAACTGAAGATCTGAAACTCAATCATGTAAAATTTTCTTAATTTTTGGATGCGTTTAGACCTTATCAGTAGATGAATTACAATAACTGACATTTCTATAGAATTTTGGATAGTAGTGCACTATTAGATTTTTATTTATTTAATGGAAGCTTGTAATGATCTCAAATTTTAACTAAAGATTTGTAACTTAATTATACACAACATGCTAAATTGTCATATTTTTTTGAGAAGTTTGATCTTCAAAATACATGAATTCACAGAAACATATTTTTGACAGAAAAATCTGCTGAAATAAGAAAAAGTTTAGTAAGGGGTCAATGTGAAATTAACCCAAGAAGCTCAATTTCTCTATATGGTCAACCTAACACACAAGGATCTCTCATAATTCGTGATTCAATCTAGAGAAAGAAAATCCTAGAGAGAGAGAGAGTTAGGGTTTGAGAGGAGAAAATGATGGAGATGCGGACCTAGGGGTTTGCGGTCCGAGGAATGATGAAATCATGTAAGTTTAGCTTCTTTGGATATAGTTTCATGGTGAATCTTCTCTCACATGTCAAAATTTCGTCCCTCCTCTAATTTGATCCAAAATGGTATCAAAACTTCCCCTTTTCTCACTATTTCTTCATAATCCCTCATTTTTAGGGTTTTCGAGTTGAAAGGAAGAGAATTGGGTGAATTGCTAGGGATTTGATATGGATTCGAGATTTTCATATATGGGATACATTTTTAAGGTGTTTTCACACTTTAGGGGGAGTGGGAACTTCCTTTAAACAGTATATTGCACAAAAATTCATTAATTCATCCATAATCTTTAATTGCTAGTATGCAACTACAAACCCTAAATTGTCTATTTGTTCTAAGTTGTTGCAAAATGATATCAAATGGATTCTTCCTCTATTTGGATGAAGTTCAGATGATAAAATCATATTAAAAATGTATACAATACATCCTAATGAGAGTTCCCTAAGTATTCACAGAGGTTATAAGAGTAAACTAAAATATAGGGAATTTGTCTATGACTAAAATTTGTTGTATAAGTAAATAGAGAAAATTCCTTATCTAGATCCCCTTGGTTATGAATGATTGTTTATCTAAATTCATAATAAAAATATGTCAGATACTATCTTGGATTTCATTCAAAGTGAATAGTGTTTGTTTGATATCTCATTAAAGTGGGTGAAACCCTAGATGTGAAGAAAGTTGGATATTTGTGAATAGATATCATGAAATCCATTTGAAGGGATTTTCTTGACATAATAGACTTTATTTATTAAATTTTATTATTGATGCATGATATACTAGTGAATGGCATGGAAACCCAAATTCAACTCAGTTCCAAAGTTTCATACATATATTGATTTTATATGATTTGTTGATAGTAGTCTTTATTCAATGAATGTTTATGTCGCATCACATCTTTATGGGAGCCATGTGAATAAGTTGTTGCCTAGTGAGAGGTGACAAGATGTGTGATGGCCTTGTGAGTCATGAGAATACTTGTACAACCAGTGAAATGAATATCTTGGTCTAAGGACCTAGAGGTAATGGTTACCTGTTACAGAGGTAACAATGCAATGTGATGATCTAAGGGTTTGAATACCCAGATCGAGTAATCATGTTAATGATGTGAAGGGATGAGAATTCCCAGTAATGTGATAAGGGATTGAGATTCCATATATCATGTGTTTTAAATATTTGAAAAGTACGTGATAGATATATTACACCTTTCTTTGTAGCATTTGTGGTGATTAAAGGAAACCCTAAGGGTAGGGTGTTCAATGAATCAAGTATTGTGATATCAATGTTCTCAGTTATTATTAATAATTCTTGTCATGATAAGTAATTAACTCTTAATTGAGCTATGAGAAGCACAACTCAAGATTTGGGTTGATATGCACGATTCTAGTGTGTATGTGCCAAGTGGACATGAAATCTATTTATTTAAGAATTTTAGTCTGCCTACATGTATAGTATGTTGATTATTCAATATATTATAGTGTTTTGAATATACTGCTCTACCAAGTTTAGAATGATATACATGTAGTATTATAACTTCAAATAAGTAGATGCAGCACCATAGAGATATCAGAGTCAAGTATAAGTAAGAGAAGGGTACAATGTAGAAAGATCTTTCTAGGAATAATAAAATAGACTTAGGAGCCCTAAACACCGTAGAACCTCTATGTGAGGTCTGCGACTTAGGGGTTAAATGACCTAACCCTGGAAGCGTCCAGTACACAGGGGTCGGAACGTGCTATCAGGTGGCATGGGGGATGAAGCCCTAGTGTAAGTCTCCTTAAATTATAGTTTGTAGTGTCCAACATCAACCAGAAGTCCTGGTGGAACTAGAGTATAGAAAAGACAAGAGGTGGCTTGACTCTCTTCCTGTGTGCTCAGGTTAGAGGAGGAGTCCAGTTTAGGTCAGAGAGCCATTTCCCTATTGTAGAAAAGGAGAGTAGTCAGACTTAGCATTTCCTGGGTGTGTCTGCTAAGTCTTGTACGGTGTGATCATAGTGCACTACGAGTCTTCATATGTTGAGTACACTACATATGATCAGGGCATAATAAAATGAATGAGAGGTCAAACAAGTGTGTACAGTTATTCCATTATTCTTTGTATGTTTTAGAATTATTAGTTATCTTTATGATCAATCAATCATTTCATATATTGAATCACTCTTATAGATATTTAGAGTATCCTTCCATATTTATGATTGTCAATTATTAGACTCTTTAAATCTTACTGCTATTATAATTGATATCAATTTCTCAAAAATATATATGTAATTATATCAATGCTTTAGACTATTTCTTTGAAGTACTCATTCACTGAGCGAGTAGGCTCACCCCTCTACTCACAATTTTTTAAGGAAATCACATGGACTTGAAGAAGACATCATTGCATCAGAGTAGATCTTCCACAAGAGTTAAGTCTGAGTATAGTTAAGTTTAGTCAGCCCTTGTCACTCCAGGTCCTTGTAAAGAAATAAGAGAGAGTTGTAAATGATGATGTTTAACATTATTCCTGTTTTAGCAATATATGCAAATTAGCAAGACTTATGTGCTTAAAAGTATGATAAACATAATGAATGTTCATACATGCATGTTTATTGTTGAAATCAGATTAGAGAAATCAATGTTTAGATTCCCTTGTAAAGTAAGTTTATGTGGTTCAATGCGACAAAACAAAGATTTTAAAAAAGAAGAAAAAGTTAAGGGTGATCTTTGTATTACATTAAATCCTCAATTTTATGCCCTAATCTCATGATTAATGGTAATTGTGAGATCGGGGTGTAACATATAAGAAGTAGATGATGTCTGCACCACAATAGTAACAATATCAACAACAACAACTAAAAAAGGTTGACAATTTTTTATCCAAAGACCCAAACACAGTCCCAATGGTATACTAGAAAAGGAAGAGGAATTACTATTACACCAACCAGTGGTAACAATGCTAGTTCAATATCTATGATACAACTGTATGGGATGTAGTAAGATATGAGAACCTTCTACAAGTGTGTCCAAGTTGGGTATGTGAAGTGGTTTTACCCCATGATAAAATAAGAGGTTATGTAGCAATTGAGGCATATCCAGTAGGGCTTACAATAACAATATAGTATAAGTTGTGGAAGAGGACATCGTCATACCTTATAGGAAGGGTCATCTGGACCAGAAAATAAGGGTTGGGAATGAGGATGCCAATAGACAACAACTCAATTATAAGTCATGAGTCAGCTGGAAGGAGTGGTCAACCCCTGAATTATGACATGTCATATAGAACTTTTTCATTCTAAATTATATGTATATTGTATCTATGTTGGTCTATTGGTGCAGAAAACTCTTTTACCATCAGAGAGGTGACAACTGGTTATAACTTTCTAGTTTGGAATAGAGTTGAGAATCTCTTTCTAGAAACATCTATTGTTTGTTTCACCATTGTTGGGAAGTGCATCCATCTAATGAATTCATATTCATCCTAGTTTTGGTTACATTTTTAGTATATTTGTGTATTTATTTCCATCATTATTAGGACTAGCTTGAATTTATATTTTATTTATTTTATGGTAATTTATAAGATTTTGATCCAATATCTTGATTTTCATAGCAGGCTTGAACTTCATTGCAATCTACAAGTGTAGGAGGTAAGGGTCTTGCTTTTGAACTATCCCTCCATCGATTTATGCTTCATAGGTGCATACCCCATGAAAGTTTCCAATAGCCCCCTGGGAGGGTGGGTGGGTTTGCATCATTCTACCTTTCCATCAGTTGATAACCAATGGAAGCCTTCATTTGATTTACATCTTTTTACAAAACCATTAGTTTGCATTACATCTGTCAAACCTTTTGTTTACATCATTTTGTCCCTCATTCATTTGATAACTAAAAGGAATCTTATGGAGTCACCTTCTGATGTCTGACCAGAACTCTAGAAATAAAGAAAATTATACACTACCTACTGATGGTGGTGCAATGTCTACCTTCTAATGGTTCTTTAGCAATCAACAATCAAGGGAGATTATGCACCCACATTCTGATGATTGTTTTGCATGTAACAGCCAAAGGTAGTTCTATACATGTCTTTAGATGTCTTAAAATCAATGGTGCTCCTATGCACAACAATTGGAGGATCTCCCTCACCTCCTCTAATGTCTTGGCTCACTGCCCAATGCTCTAGTAGAGTTTAAAGAATGAAAAATGGCCCAACAAACCACCATTGGCCTTAATTGCATACTTTGTTCTCACTCACACACAAGCCTGAATCAACTTCTTGACTAGTAACCCATCCTAGTACAACTCCAAGATAATCACACTTAACTATAAAGTTCTTAGTGATGAGCTCCCTAAAAAGGAGGTGCACCTTGTTGATATTAGTAGTGCAATCATTTCTTTTAAGATCATTTTATTCAAGGCCTCAAACCTTGGGATGTTAAAATTACCCCCAGTTAGACTCTTAATGTCCTCATCAAGGCTCAACATAAGGCCTCATAATCATTCCTCATTTTAGTGTAGACCCCTAATGACCCATGTGCACCCATATCTTGATCATGACTACCAACACAAGGGTGGATACATCACCATGGATAGCCCTTTCCAACATACTTGGATTGCACAACACAAACCACCATTAATTGGGCACTTTTTCCTCTCTCAGGTGCAACCCAAGATTAACTTCTAGACTGGTCACCCATTATAGTAATACTCCAATATGAGCATGCTTAACTATGGAGTTCTTAATGATGGACTCTGTGAAAAGGAGGTGCACCTTGGTGATATGGGTAGTCCAATTATCTTAATATTATTTTATTTGAGGCCTCAAATCCTAGGAAATTAAACCTAACTCATGATGGAAAACTTGCTCATGATAATTGATTGTTCTCTAGACTCTTCACCTCCCAAAAGAAGTTATACGCATAGTGAGACCCTTCATCTATCGATGTTATTGCTGAGTGTCAATGACCCATCATATTCCTCTCATTAGTGGTGTCTCTTACCTCCATGGAGGCCAAGTCTTCACTCCAAGGCAGATGGGAAGGTTCCAAATCGTAGCCCCTGCCTATAAATAAAAGGCAACATCCACCAAATGAAGCATATGCCATGGACACTACTAGGATGCCATGCTCATTCTAGACTTTATGGCTCCATAAACCTTCAAACATTTCCATAGGTTCACGAATTCTTCTACATTCACTACTTTTGAATTTCCAAGGGCCCAATATCGAAATAGGTTCATTCTACTTAGCTTCCTTCCATCAGTTGATGATCTCTTCCATGGTGAGCCTACTTCTCTCTCTACAAAGTAGTAGATCCAATTCAAAAGGAAGAAACAAAGGTACTTCCAACCCATCCTTGAAGAGTGACTAGGGGTGTCCTTACTGTTCATTGATTCTTATGTCTCAAAATTTGAAGAACCATTTCTACACACCACAACTTCAATTCCTCCTCCTTTTGTGATAATGGCATTCTTTCTCTCTTCTGTTATTATTCTTGCTACTATTGCCATGAGTGAGTATTTCTCTTTCTAGGGTGCAGGGAGTAGCTTCTCTATCCAATTCTTTTCTCTTTACTACATCTTTCATTATGTGAACTATTATATGTTTGGAATCAACCATTTTCATGTGTATATTCTTGCCTAGTCATCAAGTTTAGATGTTTATCAGATTTTAGGTGTAGAGAAATTTTATGCTACAATCTAGAATATTATTTGATTAATATTAAACCCTTGATGAGAGTTTTGGAGTGGTGTTTCCTGAGGTGATAGATGTAAGATATATAGGTAACATGACAATAAGATTTGAGTGATATCTATCCGGGTTTAATCCTAATGCCAAAATTGGGTGTATTCTTGACTTCAAAATATGGAACTCCATGCTTATCATGAGCAGTGAGAAAGTGAATGATAGGTAACACCAATGAAACCTATTCCTTCCTAGTATTCCATAATCTAATAGTCAACCTTTAATTTGACATTTTATTATTTAAAACTTAGTATAATCAACAATCAACCACCTTGTCCTTAATACTAGTTCTTGATTGGTTACTTTGATCATTCTACTCTTAAAAATGTTTTCCTTCAGGTTTGACCCTAAACTATATTGTAGTAAGATCCCCTCCATTTGTGGGTGGGAATATTGTACACTTAGTCGAGGTGAACTCAAGGGATTTCACCCCTAATGATATATCTTGTGTGATGAATCACACATCAAATTTTGGCTTTGTTTTCTGAGACAATGGAATTTTCTTGATCAATTTAATTAACTAGGATTAGTTCACATTTTTCTTTCTCAATTGATATTATCAATAACCATCTTGAATCTTACTCTTCCTCAATCATATGATTTTGGTTGTTTTCTCCTCTCAGCTAATACATATTGTGTAAATGATGCCCTTCTAGTGCTAATTACATTGTAGACTTTGAACCTCAGATCAAACAAACCTATGGTAGGCTCCTTTGAGAGCAAAATGCTAACATTGTTGAAGAGAAGATTAACCACAGAGTTGAAGCATCACTGGAAGAACAACTTAACAGACTTGTGGTAGAAGCCAAAGCTACAGTGCAAGAAGATCTATGGGAAGCCAAGGAGGCTAAATGATAGTGAGAACTATGAAACTTATCTATACATAAAGTTGCATACATCCTCAACCCAATCTTGCAACTAGACATTATGGAACCCAACATTGAAATCAGGACGCAATGGGTGAATATGATGCAAAACAATAGTTTTGTAGGAAGAACCAAAAAGGACGCACATGATCATCTATGAAGTTCACAGATTTACGTGGATTGAGAAAGCAAGCTGGTGTGACGAGTGAAGCAATGAAGCTACGACTATTCTACTACTCCCTCTATGATAAAGGTAGGGTGTGGTATAACTCCTTATATGATTGTAGCATCAAAACTTGTGAGGAACTTGAGAACTAGTTCCTAGAGAAGTGCTTTCCTCCCTCACTCACCTACCAATTCAGAAGAAAAAATTACTCAGTTTCAACAACTCCCATAATAAACTCTCATTCAATCTTGGGAAGGATTTAAATATATACTACATAAATGCCCTCAGCATGGCATCTCCTCGATACAACTTATTGAAATTCTCTATGGGGGAGTTGCTAACGACGTCTAGTAGTTCCTAGATTTTGCCTTTAATGGGAACACACAACAAAGTTATGATGATACATGGAAGGTGGTTAGTGGGGAAGCAGAGAACCAAGCCAATTGGAGTTCATCACATAAAAGAGGACTCCTCGATGTTTCTATGGAAGAGGACAAGTCTAAGTTGAATGTAATTGTTGAATCTTTGAACATGATCTCTCTCAAGAAAGACAACCTTGAGTCAACCCTCATGAGGAATGGAGAGAGAGGGAAATCCTCTTTTCAAGATGGGTTAGCCCTAGAAGTGTGATGAGCCTATAGTGCAGAAGACCATACTGGTCTACAGTGAAATCACCTATAAAGGCCACCTTGAACATTCACCAACCTCAATTTCACAAAAATCCAATCATCAAAGAAGTCAATAGTTTCAACTCTATTCCTAAAAAGAGCTACTACAACCCCAACTTGACAAGAAATAATCTAGATTTCTAGTATAGAAACCTAGTGGGGAAATAAATGCTCACCTGATCAAGAAGGATCACAATCAAAATCAAGTTTGGTGTCCCCTTGGTTTCCAAGAGAAGTTGAGATATTGTAAAAATAACTACAATCCTAGACAATATCACAACAATTACAATTTAGGACATCAGTCATATAATCTATAAGGACAATGTCTCCTAGGGAAGGGTGGCCGAAAGAAGACACCTGCCTCTAGTGAGTAAATTAACCTTATTACCATAGATATTAGCAATCCAACAAGCTTACAATATGGAGGCTCAACTAGCACAAATTTCTATAGCCATTAATCCTCCAATGGGTTCATTTGTATGATAACTGAAAGGTACCCTAAACATTAAGAGGAACATTTAAAAGCTATGACCACACATTCTAGATGTGTGCTATCAAAACCTCCATCCCCAAACATCAACAACAATAGACTAGTTCTTGAAGATGACAAAAATGATGAAGCCACTCCAATTTTATATTGATAGCTATACCAGTAGAAATAGTTGTTGAACCACGTACGACAAGCAATGTCTCTAGCCCTAAGAAGGCACCAGAAGCTATATCAACCTCCTCTCCCAACCCAGTGGTGCCAATCTACAAACATCATGTACCTTACAATAGTTGTGTAGCTCAAACATGGCTAGACTTAACATTTATGAAGTTTAGGGAAGAAATGAAGAATTTACATGTTGATATTCATTTTGGAATCTCTTGCTTCAGTGAGGGATCTATATTCTAGAAAGGATTATATGACCTTGGGGAAAGCATATCCATCATGACCTACAGTCTATGTAGATGATTTCACCACTGACATCCTTCCCATGTGCATCATGATTCAAGTTGTTGATTCTTCTGTGACCATCTCTATGGGGATATTAGAATACATCCTTATGAGAGTGGGCCCCAAATCATATTTCTTGTGTGACTTTATCATCATGAGTATCAATGAGGACCTACAATACCCTCTCATATTTGTCTGTTGTATCCTTGCAACTTCCCAATCATTGGTTGACGCTGAATCTAGAAATTTGGCACTTATACTAGGAATAGACACAACCAACTTCACAGTCTTTGAGAGCCTCCAAGGACCCTCTTTCAAGGTGCAAAGAATTCTGTTTGATTGCATTGGACAAATGGCATAACTACGACAGGAAGACCCACTTGAGACTATACTCATCAACCCTAACGCTCATGACCTAAATGATAAGCAAGTTGAGCAATTTCACCTCACTCTTCCTAGACCCTGAGGCAGAGTTCAAAGAGCTTAAATATACCTTTGTCATCAAAGAAGAATACAAGGAACCAACTGCACCATAGATGAAGCATCTACGTGAGGGGCTAAAACTTGTGTTCTTGGATGAGAAAGAAGTCTTCCTAGTTATCATTAATGCATATTTTATGGCAATGTAAGAAGACAAGTTTGACCAAACTGAGGAAGAGAAAGAAGGCGTTAGGATACAAAATAAATGACCTCACTAGATTTAACCAAACCCTCTGCATGCACAACATTAATATGATTGACAACTACAAACCCTCCATCAAGCCTCAACATAATTCAAACCCCATCCTACGGAAGGTTGTGCACAAAGAAGTACCTTTGGGGAACATCTATCCTATCTCCAATTCAATTTGGGTGAGTCATGTGCTCATCCCTACCGGCAAACAAAGGAGGAACTAAAGTTGTTCTAAATGAGAAGAATGGGCTCATCCCTACTGCCAATGTGATCGGGTGGTGCATGTGCATTGATTATTGCCAGCTCAACAATGCCAATTAGAAGGACCATTTCCAACTCTCCTATCTTGATCAAGTCTTAAAGAGGCTTGCACAATAGGAGTTCTTCTATTACATATATGGTTATTTTGGTTTCTACAAAATTACCATTCATCCAAGAGATCAAGAAAAAACTACCTTCACATGTCCATTTGCTATGTATGCTTTCCACCAAATGCCAAACATACTATGCAATGTGAGTGCCACTTTTTGGCATTGCATGTTTGCCAAATTCTTCAATCCCATTGAAACTATAATGGAAATCTTCATGGAAGACTTCTCAATCTATGAGGATGATTGTGAATCATGTCTACACTATATTTCCCTTGTCCTTGAATGTTGTGAAGAATCACACTAGTGCTTAAGTAGGAAAAATGTCACTTCACAATGAAGAGGGCATTGTTCAAGAGACCAAGTAATATCCTAAGGTATAGAGATTGACAAAGAAAATATATAAGTGATTTCTAAGCTATCTCCACCTACCACTTTCAAGGAAATCCCGGCGATTCTGGAACATTTGAGTTATGTAGGAGGTTTATACATGATTTTGTAAGATAACCAAGCCTCTTACAACTATTCTCTAGAATAACATGGACTTGAACTTCAACTATTATTGTATGAAGAACTTCAACACTCTATTGGAAGCTCTCATCTCAACTCGCATCCTTCGTGCCCCAGATTTGTTCTTCCTTTTGAGATCATGTGTGATGCCAGTGACTAGGTCGTTGGGGTTGTTTTGGGTAGCGTGTAGACAAGAAACACCATGCCATATACTATGCCAACAAAACACTGGACAATATGCAAAAGAACTATGCAATAGATAAAAGGAGCTTTTGGCCATTGTCTTTGCCTTTGAAAAGACTTCTCTCCTATATAATAGGTTCTCAAGTGATTATCTACACTAATCACACAACTATCAAGTATCTCATGGCAAATAAGGATGCATGCCTAGGATGATTAGACAGATCTTGTTGCTACAAGAATTTGATTTAGAAAACAAGGATAAAAGGACAATTATGATTTTTTTCACTGATCATCTTAGCATAGTACACATCTAAGATAGTGATATGATCCTAATCAACTACTCTTTTCCTGATGACCACTTATTGAAGGTGTCTGTTTTCACCCTGTAGCATGTTGATTTTGTGAATTACGTAGTAGTAGGAGTCCTTCAACCAGACTGTACAGTGAATAAGAAGAAGAAGTTAGAAAATGAGAAGAATAAGTTCATGTCAGAAAATTGCCATTACTTGGTATGGTCTTTATCTCTTCTGGTTATGCTTAGATGGCATTTACTATAAATGAATCTCCAAAGAGGAAGCTCCTCTTATTTTAGAATAATGTCACCTTGTCCCAACTAGGGGTCGTACGAGCTCAAAAAAGATTGCGTTTAAAATCCTCTAATGTTGATTCTTTTGGATCTCTATCTTCAAGGATGCTCATAGATATGTCAAGTCTTGTAATCAACTTCAACAATATTGTAATATTTATGAGAGGGATGAGACAACCCTCAATCTTAAGAAAGAACTAGAGATTTTTGACATTTGGCATGTGGACTATATGGGTCCATTTACCTCCTCTTATGGCTTCTCATACATCATGGTCACTATTGATTATGCTTCCATATGGGTAGAAGATATTCCTATAAAGTCTAGTGACTCCAATTCGATGATCAATCTATTGAAAGACATTACCTTTCTATGCTTTGGAGTTCCCCATACTATCTTTTTTGTTGGAAGATCTCATTTCCTTGAGCATAACTTTGAATCTCTCCCCCGCAAGTATGACAACTCTCATTGTGTGGCTATTCCATACCACCCTTAGACGAGTGGTCAAGTGGAAGTTTTCAACCATTATATTTTGAGGCTATCCAAGAGAAGGTAGTTAGTAGGAAACGACAAGATTGGGGTCATAAACTATATGATACATTATGGGTGTGTCAAACTACATACAAGACTTCCCTAGGCAATACACTCTCCCATCTCATTTATGAGAAGTCTTGTCACTTACTAGTGGAGCTTGAACACAAAGCTCAATGGCTCATAAAGCATCTCAACTTCAACCTTCCTACATCAAAGAAAAATGTCTACTTAAACTAAAAGAATTAGAAGAGATCCATCTAGCGGCTTATGAAAATGCATGTATTTACAAAGAGCACACAAAGATGTGGCATGATGGCCACCTGAACAAGGATGCTATCCAAAGATCAATTATTATTGCACAACTCTCATATTCGCCTATTTCCAAAAAAGGTCAAGACCCAATGGTCGGTTCCATTCATTATCAAGCACACCTTCACTCATGGAATTGTAATAATTTGGAGCAAGAAGATTGGAAAATTCGCAATCAATGGCCAAAAACTCAAATATTATTTGAATATGGTTGATATGCAGGCCAATCAACCACTAACACTTCTCCTGCAAACAGATTATGATTAATTTTAAGGCATTGAGCCATCAACATTAAATAAAAACACTTATTAGGAGGAAACACAAGTCTTACTTTCAATTTCAATATTTTCTATTTAACATCATATTTACATTTAGTGCATCTCATGACTAGATCACTAATTCAATTTTGATTTTAGGTGAATGACATTTTTTGAACATAGAGCAACCACAACATGTAGACCAACCAACAATGTTCTTCCCCTCCATCTTGAATATAGTGTTTGCTCGAGTATCAGAAAGTATCTAAGTTCACAGTGGAGGGTGGTTGTATGTATTCTACTCTCTAGCCATATCTAACTATTTGTAACTTATAATCTTATCACTTGATTTCTACATTGCATTTAGCTTACAATTTTCTTAAAAAAATCTTGGTAGAGTAATTAAGGCCATTACCTAGTTGGTTTAGATTTAAATTTTATGTTTGTAGCTATGCATGTTTCATCAATAACTCCCTTACTTGAAGCAACGCCTCACAATGACCAACTTTTGAAACAACCAATGGCCAGAAATCACCCCATGTGGCCTTGCAACCCAATACATCATGTTCCTTAGAAAAGATGGTAGGCATTTGAGGAACTAAGAGGGATCAAACATATCATTCTTCTAACTGACTAGTAAAACAAATTCATGAAATCATCATTGTTTCCCTCATCTTGTCACTATTTGATCATAGTGGGACTAGAACAACCTAGTTTATTGAATTATAATTCAAGTGGCATGCTGATTTGGCCCCTCTTCTACACTTATTCATCCATATTCTTACCTTACATACATTAAAGAGAAAATAAAAATCCGTAAATAGGTGTCAAATTCCAAGTTTAAGGTGGCACATGCCCTCCCACTCTATCCACTTGTTCCATACCTCTCTCTATGTAATATGGGTGTAGCAGCAAATAAAAGAGGCCAATGTGCAAAGATTAAAAAAATGCTACAAAATATGAATTGCACATATAATTGCAATCTCAAGTCAAATAGAGTAGAGATTTGCATCTTCCTTGTACAACCCCTTCTCTCCATTTTCCACCTAGAGACACAATTATTGTCTCATATTGATATCCTTTTTGCATACCCCATGATGGGTTTACATCTTTCCACCAAACCACTAGTTTGCATTACATCTGACAAACCTTCGGTTTACATCATTAAATCTCATCTTTGATTGATAACTATAAATCCAGTGGAATCACCTTTTGATGGATGATCTACACTCCACATCTGAAGGAAACTCTATACTTCCTTTCTAAGGAATTCTTGAGCTTGCCCTGCAATGGTTGGCAACATCTACCTTCTGATGATTCTTTAGAATTTAATAACCAATGTAGACTCTACTTCCACCTTCTAATGATTGTTTAACAACCAACAATCAAAGGTAATTTTGCAAATCTCTTATAATGACAAAAATTGATCGTGCTCCTTTATCACAACAATCGTAGGATCTCCAATACCTATAATCTAATTGAAGACCTGCTCCTGACAACTGATGGTCATCTAGATTCTTCACTTACCCATGAAAGTTCTATAAGACATAATACCCTTCATCTATGAATGGTAATTCTAAGTGTTGACGATGCGTCATCTTCCTTGTTCTACCTCTCTCTATTCACCTCCTTGTTAGTTAAGACTTAACTTCAAGACAATTGGGAGGGTTCAAACCCTATCCTCCACCTATAAATACAAGGCCACAACAACCAAATGAAGCCTCTGCTCGCTACCTCTCTCGTTCCAGACCTTCCACCTCTAGAAGCTTTTGACCATTTCCATTAGTTGATGAATGACAACCAAAGAAATTTCCACCTTGACTACTACTAAAGTTCCAAGGGCTAAACCTTGAGGGAGGTTTATTCTTATGAGCCTCCTTCCATTGGTTGATGACCACCACCATTGTCGACTTGCTTCTATCTAAACATAATAGTAGATCCAGTTTACAAGGAAGAAAGAATGATACATCCAACCCATTCTTGACGAATGACTAGAGGTGTCCTTGTTGTTTGTTGATGCCTTTATCTTAGAATCTAAATAAGCACTTTTACAGACGACGACTGTGACTCCTTCTCCTTCTTTGATGATGGCCTTATTTCTCTCTTTTGTTGTTATTCTTGCTAATATTGATGTGAGAAAGTAGTCCTCTCGCTAGGGTGTGGGGAGTAGCTCTGCTACCCAATTTTTTTCTCTTTACTACATCATTTATTGCATGAACCGTTATATGTTTGGAATCAATCATTTTCATTCTAATATTGTTGCATGATTATCAAGTTTGTATGTTTAATAGATCTTAGGTGTAGAGAACTTTGAACCTAGAATCTAGGACATCAGTTAATTCCTTTAACCCTTGATGAGAATTTCATATAGTTGTTTTTTGAGGCAATAGATGTATGATCTCTAGGTAACGTGATGGTGAGATTAAAGTGATATCTATTTGTGATTAATCCTAATGTCAAATGGGGGATTCTCCTAGCCTCAACATATGTATTTTCATGCTTTTATGATGCAGCGAGAGAATAAATAATTGGTGCGATGGTGAAACCCATTCCACCTAGTGGTCCCATCATTTAATAATCAACCTTCAATTTGGCATGTTATTATTTGCATCTTAGAATAACCAACAATCAACCACTTTGTGTTAAACACTAGGTATTGCTTGGTTACTATGATCAGTCTATTCTGAAATATATTATCCTTTGGTTCCGACCATGAACTATATTGTGATAATGTCCCATCTGCTCGGAGGTGGGATTATCGTACTCTTAGTTGTTGTAAACTCTAGGAATATCACCCTTAGTGAACTTGCTTGTGTGATAAATCACTCATAACCATCCCACATTCTTTGTTTCTTACTATGCAACATACAAGTGGATATTATGACACTTTATATGCATGGATTTAGTGTGATCATAGTAATGGATACCCTAGAGAAGTACAAGGTTGTTTTGGGTTGTGGTTTCAAAGTTGTACAGTTTCATGATGGTGTTATATCTTGATCTTCCCATAGAGATATGAAGATTCTCCCTACATGTTTGGAATTAGGAGTGATATAAAAGAAGTTGATGAGACATGGTTGTGAGTGTTTCTTGGCACACATGGTAGATATCCAGGCACAAAATCATAATATCCATGGTGTACCTGTAGTTTGTGAGTTTAAGGGTGTTTTCTAGATGAGTTTTTATGGGAACCACCCCCAAGAGAGATTGATCTTGAAATCAATCTAGTTGATGCCATGCAACATCTAGCACATGCACCTTATAGGATGTCTCTAGATGAGATGATGAAGCTGAATGAATAATTATACAAGTTGATGGAGAAGGGTTTTATAAGACTGAGCACATCCCCTTGGGGTGCTTGTGTGTTGTTCTTAAATAATAAGGATGGTTCTATGAGGCTTTGCATATATTATTAATAGTTCAACAAGGTTATATTAAAGAACAAGTATTCATTGACAATGATAGATGATCTGTAAGACCACTTGAGAGGTTTTTCAATGTTTTTCAAGATAAATCTAAAACCAAGATATCACCAACAGAGGATCAAGTCACATGACATACCTAAAACCGCATTTAGGACTAGTATTGTCATGATGAGTTTGTCATTATGCCGTTTGGGAAATCAAATTCTCCAAAAGCTTTTATGGTTCTGATGATCAGAGTTTTTAGGCCGTAACTTGACCAGTTCAAGGTTGCGTTCATAGATAATATCTAGATCTACTGCATAAATAATCAACAACATGAACAACATCTCCACCATGCATTGGAGTTGTTGAGGCATCGTAAGTTGTATGCCAATTTTAGTAAGTGTGAGCTTTGGATGATCAAGGTCTCTTTTTTGGGTCATGTTATTTTAGAAATGGAGTTTGTATGGATCCCAAGAAGGTAGAGTTGGTATTTTGGAGGACAGTAACAAGATTTGGACTGAGTTTTAAAGTTTCCTATGGTTAGTTGGTTATTACAGGAGGATCATCAAGAACTTCAATGTTATAGCTTTACCTTTAACGAGACGAACCAGTAAGGGTGTGGCCTTTGAGTGGAATGACAAGTGTCACATATCTTTCCTATTGTTGAAGGAAAAGTTGACATCCTCTAGGCTCTTCCTGAGCCTAGTATGGGCTATATAGATTACTAAGATGCCTTGAATAAATGGTTAGGAAATGTGTTGATGCAGGACAAGAATGTGATTTCATTGACTTCTCTATAGCTTAAGAAACATGATGAGAATTACTCTCATGATGTAACATACTAAAATATACATATCTTGTCTCTAGAGACCCTTATTCCATGAGCAGGAGGTAGTGTTCCTAGATTGTTATATTTGACCAAATAAGGTTAGAGATATTCCCTAGTACACATATTTTCTTTAATGAATGTTTAATACACATAGTATGAGTAACTAAAGTACAAATCCTAAGCTATGATTGTAACCATGATGTGAATCCATAAATCCTAATATGACTAGAAGTTAAATATATGGAACCTAAACTTAGACTTCATGTCTATTGATGAGGTGTATGTGATGTATAGTGATCACGTTGACCTAAAACCCTAAGATGCAATCATGTAGCCCTAACCTATATATGTTGTTACTACAACTGATAGATTAGTAACATGAGGATATATAATAAAATTACATATTTAAATACATACAAAATGACCTATTGACCAAGATATGACTCAATATGTAAGTGATCTCATTATGTATGTCACCTTGTTCACTAATACACACAAAATGACTTAAATGTGCTTAATTAGTAAAACGATGTGAAAAAAATATAATTGGATGATTCACATGGACAATAATGTGACTAATACACATAATGTGACAATAATGGTATGTTTAATATAAGTGGAGATAACTAATGTTCCATCATATAAGTTAATATTGATTCAATGAAATTAATGGGACATCTAAGTAAGCAAATAAAATTTCATGCAATATAATACACCAAAATTCTAGATATAAAGATATGATGATAATAGGACTCTAAATGCTAAATATCAATCATTATTTTTGATGTATAATAATAAGAAGAAGAAAATTGTGTTAAATACTAATCATATCAAAATTCATAAAAAAATCTTAAAAGATAAATCTAAGCCCAAAATAGGATTCTTTGGGTCCTAGTTAGTTTATATACCAAATTACATCTTCTTTGGATAATCCTAACTAACCTAATTCAATATCAATAGATAATAACTAGGTCCTTCAATTTATTTTAGTCAAACTTTGTTGATTACATTTAATCCATGTCACACTTATGATATTGAGTCATATTGTAACATGCTAAAATATAACTATCTAACTCTAGCAACCCTACTTTGGTGACTAGGAATTTAGTATGCTTGGACCTTTAGATTTGACCAAACAAGGTTAGATTTATACCATTACAATTGTTTGGTTGTGATATAATGAACATATAATGTGCAAACAATAAGTATACACATGATTGTATCTTAATACATAGATAATGTCTAACCCAAGAAATCCTAGTGATGAATACATATAAACCCTAACCACGTGTACATGTAACTCTAGCCATGCTTTCAATAAGTGAACTCTAATAAGATGATGAATTTGCATATATGTAATATAGTCCTAGACTTCATGCATTGTTATGATGTATATGTGATGTATGATGAGTCATATTGACCTAAACCTTGAATTATATTAGACCAAACCTAACAGGTACATCCTTGGTGTCATTCATGATACATTAGTGACATTAGGTGTCATAGTCATATATTATTACATAGATGGGACCCAATAACCTAGTCATGGATTGATATGTAGCTCGAATTATTAATATGTAATATGTGTCACCTTGTTTCCTAACACCCACTTAATGACTTAAAAGTGAATAATGGGTAATCTAGTATGAATAAGTATAAATGAATCATCCATGTGGGAAAATATGACTAATGGATATAATGTGACAATAATTGGATGTTTAATGTAAGTGGAGATAACTAATGTGCCATTATTTGAGTTAATGTTGAAATTAATGGTCCAAATGAGAAATTGAGTTCAATAATGTATTTTATGAAAAATAATCTATTTATCTGAGTGGGTTGTAATTTGAGTGCATTAGAACTCCTAATCGTAAATATTAAGGATAATGTTCATATATAATAAAAATAATTATTATGATATTGGAGTTAAACCCTAATTGTATTAAAACTTATAGAAGATAATATGAAAAGGTATATATAATCCTAAAATGAATTTTTAGGTCGTAATTAGTCTAGGTGCAAAGTTTTAACTTAATTGGATAATGTTTGTTAACCTAATTTCTTGTAGAAGTTAATTTATATTATGCAATTTCAATACTAATCAGACCATATCTTATTTTATTTTATTTGTCATTGTTGTTTTCATGCGATGTATTTCCCTAGATGTCCACTCCCCACATATAGTTGTTGTAACATATATTAATCCTCCTGTGTTTGTGTCATGCATCATGGTTATTCTTGGCTTCTATAAGAGTTGTGAGATCTTCATCTCTTGACACCTATTATTTCTTCTTCCTCGCTCCTAATAGTCCCTAGACTCTATAGTACAATTGTTATTATCCTCCTTTCCTTGGTCTCTCTCTCCTCTTTATTCCTCCTTGCACTAGTATATAAATAGGTTATAACGTCACTACCTGTAGGGTCAGTTTTTTCAAATAACCGACCTTATATGCCTATAAAAAATGCGGGCACCACTTAAGACCTCTTGGGTCGGTTTTCTTAAAAAAACGACCTTGTAGTGTAACTCTATAGGGTCGGTTTTCCAAATAACCGACCTTATATGTCTATAAAAACACGGGCACCACTTAAGACCACTTGGGTAGCTTTTCTTAAAATAACTGTCCTTGTAGTGTATCTCTATAGGGTTGGTTTTCATAAAATAAGCGACCTTATAGAAAATTGGATTAGAAAGCCAATTACAGTTTCCCACGGCAAAAATTTGCTCGATTTTGGCTTCGCGCCTCGATCTATAGGGTCGGTTTTTCCAAATAACTGACCTTATATGTCTACAAAAAACGCAGGAGACATCTTGGATCCAGTTTGCCTTCACACATGTATAAGCACCTCTAGGGTCAGTTTTTTTCTTATAACCGACCCTAGAGGTCCCCTCGGTCGACAATATTGTCGACCGAGTTGAATTTTGGATCCAGGTAAGTTCATGCATGTATAAGAACCTCTAGGGTCAGTTTTTTCCTTTTAACCGACCCTAGAGATCTTTTCGGTCGACGAATTTGTCAACTGAGTTCATTATAGTATCCAGTTTACCTTCGCCATGTATAAGCACCTCTAGCATCAATTTTTCCTTATAACTGACCCTATAGGTCCCCCTCAGTCGACAATATTGTCGAACGAGATAAATTTTGGATCCAGTTTAGTTCACGCATTTATAAGCACCTCTAGCGTCGTTTTTTTACTTTTAACCGACCATAGAGCTCCACTCGGTCGACGAATTTGTCGACCGATAACCTCTCGGTCGACAAATTCATAGATCGAGAAGGAGAACCAGATTTCCTTCGTGCATGTATAAGCACCTCTAGGGTTGGTTTTTTCCTTATAACCGACCCTAGAGGGCCCCTCGGTCGACAATATTGTCGGCCGAGTTGAATTTTGGATCCAGTTTAGTTCATACATGTATAAGCACCTCTAGCGTCAGTTTTTTACTTTTAACCGACCCTAGGGCTTCCCTCAGTCGACGAATTTGTCGATCGATAACCTCTCGGTCGACAAATTCGTCGATCGAGAAGGAGATCCAGATTTCCTTCGTGCGTGTATAAGCACCTCTAGGGTCGGTTTTTTCCTTATAACCGACCCTAGAGGGCCCCTCGGTCGACAATATTGTCGACCGAGATGAATTTTGGATGCAGTTTAGTTCACGCTTGTATAAGCACCTCTAGTTTCAATTTTTTACTTTTAACCGACCCTAGAGCTCCCCTCGGTTGATGAATTTGTCGACCAAGAATGAGTTTGAGTGTTTTTAAATAACCCGACACAGGCATCGCTTATCTCTAGCATCGATTTTTTTATTTTAACTGACGCTACAGGTCGGGCCCAGGGGTTGAAGTGGCTGAGACCTAGTCTTTCTCTCCCGTGAAACATAAATTTCGTTCTCTTTTTCTCTCCCGTGGCACCATACCTTTTGTTCTTTCTCTCCTTGTGTCATTCTGCCACTGATACCTTCTCTTCCTTCTCTCCCTCCGCCAAAGCATTTTCCAAGAAGCTCGTCGTCGTGTTTAAAGAGGATCGTGGTGTCTGTGAAGCCCTTGCCACCTCTCCGTGCCGCCAAAGCCCTTGCCTCCTCTTGGTAAAGAGAGCTTGTTGTCGCCGCCTCTCCACACTTCCATGAAGGTTGCCACCTCTCCGTGAAGGTCATCACATCCTCCATGAAGTTTTTCGCCGTTTCCAAGTAAGGTCGTCGCTTCCCTCATTCCCGAGTTCGTTCCCGCCGCCATGGTAGTATCCAGGTCCACTCTCGGTCGAAAATATTGTCGACTGAGAGTCCACCTATGCACAACGTCCAGGTCCACTCTCGGTCGATAATTCATCGACCGAGAGTGGACCTGGACGCCGTGCGCAGGTGGGCTCTCGGTCGACTAATTGTCGACCGAGAGTGGACCTGCGCTCCTTTAACTACACTGTTATATTGTTTTTCCATTTTATATGATTTGATAACCCAACCAATAATAAAAACATGCATTTTTTGATATGTAATCATTATATAAATTCTAGAAATTAATACGAGATTAGACGTGTGTACTCCTAGATTGACACTTTAGGGTTGATGCATGATGTTTAACTTAATATATAAATATAAAAATAATGCATTTATATATTAACTTAGAAACCCATTCAAAATTTACTCATTAGGAGTAAACTTTGGATAGTCCCCAGTTTGGGACTATTTTTGGATATTTAATCTCACTTAAGATGTAACTGTATAATTTATGTTTAGTTTTGTAGAAAATTCCAGTAGGATTTCCTCATTTGTTCTCTGGGTACATATGTGAGTGGTTATTTGCCATTTACATCGGTGTACTTGGAGAACTTAGGGGAAATGCTGCTGAAATTTTCTTCAAAACTAAACATACATTATACAGTTACTAGTGACATTAAATATTCAAAAATGGGATAGGTGGTACACTTTAGTATATAAGTAATTAACTTCCTATCAATAAAAACTTACAGATTATAGTATCAATATTAAACATTTAGTTTTATAATTAATTTTAATGTAATATAGAAAATGGATCGAAGTTGGATGTCTATCAAGAACCGTTGCAGTCCAGAGTTTGCCAAAGGTCTTGATGAATTTATTAGATTTGCTGAGGAACATAGGAAGCTACCTACATATAGGCTATATTGTCCATGTAGAAATTGTTGTAACAATTTGAAAGTTGATACTGGTGAGGAAATTAAAAATCATGTCATATGAAATGGGATCATACTAGGTTATAATGAATGGTATTGGCATGGAGATAAATTTAGTGATGGATCAGAAAATGTAGATACTAATAGTTGTGGCATAGAAGATATTGATAATGATGATAATGTTAATGATGAACCGATTCAAGATGACCAAATTCAGGATGATATGGTTGATGAGATGCTACGTAGTTATCGAGACAATGTCATTGATCCACCTTCTTTATTTGCAAACAATGTCCATGATGCTGAAAAACCATTATATAAGGGTTGTACTGAGTTCACGAGGTTGAGTGTTGTGATGTGATTATATACTCTTAAAGCTTAAAACCAGTGGAGCGATAAGAGTTTCACTTCACTGTTGTCTTTGTTAAAGGAAATTCTTCCTGAAGGCAACGAGCTTCCAATTTCAACATATCAAGCAAAGAAAATAATGTGCCCAATGGGAATGGAGGCTAAGAAGATTCATGCATGTCCAAATGATTGTGTGTTATATTAGAAGGACTATAGTAATTTGATAAATTGTACAAAATGTGGTGTGTCAAGGTATAAGACCACAAATTCAGCTAAGGCTAAAAATAGCTCTCCTGTAAAGGTGATGTGGTATCTACCAATAATACCACGATTTCAACGCTTATTTGCTAATACAGAAGATGTGCAAAATTTATCTTGGCATGGGGAGTTAAAGGTCAATGATGATGGCATCCTACGACATGCATCTGATTCACCACAATGGAAGAAAATTGATTTATTATACCCTCAATTTGGTAAAGAACCAAGAAACTTAAGACTTGGACTTTGTACAGATGGAATGAATCCCTATGGTACATTAAGCATCCAACATAGCACGTGGCCTGTTATGATTGTTATATACAATCTTCCTCCTTGGTTGTCTATGAAAATAAGTATGTGATGTTGTCAATATTGATATCAGGGCCCAAGCAACCTGGAAATGATATTGATGTTTACCTTCAACCTCTAATTGATGACCTAATGAAACTATGGGAAGAAAGTATTATGACATATGATGCTTCACGTAAAGAGATCTTCAGTTTGCGTGCTATGTTATTTTGTACGATTAATGACTTTCCAGCTTATGGAAATTTGTCTGGATATAGCATAAAAGGATACAAAGCATGTCCTATTTATGAGGAAAATACTGATTCAATCAGACTGAAACATGGTGGTAAAATTGTATATCTTGGTCATCGAAGATTTCTCCCACCAGTGCATCCTTATCGAAGGCAACAAAAAACCTTTAATGGGTCAACTAGGGAATGAAGTGCTCCTAAACCTACACCAAGAAATGTTGTATATGATAGGGTGAAACATATTGTTAATGAATTTAGAAAGAGATCAAGTAGTCATCCACTCGCATGTGACAAGTCTCTATACAAGAAGAGGTCAATATTCTGGGATCTTCCTTATTGGAGATCTTTGACAATTAGATATTGCATTGACGTCATGCATGTTGAAAAAAATATTTGTGATAGCATCATTGGTACGCTATTGAACATACCAGGAAAGAATAAAGATGGCATCAAATCTAGAAAAGATTTAGAATTAATGGGTATAAGAAAAGAACTATCAGTGGAGATCAGGGGTCCCCGCACATATTTACCACCATCTTGTTACACTTTGTCAAAGAAGGAGAAAAAGACTTTCTGTGAGTGCTTGTACAATATTAAGGTTCTACAAAGATACTCTTCTAATATTCATAGATTGCTATCAATGAAGGATCTGAAGTTGATAGGTCTCAAATCTCACGATTGTCACACCTTAATGCAACAAATTTTACATGTGGCTATTTGATCTATATTGCCGAAGCATGTAAGGTTTGCAATCACAAGACTTTGTTTCTTCTTCAATGAAATTTGCAACAAAGTGATACATCCTGATACTCTCGATAAATTATAGAAAGATGTAATGGTTACCATGTGTCAGCTTGAAATGTACTTTCCTCCTTCATTTTTTGATATCATGGTTCATCTTGTAGTACATATTACAAGGGAGGTGAAGATGTTGGGTCCAATTTTCTTACACTGGATGTATCCATTTGAACGCTACATGAGTGTTTTTAAAGGTGATGTTCAAAATTGTTATCGTCCTAAAGGGAGTATTGTTGAGGGTTACATGGATAGGGAGGTGATGGAATTTTGTAATGATTTTTTGAATTGCAATGAAACTTCTAGCGATCTAAAAAATTCCCATCACACTGAAACTTATTGTGGAAAAGGAACTCTGGGAGGACGAGTGAAAGGAATCAGTCGTGAGTTGTGGGAACAATCACATTTGTATATTTTACAAAACATCGATGAAGTTAGTAGCTACATCACAAAACACAATGATCTTATCAAGAGAAATAATCCGCGATCCAGTTCAATGTGGCTTGCAAGAGAGCATAATCGAACATTTATTAAGTAGTTTGAAGAGAAAGTATTTAATCAACTATGTGAATCACCGAATAATGTTGCTGAGAATATAAAATGGCTCATCGTTAAGCCAAAAATGGATGTCATGTCATATGAAGGTTATGACATAAATGGATTTTCATACTACACAAAGCGTCAAGACGAAAGTAGTGTGGTCCAAAACAGTGGGGTCACTGTTCAAGCTTGTTCATTGTATTGTCTAGTGTCAAATATAAAAGACCACGCGAAGCTGAGATGTCATATTACGGTGTCATTGAGGACATATGAAAATTAGACTATACAAATTTCAGAGTTCCTATCTTTAGGTGTAATTGGGTTGACAACAACAAATGAGTTTTAGCGGATGAGTTGGGTTTCAAATTGGTGAATTTTGAAAAGATTGGTGAGAAAGATGAGCCATTCATCATGGCAGACCAAGAAAAACAAGTATTCTATATTGATGACCCGACAAATAAAAATTGGTCTTTCATTCTTCATGGAAAAAGACAATTTACTGTAGAACCTATAAATGAAGAAGAATACTACGAAAAGTATGATGATTCCAGTCCATTCTCAGTTGGTTTACCAAGTGTAAATGTTTAAGATAACACCGATGAATATTATAAACGTCATGACCATGCTGAAGGAATTTTACTTGACTAACAACTCAACCAATACAAGAGGCATGTATTCTTTGAATTATTTATTTTATTATCATTCAAGCAGGTAATCTTTTAAATATACATCATATATCATGTATACCTTATCACTTGTGCTTTTATTATCACTTATTTTTTTTATCATGTATACTTGTAGGTTCTAAAATGGTGAGTGAAGATGAACATTCTGAGCATGAGCATGAGCACCATGAGGATGGCAGTGGTGATGCTAAGAAAAGTAGAGGTCCCACACTGATGCGTAGGCTGCAGGAGCTTAGGGCTAAAGGGGACAAATTGCCAGTCTAGTTTGATATCACTGGAGCACCTATTGGGGAACATGCTAGTGCTTTTAAGCATTACGTAGGGGCGACCACGCGCAGTAAGGTGGCAATAGATATAGAAAATTGGCATGATGTTCCTAATGCCAAAAAAACCTCATATGGAAAGATATATCTGTGAGTGGAAGTGATATTATTTTAATATGTTTTTTATCTATTGATTATAATTAGTTTGCTTGGAATTAATTCCTTTTCAAAACAACATTATTAATTGCTTCTTTTGTATGTATAGGGTGTTTTTCATCTAAATGAAAAAGATCACAAGACATTGGGAATTAGTGGTGATTGCCCCAAAATTGATGACTCTTTATTATCTTGACCCAATGGGTAAACCAACAAGGAGTCACAAATTGAAATTGTCAGCTATGGAGTAAGAATAAATTTAGTCAATGATTCAACTTGATATTTCTATTTTACCAACTATCGTTTAATTGATAGGGGTATAAAGGCTTTTCGTGAAGCTGGAGGACAAATACCCACAAAATTAAAGACATTGACTTTGAAAAATGTCAAGGTAGCTACTTTGACAACTGCTTAGTCTTATATGTATTAATTTTCAACTCTAATATGTCAACTCTTATAGTCTTATCTCAACTGTTGTTTATAGTAGTTTACTAACATTAAGTATAATTCGTTATTTGTAGTGTCCTATGCAAAATAATTACTGGGCTTGTGGCTACTATGTAATGAAATATATGCAAGCTATTGTCAAATAAGCATCACATGACATTCAGACAATAAGTCGGGTAATAAAGAATGACATCATAAATTTACAAGTGATTGTAGTCATTTTATAAAATATTAGCATGTGTATTTTCTGTTACAGATCTTCACAACTCAGCCTTACACACGTGTGGACTTGAATGAATTCCGAGAAGAGTGGTCAGATTATTTTATAAATGAAGTCAATATAGCATTGAATTAAATATGTCAGCTCCATTTATGTATGTGGTTTGAGTTTTCTTTCATATTTACTTTTGTATCTGACATTTAATATCATCTCAGACTTGCAATCTATCATTTTGTAAATTATGATGTGATTATGAATCATTTTTGTTATGAATGTGTGGTTTTGAATGGTGACAGTTTAGCATCAATGCTCCCCTCTCCCAGAATATATGAATCTTCTTATTCTTCTGTTCTATTTCAGTTTCTGCAGAAATTAAAAAAAAATTGTAACTTCTAGTGTCGGTTTTTTAAATAACCGACCCTAAAGATTGAATAACCACTTCAGTGTACACTCCTCGGTCGAGAAAATTTTCGACCGAAATATAACTTCTAGCGTCGGTTTTTGTAAAAAACCGACCCTAAAGGACTTCTATAAGGCCGGTTATTTATAAAAACCGACCGTAAAGATTGAATAAACATTTCAGTGTACCCCTCGATCGACAATTTTGTCGACCAAAATATTTTTGGTCGAAAATTTTCTCGATCGAGAGAGTTTATAGGGTCATTTTTTTGGAATAACTGTTCCTAAAGATTGAATAATCATTTCCGTGTACTCTTCAATCGACAATTTTGTCGACCAAAATATTTTCGGTCGACAATTTTCTCGACAGAGAGAGTTTACAGTGTCAGTTTTTTTGGAATAATTGACCCTAAAGATTGAATAAACATTTCAGTGTACCCCTCGGTCGATAATTTTTTTGACCGAAATATTTTGGGTCGACAATTTTGTAGACCGAAATATTTTCGGTCGACAATTTTCTCGACCGAGAGAGTTTACAGGGTCGGTTTTTTTGGAATAACCGACCTTACAAGCTCCTTTTTCTCGCTTGGGTCAGGTTTTTTACAACCTTTTGCGTCGGTATTTATTCTGTAAGGTTGGTTTTGTTTGGTCAAAAAAACCGACACTATAGAGCAAATTCTATAGTGACGACCACTTAGGGGTCGGTTATTAAGTGACACTACAGGCTTAAAAAAACTGACGCTACAGACCATTCCTATACTAGTGTTGCCTAGAGATCTCCTCTCCCCCATATTCCTTACAACCATACGACTAGTCTGGGCCCAAACTTGACTGGGATTCTCCTCTGCATCATGTTAGTCGACAAATGGGTTCTTATTTAGATATATGGCAGCTAGCCAGCTGTTTAGCATGGGTTAATCCCAATGTAGTGCAGCTAGTACATAGAGGAAATGTAGTTTTGTGTCTAGTGCAAATGGGGAAGAGTTTTATCCCACATTGCTCACTCCTATATCTTTTTTGTTCCTTATATGTAGGATCACATGTGACACTAGTGTCCAAAGGGTATTAGGTAAGAGTATTCTCACCTCCTTCGTGGGTATGGTGATCACAACACACTCGCATGTGCCACGCCTTGCCTGGCCTGACCTGGCTGGGCTGGGCACATGCATAGGCATGGGCTTGTGGCTTGTGGCTTGTGTATGGTAGATTGTGGCAAATGTCTTCCATCTTCCTTATTCTTTTTACACTAGGAGACAACTACATAAATTAATTATAATTTAATTAATTATTTTTTTCTGAATCAAATTTATTAATCCTAAATGGAAAGTATTTTTTTCTCCTAAATTTTTCCACAATATGTACAAGAGAGATCGAGTGATCGCGTCTTAATGGGAATAGAATCATGGGGAATGTGAGGCTATAATAATCCTCCAGTCATTAGGGTTTACCACATCTTCCAAACATACAACCATCAACATTCGAGTACATGTTTTTGAACCCTAACCAGTGTCTTATCCAGTCATTGCTTCTGAGTTGTTGTGTGGATATCTTCTCCTATGTGTGGAAAGTTTGTTCTTCCTCTCCCTTTGAAGACGCGATCTGTCAGGTGGTGGTTCTTGCGGTTGTTTGGCCGCACTGGTAGTGCAAGTCATTTTTCATCTGCATCATCTTCATTAACACAAGCGAGATGATCTCTTCTACAAGTTTGTGACTGGGTCGACTAGAATAATGGCACCTACCAACGAGGATTTTGGGTCACTGATTTCTTTAAGTATAACACGTTCATTGTTCAACAAATTATATTGTCTATGTTCCATAATTTTTCTTCTTCTGTTCTCCTACTTTGGTTGATTCTGCACTTTCTTATCTAGATCTGCCTGGATATGTCAACTAATTTTCACATATTGTTCTTGCATGTAATGATGTAATTAAAAATTAACAAAAGTCTTAAAAAATCAATATCAATCGTTTGTTAACTATGGATACTGAAGGTTTTGGCATGAAAATTGATACGTCTAGTATGCTTGAAAAGTTTACTGGAACTAATTTTGCTCGTTGACAAAGTAGGATGCAAATCTGGCTTAACATGGTAGGGTATGATCAATATCTAGAAGAAGATGACCGAAAATTGATGCAACTATCCTCGACAATGATAATTTAATTGCAACCTAGAAGAAGGGTGATAAGATGTGTTGAGGGTTGATTCTGTTTGCATTAAATAAGAAACTATATGATTCATACTCAAAGCCTCCTATTACTACATCTAAGGTTCTATAAGGGGTACTAGAAAATAAATACAATACTGAAAATCAGAGAACGGAAAAATAGTGTGTCTCAAAATTTCTTATGTTTCATATGGGTTAGGGTAAATCTATTTCTGATCAAACACACAATTTTTAACTCTTAATGCAAGTGCTCACTGATGCAAGCATGATACTTCCTAAAAAGTTTTTTACAATGTCAATCATTGAGAAATTCCCAAAATCTTGGGAGTCATTTGGCATGACTCTTAAGCATTGCAAAGGCAAAATGTCAATGAACGATCTCATGATGAACATAAACATTTCAAAAGAGCATCTAAAAGAGAAGAATATCAAAGTACCCACTGATTTTCATTTGACTATCAATTTTACTACTTCTAAGAAAAAGGATAAGAAACCAAAGAATTCACTTGAACCAACGACTAAGATCTAGAAGAAACTGAAGAACAAACTTTGTTGGACTTGTAGATAGGTTGGCCACTGGAACAAGGATTGTCCTTCAAAGAAGGCAAAGAAATCTACCACATCTACATCTGAGGAGGCTATGGTCAACATTATGAATGCATCCTTGAACCTCAATGATTGGTGCGGGCCAATAAAACCTTTAGTTCTTTCTATTTTTAAACCACTATATTGGATAATAGACACTCAGGCTAATGTGCATGTGTGTACTAACAAGTCCATATTTGTGTCTTACCATGCCTCTAAAGGTCTATTTGTGAATTTTGGTGATTCCATCATTGTAGAAGTCAAAGGCGAAGGACGGGTGGACTTGAAGTTTTCTTCAAGAAAGGTTTTGATGCTCCATACAGTCAGACATGTTCCACCAATACATCACAACATTCTTAGTGGAACAATTTTAGTTAGAGATGGTCTTAGAATAGATTGCAAGTATAATAAGGGTATTATTACTTGCCTTTGTGTTTCTTTATTTTTTGGAAAGGGGTATCTATGTGATATGAATAACTTATTTAAGATTCTTGTCCATCCTGTTTTAAATTCCATTTTAAATTTGAATGATAATAGTTTTTTAAGCATGAATCTTATTTTGTTTGATGTTTGGCATATGAGTTTGGGACATGTGAATGTTGGATCAATAAAATGTATGATGAATCTAAATTTAATCCTTAAATCTAACATCATCAAAAATAAATGTGAAATCTATGTGCAAGCTTGTAACATACTGAAAACTCCTTTGTACCTCTTTGTACTCTTTTCTATAAGCTTTAATCTCCATTTTCGATCCTTTTGTCCTTGGTCTTGATTTAAGAGAAATTTAGATAGATATTGGTTAAATATTTCCCATATATTCTTATTTCAAGGTTTCATGTACAAATGACTCAGTTAGATTTAGACAAGGGGTTTAATATGCAATTTCACCATAAGATATAAAAAGGGGATAAAATAATTCGTCCTAGAATCTTCTAGTGTTTCCTAGAATATAAGAAATAAGAAGGAAATCCGAATTTTATAAAAGAAAGAAGATAATTACAAAGATTTTGTAACGAACAAGATAATTTGAAACCATCATGATAATTTGATAGTTTAATTCGTTTCCTTGAGTAAAGAGTAACTTAAGGGTCAAGTATTATTTAAAATAAAAATATTAATAACATTATTAAAGGAAAATAGGAAATAAGCCAATAAAAAGAAATAAAATATTTGATGATCTCAAATCAGGGAAATAACTTCAGATTCGTATTCTAAACATAAAAATAAGCCTCTGTGCAAATTTGCAACTAATTTAGAAGATATAGGAATAAATAGGAAAATAGGAGAAAGAAAGAGTGTAGAATGTTCTAATTAATTTAATAAATAAAAAGATAATGTCAACTTGAGAAGATAATTGCAAAATCGTGTTTCAAACTATTAAGAAGACTTAAGGGTGAAGTTACATTAATTTTAGATAATGTTATCACTTCGTTTGAGGGAGGAGAGAGAAAATGACATATTAATTAATTCACCTATTAAACTTTCTCAAAATGAAAAACTAACTCCATATTCGGATTCTACGCGTCGAAATAAGTCAGAATATAAATTTTCATAATTTTTGGGCAACGTTTGAGCCTCCAAAATAAGAAAGAGAAAAACTTTTAAAATATAATGGTTTTAATCAACTTTTGCTCAGGGATATTTCCCTCACTTAATGCGCGATCGAACGGCCCAGGTTGTTTGATGGACCCGCGTCCATCGATCCAACGGTGCGCGGTCATCTTCTACCTTGAGTCGGATTAGGCAACAGATTTGGATTTTTCGTTTTCTTAAAATCGCAATAACTTGAGATTTACTCAATGATTTTCATTGATTTTTGTTGCGTTGGTTTCCTTGCGAGATTTCGCACAAGATTATCCCAACTTTTGCGAGCTTTAACGCGTATTTGAGAAATGCCCAAAGTATCCGCCGGCCACTTCCCTTTGCTCCTACCCACATCCTAGTTTAGGGTTCCTTGCCTATAAATAATTACACCCTCGCAACCGCAATCACCTTAGCAACCTGTTCGTGCCTCTAATTTGGGATTTCGTCGATGTTTGCACCTCCAACGAGTCGCCGTTTGCTCCTGTCTTGCGGCGCCTAGTGCTCTCTACTTGCTCCATCTCCGTCCAAATTAAAGGTACCTTCGAGTTCGTCTCGTTCTACTCTTTCTTTCGACTATCTAAATGCAAGTTTTCGTCGAGAATTGCGGATTTGCCCAAATCGGTCGAGCAAGCCTGCTCGCGCGCGACGGGGTCGACCGAGGAAGAAGAAGATGCGCAAATGACCTTTTTGCCCCTCCGTGTTCTTCTTCTTTTGATTTCTCGCTAAGGGCACGCTAGTCTTTTCTCTGTTTTAAGCGTCGGGTCGCCGACCGGTGGCGCGCGGTCCTGAGACGCGGGTCGCCGCTCTCAGCCGCCAGCGACCGCCGGCTGTGGTTAGCTTTGCCTACGTGGCAAGCTACCATTGGTCAGAATCAAATAATTTTTATTAATTAATCTGATGGTCAAAATTTAAAAATAAATAGTGTTTTGAAATCAGGAAAATGAGATCTATCTAATAAAAATATTTTTGAGCTTTGATTTTGAGGTTTGCGAAAAAGTGTTTTTAATATCGATTTAATTAACTTAAAAATCTCTAAAATTAACCCTGAAAATCTATATTTCCAAAATATACAATATTATATGTTATTTTGATCAGGAAAACCTAACTAAGTCGATTATGAGGTTTTTGAGGTCTGAATCGAAGGTTTGTACAAAAAGTTAGTAAATTAGGGTTTTAAATCTTATAAGTGAATATATGCAATTCTAATAAATGAATTAAATGATATATTAGGAAGTTTGGATCTTTAGTTCGTGAGAAGATTTGAAAAGGGAATTTAGGACTTCTGTGGCAAAGGTATGTGTATGAGTTTAGTATGGATTTACTTGTTATGAGTCATGTTGTACATCTACCTATCAGTTGGGAATACTTAATCCAATACCTAGATTTTCCCTATGAGGTTTAATTGATCCAAACCATTGAATATCTTTGAAACCTAAATTGTCTTATTTGCCTCAATATCAGTTTTAGTACTCTCTTGTTTGGGTATTTATGCCCCATTGCCATGTTGAATATATTTTTCTTATTCTTGCCATAAATGTATTAGCATGAAATTAAATGTTCTATTTAAATTTTAAGTAGTGGTACTTTTGTACAACCACCCATAGAGGGCATGTATAAAATCGCCCTAGGGGAATGTTTATTATTCTCCCCATTAAAAATTTGTAGGTGACTTGGAATTGTTTATAATTCTTCCCTCACCTAAGGTTAGAGGTTCGGTAGGTGCCTCAACCCTACTTAGTTAGATAGACATATTAATAAGCATGCTAAAATCCTTTATTTTCTTTGTTAATGGCAAGTTCTTTAATGAAAACCTCATACTCTTTGATATCCTTTTACACCAAATACTTAGTCTAGTTTACTTGTTACATCTTTTCTTTGCCTTTGAAAGATTATTAGTGTAACACATACTTTTCTTGTTTTCCCTCTTGCTGGGTGCCTTCCCAACCACCCAGGTGTTGGAGCTGTCCAAGGAGAAGGAAGGGCTTGAAGAAAGAACCCTTGCTGTGATCGTTAGTTTGAGAAGAAGGATGGCTAGGTTGCTATAGCTAGATCCTCTATTCTATCTTATCTTTTCTTTTAGAAAGCAATGATGTAATAAACTATAAAGCCATTAGAAGGCTTGATATTTCTTTCTTTCTTTCCGCTGCTATTGACATTTTATTATGTATCTGGAATCATGCTTATTTAAATTGGATTATTATGCAACCATCCTCAAAAGTCTCAATTTTTGTTAAAACTTGTGGATGTTGTATTTCCTTTAAATTTTAGTAAGGAGGTGATCTCGCCTCTTTACAAAGCTACATTTGTAAGGAAATCTTTTCATTATGTGAATAGGAATTTAGAAATATTGGATTTAGTGCATACAAATATATGTATGTTTGATGGGTTTTCTACTAGGGATCAAAACTTTTATTTCATAACTTTTATTGATGATGCTAGTAGATATTGTTATGTCTATTTAATTAAAAATAAATATGAGGCATTTGATAAATTCAAAATTTATAAGAAAGAAGCTGAAACTCAAATTAGTAAAGTACTTAAGCGATTAAGGCCCGATAGGGGAGGAGAATATACATAGAACTTGTTTTTGCAATTTTTCAATTCTATGGTATAGTTCATGAGGTTATCATTCCTTATTGACTATAGTCTAATAGAATTGCAGAACATAAAAACTGAACCCTTATAAATTTTGTTATTCTTTACTCCAAACCTCAAGTTTACTTAACTTCATGTGGGGGAAGCTTTGAATACATACTTCCATATTCGGAATATAGTTCCCCATAAACATGTAAAAAGTAGTATGTTTGAGTTATGGAGAGGGAGAAAAGAAAGTCTCAAATATCTTCAAGTGTGGGGGTGCCTTGCTAAGGTACTTGCCCTCGAACATAAAAGGAAGAAATTGGGACCGAAAACAGTTGATGCCATATTCTTGGGGTATGTAGAGACAAGTTATGCCTATAGATTTTTTATTATAAAATTTGTATCTCTAGCATTAAGGTCAAAACAATTGTAGAATTATGTGAGGCTACATTCTCTGAGGATGTATTTCCCATGAAATCTGGTGTGCCTAATGAAGTATCTCAGGAGGATTCATTCACTACAGGTTCCATTCTCGAGCACATAGAAAGGATCACAAATGTGGGGGGGGTGACTCAGAACAAACTATTTATGAATCTTATTATTATAAAGAAATGGTTGAACCAAGGAGAAGTAAACAACTTAGGACATCCAAGGACTTTGGAAGTGAGTTTTTCACTTACAATATTGAGGATAATCCTATAATTTCAAACAAGCTATGGAATCTCTAGAAGCGAAGTTTTACAAAGAAGTCGTTAATGATGAAATCCTATCAATTATCTCTAATGGAACTTGGGAAGGGGTGGATTTGCCTCTTGCTTATTCTGTAGTTGGATGCAAATGGATCTTTAAGAAGAAACTTAATGTAGATGGGGCAATCAACAAGTATAAAGATAGGTTAGTTGCTAAGGATTACACATAAAGAGAAGGAATAGATTATTTTGATACATATTCTCCTATTTCCCATTATGACCAAAGTCTGATTGCTTATAGAATTGACTTCCATTTATAATATATGTATCCTTCAGATGGATGTGAAGACCACATTTTTACGCGGTGATCTATATTAATATATATATATATATATATATATATATATATATATATATGGAACAATATGAGGGATTTGTGAGTCGTGGTAATGAGTCCAAAGTGTGTAAACTTGTTAAGACATTATATAGCTTAAAACAAGCCCCTAAATAATGACATGACAAGTTTGATTCTATGATATCATCGTTTGGCTTTATTTCTAATAAATTTGATAAGTGTCTCTACTGTAAAGTCTTCAATGATGGATTCATTTTGTTATACTTATATGTCGATGATATCCTACTTTTTGGCTCTGATATTAAAGTAGTAAATGAGACAAAGTCATTCTTGTGTAGCAAGTTTGAGATGAAGGATATGGGTGTCGCTGATGTGATTTTAGGGCTTAAAATCATAAAGTCTATTGATGCTATAACTCTTTCTCAGTCTCACTATGTTGAGGATATACTATAGAGGTTTGAGTACGCATCACATAAAATCATTAAGACTCCATATAATTCATCCAAGTCCTTGTTCAAGAATGAGACTTGGGTTCCAGTGTCTCAATTACAATACTCTCAAATTATACAAAGATTGATGTATCTTATGAATTGTACGCGTCCAGACATTACATTTGTCATGAGCAAGTTAAGTAGATACACACGTTATCCGAACAAGACCCATTGGGAAGCTCTTGACAGAGTGTTGAGGTATGTCAAGGGAACTTGTTCCCTTGGGCTGCATTATGGCAAATATCCTTCTAAAGTCAAAGGATATAGTGGTGCAAGCTGGATTGCCATGAACACTGGGAGTAATGGTGTCTCAGAATATGTATTTATGTTGGGAGGAGGTATTATTTCCTGGAGGTCTAAGAAGCATACCATATTGTTTCAGTCTACATTTGAGGCAGAGTTGTGTGCTTTTGATAAAACTGGATTGGAAGTTGAATTGCTATATGGACTTATGTCTAGTTTACCTACGGTAAAGAAGCCTCTTCATGCAATTTTAGTTCACTGTAATAGCACTACAACTATTGCTGAAATAAAGAGTCACAAGTATAATAAAAAATAGCATAGATGCATCCTAGTCACACTCAAGTCTGTAAGGGAGTTAGTCTCTAATGGGGTCGCAGTTGTGGACTACGTCGGTACCAAGGATAATACAGTTGATCCTTTCACTAAAGGTCTTACCCTAGCCTTAGCAAAAAAATTCAAGTTGGGGATGGGACTGAAATCCCTCATTATTCACAAGCAATAGCAACCCAACCCAATAGAGTGGAGATCCCACAAATTGGGTTCAATATAGTAATAACAAGTTTTCTGGTGAATTAGATGACATTATGTAATTTTGTTTGATGCTTCTTGCATCTGTGTGTCAATCCCCTGAGAAACCTATTAGTGTCATGATTGCAAATTAGTAAGAGATTACTCTCTGATTGGTGTCAAGTCTTAGGACAAGATGTTAGTTGTACATCCTTGGAGACTCTATTAAATGATTGATGTTGTGTAGGCCATAACAGGAAAATTTGGGTTGTTCCCTAATTTTAATCATGATATATATGTTTTGGATGCATGGCCTTAATACATAGGATTTCTTCTATGTCATGTCTTTATTATATTGTTACCAACCTATACCCTTGCACCCAAGGTTCGTGTTCAAGATTTTTGTTCACCTAGTTCCTATGGAGGTCACAGTTGGATAACTCAGGCAGATTCAACCCGAAAGGTATCTATTGAAAGCATCGTATACAGGAATGATTAGCAAAGCACACTACACATTAGACTTTGTGGGAGATTTTTTAGATATATTGCAGCTATCCATCTATTTAGCATGGGTTAAGCCCATTGTAGTGCTGCTAGTACATAGAGGAAATGTAGTTTTATGTCTAGTACAAATAGAGAAGACTTTTATCCCAAATTACTCTCTCTTAGAACTTTTTTAGTCCTTATATGTAGGATCACATGAGACACTAGTGTCCAAAGGGTCCTAGGGGAGAGTATGCTCACCTCCTTGGTGAGTATGGTGACCACAACGCACACACACACATGCACACGCGCACACGCCACATGACGCCTCACCTCGCCTGGCCTGACCGGGTCGGGCACGGGCTGAGACTTGTGGATTGTGGATTGTGGAGAATGTCTTCCGCCTTCCGCCTTTTTTTACGCTAGGACACAACTACATAATCAATTATTAATTTAACTAATTGTTTCTTTTTGAACCAAATTTATTAATCCTAATTGGAAAATATTTTTTGCATATTTTTCCACAACGTGTACAAGAGCGATCAAGTGATTGCTTCTTAACGGGAATAAGATTAAGGGGCGTGTAAGGCTATAAATAAGCCTCCAACCATTATGGTTAAACACAACTTTTGAACATACAATCGTCAAACTTTTGAGTATGTATTTGCCAACCCTAAACTGTGTCTTGTCCATTCGTTGCTTCCGAGTTGCTGCATGGAGATCTTTTCTTGTGTGTGGCGAGTTCGTTCTTCTTCTCCCTTCATAGATGTGATCTGTCAGGCGGTGGTTCCTGGGATCGCTGGACTGCACCAGTAGTACAAGTCGTTTGTCGCATGTATCGTTCATCATCAACACGAGTGAGACAATCTCTTCTAGAGGTTCGTGACCAGGTTGACTAGTAGAACGACGCCTACCCACAATAATTGTCGGTCGTTGATTTCTTCAAGTATAACATGTTTGTTGTTCAACGAACAATCTGGTCTATGTTCCTAATTTTTCTTCTTCTTTTCTCCTGCATTGATTTATTAATTAAATTGTGTATGCTGCTAATTAAAAATTAACATCACTTACATCCCCTATTTCCAAATCTAGTAGAAATTCCTCACCTCGTTTGGCCTTCCTCCTATAAATAGGTGTATTGACATCCTATAAAACCACTAAAATCTGTGTAAACTGCCGTTTCTTCCCCAGTCTGTTGGGTGAGGCTTGGTTCCCCTCACGACCAAACCCCAGGCTTGGCGAGACCGGAAGACCAGTGCGAAGCTAATGCTCGACACCTATTGTGCCAATGGTTACTCTTGAGGATTCAATCCTCGAGTTAAAGCTCTGTTGCTCCTGTGTTTCCATCACGTGGACGGAAGATGATGATGACGATGATACTTATACTATTTTAATTATACATCTATTTATTTTCCACCACGTGGAGATGGGCTTTATCATCTTTTAGCCCTTGATCTCAAGGTCTCAATGCGTGAGCTTTAATAGGGGTTAACTGAACCGCAATACCTTATCACACATCTATATTTGATGTGTGATGCGGGGTTATTCTGGTCATTTCATGTGAGTTTTATTAAAATAAATGTAGTAATTCATTTTATCTTGTAAAATTTGTAGTAATTAATTAGTAGGTCAGAAAATTAAACCCCGATATGTTTTGGAATAAGGAGTTTGGTTATAGTTATTGTGATCTAATTCTAATATATAAAATAAGTGATTTTTATGGATTTTCTATAATTATACTTAATTAATAAAAGTTCTTTTTAATGATTTAAAAGTAAAAAAAAATAGAAAATAAATATATTTTGAAATCATGAAGATGTATTCTATATGAATATAAAGTTTTCATAACCTAAATCAGTAATGACAGGTTTTGTTTATAGGAGTCTAAATCCTAATTCATTTGAATTTTTATAAGGTAGGTTTCGACCCTAGTTTGGAAGTAGGTTTGGACTTTGACTTTAGATAGATAAGTTGAGGAATGTCACATCTCCTTATGAGTCATATTGGACAATTACTGATAATGTCTCTATCTCTTTGATATGTTGGACATATTTCTTTTTGCATATATCCTTCTACTTTTGTATTGAACTTGTTCGTGAATCCTATATTGAATCTAATATTGATTCATCTCAAAATAATTGATAAGAGCAAATTGAATATCTTTTCTTTGTTTTTGTTCATATTTATTGAATTTAAACAATTATTGCAGTATTTCATCTTACTGTTCCATTCTACAAATGGAAACCCAGATTTGATAAACTGATTCAACTTGGCTTATCTTGCCTCTCAATATAATGTATGTTTGATTTATTATACTATCGTTATCTATTTGTAGTAGGATATTACGTGGTTATATCCCATTGTACAAATTTTCCCATATATGGGCTTTTGGTGCTCTCACCTACGCCTCAGGTTCTCTCACATGTTATATATGACATTACACATAGGATTATGGGTGCTTTCACCTCCTTCCAAGGCATGGGATGTGAAAGTGTTCCAGTCCTACTTTTCGATGATTGTAGTCTATAAGATAAATTTCATGTAACCGAGTCCAATTTAATTATTTGGAGTATTTTCCATATTTGTTCTCTATAAATGTAAAGGAAAGAGTTCTATTATTGTACTTGTTATTTCTTCATATAAATTTTTTTTCTTACTAAATGAAGAATTATTTTGATATCCATTTGGATGTTCTACATCCCTCATCATCGGGAATCATTTTACTTTACTTTTGATATACTTTATTCCTATATGATTGTCCGATCGATATTACAAGAGCAGAATAACTTTTGCTAATAATCCTCCACCTTGTCTTCTCTTTTCGAGTTGTTTCCAACCCCTTAGGTAGAGAAGATCTTGCCATAGGTGAACCCAACATGGTAGCATACATAGGAGTAATCTTTTCTTGGAGATGGATTGGAGTATCCAATTTGTCCTTTTCAACCTCTTAGTTATAGTGTAGTTTCTTTTAGTTTTTGTATTCACCCTGCATGGTGATGGAACTATGACAGAATAGAATATTATAATAGTTATACTTTTATCTTTTGTTGGTACACTTTTGGAATTTGATACATTACGTATTTGAATTTTAGTCTTCTATGCTTTGCAAAAAATTATTTTCATGTTTGGAATTGGATGGATTTCTATTATTCCCCCAAGCAAGTGAGTGGATTCCTTCTCAGGTTCTACTCCTTACACACAAACTCTTCACTGATGCGACTGCATCTTTTAGTCATTGAGTGGAGATTTGTAAGAGCTTGGATAATCTTCCAGCTCGAGTCTAAAGTCCCGCATACTCCCCACATTAGCCGCTTACTCCTCCCTTTCTTTCACTCTCTGTCATTGTCCTCTCACAATAATAAGTTTCCTCATCAGACCCCAAACATCTTTTCCGCATAGTTTGATCCCAAATTGGACGCCGCAATTCCTCTCAAATGGGTATACCCAAATTTGTTCTTCACAGCTGATTCATAGGAAATAGAACCTTTCTCCCTTCTCCTTCTTATAAAATCCCAATTAGTACTACTCCTTACTCATATCTCAACACCATCTTTTGACACCCAATTTTGTAGAAGACAATGCTTTTGGGCTAATTCTACATCATCTTCAACCTCATTACATCGGTTGGGGGTACACTTCTGAGTTCAAATTTTGACAATTCATTTGGTAAGAACCATCACTAGAATTTTTGAATGTGATCTTCATCATGTATAGTGGTACTTCATCTGGTTTGCACTACTAACAAAAGGGTTATAGGGCTCGACAAAGCGTCATATGGGAGCTATTTGTGGGTGGTCTTCATGATTGAAAATGAATCCCCTGACTTCATGATCTTCCATAGAAGCTTCATAATGCTTTGGGTTGGTGTTCACCTTCTTGTTTTTTGGTTTTGGGTTTCCTCTGTCTCTTCTTTGATTGAGGTAAGATGTAGATTTGTTAGTTGGGGTGTGCAAGTCATAAATTTATAAACTCGAACACTACCCCACAAGTATACGAATGTGTGTAGTATCATAGAGGTCATCCAAGGAGCAAGATATTGTTAGGTACAAGAGTATTGAACTTCAACAATATAGATCAATTTCAAAGTTTTATTTCATTTTACACTATGAAACTAAGCAAACTAGATAATTCAACTAATACCAAAAAGACTTGATTCAAAAAATTTCAATGGATTAAGAAGTCTTAGGAATAGAATTTCACAACCATATCAAAACAATACGAACTATGAATATCCACTATTCTAGAAACCACACAAAGGAGGTTTGCAACCTACACACACCTCTCAGAAGTGTAGAACAATCCTAATTACATATAGCACTCCCATGCTTATACTAGATTTTGGACTGAAACCCTTTCTCCTCAACACACACTAGCCACTCTTATGGTCAAGGTAGTGTTGCTAAGGCACACCTCCTTACTCTTGTGCATATCTTTCCAGATCAAACAAGGAGCATAGACCAACCATAATTAGTGGCTAAGAAGTATGTAAGAAGAAAACTACACCGATGAACCTTATAAAACTAAAATCATCTAGCACTAAGTATGAAAATTTGAGTTCAAAAAAGTTATGACATGGGAGTTACTCTCCGATGCCCAAGAACAAGGGCTCTACTCATCCATGGCTAGAGTTGGAAAAAATAAGCAATAGAATGTAGAGAAGAACATTGTACAAGAAGGAAAAGAACAAAAATATCCAAGGTACAAGTGGGACCAAGTAGAACTCCGACTAGGAGTGACACTTTCCTCCTCTTTGAAGCTCTTTCTCCGGAAACCTTCTCTCCTGAGCGGTTGAAATAGAGGATGAATATCCCTACTATAATGGATGAAGAAGAATTCGAGAGAAGGTGGATTCCTCTTGAGTAACCATGCTCTTCTCTCCAAAATCACACCCTTCCTCCTTGGCTTTGCTTTGGTTGTCCTTTGCTTCAAAATGAATCGCGATAATCATCCTAAATGAGTTGTGTTCATATAAAAAACTAGGAACATTTTCTTTTAATTTTAAACTGAACTTTATATAACACAGCGCACTAGTAGGCCACCACCACGTGTTAGTTGTGAAAACTAAAGCTAAAATTTCTCTGAATGAAGAGGACACATTGTGTCAAATGCCACCATGTTGTGTTTCTGGAAGTCCAGAAAATCGCAGTAGTTCTAGAGCGAGTAAACATAACATATATACATGTTGACACATCATATTGTTTCTTTACAATTATCCCTAACATCTTCTGGATTGAGGAGACATGACATGTTGGTTATCCAACATGTTATATTGTTGTAAGTCAGGGAACTTGGTGATTTCCTAGAATGAGGGGACACAGCATGTTAGTTGGCTAACATGCCATGTTTCTGCACATAAGTGAGAAAGTGCATTTGCCTGCTATTGACACACAATGTTGGTTAAACCACCGGACATTTTATAGTCAGAATCTTCAAGAATATCTTCAAAGTTGAGGAATCTTTTGGGGAATCTAAATAAGTTTGAATAGTGATCAAACCATCCCCATTTTGTCGTTAAAATATCATACCTGCAATAAAAACCATGGAACAAGTAAAGATAACAAAAAATTGGAAAATCTATCATGATTAGAGGCAACTTGAGGTAGAAAATAGATTGAAAATGCATGTAAGAGTAGTCCAAAAGACTACATAAATCATGCACATCAAGGTTCTTGGTTACTCTTTGTGACTTCTAATCAATATTTCTATTGTCTTCGTCTCCAAGAGGTCACAAGAAATCTTAATGGTTGTCTCATGTTCAATCTTTCTGGCTTTGAGTTCATCTACTTTCCTTGGCCATCATGGAAGAGTGACTCTCGATCTCCTATTTGCCTCAGTGCCTCCTCTCTGGGTCAATGAGTCTGAACATAGTTGATGAACTCATCTATGAAGATGTCTTGTTGGGATTCTTTCTACTTTGATGTTATGATCAGAGGATCTAGGATTTGCAAACTTTGCTCCTTGCATAGGTAGTTCAATGTTGTGAACAACATGATGGTATATATTTATAATCTTATGCTAGCTTTGATTTTTTTTTTCATGTTTACATGTGTGTTTTGTTTTTTATTACATAGAAATTATTTTTAATTATAGGTTTTTGTTTAGAGATCATTGTCCTGTAAGCTATGTCACATGGTAGCACTTGATGAAAGGGCATATGAGTGATTCCCTACAATTGTTTTGTTTTAAAATTTCAGTAACTTCAATTACAATTTGATAATTCATATCGAATTATTTACTTATCAAAAAATACAAATGAATACTATTGGAATAAAAAAAATCTCTTTCTAAATAAATACAAACTAGAACGTAAATCTAATGATAATAAGAAGATGATATTCTCAGGTTTATAATGCACACATTAATTAATGATTTAGATCTAATGTAACACTATTGGAGGAAATACTCTGATTGGAACTAGGATTTTGCTTGTAACTATTGATACTCAAGTTTGGGGTATGCTTCTCTCCCTTCTAAATCATGTTGGATAATTGACTTATTTCTCTCTCTTAGTTGTATGTTGCTTCTCCTTATGAGTCATATTATAAGATGTTTTATATTTTCTCTATCTTTTTGACTTAATTGTGGCATATTGATTTGTATGTCATTTGGTTATACATTTTTACGTAATTGGGTCCAATTTAGTAAAATTTATGTTATACATTGCTGAAAGTGCAAATTGAATCTACTTAATTTTAACTATTTGATCCTTACTCAATTTGCAACCTATATATAATTTCATCACATTGTTCCATTCTAGTAATGGAAGCCCTGATTTGATGAGTTGCTTAGACTAATCTTATCTTGTCTCTCTATTTAATGCATGCTTGATTTACTAGATTATCTTCATCTATTTGTAATAGTATATTATGGGGATGGATCCCATTATACAACTTTTCCCATACATGGGCTTTTGACGCTCTCACCTAAGCCCCAACTTCTCTAACTTGATATCTATATACCATTATACAGAGGATTGTAGGTGCTCTCACCTCCTTCCTAGGCATGAGATGTGGAAGTGTTCAGGCTCTACCATCAGATAATTGTAGTCTATAAGATAATCCACATGCAATTTAATTATTTTCAGTTTATTGAAATGATTTACATGATTGTTAAATATAATTGTTAATACAATGATTTTATTATTGAAATTGTTATTTCTGCATATAATCTCTTCATATCCCTATATGAAGATTTCTTTTGATATCCACTTGTATGTTCTACCTCCCTCTTCTTTTAGAATCATGTTAAGTTTAATTTTGACGTACTTTATTTCAATATATTGTCCAATCCTAAGTTTAAGCACATACCAACTTTTGTTGATAAATTTCCACCTTGTATTTTCTTTTTGGGTGTTCCCAACCCCTTAGGTGGATAAGATCTTGCCATAGGTGATCTTGAGCAGCAACCTATACAAGAGTAGTCTTTTTCTTGGAGATAGTTTAGAGTACTCAGGTTGCCCTTTGAAACCTCTTAGCTAACTAGTTTTCTACAATTTTTGTATTCACTCTTCTTGGTTTTGGAACTAGTATAGAAACAAGAATTGCAAAAGTTAAAATTTTTTATTCCGCTACTATATTTTTGGTATTGGATACACTGCATATAGTTTACCATCACCCTCGTGAAAAACTAGTGCTAATGTTTGACATCAGATGTATTCTATTACCTACAAGTAAGAGAGTGGATCCCCTGTCAGGACCCACTCCTTATACATGATCTAGAGTTTTTTTTCTCAATAAGTTTTGTCCTCTCATTTTTTTGATTCAAATCAGAACATTCCATAGTCCTTATGTAGAGAAGAATAAAAAATGTATAAAAAAACGTGCATATATTGGAAATTATAGAAAAAATACAAAAGAAAATACATGTACAATTTTAAAACACCGTCTATGTAAGTCCAGAAATTATCCACATCATCTTTTCTTCCTAGGAAGATTTTGTTGTTCCTCTCCTCCCAGATAGTATGTAGATAATCAATACAACACAAATGTTGCATATTCAAATACTAGTCCAAGAAATCTTCAAGAACCCTAGGTGATATAGAAATATCACCTCATGGCCTTCTTTCATAACTCCTAGCAAATGTGCATTCAATAAAGAAATGGACAATGTTTTCAAAACTATAGTCACACAAAGATCATCTAGAGGCTAACTAAATACCAAAATGTTGTAGATAATCCAAGGTAGGCAGTTTACCCAAAAAAAACCATCGAAAATGTCATAATCAAATTCCTTAGAGGATTATATTTCTAGAGAAAAGTGGCCCAAAATAGAATAGGGTAAGTAGGTCTAGTAATATTCTAGGAAACATTAAGTTTCAAAATAGAATTACTATTGATGTTGATCTTATCCTTATCATGTAACTTAATATCTACATTATTGATAATCTTTGAGATCATTGGATCTTCTCCTCTCTGGGATACTCCATCCCCATCGTTAATGATGGTATTTAGAAAATAGAGCTCCAAAACCTGATCTTCAGAACATATCTTGGGTCAATTCAATTTCTAAGAAATTTATTCCCAGGAAACCAAGGATCTTTCTAGATCCTAAAGTTGCTATCATCACCAATATTGATCTTAGTCACAGGTAACAAAGTATTTCTATGCTCCATAACATGTTTCCACATCTAGGATCTTTTAGCCTTAACTTTACATGATCTAGAGTTAGCGACAGTGGTTATATCTTTGAAGTTTTAGAGACACTATCTATATGGAGAGAAGTATCAAATCTTCATACATCATAAGAACCTTCAGTATATCTTCTGAAAGTAAGAGTTTAACATGAGGCAAAGGCGGCAGATGGAGTTGATCAAGTACTATGATTGTATAATAGACTATCATTGAGGAAAGGTGAATGTGTGGATGATGCATTGAGTAGAAAGTCATCTTCATTTGCTGACAAAGAACAATTGTACTCGAAAACTTTTTATAAGAGGGATATGTTGGTGTCTCTTCAGAAAATGAATGTATAGTTGAAGGTTTCCTTGTTGGCAAGATTTTTTGGAACAATACCATGTTAAGCCAATGTTAATACAAAAAATAAGAGATCCACATAGAGGAGGATGCTATGATACAAAACATGAAATTAGATTTAATAATGAGAAGCATGATGGGTTCCATGAGAGAGATTATGGGACAATGTGCAATCACAATAGGGTGGTTGTTCTGGACATTGGTGGTCAGAGGAATATGATAGTTGAGGAGGCTCATTCCTCAATGTAAGAAATGCACCCTAGAAGTACAAAGATGTATCATAATCTCAAAGACTTATATTGGTGTCCAAGTTTGAAAGGTGATGTAGCAAAGTTTGTGATGAGGTGTTGAGTTTGTCAACAGGTCAAGGAAGAGCATCAAAAAACTATAGGGACATTGTAGCCTTTGCTAATTACACAGTGGAAATGGGATCACATGACCATGAACTCTTTGTGGCGGGTCTTACTAGGACATCTAAAGGTCATGATTCCATTTGAGTGATTGTTGATCGATTGACAAAGTCAGTCCACTTTTTGCTGGTCAAGACTACCTACATTGTAGAGAAGTTGGCATATATATATATATATATATATATATATATATATATATATTTATTTATTTATTTATTTATGTATGTATTATTTATTTATATTTATATATATATATATTGATGATATAGCTCATCTACACAGAGTACCAACTATGATAGAGTAAGATAGAGTCCCCCAATTTACAGTAGGTTCTAGGGGCACCTACACATAACTTTGGGGAGAAATTTGTGGTTCGGTACATCTCTTTATCGATAGACGAATGGTCAGTCCCAAAAGACCATACAAACATTATTAGATATGTTGAGAGCATGTGTTTTCTGGTTTCTTAGAAGTTGGGATATTAACCTGAGCTTGATCAAGTTTACCTACAACAATAGTTACCATAGGAGTCTTGACATGGCACTGTACAAGGATTTGTACACAAGGCGTATGAGATTGCCTCTTTGTTGGTATGAAGAAGATGAATATCAATTGTTGGGTTGCGAGCTAGTTCAACAGACTAAAGAGAAGAATAGTTAAAGGCATCCCAAGATAAATACAAATCATATGAAGACAATCATCTTAGACCATTGGAGTATGAAATTGGAGACTGTGTATATCTTAAAATCTCCCTTGGAAAGGTATTATGAGGTTTGAGAAGAATGGTAAGATTTCTCCTAGGTTCATGAGACCTTACACTTTTGGTAGTCGAGTTGGGAAGGTTTCATACAAATTGGAGTTACCACCAGAGCCACACATGTTACATAATGTGTTCCATATTTTGAGGTTGAGGAATTGGCATCCAGGTATAGAGCAGATAATATAACCAGTACAGGTCCAGTTGGAAGATGATATCAATTATGTAGTGGGTCCTGTTTTGATCCCAGACAGGTATGTGCACAAATTGAGGAAGAAGGATATAGTCCTTCTAAAGGTGTTGTGGCGTCATCATGGGGTAGAGGAAGTCACACAAGAATTAGAGTTTGAGATGTGTAGGAAGTATCCATCATTGTCTGAATTGGATATCAAGGGTAAAATCCAAGTAGAGGTTTATATTTTGTAAGGCCTATGACCTGGATTAATATTTAAACATGCCTAATTTTATTAATATAGTCTTAGTTCCCTAATTAAACTTTGATTTATCTTTTAAAATTAGTTGATAAAGTTGCATTTTAACTTTGAACCAAATTGCACATCATTTGTTATGGTTTGCAAGTATATGCACATTTGAGGGATTATATGCAAATGTTACCGTTCTTGAGGTACAAAGTACCAATTTAATGCATAAATATATTTGTCTATTTTCTTCTTGATCAGACTTGTTTTGATCATCTGTTGACCTTGCCTTTTTCCTTGGTAATGTTTTTCATTGGTTGAAGTCAATTGATGGATGTTCTGGGTTGACGAAAATTCTAGGCCAATGAAAGTTTTAAGTGGCTGAAAGTTCTAGTAGGATAAAGTTCTGGGTGGATGAATATTCTGGGTGGATGGGTGTTCTAAGTGGACAAAAGTTCTGGACATTAGTTAAGGACAATTTGGTCATTTGCACCCTTTCTTGAATATATAAACCCCTACCCATCTACGTAGAGATCCATTTAACGCTTAAGTGATGCTTTAATATGTATAAAAAGTCCCCTAGGTTGATGAAAAGCTCCAAGGTGATCGTTGTGATTGGATAAAAATTGCATGCCGATACTTGTTAATACCCATTGTTGATCAAGCTTCTTTGAGGAGCTTTCAAGCTTGGGAACTTCATTTTCAATCCTAACCATGTAAGATCCACATTTTAATATATCTTTCCTTGTTTCTCCACCCTCTTTCCCTATACCATGTCCTAGATACATGGTTCTACAAGTTTTAAACTTGAGCATTTAGTTTCAAATGCTTCTTCTCTTTCCTCTTTTCTCAAGATACACCTTGTTCTTGGAGAAAGGACCCTTCTTGAAGCTTGTGAAGGACAAAGCTCATATTTTTCTCACCCTTTGTCATGGATTTTTTAGTTTTGCAGTTTCCTTCACCCATAAGACAAGTGATATAACTTTGATATACATTTCCCTACATTTCACTTACATAACAAACTTCTTTCTCTAAAAATTAGTAGTATGCAAAAATATGATCCTTTATGCACTGATTTCCATGATTAAGACGTTAATACAAATAATTAAGTCTATTTTGGACCCTAAGTATAATTTATTATGTATAGTAAGTATTTATTCTTGGTATACAACAACTGGAATTCGTAATTTGAGTATAAATATTCTTAAAAATATCATTTTTGTGGCATTTTGGAACCTAAGGTACTTCAACCCACATGTTAATTTTTGTTATATGATAGTCATTGTTATAACCTCAATTTTTCTTATATGAAATGAAATGCAATTCTTTTCAAATAAAAGGAATTCGAATGGAAAATTATAAGTTTTGTTTTGAAAGAATGGATTCTTTCACAAAATTCCCCTTGGATGCATGATTTTGTGGTTTATATTGTTTAATACATCCAATAATTACAAAAGGGAAAAGAGATAAAATAAATCCCATAATAAGTAGAAGGAAAAGAAATAAAAGTTAATTGTGTGTATATATGAGAATTCTGTAGAGATCTCTAGAAAGTGGTATGGATGACCACTATTGGTTGATTTTCAGTTTCACTTGGCAAAATAAAGAAAATAGAAAAGAAAGAAAGAGAAAAGGGTGAATTTTAATGCATCATATATGCCTTATAAGTGGATGACTTGCATATGAAGAAAATCCCTTTGTTCTTTTTGGTTTTCGGTCCAAATCTTTGCACACATCAAGATAAAATAGTTAAAGACTTTCCCTCACAATTTGGGATAAAAAGAGTTAAATATGTAAGAGATATGAATTTTACAAAAATCCTTAAAGTGAGAGGATTAAGGAATTCAGACATTGAATGTCATAATTTTATTTCCAAAAATAGAAGATCTATTTTTGGTCCTTTTTCAAGCATGTGCATTGAGGACCGTTAGATATCAAATCCAACAGTTCTCTCTCATCTCCTAGATTTTTTTTGGGAAATTTGTGAACAAGATATGCATTCCTATTGAGGACCCATCCTCTCTCCCCTAATCGTCATCTTTCCCAAGGACCTTCCCAATCAACCCAGGGAGAGATTCTGAATCTAGGAAACCTTGGTTTTGGGTGCTTTGGAAAGTAATATCAATTATTCCCAATTTGTGGACTACTCGACAGCCATAGTCGGGAGGCCAAAGCTATAAAAGGAAAACAAATCGTGTGAGACGGGAGTGCCCCTTGCGAGGCTATGCATAACTCAGAGGATCGACCCCTACCTCAAAATCCTTAGCATAAGATCTTCGCCTCTGTACTTTCTCCTCCCTGTACTCTGCCACAGGATGAGTTGTTGTCCTCCCCATGTGAGCCATCTCCGGCGAGATTGAGAAGAATCATGGAGTCCAACAAGGTCTGGCGGAGGCACTACCACCTTTTCCCATTTTTGGGACACCCTGGAGCTCGAGGTCAACCTCCCAATTGATCGAGCCCTGGTGTTGGTTTGCAAACAAGGAGCAGGCAGAGGTTGATGATGAGGTCTCAGGAAGAATTACTCCCTTACCCCTGACACGCGGAGTTGCCAGGCCAAAAGGCGCATGGGTAGAAGAGGATTTCTTCCTTGGGTTGATGATTGAACCATGTGGAGCAAGCTTCTCTCATGGAGGAAGCCAATTTGTGGAGCCTTGATCCGCATGGAAAAGAAAAAAGAGGGCCGAAATGCTGACATGGCAGCCTTCCATTGGCCAAAGGTACTTTAACTTGTGAAATTCGTAATTAATTAGTGGTAACTCGGATGACAACATATTATATATGATTTTTGATGAGAAAAATACATAGAATCCATTTAAAATGAATCAAGGCCTAAATATTCTTGTTACTCTAGAAGTATATAAAGGTGCTACCTTTAATGGTTTTTTATTTATTTAAAACCCTATGTTTTGAAGATTAAAGGATCTAATGATGTTCTCTAACTTTTATGAGCAAAGTTTAGCCTTCTAACATAAAAATGATGACTTAGATATAATTGGATGATATTTGTTCATAATTAGCTTAATTAGGGTTCCATGATTATAAAAGTTCATTAATGGACTTAGAAATCCTAATTTTTATATTTACAAGGTTTAATTGATTTGAATGTGGAAATCAATCAAGAAGATGTGAAAATGATGTTCTTGAACTAATTTGAGGATAAAAACCCTTAATTTGAATAATTTGAGCAATTAGGGTTTTTATGTGTAACAAGTGCTTTTAGGGTTTGTTGACTTAAAAAGGGTAAAATTGGAAAATGGAAGCTTTGAAACCAAGAAACTCTAAGGAAACCCAAATAAGGCTTAAAAACCTTAGAATGGAATCCCAAGTTAGTAAAAGATGTTATGTTGCGATTATAACAATTAAGTGTTATATATATACTATTTAGGATCAAGTTTCTTGATTTATTGCTTGGTTTGGTTGATTGGACTTCTTGATTGGATTAGCTATCTTGCTTGGTTTTGAGAATGCCAAATTAGGTTTGTGGTTACACCTATGACTAATTGCTCTAGTTTTCCAGCAGTTTCTGAGGTTTTACGGATTGCTTGAAATTAAATGCTTGGACAGATTTATTTCCTACAATCTATAAAGTGACTATGACTATGACAAAGTATGCTTATCACTTGCTCGAACCCGACATACCAACTTTGGATGTTTGAATGGAAGGAAATGAAAATTCATGGCTAGGACCAAAGACCAGGCCCCATATTGGGAAGGTCAAACCAGCCCTTAGATTGGGAAGGTCATATGAGGTCAGACCAAGCCCCAGATTGGGAAGATTCCATGAGATCATATTATGCCCCAAATTGGGAAGGTCATCTTGGTCAGGCCCCAGATTGGGAAGATCAACTTGGCACCTGGGCTCCAAATTGAGAAGGTGGCCTTTTTGTCCACTACAAGGACAAGACTCTGGAAGGGTACACCAGAGGTTGAGTAAAAATGGTAGAGAGGTTATTAAGAAAACATAAATTTTGTTTTGTAACAAATAATTTATGTGGTTATGTTTATACAATTATATGCAAACTTTTGGTTTCCCCCACATACCAGTATAATTCGTTATAGTGACTGACATTTTGTTTATCGACATTTTAGGGTAATATGTAGTTATGTCTACAAGATTAATGAAAAAGCGGATGTTCAGTAAAAAGTGGCAATGAAAAGAACAAGGCTAAATAATGTTCAGATGATTATAGTTAGCTAGTTCTTTCCTTGGGTATATTTCTGAAATCTTATTTTTAAAGGTATGTGAAAAGAAAAAAAAATATCGTGCATCAAGGTTAGTTGTGGTAGAATTTATTTAATTATTTTTGATAATTTGCAAAACCATATGATCATGTTTGGGATAAAGTCTTCTTGGCCTTCCTTAATTGGGGGTTGCTGGGAGGTGGGGTTGTTATAGTCATCATATGGAATTATAAGGTTTTTACTTTATGGTGTTGTGATATTAGTTGGAATTGTTCTTAATGAAGGTTGCTCATCCATGCTAGGTTTTGAACATATGTGTAATGACTCCTCCCCCTATCAACCCCAATAAATGTGGACCAAGCGGGAAAATGCCATTATCATAATTTTGGGATCCAGGTTTAGCAAAACCAATAATAATTCAATATTCCATTGAATTGGAAAGTGTTTGATAATGTTCTAATTATAATCTCCTCATAGTTGTTACATGATATGACCAAAGGACAATAATTTTAGAAATAAGAAATAAATCTAACTATCTAATTTTAGAACTTTTCTTTTTGTCCCATCTTTTGTATGTCCATATCTTCATATATTATGAAGATTAATCTAAAACTTTGACAAACCAAAATGTGGTTAGTATATATCTACACAAAGTAATACTCACATATAGATGTAACAATGGTTTTAATCATATCAATAGTTATCATTAACTAATCAAACTTGCATTTTCTATATAACCTCCAAACCCATATTTGCCTAACCTCAATAGGTACATTCATCCCTTACTCCATCTGTGGGATTTCTGGGTTTTGGTCCATTATTGACTCATGGTGACTATCTGTCATTGGATTTGATCTCATGTACATATATAATATTGGTACTTACTTAGTGACTCATCCTTAATTTTTAGGAGTATTACCACTTTCAACTACCCCTTTAGAAATTGCACAATTGCATTTTAGGAAAGTTATTCGAATATAATGTGATACATATAGGGCCTTGTAATTTGCAGCAAATAAATAAAGAAGCAAGGAGTTTAGTTGAAATATAGAATGATACTCTACAAAATGCATGAAGCTTATAAGATCAATTACCCATAAGAACCACATACCTTTCCTTAGAGGTGAATTGCATCCAAGCAAACAGGAGCATTTTATCAACCAACAAAGAATATCAACCTATAATTAATTTTTAACATCCAAACATTACTTTTATGTTCCTAAAACTACTCCTAGATTTGAATTGGAGTCCTAAATTAGGATTTTGGGTTGGATTAGGATTACATTAGGGTTAGTCTTCCCAAACCCTAATTGTTATATATATAGGCTTTACAACTTAGGAAACCCTAATTTGACATTATGTAAACCCTACATATTAGATTAGATCAAATTATATTTTTCATAAACTTATATCAAACTTGATTCATTATGGTTAACTAAGCAAGAAATGATCATCAATTTCATGAATTTATGTTTGAATGCATTAAATACCATCAAAGTGTGTATTTCCATATACTTTTGGAATTTGAGATAGAATTAGTAAACAAAACCTATTTTATTGGATATATATATATATATGCAATATCATCTAAGCATCTGTTTACTAGAAATTTTACAAGATTAATCATTATCTGACCAATCAGGGACTTCCACTTAAGTTGGATATTCATATATCCGGGCATGACAAATCTTGATTTAAATCTCCAGAAAAATACTCATTTCCCATTACACTGTTACATTTATGTCACACATATGAGGGCATAATTGTCCAAAACCTAGGGATTGTTCCCACTCAGGACAACCGATCAAGCTTTCGCCCATGGAGTCAATCCATGGTTGACATGGTTTCTGGTGTGCAACAATCATGGTTGAGGATCTAGGGAGTTTCCCCAGTATCTGGTGAAGCCAACCGGCTAAAGCATGATAATGGAGATGGTCAAAGTGGGAGATATGTGTTTAGAATAGAAGAAAAGATGAAGAGAAAGAAGTCAAGTAATCACCTTGAACCACAATATCTTAATGCCTCAGAGAGCTTCGTAGACATCTATCACAACATTTCCACCTCTCTCCATGCATTGTGGTGACCATAAGCAAGGTCTCTATGACAATTTATAATCTTTAGACACAATGAGTAGGGAAAATGTGGTAGCGCTTCCCTCATCTCTTGTAAGGGTGCCAGTCTACCTCAGGGTGTTCTTGTGGTGTTGTTGGCCAAGCGAATTGGCTTGAACTGCCCAAGAGCATGGCAACAATGGCAATGGTTTGTCAGAGATGAGTAAAAACTTGACATGGGTGATGGAAGCACTTGATGGACAATTTGTTGTATCTTTGAGTGCATGAGGAGTTGAGAATGATAGAGGTATCCAATTTATAACATGGGATTGAGAGTAGAGGGGAGTTATTCACAACCCTAAATCTCAGAGTTCCTTGTGAGTTAGGTTCTCTTGATTCACATGACTATAATGGATATAGGGTAGTTCCAATGGAACTAGTTTGAGTGGAAATGGTAGCGAGGAGAGAGAGTTACAAGTGGAGACCAAACTCCAATCAGTGTTAGACTCAGATCAGGAGCTAGATGATAACAACCAACTGTCTGATCTTGATTCAATGACCAGATCACTTATGTAGGCCTTTAGTCATGTGGATATGGTCTGTCTCATTTGGATTAGGGTTAGGTGCATATATATTTTTAATAGTAATTATATCCAATCATCCCTAGAATTATCCAATTAATCAATTCTTTAGAAAATCCTAGAGGCTTTAGAAAACATCACTTTCTCCCAAACTTTGAGGGAAGCTTCATGATGACATTGTCTCAGCTTGTGCAAAAGTTGATAACCAAATATGAAACTTGGTTACATTTTCCTTCACTTCTATGTAATAACTTAATTTAATTATGTAGGTCACATATTAACTAATCATTTATTCAAAATTGGCAATCATCCTTATCTAGGTATTTTTCCAAGTTGGGTTAAAGTTGGGGCCCAAAAAAGATCATTAGTTTTCCTCATCTTTGTATCCAAGTAACTTAGTATTATTATTTATTAGTCATCCATTTATTTGAAATTATTAAAATCTTCTAGATTATTAAGATTTCTTTTATATCCTCATCACACAAAACATACAAAATCATTTCTATTTGGAGAAGTCATGTACATAACTCAGAATTGTATAAACAAAGCATGGAAATTTAGGGCTTTCCAGTACAACCCTCTTAATATATTATTTGCATCCGCATTAGTACACAAAAATTCAGGTTGTAACGATATGTTTGCCTAATTCTTAGAAATAGCATGCCTTTTGTGTGTTGAACTGAAATTTTGAGGGTTGTCTTGTGACTACCTTATAAATATATACCCAAAAATTAGGTGATTATATGGTTACTGTGTGGACTTAGTCTTGTTATGTATTTTTATGATGAATGCTGCTTGTGGTGTCCTAAAATGATGTCTTCGGTCTCAGTATGGATACTGATGATACATGAATCCCTATTGGATGGTTTAAGATATTTTTTGACACATCAATATATGTTTGATAGTTTCTATGCTTGATTTAATTTATATGGCATATATATGTCATGTGTATAACTTGACTAATGTAGTATAAAAATGATTTAAGCAGACTATTTAATCAAATGTAACCATAACTATGTAGTGTCCTATGACCGTACAACTATCACAGTGGAAAAACTTGTTGGATAATGAAATGAGTAATCCTTGTAGTGATTCAAACTATGAGAAGGAGCTTAGAGTCATATACTATTGAGTATACACAAGTGTGGGAGTATATATCTCCATCATCCCAATTTCAAGGTTGTTGACAGAGTCTGAAGTCAAGTCTCGAATATGATGTGATAGAGAGTGACTATGGATATTAGTTTAATTTTAAGGGTTACATATATGATTGTACTCAAATAATAAGATATATAATCCAGTTGTATAGTATAAGTGTTAGAATTTACTTGGTGAATCGTATTGGATTATTATTGATTTTCCATGTTTGAAATTTACCTAATGATTTAAAATTTAATCTGCAGTTGCTCAATTATATTTGTACCTATTGTTGTTTATTGGGAATATCTAATAAGTGGTTCTACTCGTTAAAATACTTGTTTTAAGATATAATTACATAATAACTTGTGAGCAATAAATGTTATCATTAGTTATATCGTATTATTGGGATGTAAGATCTTACCCCCGTGGTTTTCCACATCTTTTAGGTAGCCAACAAGGTGATTAGACCTTTGATGAAGAACAACCTCGTCTTGGAGTTTAGTAGATCTTGGAGATTGGTGTTATTTTGGTTAGAATCCTAGAGTCGTTCCTATACTCCTAGGTTCTGATAGGTGAATTTGATACGATGTATGACACGACTTTACCGTGCGTATAACGCAAGTGTACACGTCAATGTAATATAGGCCTTGTGAGGCCCGAGTCAAACATAGGGAAACGTGATTTTTGGTAGACTACTACTAACTACTCATGATCGGCTAAACCGATTGTAAAAGTTTGGAAGTTGTTTTGAAAAAGAAAAATAAAAACAAAAGAAAAAAAGCAATCGATTAAATGGTTGGTTTAATCAATTCAAAATAAATCTCTAGGATTGGGGTTTCACCGCGGGTTCTCGTTGTACTAATTCCTTCACAATTATCACAACTTTTCTCCCTTTCTGGATAGTGGTATGTATCCAGAATTTCTCACTTCCGCGATACAATTCACTACCTTAATCTAAGTCAGTTCCACGCCAGTAGTAACCTATGCCCTAGACTAGGTGCATGAAAAACATGTCTCTGGGTTCCCACCATTAACCATACATCACCTTTCCCAAAGGATTTATTAGTTAATGTGATTATCGCCTCTTTTCATCTGTTAATTTTTCATCAAAAGCAATTAAAGATATTAGATTACCATTATGGTGATCAAGCATAATGATAGCAATGGACGAAACGATATCATACCATGGATTTGAGGGATAAATTATGATAAACTATGTAAGAAAAGTCATACAACAATTGCCCGGGCTACTCCCGGTCCTAGAGACAAAGAAGATTAGCCCCGCATGTTCATCCCAATGCAAAACACCATAAAGGAAAGAGAAAACATGGAGAAAATGTGGATGGAGATGATGTAACCTCTGAACGGAGAAGAATCGGGTGATCCTCGATGCGGAATGAGCGTTCTGCAGCCTTCCGACGGTGGAAAACTCCATATGTGTCTCTAGAATCTCCTGGGGCGTAGCTCTCAGTTCCATTCTTTTCTCTCTCCTCCTTTGGGACTTGTGTAATGGAATAGAACGTACATGATGGCTTTGGGCCATCTTTTCTTAGGTATAGGTACCACTTACGGCCACCAAAAGAACACAACCATCTGATTGAAGTCGTACTGGATAAAACTCTGATCCGACGGCGTCGATACCATCGACGGGGTGTCAATGGTATCGACACCTTAGGGTACTGATACTTTCTTCAATTTCTAGGAGCCACCTGAAGGCTTGTTGATACCATCAACCGTTCCCATCGATGGTATCGATGGAGTGATATTTGGCTCACTGTAGGACTTTTGAGACCATCGACAAAGTGTCGATGGTATCGAACTATCTGCTTCCTCTCCGGCTCTATCATTGTTGCTCTGTCGATTCTATCGATGGGTCCAGAATTGTGAATTGCCTGAAAATGAGAGAAAAACACAAATCAAATCTGAGAAATATGATAATCTATACAAAACAATGTAAAATAAGATGAATTTGATGCAGGCAAGGATAATAGGCTAAAGGAGTTGAATCATGCAATATTAACCACAAATATAGCCAATAAGAGCATAAAACGAGTGTAAAACTAGCCTATAAAAGCGACTCAAAACCCCTGCATCAAACTCCCCCAAGCGTGAACTTTGCTCGTCCTCGAGCAACCAAACTATAGAATAAAATTGTGAGGGTCAACTAAAGAACATAATCACATAAAAGACATCACAATATGATTCCCACCTGCAAGGCCCATGCCGGTTCTCACTAACCATGGAACGATAACTACCCTAAAGGTGACAATGATCATCCATGAGAAATGTCCACCCCGTAATGAATGAACACAATCAAATAAAGTAGATAATATAATAAATTCCTCCGGTTCATGCATGGTGCATCTTGCGATCTCCTATCTACATTGCTCACATCCTAACTACCATCTACAATGGAAGCAAATCTCTTGATATACAAGAATGAGGAGATAATCATGGGTGGCCTACCATTTTGAGCAATGGGTGGATGGAATGGGTGGCTGTGAAAGAACAAAAAGCACAAAATAGTTTAACATGCAAGAACAACAAAAATGACCTAAATGATGAATATGCATATGAAAATGACCTAATGCCTACATTTTAGGTGGAATGATGTATGCTCTACTATTCCGTCTCAATGTGAGATAGAATGTCTACAAAACAACATCATGTGTTTATTCTTCCTAGTATGCAGATGAAACAAGTTCCTTCCTCCCTCTAATCTCTACTTATTTTTTCTTTTCTTTTCTTTTCTTTTTCAAATTTTTTCAAGCCCTAATTTCCTCAATTGACTACGGAAATATTTACAAAACATAGTTTTTTTTCGAGCTTATTTCCACAACTGCTACAATTGATGCATTACAATCTACTTTCAGAGAGTATAGAACAAGTTACCCGCTTTTCTTATTTTGTAGAAGAAATCAGGCACATAATGTCTTATATGATCAAAAATATGCAAAGTGCAACTACATGAAAGTAATTATGGAACTACAATGGCATGCACTCTAGAATGTGTGCATGCATAAATGATCTACAAAAAATTTTATTTTTCATTTTTAATGCAAAATCTAGCTACAATGCAATCCTATCTAAATGACATGCAATGAAGAGATGAAAAATTGTAGTGTGCTCCCAGTTCTTTTTGGTGGAGTGTGAATGAAGTAAGGTGGATATATCATAAGACTAAATGATAGAACCATTGGAAAAAATTGTAAGTCTCTCCTTAATGACATTTGCATAGGGTAACTAAGAGGTTTCTCTTTCTCACTTCAAATTAAAGTCCCATTACCGTTTGGTCAGTTAAACCTCAACATCCATATATGTCCTCATTTCTTGAACCATAAGGATATACAGTTATGATCATATGTTTTAAAGTTGACCTACCCAATTATTTTCATAAGTTATGTGCTCAATTTCAAACAATTCACACTTCAGCCCCATATGAAAAACATTAAGATGACACACTTACATTAGACACCCACATATTACACTAGACAGAAAGTGGGACCTAAAAAACCGTAAATAAAACAATTTACAAAACTAGAAGAAAAATTGCAAAAAGCTAAGAAAAATGCTCAAACAGAAGAAAATAAAATAAAACTAAGATAGAAACGGTTCCATCTCTCCCCCCCCAAGCTTGAATTTGACTATGGCCTCATAGTCAAGAACAAACTCAGAAGGTGGAACAGTAATGCCCTGATACTGCTGAGGTGGTGGGTCCGGCGGGTACTGCTGGGTATTGGGGTTCCACTCTGGATACTGCCCCTAAACGTTGTGATCATAGGGTGGCATGGGCGGTGGTTGTGGATATCCCCCAAAGTAATCTCTACTCCAGTAATGATCATAGAAAGGCTACTATTGTTGCTCGATCCTGCCCAACCTGTCGTAGACCTGCTACTGTTTGGCGAAGAGTTGGCACTCGTTCTCAAAGATCGCTTGTTGATTTTCATAGAGCCTATTCTACGTATCCTGGATCCTTGCAAAAGTTGTCTGATGTAACTGCAACATTGTCTGTTGGGACTCCTGGATCGACTGGAGCATGGTATACATCCCCTGTATTGAATAGCGGTCATCTCCATCATGGGAGGGCTGTGGAGGCTGTGGCTGGGAAGAAGAGGATGCTCCATAGTTTTGTGGATGCTTTCTCAGAGCAACTCGTCGTCGAAGAGGAATAGTGGCTTCCTCCTCCACTTCTTCATCATTGTCGCCTTCCGGAGCCACTGCCCCTGAGTTGCTTCTTCTTCTTCCTCATCATCAACATCAATGATCAGCCACCTATAGCTCTGGCCTAGTCTGATGTTGAAGGCAGGGTCGAGAAATTGCACCCTTTGGAACACACCTCGCACATGACATGTGGCATAGGCGATGCCATGTCAGACTTCAAGGAGGCCGGAGTTGACAAAGTGAGAGAGGTTGAGCGTGTTCCGACTCTTTATCTTGTCGAACCCAGAACGATCAAGCACCAAGTGTGTGGTAAGATGAGTAATAAGGCCTCCAAAGTAGATTGGAGCCCAGTGAGAAACATTATTCTTTACCGCCATCATGTGTGTGGAAAGGAAAGCTCCAAAATTGATAGGTTTCCTCTCTAACATACAATGGAGGAAGAAGAGATCCATCTCCTTTAACTTGCTCTGAGACAACTTGGACCTTGCAAAGAATGACTTGGAAATTATCCAGTGAAGAATCTGAATAAAAGGATGCTCAAAATCAGCTACAGCAGTGTGGTGCCAGCTGATAGAATACCCCTCGAGTATGGTGACCATCTTTGCATACATCGCTTCATAATCAACATTCTATGGTGGCTGACGCAGTTCGTTATGGGCCCACCAATAAATAGCATCGAACTCACGGAGGGTAAGATTGTAGTCCCAATTATTGAGGCGGAAAGACACACACCCCTCCTTCCATGTTATCCGCGCCGGAATTAATTCATTGAGAATGACACAAATATCGAGTAATGTCGGGGACTCGATTACAATTTCCTTGTAGGTAGGCCATCCACTGAAGAATGAATGACCGTCGGCGTGGTCATGGCAAAACTCAGGGGATTCACCCAATTGTCCCTGCAGCACATAGGCCATATTGTCCCCAAAACCCAGATCCTTGATAAACTCACGATCACCATACTGGGTTGGCTCAATCGGCCGCTTCCATAACTCTTCATAAACCTTCTTGACCTCCGGCGATGGATGGACTAGCCTCGAGTAAGAGACTAATCCTTTCTGCGGAGCGGGTAGTGCAGGTGGTGCAACCCTAGATGATGACGCTCCCGATCTCACCATGGTTACACGACAACGAGTGAGGAAAAGAAAAGAGAAAGGAGATCGGAGAAGACGTTCAGGGCACTCAAAGAAGATTGAGATCCACAAAGCCGAAGAAGATGCTCAAAGATGATCGGCGGTGGTGATCTTGGTTGCTCTTAGGCACCTAGGGATGCTAAGACTCGGATGTGGATGATAGGAAATGAGATTTTGTGATTGGAATGAAGATTTGCCCTCCTTTTTATAAGGGATGGCTGGGTCTACTATAAGGGCATCGATACCATCGACAGTCCCATCGATGGTATCAACGACTGTTGGAATCTGCCCTTTTCTGCAATCGATGGTTGTTGATGGCTCGATGTGGGGATCCTGATCGGCCTCGTGTCGATGGTAGTTATAGGGTGTCGATACCATCGACGCAGTCCATAGATAGGCATTGTGGACCACTCGATGAAGACCTTAGATCACTGACGTGTCGTCAATACTGTTGACCCATGTGTCGATAGTATCAAAACCTATATGTTCCTTTGATCCTCGCGAAGTGTGACCAAGTCAATGTCATTGTAGACATGTCGATACCATCGACCAGTGTGTCGATGGTATTGAAATAACTGAGACAATCCATCTGAAAATCTCCAGAAAACTCGCTCCCATCGATGACGAGTCGATACAATCGACGTTGGATCCTTTTTCGCCTGTTCTATTTTCGATACCATCGACGAGGCTGTCGATGGCATTGACGGAATGAAATTTCAGTAGACTTGTCGGCTATTCAAAATTTGATACCATCAACCCAGATGTCGATGGTATCGACCGTTCCCTGGCCTGCACACTCAACAAACACATTAATGTATCATTTTTAAAGACTAAGTGCTAAATTAATGAAAACTACCTAGGAAGGTGAAAAATTCAAAGAAACAAACATGTACACTACCAAGGTTGGGTTGCCTCCCAACAAGCACCCTTCTTTAACGTCTAGACTAGACGACACGGGTACCTTAATTTGGGTTGTCAAGGGAGGTCTCTAATGATTCATTTGGCAATTTAAATTCAACTCTGTCATTACCAATCCCCAACGTCAAGTAGCCTCGCCCAATGGTAGTGATTACATTAGTCGTATCTTGGAACGACCTTCCTAATAAAATCTCACATTCTTCCAGCTCATGCATGTCCATTACTACAAAGTCAACAGGGAATATGAATTTGCCAACTTTGACTAACACATCCTCGCATATACCTTGTGGCTTTACAATGTATCCATCTGCCAAGTCGATTGTCATGGACGTTTGTTTTGGTGTCTTCAATCCCAACTTTTGAAAAGTGGCAAGTGGCATAAGATTAATGCCTGCTCCTGAGTCACACTGTGCCTTTGGAAACTGTAGACTACCTATGGAACATGGAATGTAGAAACATCCTGGATCGTTCCTTTTCTTTGGCAGCCTTCCTTTAATTATAGAACTCACTGTTTCATCAACACATACAACATCTGTATCTTTGATCTGTTGTTTCTTGTTAATAGCGTCTTTCATGAATCTTCCGTATGAAGGAATTTTCTCTATAGCTTCCACCAATGGAATGTTGATGTGGAGCTTTCGAAAGATCTTAAGAAATTTCTTGAAGTGCCTTTGTTCTTTCCTCAGCTTCAGACTATCCGGGAATGACACAATTGGCTCTTTGATGCGCTTGGGCAGTGGAATATTTGTAACTTTAGTGGTCTCCTCCCCTAAGATTGATTCAACGCCACTGTCTAGGATCAGACTCAGTACATCATCCATGGGTGGCATGACTTGTGGCTGCTTCTCCGTATTGCTAGTGGCTACTCCACTATGAAGTATAGCTTTCACCTTCTCTTTCGGCATAGGAGTCTCATCAACAATCTGAGATGTGGGTACAGTAGTGGTGGAATCTTGGAGTGATTTGAATGGCATCCTACATCCTCCTGGAAATCCATACAAACTATGAGGGTATGGAACTTTGGGTTTATCCTCCAAGTCTATATGTATGGTACTCTGCTCATTTACCTCCTCAACAGGAAGCTCTGATGCTTTGCAGACTGAAATATATTTAACCTGTTGATGTGGCTGAGCGGGCTCTGCATTCCCAGCTGATTTGTGTTGAATGATTTGCTTCATCGTAGCCACCTCAGTTGAAATTTGGGTCATGGTTATCTCTAGAGTCCTCAGTTGTGCACCATGACTCTGTAGAGTCAACCCAAATGGATTCATAAACTCTCCTTGTGACTTAATTTGCTTGTTGAATGTGCTCATCAACTCTTGATTTTTATTTATTACTTGGTTGAGCAACTCATTGCTCTTGTCTTCTGCACTAAGATGTGGTTTGGCATCCAAATCTTGTAGAAAGTTATTGGGATCCTTCCATGAGAACTTCTTATCCTTCCTCCAAGAGTAATCATTATTCATGTACCCTTGTTGTTGGCGCATAAATTTGACCTGTGCCTCATCATCAGATCCTACATCCTCTTTTGCTAGCAATCTCTTTGCTATCAGGTCCATCTTCTCATTTAGCTCTTTAATTGCCTTTGATTCCCCTACAACTCTAACATGTTCCGGTGCATCTCTATTACCCCACGACTGCTTCTTGGCCATGTTCTTCAAGATCTCCCAACACCTTGTACCTGTGTTGTTCAAGAAGAATCCTGAGCCCGTTGAATCTAAGTTGCTTTTGGCATGCTCATTGAGAGCAAAGTAGACAATTTTAACTTGCTTGTCCTTGTCCAGCCCATGATGTGGGCACTTCCTTAGCATGATCTGAAAGCACTCCCATGTCTCTAAATAAGTCTCACCGACCTTTTGACAGAATTTATGGATCTTTCTCATGAGGTCATTCATCTTCTCGAGTGGGAAGAATCTCTCGAAGAAGACCTCTACCATTTGGTCCCATGTCTCAATGCACTCGTCATCGAGATTGTGCAGCCATTCATGTGCATTTCCCATAAGAGAACTGGGGAAAAGCTTTAAATAGAGTCTTCTTGTGGGAACCTATCAATCTTTATCATATCATAGTTTTCCACAATTGTGCTGATGTGGGCCACCGAATCTTCATTATTTAGCCCATGAAATGCATTAGACTTGACCAGGTTTATCAGTGTCGTATCAATCTTGTATGTAGGAATGTTGATCTCCTACTTTTTTATCGGCCCCTTAGACGCGGATGAGGAAGAAGCCTTAATCTTCACCCATATTATCTGTTCCTCAGCCATTACTTCAGGTTCAGAATCTGTGTCTAAGACTTCAGGTTGGTTGTGGATATGCTCCTCCTCATCACCCGATCCCAAAGGAGGAATCTCAGATGTCGACTATGCGTAGTCCGTACTATGCGTCTTCACCATGCACTAGTACCTGAAATATGAAAAATTGATTAAGTACGGTGCTTGACGAATAAAGAATTTGAAAGATAGACAATTTACTCTCAATTATTAAAATTATTAAAAGTGGCCTATAGTGGCCTCTTGTAGCACTCGTAGTGTCAAAAATTGTCGTTTCCCCGGTAACATCGCCAATAACTTGACACGACTTTACCGTGTGTATAACCCAAGTGTACGCATCAATGTAATATAGGCCTTGTGAGGCCCGAGTCAAACATAGGGAAACATGATTTTTGGTAGACTACTACTAACTACTTGCGATTAACTAAATCAATTGTAAAAGTTTGGAAGTTTTTTTGAAAAAGAAAAATAAAAACTAAAGACAACAAAGTAATTGATTAAATGGTTGGTTTAATCAATTCAAAAGAAATCTATAGGATTTTGGTTTCACCGTGGGTTCTCATTGTACTAATTCCTTCACAATTATCACAACTCGTCTCCCTTTCTGGATAGTGGTCTGTAGCCAGAATTGCTCACTTTCACGATATAATTTACTACCTTAATCTAAGTTGGTTCCATGCCAGTAGTAACCTATGCCCTAGACTAGGTGCATGAAAAACATATCTCTGGGTTCCCACCATTAACCGTGCATCACCTTTTCCAAAGGATTTATTAGTTAATGTGATTATCGCCTCTTTTCAACCGTTAATTCTTCGTCAAAAGCAATTAAAGGTATTAGATTACCATTATGGTGATCAAACACAATGATAGCAATGGAGGAAACGATATCATACCACATATTTGAGGGATAAATTATGATAAACTATGTAAGAAGAGTCATACAACGATTGCCCGAGCTACTCCCAGTCCTAGAGACAAAGCGGATTAGCCTCGTATATTCATCTCAATGCAAAACACCATAAAGGAAAAAGACAATATGGAGAAAATGTGGATGGAGATGATGTAACCCCTGAACGGAGAAGAATCGGGTGATCCTCGGCGCGGAATGAGTGTTTTGCAGCCTTCCGGCGGTAGAAAACTCCATCTGCATCTCTGGAATCTCCTGGGGCATAGCTCTCAGCTCTGTTCTTCTCTCTCTCCTCCTTCGGGACTTGTATAATGGAATACAACGTGCATGACGGTTTTGGGCTGTCTTTTCCTAGGTATAGGTACCACTTACGACCGCCAAAAGAATGCAGTCGTCTGATTGAAGTCGTGCTAGACAAAACTCTGATCTGAAGGCGTCGATACCATCTACGGGGTGTCGATACTTAGGGTATCGATGCTTTCTTCAATTTCTGGGAGCCGCCTGAAGCCTTCTCGATACCATCGACCGTTCCCGATGATGGTATCGACATGGTGATATTTGGCTCATTGTTGGACTTTCGAGACCATCGACAAAGTGTCGATGGTATCGAACTATTTGCTTCCTCTCCGGCTCTATCACTGTTTCTCTATCGATGCTATCAACAGACCGTCGATGGTATCGACGGGTCTAGAATTGTGAATGGCCTAAAAATGAGAGAAAAACACAAATTAAATCCGAGAAATATGATACTCTATACAAAACAATGTAAAACAAGATGAATTTGATGCAGGCAAGGATAATAGGCTAAAGGAGTTGAATCATGTGATATTAACCACAAATATGACTAATAAGCGCATAAAACGAGTGTAAAACTAGCCTATAAAAGTGACTCAAAACCCCTACATCAATGTATCTCGACTAATGGGTTTTGTATGAATGCTTTGCATTATGTATGTAATGTAATTATCCAAGAAAGATACTTTCTGTATATGAGTTTTGGTAGAGGCCACGAAACCTTTGTACATAACATGAATATATGTGAAGTCTGAGCCTTTATGGAATTGTTTACATGGAAATATTCAGAATATTTATTTGGCTTTTATTCCATGCCTTTTTCATAATGATAGTTGATTAGAATTAGTTAGTGTGTTTGTTTGGAGTAATCCCAATATAGATGATGGGTTGTTACAGTTTTGTTTAAGCAAACCTAATAAACTAGAATGTTGTTGCAAAATGTAGAACATGACCATATTACTGGTAAGATTGTGCTATAGTAGATCATTTTCACTATGCCACCACCATATTCTCTTGTAAATTGCTTTCATGACTCAGATGTTAGTCCTAATTTTTTCAATTTAGATGTGTCACTATAAAAATTGGATTGTGAGTTACTTCTGATGACATGTATATTGAATATAAGAAAAGATGGTTGCTTTATTACTACATAAACATGACAATAGTGAATTAAATGCACACTACCCTGTATGAAACCTTACATGGTCATTCTATTTTTAATATTTTACATTGATAATTATTATATGAAACTTTCCATGTTGATAGCATCATGTTTGGCATTTTTTTATCCACCAACTAGCACATGGAAGATATGGTGTTTATCCTAATAATGCACACAATTATATCCTCAAATAACAAACATGAGATATGAAACTTCTATGTTCACTAGTACATAACCGGCCTTTAGTGTCAGTTATTTAAGGCCTTTAGTGTCGATTTTTAAGCGACACCTATGTGGGCGCCGCTAAAAGCCCAACCGTTATGTGTCAGTTCTCAAACTGACGCCACAACCTTCGTGCACCACCGAAAATGTGCCGAAAACACGCCAGCAGGGGGTATAGGCGTCGGTTATCATCTTAGAAACCGATGCCATCTCACCCGGGCCAGCACGGCCGTGGTGTCTGGCCTCATTAGGGAAATCGACGTCGGTTACTAGTATGGCAACTGACACTATAACCATATATCGTCAGTTTTATACAGATATCCGACACCTATTTTATGTCTGGTCTGCTACCACGGCCGTGTTGTCCAGCACGGCCATGGTGTCTGGCCTCATTAGGGAAATCGACGTCGGTTACTAGTATGGCAACCGACACTGTAACTGTATGTCGTCGATTTTATACATATAACCGACGCCTATTGTAACATCCCTGACCTGGGTTATACTTTAACCCTAGGTGTTTTGATTAAGAAATATGATTAAATGCTTAATCTCATCTTGTGAAAAGTAATTAGGCCTCAAGAGGAACTTATGTTGCAATTCTAGTCCTGTTTGAATAATGTTGAAGCAATGTTTGCTTGTTTTGGACTAAAGTGCAAATTAACCAAGTTGAGGGGTTTAAGTGCAAATTGTGAATGATAATATGTTCCTCATGTGTTGAAGCATCATGAGAGTGAAAATGATGCTGAGTTATGGCTTATGGAATCCTGAATACCAAGAAAGAGCTGATAAAGCAATGTATGTGCATGAAAACCTAGTTTTGGTGTAATGTGCAAATTACCCAAAACCTAGGGTGAAATATGTAATTTACCACTTAAATAAGGTCCCTAATGTTTATTGGCACCATATAGAGAAAATAAAATGAGAGGGGCGCCTCATTTGAATTAAGTTGGAGGATAGAGAAGCTTGATATTAAAATAATCAAGATTTAATCCTAATTGAAACCCTAATTCGATTTAGGGCAAAAATAAATGTATTAATTAAAGGGCCTTAAAAAAATTAAAATGGTGGAATTCAGATGTTTGTGTGACGTCCTTTATCTTTGCAAGGACCACGAAAATATCCAAGGGAGTGGATAACTCACACAATTTTTATAAGAAAAAGAAATATCCACTCACATATGGATATTAATATAATATGATTTAAGGTGCTTGATTTGCTTTTCTTTAAATCATGGATAATTGAGAGGGATAAGAGGCAAACAAGAAATCCTCGTCCCTAAGGAAGATGATGGGGAAGAGGGCGGCCACATTTTTGGGATTAATTGGATTTTTACAAAGCATATTCTCTCTCATTGAATTTTTATAAAAAGACCTTTTACAATCCAAATGAAAGGCTTTTTTGACCCCACTTCTTCTCCTTGCTTGGGAAACGATTAAGGGAGCTTGGGAGGATCTGTAGAATGACCCCCAACCTGTTGGTAAGGTTCTTGATCCATTTCACCTTGATTCCATGGTGGAAATCGAAAATAAATTATGGATTTCTTCCTATTTCGATCTCCTCTTCAATTCTAACCATTCCTTTTCACTCAAACCTTGAGGACGAGCCTTGGAATGGTGATAGGAGTTGCATCCACCATTGTTGCCATGGACATGGATCTTTGGATCTCATTTGGAGGCGGGTTTTATAACTTGAACCCTTGATTTTGTTATTGCATTCAATTCCTTATCAAATAATGATCATTTCCATAATTGCAATAATTGATTTGGTTGATTGATGCAATCACCATGGAAACCACAGCAGGTTTCGTGAGTTTAGATGTTGAAGATGATACGCACACACGTCTACAAATATCTAAGGCAAATGGTCTTGTTTGAGTTACTCAGACGGTTTACCAAACCGTTTGGGAGCAAACGGTTACAAACTGTTTAGAAGCAAACGGTTTCACCAAACGGCATGAGACCAAACGATTTCAGACCGTTTGGTGGAGTTGACCAAGGTTGACCATTTGGAGATCTGTTGAAAATGATCTAGTTTAATGACCCACCAATTATGATTGGTTAGTTCCATTGCAATGAAGTTCAAGCCTGCTATGAAAATCATGATATTGGATCAAAATCTTATAAATTACCATAAAATCAATAAAATATAAATTCAAGCTAGTCCTAATAATGATGGAAATAAATACACAAATATACTAAAAATGTAACCAAAACTAGGATGAATATGAATTCATTAGATGGATGCACTTCCCAACAATGGTGAAACAAATAATAGATGTTTCTAGAAAGAGATTCTCAACTCTATTCCAAACTAGAAAGTTATAACCAGTTGTCACCTCTCTGATGGTAAAAGAGTTTTCTGCACCAATAGACCAACATAGATACAATATACAAAGGCATATAATTTAGAATGAAAAAGTTCTATATGACATGTCATAATTCAGGGGTTGACCACTCCTTCCAGCTGACTCATGACTTATAATTGAGTTGTTGTCTATTGGCATCCTCATTCCCAACCCCTATTTTCTGGTCCAGATGACCCTTCATATAAGGTATGACGATGTCCTCTTCCACAACTTATACTATATTGTTATTGTAAGCCCTACTGGATATGTCTCAATTGCTACATAACCTCTTATTTTATCATGGGGTAAAACCACTTCACATACCCAACTTGGACACACTTGTAGAAGGTTCTCATATCTTACTACATCCCAGACAGCTGTATCATAGATATTGAACTAGCATTGTTACCACTGGTTGGTGTAATAGTAATTCCTCTTCCTTTTCTAGTAGACCATTGGGACTGTGTTTGGGTCTTTGGATAAAAAATTGTCAACCTTTTTTAGTTGTTGTTGTTGATATTGTTACTATTGTGGTGTAGACATCATCTACTTATTATATGTTACACCCCGATCTCACAATTACCATTAATCATGAGATTAGGGCATAAAATTGAGGATTTAATGTAATACAAAGATCACCCTTAACTTTTTCTTCTTTTTTAAAATCTTTGTTTTGTCGCATTGAACCACATAAACTTACTTTACAAGGGAATCTAAACATTGATTTATCTAATCTGATTTCAACAGTAAAAATGCATGTATGAACATTCATTATGTTTATCATACTTTTAAGCACATAAGTCTTTCTAATTCGCATATATTGCTAAAAGAGGAATAATGTTAAACATCATCATTTACAACTCTCTCTTATTTCTTTACAAGGACTTGGAGTGACAAGGGCCGACTAAACTTAACTATACTCAGACTTAACTCTTGTGGAAGATCTACTCTGATGCAATGATATCTTCTTCAAGTCCATGTGATTTCCTTAAAAAATTTTGAGTAGAGGGGTGAGCCTACTCGCTCAGTGAATGAGTACTTCAAAGAAATAGTCTAAAGCATTGATATAATTACATATATATTTTTGAGAAATTGATATCAATTATAATAGCAGTAAGATTTAAAGAGTCTAATAATTGACAATAATAAATATGGAAGGATACTCTAAATATCTATAAGAGTGATTCAATATATGAAATGATTGATTGATCATAAAGATAACTAATAATTCTAAAACATACAAAGAATAATTGAATAACTGTACACACTTGCTTGACCTCTCATTCATTTTATTATGCCCTGATCATATATAGTGTACTCAACATATGAAGACTCATAGTGCACTATGATCACACCGTACAAGACTTAGCGGACACACCCAGGAAATGCTAAGTCTGACTACTCTCCTGGTCTACAATAGGGAAATGGCTCTCTGACCTAAACTGGACTCCTCCTCTAACCTGAGCACACAGGAAAAGAGTCAAGCCACCTCATGGCTTTTCTATACTCTAGTTCCACCAGGACTTCTGGTTGATGTTGGACACTACAAACTATAATTTAAGGAGACTTACACTAGGGCTTCATCCCCCATGCCACCTGATAGCACGTTCTGACCCCTGTGTACTGGACGCTGCCAGGGTTAGGTCATTTAACCCCTAAGTCGCAGACCTCACATAGAGGTTCTACGGTGTTTAGGGCTCCTAAGTCTATTTTATTATTCCTAGAAAGATCTTTCTACATTGTACCCTTCTCTTACTTATACTTGACTCTGATATCTCTATGGTGCTGCATCTACTTATTTGAAGTTATAATACTACATGTATATCATTCTAAAATTGGCAGAGCAGTATATTCAAAACACTGTAATATATTGAATAATCAACATACTATACATGTAGGCAGACTAAAATTCTTAAATAAATAGATTTCATGTCCACTTGGCACATACACACTAGAATCGTGCATATCAACCCAAATCTTGAGTTGTGCTTCTCATAAATCAATTAAGAGTTAATTACTTATCATGACAAGAATTATTAATAATAACTGAGAACATTGATATCACAATACTTGATTCATTGAACACCCTACCCTTAGGGTTTCCTTTAATCACCACAAATGCTACAAAGAAAGGTGTAATATATCTATCACGTACTTTTCAAATATTTAAAACACATGATATCTGGGATCTCAATCCCTTATCACATTACTGGGAATTCTCATCCCTTCACATCATTAACATGTTTACTCGATCTGGGTATTCAAACCCTTAGATCATCACATTGCATTGTTACCTCTGTAACAGGTAACCATTACCTCTAGGTCCTTAGACCAAGATATTCATTTCACTGGTTGTACAAGTATTCTCATGACTCACAAGGCCATCACACATCTTGTCACCTCTCACTAGGAAACAACTTATTCACATGGCTCCCATAAAGATTTGATGCGACATAAGCATTCATTGAATAAAGACTACTATCAACAAATCATATAAAATCAATATATGTATGAAACTTTGGAACTGAGTTGAATTTGGGTTTCCATGCCATTCACTAGTATATCATGCATCAATAATAAAATTTAATAAATAAATTCTATTATGTCAAGAAAATCCCTTCAAATGGATTTCATGATATCTATTCACAAATATCCAACTTTCTTCACATCTAGGGTTTCACCCTCTTTAATGAGATATCAAACAAACACTATTCACTTTGAATGAAATCCAAGATAGTATCTGACATATCTGTACTATGAATTTAGATAAACAATCATTCATAACCAAGGGGATCTAGATAAGGAATTTTCTCTATTTACTTATACAACAAATTTTAGTCATAGACAAATTCCCTATATTTTAGTTTACTCTTATAACCTCTTTGAATACTTAGGGAACTCTCATTAGGGTGTATTGTATACATTTTTAATATGATTTTATCATCTGAACTTCATCCAAATAGAGGAATAATCCATTTGATATCATTTTGCAACAACTTAGAACAAATAGACAATTTAGGGTTTGTAGTCGCATACTAGCAATTAAAGATTATGGATGAATTAATGAATTTTTGTGCAATATACTGTTTAAAGGAAGTTCCCACTCCCCCTAAAGTGTGAAAACACCTTAAAAATGTATCCCATATCTGAAAATCTCGAATCCATATCAAATCCCTAGCAATTCACCCAATTCTCTTCCTTTCAACTCGATAACCCTAAAAATGAGGGATTATGAAGAAATAGTGAGAAAAGGGGAAGTTTTGATACCATTTTGGATCAAATTAGAGGAGGGACGAAATTTTTACATGTGAGAGAAGATTCACCATGAAACTATATCCAAAGAAGCTAAACTTACATGATTTCATCATTCCTCAGACCGCAAACCCCTAGGTCAGCATCTCCATCATTTTCTCCTCTCAAACCCTAACTCTCTCTCTCTCTCTAGGATTTTCTTTCTCTAGATTGAATCACGAATTATGAGAGATCCTTGTGTGTTAGGTTGACCATATAGAGAAATTAAGCTTCTTGGGTTAATTTCACATTGACCCCTTACTAAACTTTTTCTTATTTCAGCAGATTTTTCTGTCAAAAATATGTTTCTGTGAATTCATGTATTTTGGAGATCAAACTTCTCAACAAATTATGAAAATTTAGCATGCTGTGTATAATTGAGTTACAAATATTTAGTTAAAATTTGAGATCATTACAAGCTTCCATTATATAAATAAAAACCTAATAGTGCACTACTATCCAAAATTCTATAGAAATGTCAGTTATCTGATAAGGTCTAAACACATCCAAAAATTATGAAAATTTTACATGATTGAGTTTCAGATCTTTAGTTAAAATTTCAGATCATTTGGAGTTATCAATAAATAAATAAAAATAAAACACTACCCTACTAAAAAGCACTCTATCAACATTTTGGTCAAAGTATAGTTTGACTGAGAACCACATTCAAAGAACACTCAAATATTCTAAAATTTTTCTTCAATATGCATGATTAAGTTATCCATATCATAGAAAAAATTCAATTAAATACAAAATTTGTATAAAATATGAAAAAACATTTACCACACTGCTATCCTGATCAAATTCCATACTCATGTACCATTAAAACCCTAATTTCAGCTAACTAGGGTTTATATTTCTCAAACCCTAATTTCTCAAACAATAGAACACTTACCATTCTTATTAGGTTTAAAACATCATAATTGAATTATCATCATTAATTAGATTTAAGCAATGATAAATCCAATTAAGCATATAATCATCCAGGTAAACCCTAGTTTACCAATTAAGCTCAGATGCGGTCATAACATTATATCTCCCTGACTACTATCCTTGTGACTGAGTATCTTTTTGTCTTGCGTTAACATCCCACAAGTTCATTGATGCCCTCTCTATCCTCCACACTCCTTCTATAAAGGGGAAAAGTTCTCACACATCTCCAAAGCAAACTCCACATGTGCTATTTCATCATTCAAACCCTTCTCAAAACTCCTTACCTTATCCTTCTATGTTACCGCCATGTGAGGAAAAAACCTCCACACCTCCCTGAACCTTGCCCCATAATCATTCACAAACCATGATCCTTGGCGTATACTCTCAAAACGAGCCATCTTCTTCTCTAAATATGACTTGGGAAAGTATTGACTTACAAATGCTTTTCAAAATAAAGTCCAAATCACCTAGCCTCTTCTCATATTCAGTGGCCAACACAACCCTTAAAAAGGTAGATTGAATGCTTCACCTCTACCTCCTCGATTATGTTCAAAATCTAAGATGCCCTTTCAATCTCCATCACCCACATTTTTGCATCTTCTGGAACAACTATCCTTGCATACTTGGTGGCTCCAAAATTCTTCAACCTCTCAAAAGTCTTCCCTGAATGTTAGGATGACTCAGCCTTTGAGGTAGGTACCCTAGGTGCAGATGGGGGTTCCATGTTTGCAAAGGAGCAAAATTGCTTTCTATCAACTTCCCAAAAATGAACTAAAAGGATGGATTTATCAAAGTAGTGGCATCCAAAGGGGGTGAAATGGGCTACTTTGCCCATGTCGCGTGTTGTCCTCCTATCAGTACCCTTTGTTGTTTGTCGCCTCCTAGCACCACATAACTACTCTCAGCATGTTCTTCACATTCTATAGACATATCTACATAACTAAATCCATAGAAAAATATGTTGGATACGTAAGAAAAGACTCAAAACATTAAGTCAGATGCCCTCATAGATCAATGAACCTAGAGATCTAATACCACCAAATGTGACAACCCGTCATGAAAATGATATTACTTAAAATTAACACATCAATTAAATACTAATTAAATACCACTAACAAAAATGCACATAATAAAAATCAAATATAAATTCTAAATATTTCCATCTGAATAATTGCACAAAGGCCCAACATATATTTTAACTTTATAAAGGTTTTGTAGCCTCAACCACAACCCATATAAAAAAAGTATATTTCTAGGATAATTACATTACATACATTACACAAAGCATCCATACAAAAGACACGAGATGAGATACATCATATCAAGTCCCCCTTCCTAGACTTGAGAGTACATGGTCAACTCTAGGACTCTAACTAAAATAACACCTACCTAAAAGCTCTACTGATATCCAAGCCGATGTTCTTCTTCTCTAAAGGTGTGACCATCTTCATGGTTATCAAAAGGTTGTGGGAAACCATAGGGGTGAGATGCCAAGTCCTAGCTACACAATATAACTATTGATAACATTTATTTCTTACAATTGATTATGGATTAGATCATTGAAGCAAGTATTTCAACAAGTAGAGCCACTAGTCAAAATATTCCCAATGAATAGTAATAGGTAAAAAATTGAGAAGATCAATATACAATTTTAAATCACTTATTGTAATTGTATACATGGAAAAGTAATAATCATCTAATGTTATTCGCCAAGTAAATCCTAAATAGATATACTACACTATTAAATTAAATAATTTTTAAATCCCTAGGTAGTTTGAATCATACCACTCAAACTACTAGTCGACCACTGTGAACTCCCAATCAACCATATATGCAATCTTAGGATGGCCAAAATCCAAAAGATATCTTACTTTCTATCAGTACGAGTGACAAACTATAGAGGCACAATGTCTTACATTGGCACGACGGCCATTTCACTAAAATCATGGTCCATCCTGGGTATATATGTCACTACACCAAAATTTTGGGTTTATTTAAACCTTCAAATTTGAGTAATGACCACAATCAGTCTTTATCACATGAAATCTGATACACAACCATAATGACTCTTAACAACCTTCAAATCAAGATGATGAAGATATACCCTCTTTGCACCTGTGTATACTCGATAGTATATGACTCCAACCTCCTTCTCATAATTTAAATTGCTACAAAGATTTCTCCTTTCTCTATCAAGCAAGGTCTAATATTGTGATAGTTATATGGTCACAAGACACTACATAATCATGGTTGCTATTGATTAATTAGTCTACTTAAATCATTTTGTAATACATCAATTAAGTTATACACATGACATAAATATATCTTAGAAATTAAATCAAGCATAGAAACTTCCAAATATGTACATGATATCCAGTAATATCTAAAACCACCCAATGAGAGTTCATGCATCATCCTTAGCCATATAGAGGCCCATCAAAAATTACTCTAGGTACCACAAGGCCCATTTATCATAGAAAATCAATAACATGTGTAAGTCCACATAGGTACCGTATAATCACATGTGGTTTTGGTACAAAGCTTCTTAAGGTAGTCATAGACATCCCTCAGAATATCATCTCAACAAGATGTCAAATGTAAAAGATATGTTATTTCTAAGAATTAGGCAAACATATATTCAAAACCTAGCATGGGTGAGCAACCTTCATTAAGAGCATTTTGTCCAAAAAATATTACAGTACTGTAACAGTAAGTAAAAAGCTTAAAATTTTCCTGTAGACTATCGTACATCAATGATTAATATGTCAGTTTAAGTTCCCATCCTTTGGTATTAAAATGCCATAAAGATTGCATTACGAATTTCAATTCTTGCATGCCTAGAAGAAATACTTATTATACACACGGAATTAAAAATAGTGTTCAAAAGAGAGTTAAGTATTTGTATTAACATCTTACTTGTGCAAATCAGTGCATAAAGGATCATAGTTTAGCATTTTATGGATTTTTAGAGCAAGATGTATGTTAAGTATCTGAAAGGTAGGCAAAAAGTGAATCAAAATTTATATCACTCACCTTTCGGTGAAGGAAACACCAACATCCACTAAAAAGGGTGAGAAAGATCCAAGATTTTCCTTCTAAAAGCTCCAATAAGGGTCTTTTTCTCCAAGAACAAGGTGTATCTAGAGCAATGAAGGAAGAAAAGAAGCACTTGTAGCAAAATGATCAAGTTTCCAACTTGTAGCACCATGGATCTCAGACATGGTAGAGGGAAAGAGGGTGTAACAACAAGAAAAGAGATATTAAAAGATGGATATCACATGGTTAGGATTGGAAAGGAAGTTCCCAATCTTGAAAATACCTCATAGAAGCTTGATCAACAACATGCATTGACATGTATCATCATGCAAGTTTTGACCAAGCATAGAGGTCACCTAGGAGCTTTTCATTGACCTAGGGCACCTCCGTTACATTTTCCAACAACACTTGTGTGTGAAATGGTCCAACAGGTAGACGGGGAGGGGTTGATATATGCTAGAAAGGGTGCCACTGACCAAGCTTCCCATGACTAATGTCTAGAAGTTTCATCCACCAAGAACTTTCATCCACCTAGAACTTTAGTCCCCCTAGAACTCTCATGTATCTAGATCTCTAATCCACCTATACCTTTCATCGACCTAGAACATTAACCCACTTAAAACTTTCATCAACCTAAAACTTAGATCGACCCAAAACTTTCATCCACCTAGAACTTTCATCAACCCACAAATTTCATCAACGAACAACTTTATACCACCCAGAACCTTCATCAATTGACATCAAGCAATGAAAAAGATTACCAGGGAAAAATGTCAACATTCAAAGATGATCAAAATAAGTCTAATCGAGAAGAAAAAAACATATCCAAATAATTCAACTCATTATTTATTATTTCGGTCTAATATGCATTTCTCACATGAGGATATCAGACCCTAAATCTATGATCGAATAATACTATCTTCAATATCTCATCAACGAATCAAATTCAACTAGACTATTTTAACAATTTTCTCTGGAAATTTCATGAAACTCAAGTCTTAGGGATTTTATTCAATTAATCTAGTATGATAATGTCCATCTACCAAGGATATTTTGTATTCCTAGTTGTTGCAAAGATATGATTAGAGTTTTATAACATTTGGAAAATCTATGAGAGAGTTAATGTATTAAAGACATCTAATAAGTAAGGAAACTCAAGATTTATTTACTAAGACGAAAAGAACTCAAATAGTACCAAAATTGAATTAACATTTTATGTTAGTTTTGTTCCTATACATCGCATATGCAGTATGTTCCTAAGCCTTTTAGGAATACAATGATACCTAAAACATGCTTTTCATGGAATAAACAAGGGAGATATGCCTGACGTTGGAAATCCACTGACCTTGTATTTGGAGCTCGTCCGAAATTCTAACCATGGTGGGTTTGAAGGGTTTTTGGAGCTCATGTATAGGAAAGGACAGGAGCTTGAAGATATATACGGTGGTACTTTTGGTTTTAATGAATGCTATCCAGGAGATGAGCTAAGCTTAACTAGACTTTCTGTTGTCATAGTAGTAGCACCAAGCTGATTGTGAGTAGTTGATTCCTAGCTCAGTGGGTTATGAATCCCTCCTGTAATCCATATCCCAACCACTAACACTCGACTGGAAGGTCAATATGGGCCCTTGGATGGATGATTTGTGGCTGACAGCACCAAGATAATGTATATCTTGCAAATTTCATAGTGTTTAATCCACCGAGCCATTTTTGGAAAATAAGATATTAATGGAAAATTTAGGAGTAGAATTTAACATAAATAGCTTGCAAGTTTTGTTTTGATGTTTGATAATTAGTATACTTCGATTGGTCAACTCTATATGCTAAATAGTTTGAATACTAGAAGTAGCAAATGATATTCGATTGTGATAAAAGTTACACTTTAGCTATATTTTGGTAGTATCCAGATAGTTATCAAGTTTGATCAAAGTTGCATAATGTTTTAATCATATTTTACTTGGGAACTACGTTAGGGACATTATAGTTTTTTCACAATGCTAATGCTAATGGAATCTGTTAAAACTCACACTATAGTTTTAAATTATGTTAATATACTTTAATCTAAATTTTCATAGAGTTTGACTCTATTTAGAAAGTTATTGATGTTTTGACATATGTATGGGGTTATGTACATTAATTAATTTGTATAATGAAAAATAAAAATTAGATTGATAATTATTGATCTTAAAACCATTTTACATTCTAAAAATATTGAGATATTTGTATTAGCACCTAACAAGATGTTTTAGGGAGTCCTCACATCATATATAAATTTAGAGAGGTTTTATCAATATATGATGTGTCACTATTGTATATTCATGTGATTTTTAAAGTTTAAAGTGAACCAATAGTATGGTTAGTAAACCCTGATCATAATAATATTACATGAATTTAGCCTAACTCAGGCATAATAATGACCCAGACGATATAAATGATGTTTTAGGTCCCTTGACCTTAATGCAAGATATCTGATCAGAAATATGTGACCACAAACATGGTATGGATTAGGTTTGACATAATCATACTAGAAACTTAACTAGGCCTCAGACAAATCAATGCTATTCAGATCATGTTATAGTTTCATTGTGTTTGATATGATTTGATTAGAGTCTAGTTGAAACTAGGCCATCATGATGAGACTAATCAGGTATGTGGTTAAATATCCTCTTCATATGTATGTAGTCTAGTTAGATCATATGTATGATATTTCTCTTGATAGGATGAAACATTTGATTATTCAAAATGAGTGATTGGGATATATTCATTGCTTTTAGTTGCATATATATGGATTCCATAGGTTCATTCTAACATTATAGTACATTAAAATGCTTAGGTTTCAACACCAATAACATAATGATACAAGTTAACTTTATGTACTAGATGTGTAATACCATTGGGATATAAAATTGATACCACCATCGAATAGAAGGCTATTAAGGAATAGCTTTACTTGGTATCTTTAAGCTAGAATGGCCAAATATGATATGATGTTGGGTATGTTTCCACCCTAGAAATACCTTGCAACTATATTTGTAAACAAAAATATGAAGTTTACAAATAAAGAGATAAGTCTGAGTTGTGATCTTGCAAAATATATAAAATCTTTACTACCAAATATTTATTGTACTAGATTATTATGTGTGCCCACGTACATCACACTTTGTTGACCTGTACTTGTTTTACAATTTTAGGTTTAGAGCATAGAAGGGTCTAGAAGATGAAAATGTGAGAATTTTCATAGGTTGTACCCATTAAAGATTCTTATAGTTAGCACGTACACACTTTTCTTGTAAATGCCAAAACTATAATAGTAAAATATTGTAAATCTTGTTTTAAAAATCTATTATTGTTCATAAGATCTTTGTTGTGTTCTTTGCTTCAATATTGTTCGCAGTGTGTAAAATATAGTTTTGATTCTACAATCAAAAGTGTGACTGATATACTAGGATAACGATCTAGAAGTTCATCCTCAAGTGGTCACTTGTATTAGAATGAAAATGCAAAAATAGAAATAATACTAGTGGATCACCCCTCATCCACATACAAGATAGCCCTTCAAGCTCTAAGATGGTCCATTTTAATATAGATCTCAACAAACCTAGGGAAAAAGAGGTATAAAAGGAGGTTCTTTAGGTAGATGATCAAGTTTCTCGTGGGTTTCAACCAAGGAAGAAGAAGAAGTTTTAATTAGAAAGAAAAGGAGATTAGGAGAGATGATCTTACATTTTTATGCAAGAAACAAGGTTGGGATTCTTAGAAACACTTTAGAGAAGTTTGATCAACCACATGCATAAACATGCAAATATAGATCCATCTCTAAGTAAGGTATTTAGCTCATAGAGGGCCTATCGAGGATCTTCATCTCTCCATCCATTATAGAAATTGAAAGGTGGACAATAGGGTAAGAGTGTTGAGAGATATGGTGTATACGTAGGTAAAAACCTCAAATAACTAAAATAGCCCCATTGTAAGTGAGTTATCGAGGGGCGGAATAATCAAGGGTATCAACGTCATAACATACCAATGGTACCGAGATACTCATACAAAATCTAGATATTGAAGATATGTATCAAGTCTAAACATCCCTGAAAGTATCGAGGCATATGGGTAGACATATTTAGCCTAAAATGTCCAAGATATCAAACGTGTGGAACCAAGTTATTGAGATACATCATTCAAACCCTATCAAATGCTCACCTCTTGGCCTCAGAGGTTTTGAAGTGCCCTTGAGAAGGGTCACCTATCTAAGTTCCTTATCGAGGGTCACTTACATAGGAACTATCAAATTTCATCACTTGACCTATTGAGGTCAAATGATCAATCTATCTTAGGTCAACCAACAAAGTCTATTAAGGTCCACACACAAACATCTATCAAAACCCACCTACATGCATTCCTATTGAGGTCATAGGTTACCTATCAGCGTACACATCCTAGTAACCAATGGATTCTTGATATCCTAGGTATCAAGGAGGGAAAGGTTCAAACCTATATATATATATATATATATATATACATACATATACATATATATAAGTATATGTATACATGTATATATAGGGTTTAGGAAGCATGTAATGTCTGGTACATGCAACTTATGCGTACCAACCATTAAAACGGAATATGTGGAAGTTGTTACTAAAATTCAACCATACAGATTGAATCAACATTGTCTGGATTGGATGTGTTTAAAAAATATGGCCATATCTTATGTACATCATTAGATATAATAATATATCATCCAAGTGTTTTTGCAATTTCTACAAATTACTGTTGATAAGAAAATATACATATTGTTTATTTGGATGATCTAGAAATGTCATATTGAGGTGAATCTTGATATAAATGTTACTGACATGTATGCATCACATTCATAAGGTTGTATTTATCTTTAGAGTTGTATAATCATCATAAATGAAGATAGGTACATATAAGATACATGTACTCAGGTACACAATTATTGTAGCCATATATATATATATATATATATATATATTAGTCACTCATTCACGTACACTAATTCTAGTTTTTGGGTTAGAAACTCAAGAATGGAGAACCTAATCAAACAAAGTTCAAAGCTCAACCAATTAAAGAAATATTGTTAACGTAAGCATTCACATTGATAATATGCACCCAATTTGCAATAAATAGTGAATTTGCATATTAAATGACAATTGTACATGAGTTTTATATTAAGGAAAATATGGTGCAGTTGAAATTAAGATTAGAGTCATCTCTTTATCAATTTTTAGCAAGGCTTACTCAAGCATGAATATGAAGCAAAACACAAGTTTAGACATTTTAACACAAATCATAACCAAGCCCACATAATATGGTGAATTTGTAGTTTTAGCCTACAACCAATAAGAAAACCTAAAACTAGGGCAAATAAAGTACAATTTGAATGAAGTTAGGGTTCCCACCTAAAAAGTTGGTCTAAAAACTCAATAAATAATTTTCTTATGATATTCAAGCAATATTAGAGTGAGATTAGGGTTAATCTAGTTTTAAGGTCTCATAGTAGCACACTAGATAATGATGGTGATGTGTCAACAAGTTGAGAAAATAACCACAAACACAAATAAAATATTGGGATTTACATTAAAAACCTCCCACAATGTGTGAGGTAAAAACTAGGGAGTCAAGATTTGATGATGGAAACCCAATATAAACAAGAGTTTCATCTCAACTTTTGACCCAAACATTAATAATACAAGACAATATGTACAGATATAGATATTACTCAACTTGAGAAGAACACCACACAAAAGGCTTCAATAGAATACCCAAAGTAGGTCACGAGTGTAGTTCATACTAGAAAATTTGACAAAGACTTGGGTGAAGTGGACTATAGCAATGACCACCCACCTTCCTTTCACTCCTTTCCTATTCCTTGCTTCTTTTCCTTTATTCAAACATTTTCAAAATATAACAATGATAGTAGATGGAGGCCACAACTACTCTTCTCTTTGTTGGAAACTAATCCTTGTATCTGAGGGGGTGAAGGATACTAAATATTAATCCCCTTGTCTCTATTGTTGTCCTAATGGGTCAATGCCCCAATTGGGATGGCAAGGGTTGTAATCCCAATGAAACCATCCTTTTATTGCAAACATATATTTAAGAAAACATAAATAAAGTTAAGTGTATGTATTACTTTGGCTTTATTTGAAGATATTGTACCCTCAAGTCATGTTGGATTGCCTCGAGTTTGGAATTTTTCCAAACTAAAAAATAACACAAAATAAAATATATCCATATGTTGTGTTCTACTATTAGGATCCATTTTCTACCAAACCCTATGTTGACCCAAAGGCTTGTTATGCTCGTCACAAATAGTTCATGTAAGTGTGTGCATGTATTATGTATCATAATGTATGTTGAGTTATACTTGTATGAAATGCATTAGAACCCATAGGTGGCCTAATAGTGTTTTAGTTAAGTAAGTAAATAACAACATGCAAGCATATTTTTGAAGATAGTTTTAAAAGAGATTAAACAAAGAGAACACTAAAACTATCATGGAAGTGTGACCCAACTAAAAACTCCCATCTCAATACAATTTTAATAGGGTTGTGTGCAGTTTAAATGTTTGAACTTGAAGTTTCTCGGTCAAATTACATTTCCATAGGCATAATTCTTGGTATTCTTCACTATTTTCATTATCATTTTTGTACCAAATCAAAGCTCAAAAAATACTCATTTGTTTTGGTCAAAATACCATATTCGTTTTCTTGATTGGATTTAATATGGTTGAACATGCTTGGTCGATGTCAATTTTTTCCAAGTCTCAACTCTATCAAAGTACACTTTGATTGAGTAAAAGTAAGACATAAACTAAAGCATTTAATGGATGTAGTAAGTTTGAACTATTACAATTCAATTTCTTTGTGTCATTGGCGACTAGAAAAATGACAAATGTATACTTCACTAAAAACCAATTAAAGTCTTGAAAACATGTTTTTATATGAGCTTGTGTAACACAAAAACCAGCACTATTGAAGTGTTGAAACTGTACCATTTTCATTTTAATTGGGTAATGCTGGTCATACACTCACATTTGCATGGTAGGAAAATATATATAGAGTAAATGAGAGAGAGAGAGAAATTTGGCCGGAATACATATGGTAAGGTTCAAATTTTGTGTTAGATACTTTTATATGTGATGGTGAAAAAAGACAAGTTCTAGTCTAACGAAATGGTTTCTCTATTTGATGTCCTAGACAAATATTTGTGTTAAAAATTTGGTAACCATAAGGGTCTATTTGTCCCCCATCCATCAAAGTACTATTTACATACAAATTGTAGGTCAGATATCATAATAATGTGACCATACCTTTGTGTGGTATTTATACTATGAAAATACAGAAGATAATAAATCACACTTCATTTAGTTGAATCCATAATTGAATTCTTAGGTAGGAGGGCACATACTTTTATAGGAAAACATGTAGCCTAGGATAAATGTATAATGCTACTCTTGCCCAATGCTCCTAAAATATTGTACGGCTTACGCGTACAAATGCCAAGTTGGGAGTCAAACCCTTATCATTTAAAACTATTTTTAGCACATCTTCTCCAATACTAGTAGCACACATGTCTCGATCACATACATAGAAAAATATTGGCACAATGTGTCATCCCATCATGGATTTCTGGCTAGAGAGAAGCATATAATAAATATAAGTGGATGGAGAGAGAGTGGAATGAAAAAAAGAGGGAGATAGTGGATGGAGAGAGATGGAGTGATAAATGGATAAAATGAGATAATGGTTGAAGAGAGTAATAAATAAAAAAGGTGAGGTAGGTGATAGAGAAAGAGCATGATGTAATAAATAATCTATTGGAAATAATGAATAGGAAAATATATTCACAATGTTGTATTATACAAAAGAGACCCCTTTTCTTAATATAGGAGAATGTGTATACAACATTAGAGACTTCCAAACTTGACTACACTCTATATGGTCCTAAAGACTATGACCCATATATGAGATGACTTATACTTCTAACACTCCCCTATAAGATGGAGTATGGGGGAATCACATACCTAGCTTGGATGAAAAGTAGAATCAAGACATAGAAAAAAAAAAGTTATGAATAAAACCTGATATCCCCTTGACTTAGCGTGACATATGCACCCCCATATTTTATGGCATCTTTGGCATTGAAGATTCCCCTGGGATTGATAAACACATGAGATTGATAAACATGATTATTGAGAGGGATTGATGAACACTTAATCTTTAAAACATCTGAAGTGTTGACTAGGTGGAGGTTGTATCTTGGAGTAGGTTGAAGGAATATGCAATAATCATCTGAGTCACAAATGTAGTTGCTAATTTTGTTGAACTAGTTTTCAGGATATGTGCTATATGAAGACTAGGTTGTAGAAGACAGTCAAATTTCTTGATGGGACATGCACGAACATCAATGTGTTTAACATGGCACAAACAAACATCAACATGCTTGAAAAGGCATGGATGAACATCAATGTGTTTGACATGACACGGATGAATATCAATGTGTTTGACAAGATTTGAGTGAACATAAACATGTTTGATAGGGAACAAACAAACATCAATTGTTCTTGAGAGGGCATGGACTAACATCAACATGCTCAAAAGGGCACATACAGATAAGAAGGAAACATTGTTGACATAGTTGATTGAATGATCTTATGCAAAATACATGTGTGTTAGACCAACACACAACCAAATGTGTAGAATATTCCAAGATGATCCATACTTGAAGATGGAAGTGTTTCCATAGTAGAATGACCAAGTCATGGCCGATGAAGAAACATATTCGCTTGATGTAGAGCGTTGATGACATCCAATTGATCTAAGGAATCCTCTTCGTTAGCTGACAACAATGCAAGAAGATGAATTCTGAATGATATATCAATGCTTGACAGCTTAAAATATTAGTGGTAAGGATGGACATTGTCCTTGACCTGGAGTGAGATTTGGACAACACATTAAGTACAAAAACTAAATATGTAGACAATGCTCATATTCCACTTATTTAAATTTTAAACTTTACACCTCAACTCTTATCTTCATCCTTCCTTTCTCATCTCCTCTATCTCTCCCCCCTCACACCAACTACAAGGAGATGAAGAAAGTGGTTGGGGTGGACAAAGACAAAGAAACTCCCCTATGACATTAGGGGACATGGGGTGGAGAGTGAAGAAATGATTGGAGAAGGATTTGCTTGACATGGCAAAAGCAGTTGTGTATTGGACTGCTCAACGGGCTTGAGAGGTGACCTCCTGCTTTAGGAAAATTGATGTTCTGTTTGAAATGGATGAATACTTACACATAAGAGAGGTTGATTTTATGTCTGAGATCAAACCATGTCACACATTTGAGTAAAGGACTACATGGTTCTTCGAGGAGGTTGACTTGGTGACGAAGTTGTAGTAGACAAACTTACAAGCAGAATTGAAGTAATATGTGATCCAATTACAAGTCCAATTAACAAGTCAAAATTTGGAATTTGGGTCAGCTACAACAAAGGAAGAGAGAAACTACTAGATTGGATATTTTTAGAAACATGGTTGGTCAGAGGATAGTCAAAGTTCATAGTTCTTGGTTTTTTTCTTTTTCCTTTTTGTAGCCATTATCGCTGGGCAATACATGAACAAGGCAAATGACTTGTGTTGGAGAGAAACAAAACTTAGGCTTCAGAAATTAATATCCATGAAAGTCAGCGCGAGAGAAAGGCATTTACTTTGTGATCATCTGATGGATTTGTAGAGATGATCCGAGAGGACATTGTATACATTGTCCACTAGCACATCAGTGAATCAAGTCCTGATCTATTTGGAAAACTAGGACAAAGATCTTGGTCATGAAGGGGCATCAGGTTTTGGAGTGATGGCGGGGTACTTTGTAGTTAGCAAATAAATGTCAGTTCCAAGGTCACAATGACGAGGTGCTTTAGAAAGGTAGTGCTTGTCTACCATGCAGACATAGATCTACTGGTTTTGGATTTGTAACAAACTCAAATCCATGTGTAATCCTTAAGTTTTGCTTTTCCTAAGCTTTTCCTTTTCTTTCTGTCCTTGATGATGAATAAGTGGAAATTATAATAGTTTGTTGTATTTGTTCCCAATATTTTACATTATAAGGAGTTAAGCACAAATACCTTAGTGAAAGTTTACTAATGAGTTTAATTTGCAAAATATCCACTTAAAAGGGATAAGGATAAAATAAAATTGATATAGAAGTTTCTATGCCCTTTTGTGTGCGAAAAAGAAAGGACAATCCTAAAAATAAGATAATGTGACGTTAAAAGAATTAATTTTTCCATTTAGTGAAAATAAGAGTAAATTTCATAAAAGTCCTAAAAGGAAAACTCAAAAGATAATTCTAAATCCAAATTCATTTTCTTTGAGCACAAATTTGCTTGGGTGATAAGTTTCACAACTTTTGGAAAATTAGTAAGTATAATTGAATAAATTGAATGGAAAAATATGAGATAACTCAAAAATACAAAATAAAATCTTTCATGACTCCAAAGTAACAACTCATGCCAAATTCATGATCTACCAATTTGGAGAATATTTGATGAAAAGGTGAAATCAGGAGATAGAGAGTGTGTGTAGAACCTTCAAAATATTAAGTAATTACACAAACAACTCCCACATGTAAAATCGATGACAAATTTGTATCCAAGGTACTTAATGAGACTTTTGGGTGAAGTTTCATCAAATTTGGATAATGTTATAACCATTAATGAAGGAGGAAAGAGAAAAAAAAATTGATTTATTTGACCCCTTCAAGTTCTCAAAAGTAAAACTAATTTCATATTCAGATTCCTCATATCAAAAATAGGCTATGTGTCAATTTTCATTTAATTTGGATCATGTTTGCCTCCTCAAATGAGGAGAGAGAAAAAGGAAAGTTAATGCATAAATACACTATGTTCCAATAAGATTGGGAATTCAATTTATATGTCACAAGTTGACCTTTGACCTGTGGGATTTTAACCATTGGATCTGTAATCCAACGGCTAACAGATCATCTCCTAGATCCCGTCGATCATGAAACATGGGCTGATTTATGTGGCTCGACGAAGGGGATGAATCCCCTGTGTGTTTTGTTTCTACAACCCTCCTTGTTTTCTATTTCCCTTTGCTTTTCGCTTGACTGCAGTGTTGTCTTTTGACCACCGTTTTCTTTGCTTTGAGCAAGTCAAAGCCGCACCTTTGACCCCTGACTTGGCCAACTCTGATTGGGCCAAGTCAGCGAGGCAGGCCCGTTCTTCGCTCTCTCTTTGCCTCTCTATGATGGTTTTAACGACGTGGCACTCTCTAATTGGTAAGAATAGGAAAAATCATGACTTTTTATTCATTTGTCTCAAATTAATTGAAAATATATTTTGGAATAAAAAATGTAAGCTTTCTAATAAAAATGTTTTCTAGACAAGGTTTTGAGTTTCGTCGGAAGGTGTTTTCTATAAATAAATTTAATAGATAAAAATCACCAAAAATGCACTTTTAATCTCATAACTCCAAACTAGAAAATTTTATATATTTTATTAATCACGAGAACCTAATAAGATCAATGGTGATAACTTTAAAGTCTAAATCATGGTTTTGTTCAACAAGTCCAAAAGTTAGGGTTTCCTTACCTTTATACCTATGTAAAACCCTAATACATTATGATATATTGAAAATAGGAAAAGTGGGCTTTGGAATCGATTAAAGTAGTGAAAGAGAAGTATATGGATCTACTTAAGAAAGGTATGTGCTTTCCTTACACCTAAGTTCGGAATAATTGCAAACCCTAACCTAGTTTACATAATGAGGCTACTATGAAACCTTAATTTATCTTTTGATAAATCCTTTACTATATTTGCCTCAAAATCAGTTTAATTATGTATTTCTTGGGTCTTGTACCCCACTGCCATATATTTATTTACTTTATGCTGATACATGTCATAATTCTTAGCATGTTAATTTTATTAGACTATTTAACTAGTGTAGTGGTACTTTTGTACAACCACCCATAGATAGGGCATGTGTAAATTCACCCAGGAGAATGTGTTCCTCTCCCCAATATAGAATATTTGTTAGTGATTGGAATGTGTTACTCTCCCTCACATATTGGTTGATGTTAGGTAGGGTCCTCAACCCTACATAGTTTAGTTAGTCAATATTAATAATCCATGCAACCCTTTTACTATTTTTGTTATGGCAAGCATTTATTTTCTTCTACCTCATACTTTTGATCATCTTCATCTTATGATGAAATCTTAGCCTTACTTTCCATGTTATTTATTATCTTTTGTCCTCGATCAATTTCTCTAACACATACCTTGTTTGGAAAAGGCCAAGCTCCCTTTTGTTGGGAGCTTTCCCGACCACCCAAGGTTAGATCAAGGTGTTGAAAAAGGCCAAGGTAACCAAGTTCAAGACTAGTAGATTCAAGTTTTGCAATAAAGGATGTCTAGGTTGCTTATTGCTAGATCCTATAGTTTCTTTCCTATTTTTCCTTTAAAAAAAAACTCATGTAGTGAATAAGAGTTCAAAAAGCAATGTAATAACTTAGTTTCTTCCCACTGCTATTGACATTTTACATGTATCTAAAACATGCTTATTTACTTGGATTATTATACATGCATTCAACAATGTATATTTTTCTTAGAAAAATTTTATGTTATGTATTTCCTTTAAATTTTAGTAAGGAGGTGATCTCGTCTCTTTACAACATGGTATCAGAGCCTGTTGGGAAACTTCTAGGGCATAAGTTTAAAGCAAGGGTGTCTAGAATGGATCAGGGTCTGGGGACTAGCAAAATTTTCCTCCACACCATCCATTTGATACCTGCCTTGCAAGCGCTGATACTGACTGCCTAAAATAATATTCCCAATGGAAATAGTAGCATTAGTTATCCTTGTTGTCTACTCCTGATATCTTATGTTATGCCCTTATCTTTCAGGAAGGGAGATTTGTTTGGAAACATGAACAACTTCTTTTCAGGAGCCACCTCTGGCAACACTGACAACCATGATACTCTAGTGACTATCTCTGACACTGGGACAGTCCCTATTGCCCATGTTGGCACCCCTCTTCTGACCCCTAAGCAAGAGATGACCATGTTGCACCAACTGTTCTCGACTACCTTGGTGGGACAACTTTCCAATGTTGCAGCTGTTGCGGCTAAGACAAAGGAGTTCACCCTTACAGATCATCAAGATGCAACCACTGTACTTTAAGGGAGAGAGTAAGCCAAACATGGTGGATAAGTTGATGACTGGGTTTTCGCTCTGGAGCATACCTTCAAAGGCATGGCGTGTCCTCCTCACCATAAGGTTCGCTTCATGACGTATGTGTTGGATGGGCCAGTACGGGCCTGGTGGACGGGTATGTCTCGTACCCAGGATACTTCAAGCATGACCTGGGAAGAGTTCCTCAAACTTTTCCATGAGAAGTATGTCTGACCCGCCTATCCAAAGAGGAAGGAAGTAGAGTTTTACAGTTTGTGTCAAAGAAGCATGAGTGTCTCTTAGTACGTGTAATGTTTTCTTCTTCCAGAAAAGTATGTTGTGGACCTCAGAGCTGAAAGAAGATCAACCAAGTTCCTCGATGGTTTAATCTATAGTGTAGGATGCAACCTTGTTCCCCATCCACTGTTGAATTTTCAACAAATGGTGGACAAGGCTTTGGTGATCGAATCATACCCCGGGTTTTGGTCTTCCTGGCCCAACAACAACAATAAGAGAAAAAACATTGGTGGAAACCAAGGGCGCAATAGGTGCAACCGGTGCTCACGTTCTCACCCACCAGGAAGACACCCAGCTGGAAATGGTCAACCCCGTAGAGATGATCAACCTACACCCATTTGCCACGAGTGCAGTCAAGACATTTGACCTAATTTCCCCAAGCTTGGGCGGGGACCTGCTCAGCTGCCTACCCAATAGCATAACAGTGACAAAATCCTCCTCCAAGAAACAACAACAATCAGAACTGACAAGGCTGACAACCACCTATGGAGAGATGGAATGGAAGGGTATTTTCCCTTAACACTGAGGAATATGAAGTAGATAAATAAGTCATCAAAGGTACCTTACATCTTAATATGCATCCAGTTAAAGCACTCTTTGATTCTGGTTCATCGAATACATTCATATCAACTGAGTTTGTTCCCATGTTAGAGATAAAATCAAAATATATGGATCATGCTTTAGATGTTAAAACCCCTAGTGGTAGGATCTACTCTTCTTATCTCATACTCCCAACCATGAACCTTTGTATCTCTGGAATGATGTTTTCCTCGGATTTAATCGTGCTTGACATGACCGCCTTTGATGTCATCCTGGGGATGGATTGGTTGAAGAGGTATAAAGTTGTTTTTTTTGTAAGGTATCAAAGGTTAGTTTGTAACATCCTATTGAGGGAAGGATGTGTGTCAAGGGTAGGAAGCAAGAGGATTGGCAATTTATCATATCCGCCATCAAAGTCAAAAAAAACTTATCTCACAAGGGTATAGAGCATTCTTAGCCTCTATCATCCTCGATGCCACACCTCCTACTCTCGATCACATATATGTTTTGAAGGAATTCCCTGATGTCTTTCCTGAAGAGTTTCTTGGCTTGCCCCCAACTCGTGAGGTGGAGTTTTCCATAGAGCTCGCACCAAAAACCTCTCCAATCTTGAAGCCTCCTTATCGCTTAGCCCCTGTAGAACTCGTTGAGCTTCAGAAGCAGCTTTAGGAGCTTCTTGGCATGGGCTTTGTGTGCCCTAGTATTTCACCATGGGGAGCCTCTATCTTTTTCGTGAAGAAGAAGGATGGTTCATTAGGTATGTGCATGGATTATTGTATGCTTACAAGTTCTTGCTAATGGTAAGACTACAAACTCATTGACTTAAAACCATTGATTCTGAATCATCAAATCCAATCCATCGGATTAGGTGCAATAAGCACAAACCATCGAATCATAAATCATACATAAAACAATCAGGTTCAAGGCAAACAAATCATTAGATCAGATGCATTAAACACCACCATTGGATCATGAGAATCCATAGGATTATACACCTAGAAGGATCATCATTTTCTGATTTCATACGCACCATCATTTGTGGACATCAAGTTCACCATCAGTTGTGGACACCATCAAAGCCATCATATGTTGATATAGAGAAACCATCATTTGTTGGCTAACCAAGCTCACCATCAGATGTTGCAACCAGTGAGAACATCGAGTCTTAACCCAGTGTGACGATCGATTGTCATCACTAGGTGAGAAAATAGATCAGAAAAACCATCATTTGAGAGACCAAAGAAACAATCATTTGGTAGTACTTAAGACCATCGATTTAGCCACTTGAGAGAGCACAAAAATCATCTGATGTGAGAGAAAGCATGGCCATCAATTTCAAGCACAAAAGAAAGACCAAACAGAAGCTAAGGTACCCACCATTGGTTGGCATAAGGGGACCAACCATCGGATCATAAATAAGGTGGAAACCAATTCAAAGCACTAGGGGAAGGCATCATTTATCACCCAAAGGAAACCCTAAAGTCAAAGAGCAAAAATATCGACTTGAACAATATGAGGGGGAAGTAAAACCATCATTTATCAAGCATAAAAAGGTCCAAATAGAAGGTAAGTATAGTCCATCAGTTGGCACAAGAAGGTCAACCAAAACAACACCATAAACCAAACCATCAGTTGTATCACAAAGAAGGAAAATCATCTCAAAACCCTAATAAAAAACCATCAATTGAGTGAACAAAACCCATCCACTATCAAAGAAGGATTGTTCATAAGGTTTAGGGTTCATCCATGAAGATAAACTACTCAAGAATCATTACGTAAGCTCAAACCCTAGGCAAAGATAGCATCTTTCTACCTAGAACTTCATTTTAGAGAAAGATCTAGTTCATGCAAGCTAGGAGTAAGCAATAAATGTGGAAAGAGTTATATAACTCTCCTCAAGGTTGAAGATGAGTCTCCACACAGCAAGGTAGCTTGAGGAAATAGATAAGAAACCCTAACTTGAGCAATCCACACGTCCAAGCTAGCTCCTTTCTCCAAGAATAACCAAACCCCGGGTCAAGGAAGCAAGAAGGAAGGTGATCTTCAAGCTCTAGCACATGCTCCACCAAGAAACACCATGGATATGACTAAGAGAGAAGGTAGGGAAGAAATGAAAATGAAGGGAAAGAGGAAGGTCTTACTTTCTTAGGTCAAGAACAAGTTAAGGAAGCTCCACAAGCTTGAAAAGAGGCTAGATCTGAATCGTAGATGCACATGCAGGAAAGATCATCCCAGATTCTTCTACCTTGGCTCCTTCTTCTCCAGCATGAAAGAGGGACGAGCTCCAAGAAGAAAGGGAGAATATATGGAGACCTAGGTGTGTAAAGAACTCGTTTGTATGCAAGGAGGGAGGTATATAAAGTTGTGGGTGAGAAGAAGATAAGGTTAAGGTGTCTAGCCATGTTTGCCATGTTTCCATGGTCAAAACCATCATGTCCATGCAAAATAGTTGGTACATCAGTTATGGGAGTCATGAGGGACATTGAATCTTGACTCCCAGGTTATACATTGACCTCCAATAGTAGGGTGGCCATTATATCTTGATACCTTGGTCATAAGGGTGAAAACTCTAGCATCACCAACAGTTTAGCACCTCTCTTGGTGAACCATCGATCCAAGGAGCTTCAAGAGGGAAAATGATGGACACTCACACCTATAGGGACCACCATAGGATCCTAACATACCAAGACCATATGATCCCAACTCACAAGAAAAACCATCGAGTTCTAGCACTTAAGGTAGCCAATGTCTAAGAGGAAACCCTAAGATCAACCCTAGGTAGATGCCACCACAAAACCAAGGTGTAACTATGTTCCACATGGTACAACTAGCTCAAGATTGATATGAAAACATGTGACACATCAATAATGTGACACTTATAATAAAAACCCTCGATATGGGCAAATTGCATAAAAGTACAAAACAAGCATATAAATGCATAACTTGCTCAAACAGTGGCCAAATTGGACCAAACATGAAACTTAGCTTTATCACATGATACTTAAGCACATATTTGGGTTAGATTAAGGTTTTAATCATCCAATTAAGGTAAACAAGCATGTTCAACCAAAAATCAAGGTCATGGGTCTTACACTAATCATAGATAGTAGGTTTCATTTATTCTCAAACTTTCCAATTACTTGGGTAGCAATGATGTGTTGCAAGATATCACCCATTTCTTGTGATGTCATAAATTAATTATGGGCATTTACTACCAACATAATTTGGGACCTAGAGGGTCACATGCATAGGATGTACCTAGAATAGGAGTTTACTTATGAATATAGTTTAATTTTTTTGCTAAAGTGTTTACTTATTCAACTTAAACATCATTGGATGAAAAATGACTAAATGGGAATGTGAGTCAATCCAATCAAGTGTTGAGTCAACTGGATCAAGTTTCGGGTCAATCTAAACAATATGTGTTTTACATTGGCTAAACTGGAATGTGATGGACCGGTTCAGAATGAGAATCGGTCAGTTGAATGATCAGTAGGACTGGATCAAGGGTTGATGTTGACATCATGTTGTGCATTACTTGTCACATTAAAAGTCAATATGTTTGCAAATAGGAAATATAGTGAACTAATCAATTCAAATGTTGAGTCAACTGATTTACATGAAACTCGACTAATACAAATGTGATCTGACCAATTCATGATCCACAACAACCAGAAATTTGTGAAAATTTGTCTCTTTGACTCCCAGTTTATCTAGAAACCCTAACCCTGACCCTCTTATAAATAAGGGGGGCAGTCAACACTTTCAGAATACACAACTAATAGGGACAAACATTTTTCTCTCACAATTGTGATAATGTGATAGGCCTTGCCCATAAAAGGGAGAGACGGTCAGGGAGAATAAGTCAGCGATACTACATTGACATCGAAGGGACAAACTCCTTCCTATTGGCTCTAGCAAGCATGATGAGGAGTTCTCGGTGGTCTACATGTACTATCATAGAGGTGTGGAGGTCATTTCCACCACGCTAGGAGGATGTCGTCAACTACCGCTCCTGGTGCACCGAAAACCATCTAGGTGCTACTTGAGAAAGAAGCACATTGTTATAAGATTTATTGCTAACCTAGCTCCACAACTAGCTACATGCCTTGGAAACCCTCTTTCCTAAATACATTATTGTTGATGTGATCTACTTGTTTGGGATATGGGCAGAAATTTTTTAGTTTTTGTTGCCTTATCTACTTCCCAAAATTCCAACAATAGTGCTAGTAAAAGTTCTATAGCATTGTGTGTGCTGCTAAAGAGGCTACATGGGAGATCGATGAGGAAATGCATAGGAAGTTTCAAGCCCGTTTTTCAAAAAATTGGGGACACAACCCCTATTAGGGGTTTATGGATGTAAGTCCCCTAAAGTATATTAACCCCTTAATATTGTTTTGTTATCCATATCACCTATTTTGATGCTTGTTAGTGTGTTTAGTCGGAGTGCATCTTGTTTGGAGGCTTATGAACACATTACCCTTAGTTAATGTCTTCCTTAAAAATTTTAAATAGCATGATGTTTGTCTTCTTGTCTGCTTTTCTTAGCTTTGGGTGGATGCTTTCGGATAGACTAGCCTACATGCCCTTCTATCTTTTAAGAACTGATTGTTGTGGTCTAACCTTCCATCTATAGAGGATTGATGGAAAGTTGCTTGACCTCTTATCAATTGAGAACCAAAGAAGCCCTCCTACTTTCCTATTGCTTTGTGTGTTTTTGGTTTTTTTTCAGTTTGAAAATGATGATGTTGTATTATCTTGACATATTGGAGACTTGATGGAAGGGACTGTCTATGTAATCTTCTATGTTTTCATCAGTTGTCTATTGATGAAATTGTTGGGTGGGTGGGTCGTAGGTTTCCATCAGTTGAGTAACAATGGGAATTTTTTTATTGTGTGTACTGATGGTTTCATACAAGAACTTACTAATGGACTTTCAAGGTGTATATTTAAATGGTTTTTTGGAGATATTGAACCAACAAGAACAATCAAATGTTTTCCCATTTGCATCCATTGATGGGATGCCTAACTATGAGTGTGTATAGATGGAAACTCGTAGTTTGTCTATTAGTGACATGACTTAATGATGGTCTCTATGAAGGCCTAATATTTGAGGTCTCAGATAAAACAATCTTAAAAGGAATGATCATACTATCCATATCACCAAGGTGCACCTCCTTTTTAGGGATTCCATCACTAAGAACTCCATTGTTAAGTGTTCTTAGTTTGGATTTGTAGTAGAATGGGTGACCTGTCGAGAAGTTGATCCTGAATTATGCGTGAGTGAGGAAAAAGTGGACCGTTAGGACCATTGGTGGTCTGTGTGGGTAGTCATCATCTCTAAAACTCTACTAGAGCCTTGACCAGTGGGCCCGGGCATTACAATTGGTACTGAGTCATAACCCCTTTAGTAGGTGGAGGCCACATGGGCATGTGATGGCCACTCCTAATTCATGCGGCCCAGGAATGTTGGAAAGGGATGTCAATTGTAATGTATCAAACCTTGAAATGGTAGTGGTGATCTGGAGCTAGGTGTTCATGGGCCATTTTGGGTCTGCAGTGAAATTGGGAAATATTATGAGACCATATGTTAAGCCTAGATGAGGACATCACAAGTCTAAGTGGGGAAGATTCTAAAGGCCCAATGTTTGAGGCCTTAAATAAAATAATCTTAAAAATAATGATTTGACTATTCATATCACCAAGGTGAACCTCCTTTTTAGGGATCCAATCACTAAGAACTCTATAGCCAAGCGTATTCACTTTGGATTCGTACTAGGATGGGTAACATATTTGGAAATTGATCCCAACTTGTGTGTGAGTGAGGAAAAAGACCATTGGTGATCTTTGGGACCAATCATCATTCCCAAAACTCTACTAGAGCTTTGGGTAGTGGGCCCACGCATTACAGTATATCTTTTAAGTGGTGATGTGGAAGTTTGACCACTTTTCTCTCTCCTCTAGGGCTATATATCCCTTCTTGTTTCACTTGTGAAACTAAGACTGGAGGTGTTACTACTGAGCGAGAGGCCAACAGTTGATGACAACTAATGAGATTTATGTATTCGTTGATCCTTTCTTGCAATGTTGTTTAACCTTTTCTCTCTTCTATACCGATGCATGGCAAGTAGTTTGGTAAATTTTGAGCTTAAATCTGAGTAAGTAAAACCTTTATCCATCTATAGGTAGCCCATATACAACATCACAGAATCCCACTTCTTCTTCTTTCAAAACAACACTTGGAGGATCTCAACATCAAACTCTCCCTTTTGAAAGGGAAAAGAAACACTGGGAAGTTCATCTAGTAAACTCACATACTACTGCTACACCTTGGATACTAGGATCTGTCACCTTGGTATCCACTACATGTGCCAAGAAGAACTCACACCTTGGTTTCATCAGCTTCTTTTCCATCATAACAAGCTCAGAATGTATAAGAAGGGTCTTCCTAACTCTTGGAAGGCTCTAAAAGCATTACCATCACAAACATCATAATCTTGGACTATAGTCCAAAGCAACCATGTGCTACACCAAGGTATCCACCCCTAGGATTACACCAAATCCACGTGTACCAAGTGGCAAAAGATCCACTTGAAAGTTGCATTCCAAAAAGGAGGAACATAAAGGAAAACACACTTCCCACAACACATGTAGCACTGTCCAAGGGTTACTAGCAAGGGGTTACCGATCCTACCTTCATCAAGCAAGTTACAACTTTTATGTATCATTTTACCTTTTTCATTTTGATTTCCTTACCATTAGCATAGGAGTTTTTAAGATTATCATATCTTATTGATATTTCTCATTAAGTTTGTATTATTCTTGGGTATGTCTTCTCGTGTAAACATGTTCACTTATCAAGGGATAGTTCAACATATTTCACATTTTTCCTCATTAGTTTCATTTACATGTCATGATAATTTTACTTTAACACTTTCTTACACACATAGGTTGGTCTGATTTTTACTCGGGATCCACTTTATCCATCTTTCATTTTTCTTATTTGTCTTCTCATATCATATTTATCTCGAGAGTTCTCTTCTTCTTACGTGGATTTTATACCTTGAATCATTCCATTATCATAGGTTTACCTCTCTTTTACTTCATAATCTTCTATATATAAAGATTCAAGAACTCCTCTTTAGCTTATTTTTATTCAAATTTAGGTTCCATGGTGTCGTATCTTTCTCTTTAGTTACCAAACATTCAAGTTTTGATAGGTTACAATGTGATTTTCATCTTTTTTAGAGTAATATTAAGATATTTTCAAAATGATTTCTTATTCATTATGCTCTTTAGATTGTTTCAAACTGGCTACTAAATCAGAGTAATCTAAAAGACAACAGTCTATGAGTTTGACACTTATCTTTTCTTTAATAATTGAATACTTGGCCAGGGCATCCAAGTACTGAGTGTAGGCAGTATGCATCATGTTCATATGTCATGTTCCTTACTTATTCATCATCCTAGTCCTAAGTCCTAGTGTCCCTTTAGACTCAGAGAACCTAAAGATCAAATACCAACTTGTGAGAACTTGTCACGCTAAATGAGATTACTAAAAACTCAAAACACGATCGATCACTAATTAACCAAATTGTAGAAAAAGGGGATAATAAAAATTGATTAAACGTTCCAAACATGTTCAAAAAAACATTACATAAAATCCCAACATCTTGCTTATATTCAAGTTCCATACCAAGAATCTTTTACTACTTCTTGTGGCCTTAGCCCCAACATATACATATAGATGAACATTATCCACAATTACCACATGTACAAGCATCAGAATTCTACCAAAAGCTCGAGTCGATTGAAACATAGTATACAAACTCTCGCCTAGACCTGAGAGTACAGGGATGAATCTAGGACACACTAGACATCTAACAAACTTCTCTAAAGTCCATCACCATATCTCCCTCACTGCCACATGTCTAATGCCATTGCTACCAATCACCTAAAAAGATGTGGTGATCCACGAGGTGAGACCCATGTCCCAGTGAGAGATATAACTCTCAATGACTCTTATTGATTACAACAAGTTATTTGATTAAACTTTAAGTATGTCAAGCCAATTAAATAGATAAGCATAAGAACATGCATGATTAATAAGGTATACAAGGGAACACATCATTAGCCTTACTATCATCTTATACATTACTAACAACTTAAGCATAGCTAACATGATAAGTATATCTATCATATCTTATTTCATTATGCATCATCTATATGTGAAAAGAGTAAATAAGGGTTCTCATCCAATGTGAAATATTGTGTATAAACCTAACAGATATGCTACACTACTGGATTACGTCTTTTATTAAACCCTAGGGAGTTTGATTCTTACCACTCAAAGTACAGTTGACCACTATGAAGTGCTATTAATTTCTATATAAGATCTAGGAGAACTAGAATCCTAATATCTCTCCCTCTTAGTTAGTACAAGTCAAATGTAGTGACATATCAGTCAATCTACTATAGCGACATATAGTCAAGCTCCTGACACCTAGTCCTTCATTATAGGTCACGACACTGTTAACTAGGGCATACAACCCTATAGTCTGAGGTACAACTGCATATGTCCTCAATCACATCACATATACAAATATCTTAGACATGAACGCAACCATTCTCCAGCCAAGGTATGACCACATCCATCCTCAAAACCTTGGGATCAGGATCTCAAGGACACACAATCAGTTGCACCCACATATACTCAGTAGTATATGACTCTAGGCTGACACTGGAATGGTTATACGGCACATGGCACTACATGATCAGGGTTTCACTTGATTAGTTATTTCCAAGTGGGTGAATTATGGTTGCATCAAACAAGTGGACATACAAACCCTAATTCATTTCTAGCAAGCATATATGTATAACAACTCCAGATGATGTAAAATGTATGAGACATATTCCTCATATCAATATCAAAGTATACAAGTCCATTGCCATTCATGAGACTATACTTGTCATCACACCATTAAAGGATTTAAATCCTTATCGCATAATACCAGGGTAGCAACCCTTGTCAACATAAAGAGGATTACACCTCTATTAGGACTCATAACATGCCCAAAGGTCATTAAGACCATCACATCATTCCTACAAGATCATCATTATCTTTCCACACCTTGAAGAAGGTTTAACTTACACCATCATTCTTGTGATACATAGGTGTAACATAAGAAAGCATCAATCATAAAGCTATTATAATCACCAGTTAACATATTTGGGTTACACAATATGTTAGAGAGAATGTTCCTTCATCATATCATACAAGGAAGATAAATATATTAACCAACATTCCTTAATTTCATTAATTTAAGTTCAACAAGATAGGTGGAAGTGATGTTACAAATCAGCACCTCAAACTAAACTATAGGTTCATACACTTACTTAGGTAAAAGCACATCCTTTAGAGATAGCTTCTCCATCCAAAAATGGATGCAGAAGGTAAAGCATTACCATCGAATCACATACTATCCTCAAGTATGGTTTTGTACATAACACAAGGTTTAACCATCAAATATTAGATAGGTAAAACCATTGGATGTATAAATTCGAGGGGAAAGTTAAGACTACAAACTCATGGAATTAAAACCATCGATTATAAATCATCAAATCCAATCCATCAGATCAGGTGCAATAAACAAACCATCGAATCATAAATCACACACAAAACTATTAGGTTCAAGGCAAACAAATCATTGAGTCATAGGAATTGATCCCCACCATTGGATAATGAGAAGCCATAGGATTATACACCTAGAAGGACAATCATTTGCTGACTTCAAAAGCACCGTTAGTTCTAGACATCAGGTCTTCCATTGATTGTGGACACCATCAAAGCCATCAGATGTTGATACAGGGAAACTGTCATTTGTGGGCTAACCAGGGTTACCATCGGATGTTGCAACCATTGAGACCATTGAGTCTTAACCCAATGTGACCATCAAGTGTCATCACTAGGTGATAAAATAGATTAGCAAAACAATCATTTGAGAGACCAAATAAAGCATCATTTAGTAGGACTTAAGACCATCAATTTAGCCACTTGAGAGAGCATCAAAACCATCGGATGTGAGAGAAAATGTAGCCACAGGTTTCAACCAAAAAAGAAAGTCCAAACTGAAATTAAGGTGCCCACCACCAGTTATCATAAGGGACCCAACCATCAGATCATGAACAAGGTGGAAACCATTTCAAAGCACTAGGGAAAATTTATCATTTGTCACCCAAAGGAAACCCTAAGGTCAAAGAGCAAAACCATTGACTTTCACCATATGAGGGGGCACCAAAACCATCTTTTATCAAGAATAAAAAGTCCAAAAAGAAGCTAAGTATATTCCATTAGTTGGCACAAGAAGGTCAACTAAAACATCACCAAAAACCAAACCATTGGTTGCATCACAAAGAAGGAAAATCAGATGAAAACCCTAAGAAAGAACCACCGTTTGAATGAGCAAAACCCATGGTTTTCCACATGCATGCAAGAACTAGAACTTCTAATATCAAAGAAGGATCGTTAAAAAGTTTTAGGGTTCATCCATGAAGATAAAATACTCAACAATCATAATGTAAATTCAAACCCTAGGCAAAAATAGCATATTTCTACCTAGAACTTCGTTTTAGAGCAAAATCTAGAACATGCAAGCTAGGAGTAGCAATAAACATGGAGAAATTTATATAACTCACCTCAAGGTTGAAGATGAAGATCAAAATATCAATATAGCATGAGTAAATAGAGAATATATCCTATCTTGAGCACTCCACATGTCCAAGCTAGCTCATTTCTCCAAGAACAAGCAAACCCTAGGTCAAGGAAGTAAGAAGGAATGTGTTCTTCAAGCTCTAGCACATGCTCCACCAAGAAACACCATCGATCTGACCAAGAGAGAAGGTATTTCAGAAAGGAAAATGAAGGGAAAGAGGAAGGTATTACTTGCTTGGGCCTAGAACAAGCTAAGGAAGTTGCACAAGCTTGAAAAGAGGGTATATTTGAACCCTAGGTGCACATGCAGGAAAGATCGGCCAAGATTCTTCTACCTTGACTCCTTCTTCTCTACCATGCAAGAGGGAAGAGATCCAAGTAGAAAGGGAGAAGAGAGGGAGAGATATCTATGTAAGGAACTCGTTTGCATGCAGTGAGGGAGGTTTACAAAGCTATGGGTGAGAGAGAAGAGAAGGTTAAGGTGTCTAGCAATGTTTGCCATGTGGCCATGGTCAAAACCATCACATCCATGCAAACCAGTAGGTCCATAAGTTGTGTAAGTTAGGAGGGCCATCAAATATTGACTACCAGGTAATAAAATGACATCAAAAAGTAGGGTGACCATTGGATCTTGATCCCTTGGTCACATGGGTGAAAACACTAGCATCACCATCGGTTTAGCACATCTCTTGGTGAACCATTGATCCAAGGAGCTTCAAGAGGGAAAACCGTCAACCCGCACACCTCTAGGGACAACCATAGGATCCTAACACACCAAGAAATCCAACAGATCCCAACACATAAGAAAAACCATTGAGTTTTAGTACTCAAGGTGGCCCATCTATGAGAGGAAACCTTAAGATCAACCTTAGGTAAATGCCACCACAAAGACAAGGTGTAACAAGGCACCCCATGGTAAAACTAGTTCAAGAAAGATATGAAAACATGTGAGGAACATAAAGCATGTGACAATTACAAGAATAACCATAGATATGGGTAAATTGCATAAAAGTCCAAAATAAGCATATAAATGCATAACTTGCTCAAATAGTGTCCAAACATGAAACTTAGCTTTTAAAAATGATATCAAAGCACATATTAGGGTTAGATTAAGTTTTTAAGCATAAAATTAAGGTAAAAAGGAATGTTCAATCAAAAATCAAGGTCAGGGGTCTTACACTAATCATAGATTGTGGGTTGAATTGGTTCTCCAACTTTCCAGATATATGGGTAGAAATGATGTGTTTCTAGATATCGCCCATTGCTTGTGATGTCATAAATTAGTTGTGAGTCTTCACTGACCACATAACTTGGGACCTATAGGGTCACACACATAGGATGTGCCTAAAATAGGAGTTTACTTATAAACAAGGCTTAACTTGTTTACTGAAGTGTTTAGATATTCAATCTAAACAACATTGGCTGAAAATTGACTAACTAGGAATGTGAGTCAATCAAATAAAGTGTTGAGTCGGCCATCTCAAGTGTCGAGTCAATTTAAACAACATTGGTTGTACATTGGATGAACTGGAATGTGATTAACCGATTTAGAATGTGGACCGACTGGTTCAGAATGTGAATCAATCAGTTGAAAAATCAAGGACTGGATCAAGTATTTATGTTGACATCATGTTGTGCATTAATCATCACATTGAAAGCTAATATGTTTTCAAATAGGAAATATAGTGAACTAACCGATTCAAGTGTTGAGTCAGCCAATTCACATGCAAATTGACTGATTCAAATGCAGACTAACCAATTCATGATCTACAACAGTTAGAAATTCATGAAAATTTATATTTGACTCTCAATTTATCTCGAAACCCTGACCCTCCTACGAATAAGGGGGGTAGTCAAAGCTGGTCAGAATACACAACTAATGCTAAAAACGTTGTCCTCTCACAGTTGTGGTAACATGAGAGCCTAAGAAAGTCGTGCGTATAGATGGGAGGGATAGATAAGAAGAAGGCAGCACTAGCATGTTGACATCAAAGGGACAAACTATAACATCTTAGATCTTTATCTTAAAAGGAATGATTGGACTACCCATATCACCAAGGTGCACCTTCTTTTTAGGGAGCCCATCACTAAAAAACTATGTGGTTAAGTGTGCTCAGCCCAGAGTAGTACTAGGATGGTGACCCTTTGGAAGGTTTATCTTGGCTTGTGTGTGAGTGAGGATAAAGTGTACAATTTAAGGCTAGTGGTGGTCTGTAGGGCCAGTCGTCATTCTTGAAACTCAGCTATAGCCTTGGGTAATGGGCCCAGGTGTTACAAATGGTATCAAATCCATAACCCCTCTAGTAGGTGGTGCCCAAATGGATGTGGCATGCCAGTCTTGAATCGTGTTGTCTAGGCAAGATGGAAAGGGCTATCCATGGTTATGTAGCCACCCTTGCATTGGTATTCTATGATCGGGAGCTTGGTGTCCATCGACCATTCAAGGTCTTCACTGAAATGGGGAAATATTATGAGGCTATATAGTTGAGCCTAGATAAGGATATCAAGAGTCTAAGTGGGGGAGATTGTAAGATACTAGGTCTTGAGGGATCAGATGAAATGATCTTAAAATGAATGATTATACTACCCATATCACCAAGGTGCACCTCCTTTTCAAGGAGCCCATCACTAAAGAACTTTGTGGTTAAGCGTGGTCAACCCAAAGTAGTACTAGAATGGGTGACCACTCGGGAAGTTTATCCTGGCTTGTACCTGAGTGAGGATAAAGTGTGCATTTAAGGCTAGTGGTGGTATGTGGGGCCAATCTTCATTCTTGAAACTCTATTAGAGCCTTGGGTAGTTGGCCTAGGTGTTAGAAAAACTCCTTCTCGTTGCCTCTAGCAAGTGTGACAAGGAGTTCCTGATGCTTTGTGTGGACTACCATAGAAATATGGAGGCCATTACCACCACTCTAGGAGGACGTCATCAACTGTTGTTCGTGGTGCTACACTAGGAGGTAGCCACTGACAATTGTTCAGGTGATGCTTGAGAAAAGAGCACATCATTACAAGAATTGTTGTTGGACTTGCTCCACAACCAGGTATATGCCTTACATACCCTCTTTCCTAAATACATCATTGTTGAGGCAATTGGTTTGTTTGGGATACGAGCAAAAAAAAATTGTTTCCATTGCCTTATTTGCTACCCCAATTCCAACAATAGTGCTAGTAAAACTTCTATGGCATTTTCGTGGTGCTGAAGAGGCTACATGGGAGGTCAATGATGAGATGCATAGGAAGTATATATCCCTTTTTCCAAGAATTTGGGGACACAACCCCTATTAGGGTTTTATGGTTGTAAGACCCCTTAACTATCTTAACCTCTTAATATCGTTTTGTTATCCATATCACCTATTTGGATTCTTGTTAGTGTGTTTAGTTGGAGTTCATCTTGTTTGAAGGATTATGTACAAATTACCCTTAGTTAATATCTTCCTTCAAATTTTTGGATAGCATGATGATTGTCTTCTTGTCTCCTTTTCTTATCTTTAGGTGGATGCTTTTGGGTAGACTAGCCTAGATTTTCTTTTATCAGTTAATAATTGATTGTTTTTGTTTGAACTTACATCTATAGAGGACCACTAGAAATCTACTTGACCTATTATCTATTGAGAACTAACAAATCCCTCCTACTTCCCTATTAGTTTGTGTGTGCTTGGTTTTTGGTCAATTTGATACTGATGGTGTTGTTCTATCTTTACATCTTGGAGAATTAATGGAAGGGACTAACTATGTAACCTTTTGTGTTTTTGTTAATTGCTATTGATGAAATTTTTGGGTGAGTGGGTGGTTGGTTTCCATTAGTTGAGTAACAATGGGAATTATGTATTTTGTGTACTGATGCTTTCTATAAGGACCCTAACCTAGGTTTTGGGATAACCCTAGAATTTTTTCTTAAGTAATATGATTAGAACCTTGTCTTAATCTTTTAAAAAGTAATTAATACTTAATGAGAGTTCAAGTTTCAAGTTTGAGCTTGTTTGAAGGTTGTTTGTGTTATATATGATAATTTTGGTACAAATTAAAATTTACCTAAATTATGGGGTTGATGTGCAGTTTACCACCTCTAGTGTTACACCCACATCCCATGATTAACACTAATCATGAGATTAGGGCATAAGTTGAGGATTTAACATAATACAGAAATCACCCTTATTTTTTTTCTTTTGATTTCGATTTCTTGATTACTCACATTCAATCATGTAAACTAACTTTACAAGGAAAACTAAAATTGATTACTCCAATCTGATCTCAACATTAATGATATACATTCAAACATTCATTCTATTCCTTACAATTCCATGTACATACAACATGATAACCAGAAACATACTTTATTGAGGAAACAAAGATACAAATCATCATTTAGCACTCTCTTCAACTCTATCCAAGTACCTAGAGTGACAGGGACCGAATGAACTTAAATAATCTCATACGTAACTCCTATGGAAGATCTATGTTGATGCAATGACATTTTTAGTCCATGAGTTATCCTTAAAAATTATGAGTATAGGGGTGAGTCTACTCGCTCAATGAATGAGTACTTCAAAGAAACATTCTAAAGCTCTGATATAATTACAGATATATTGTTGAGAAACTGATATCAATTATAATAGCAATAAGATTTTAAAGAGACTAAACATTCTCAAACATAAATATGTCAAGATACTCCAGATATATACTCTTAGAAAGTAAAAGACAGCTAGTTCTTGTATTAGATAAGAGAAACCCTACTCCTATCTATAGGAGGACAGGGAAGCATACAGACATAAGACCAACCCTAATGGGCCAGAACACTTAGGCCCATATTACAAACTAATAATAAAGCCCTAACTAAATAACTCTCAACATATACAAGAGTGAATCAATATATGAACATGTTTGATTAATCTCAAAGAGAACTAATAACTTAAAAACATACAAAGGATAATTCAATAGCTACACACACTTGGTTAACCTCTCATTCATCTTATTATGTCCTGAACCCACATGAGGTGTACCACAAGATGTGAAAGAGTCGTAGAAAGCTTTGATCTCACTATACAAGGCTTATAAGCATGCACAGGTTCCTAAGACTGTCTCTCAAGTAAGACCCCGTCTACAGCGGGCCTCAGCATGTCTGCCTCTCGGTGGCTAATGGGAGCAGTCATATATCTCAGACTCCACCTCTTAACCTGGGTACTCAGGTGTTAGAGTCAAAGCCCTCAGGCTTATTGTGCATCATTGGACCTACTGACCATTGATCACTACAACATGTAACACATGTGCCATCTGCATCCTCAGTTGGTGTTGGGTACCATACAATTATAAGGAGTCTACCCTACTGGTCAAGACCCCTGCACCCTACTGGTGCGCTCTGGCTTACCTCAATCTGGACTACCTCCAGTCAGGAAACCATTTCCTCCCCCATAGTGTTGGCCTCATCTTGTGAGGATTCTACAGTGTTCAGGGCATCTAAATGTCTAATTGACTCTTTAAGTTCAAAATTCAATCATCGCATCAACATATCTTAGTTTAGCTTTGTAAACTGTTCATTTCATAGATCATCTGATAATATTTACCACAAACGAAACTGTTAATCATCACCACATCTCATTCTAAGAAATAGTGATATCACAATACTTGATTCACTAAACACCCTATCCTTAGGGCTTCATTTACCTCATTCACTTATCACATGACTCTCATAAGGATTTAATGCGTCATAAACATTCACTGAATAAAGATTGCTTTTAATAATTCATATGCAATCAACATATGTATGAAACCCTAGAATTGAGCTGTATTTGGTTTTCCATGCCATTCTTTGAGATATCATGAATAAAGAATAGCATTGAATAAATAAAGTCTATGATGTCAAGAGAAGCACTTCAAATGGATTTCACAATATCTATTCGCCAATCACCAACTTTTCACTCATCAAGGGTTTCACTATCTTTACTGAGATATCAAACAAACACTAATTACATCACACAAAATCCAAAATAGTATCTGACATATATATACTATGCATTCATATAAACAATAATTCATAATCAAAAAGATTTAGATAGACAAATTACTTTATTTAACTATACACCAATTTCAATCATAGTTAAAAATCCTAAATTTTAGTATATTCATATAACCTCTACAATTACTTTAAGAATTCTCATTTAGATGGATTTTAACCATTTATAATGTTATTTCATCAACTGAAATTTATCACAATAGAGAAATAATCCATTTCATATCATCTTGCAAAAGCTAGATCACACAGGTAACTTAGGGTTTGTACTCGCATACTAAGAAATTGAAGATAATTGATGATTTAACTCATTTTAATGCAATCTATTATTTAAAGGAAGACCCACTCACCCTAAGGTGTGAAAACACCTTAAAAACTCAACCCATCTCTAAAAACCTCAAATCCATATCAAAACCCTAGCAAATCATCGATTTATTCTTCCTTTCAACCCAAAAACCCTAGAAATGAGGGATTATGAAGAAAGAGTGAGAAAGGGGGAAGATTTGATACCATTTTGAGTCAAATATGAGTAGGGATCGAATATTTACATGTGAGAGAAGATTCACCATGAAATTATATGCGAAGAAGCTAAACTCTTGATGTCATCATATCTCAGATAGAGAAACCCTAGGTCAGCATCTCCACCACTTTCTCCTCTCCAAACCCTAGCTCTCCTCTCTCTAGAATTTCATTTCTTTAGAATGGATCATGAAATATGAGATCTCCTTGGGTGCTATCTTGCTCATATAGTGAAATTAAGGTGTTTGGCTAATTTACACATTGACCCCTCACTGTACTTTTTCTTATTTTAGCAAATGTTTCTGTTATAAAAAAGTTATTGTAATTCATTTATTGTAGAGATCAAACATCCTCCAAAATTATGAAATTTAGTATGATGTCTGAAATGTAATTTTAGAGCTCCATTATAAATTTTAGATCATTTTAGCTACCAATAAATAATTAAAAATCAAACACTACACTATTAAACAACACTCTGTCAGCATGGTCGGTTGAAGTATAGTTCGACCGACAACCACATTCAAATAACATCAAAATATTCTAAAATTTTTCTCTAGAATGAATGATTGAGTTATCCATATCATATCCAAAATTTAATTAAACACAAAATATGTAGAAAATATGAAAAATCATTTACCACGTTGCTATCATGATCAAATTCCATATTCATGTACTATCAAAACCCTAATTTTTGCCAATTAGGGTTTACATTTCCCAAACCCTAATCCTTCAAGCTAAAATCATAATTAGAGTTTATTATTAGGTTTGAAACATCAAAATTTAGTTACTATCATGAATCAAGTCTAAACTATGTTCAATCTAATCAAGCATGTAATCATTCAGGTAAACGCTAATTTACCAATTAAGAACAAATGTGGTCGTAACATCTAGAGTGTCCCTTCTCTATCTTAGAATCATCTAGAAGAGAGACAAAGGAGGGGCACCTTGTTTGATTCTTGGTTGAGTGATATCAATCTTGGTGGTGAAAGAACCAAATAATGTGGAGTATCTTGAACCCTAGATAAGGTTGTGTCGAGTTATGAAGAGTACAAGGGAGTGCATATTGGTTTAGAAACCATAGAGGAGGTCCCATATCAATTAAGAAACTTTTTGGAAGTATTCATACCAGGCTAAGCACCTCAAGTAGGTGAAGCCTATTGGTTTAGATGTTCCTTGCAAAAGTTGTATCAGTTTTCATATAAAGTGATATCGGGTTGAGTTATCTTGTCAAGTAAGATACCCTAATGGCCGATATCTCATCCTTGAATTATCCACAAGAGTTTTGCATGTCGAGATAATTATGGTTGCATGGTGCCGCCATGCATGGACACATGTCACCTAAGTGTATATGGTGATGACATCTCACATAAACTCTCTTTCATGAGCCTCAACTATATAAGCCCCTATTTTCATAAGCAAGTAAAACTTTCGATTATTTTACCATCTCCTTCTTGGTGGAAAACCCTAGGAACTCAAGGAGCAAGAGGAAGGGTGAGCATATTGCCTAAGGTGAAGCCATGGTCATCTTCAACCTTGGGTTAACTATGCTTTTTGGGTCATTGTTCCTTTCTTTTATTCTTCACCAAGTTCCAAACTATGGTATCTTCTTTCATATAGAGGTGTAGTGATAAAAGTCTTGGACTTTTGATAAGTCATATTCAACCTTGGGAACGTGGAGCTTTGAAGCTTGAACATATAGTGGTGATTTTAAGGTGGGTTATATAACTTGAACTCAACTCTATTATTATTCACGTTCAATCATGCAATACTTGATATTTCCTTTTCAATTTCGAATTCCCTTGATTGAATGATGATTTTATGATATCTAAAGGATATAGGAGGTTGTTTTCCATGAACTAAAGTGTTAATTTATGAAGGGTTGGAGCTTGAAGATGATGGAATCACACATTCACAAACCGATATTGGTTTAGGAAACCCTGACCCAATATGGAGTTGTGTGAAGGGGAAACCGATGCACATGAGTGCCTAAACCATTATTGATTTGTTACATGTGAATGACTATAGTTCTTACAGTTGTTTAGCCAGTCACCTGAGGCTAGGATAAGGGCAGGCCTATATCTTGAAATAAAGTGAAAATATGAAGACAATAGGGAAACCCGATATACCCTAACCCTAGCAACCTGACACACCTCTAAACCGATACACCTCTAGCCCGACACAAGTGTGATGGGCGACACACCTTGGATGACACACCATGTAAAGGTGTGGGAGACACACTCCTTGAAGTCATGGACAACACACCAAGTAGTGGTGAGGCTGATACCTTGATAGGAGAAAAGTAAACAAGGGTGTTGATGATGGTTAACCTGATACAATCAAAACCCTAGAGATTGATATCACTTGGTGATAGCTAGGCCGATACACTAGATGATAGTGTAGCTAAACCCCTAGAATATACTATGTCTAATACACAAAGTGATAGGGTGACTGATACCCTATAGTGAGGTCAAGATGTTATGCTTAAGTGAGGTGAAAATATTTTGCTAAACTATGAAGAAGGGGATGCACCAAGGTATGGCGAAGGTGATACACCAAGATGTGATTCATGGCTGATATCACTTGAAGCACCTTAAAACCAATATCACCCTAAGCACCTCCAAACTAATATGACTTTGATGTGTTAGGATCGACACAAGTGAAGATTGTCATGACTGATACATGTGTCTAAACTAACACAAAGTGAGAAGCTGAGGTCAACACAAGTGAATGTGTCTAGGCTGACACAAGTGAATGTGTCTAGGCCAACACAAGGGTTAGTGTGTAGGTTGATACACCTTGATGAGTGTAGACCAATATACCTTTATGAGTGTAGACCGATACATGATGAATATAATCAATTAATACACTATAAAGTAATGAGATGGATACACTTTGATAAGTGTAGGATGATAAACCCTAAAGAGGGTACAACCAATGTAATAAGTATGTTAAAATCAATATCCTAGTAAGGATGAGAGAGAAACTTATACTACTCATATGAGAAAGGTAATACTTCATGGTGATAATCAATTGATGATAATTGATGAGAGTAATTAAGTATGCTTGAATACTTATGGTAATAATATAGCTCTTATGATGTGAATTAGGATTTGGTTGTTAAATATGAACTTGAATACCCTAATCATCTACAAGGGAAAACCCTAACCCTAATTATGAGAGGGTTGCAATTTGAATGTTTTTCTTTATAGCATGGTGAAGATATTTACTATATATTTCTTTAACCAAATTCCTAACCATGTAGGTATTATGAGATGATGAGCATAGCGGGGTATGATATATGATGATTTAGCATGATATAGATTAAATAGGCCTTGTGAGCCATGTGATATACGTGTACAACAAGTATAACTTATATATGGGTTTGATGACCTAGAGATGATTATTGCTTGGTAAGAGGTAACATTGTTCAATGATGAACTAAGGGTTTGATACCCAAAACATGTGATCATGATAATGAAAATGTTGAAGGGATGAGACTCCCAATAATATGTTCAAGGGATTGAAATCCCAAGATAGGGGTAACAAGATGTGTTCCAATTGACACAAGCTTCCTTGAAAATCTATTACACCTTTCTTTGTAGCATTATCTATAATTCATTCTTGTAACTTAATTGATGCTAAAAGATGTTGTAATGCACTTAACTTATCAAGTGAAACTAAAAATGTACTTGTCGTGTCCATAGATCCATTCAGTGTTAGAACTTGCTGGATGGTGAAATGAGTTTTACTCAGACTGCATATTTTTAAATATGCAAGGTGCAAGACGAGTATTTCCCTGCTTCCTTCAAACCTCAGGATTGACTATGGGCCATACCCTGGTATAATTAGGATTGGCTTCGGGCCATACCCTAACAAGAGTACAGTTGTAGGTTGTGACTCAATATACAATCAGGATTGATTATAGACCATACCCTGATATAATCAGGATTGACTATAGGTCATACCCTGATAAGGGAATAGGTATGAGATGTATCTCTGTAGCAATGAGCCTATATACCCAGGCTAGCTAATTGTAGTTTGACTCATAATGTCACTGCCAATAATCTCATATTGATCGAGGGGGTGGGGTTGTGGAGTCTGTCTCTTCCATGGACCTTGTATGGCACTAATGCTACTTAATCTAGGTTGGTTGGAGCATGAGCATTATACCTCATCTCCTCAGGGCATAAGATTGATTGTTGAAAGATGTAATTAGTCATGTGTCATATTTTCTTAAGGATCAAATACGCAAACATTGAATGAGGTTGCAATTGCTTCTATATGTCATAGTTGATAAATATTTTACATGTTCGCCATATTCCTTTTGAAAGTGATTAGATGATCTAATTCTTAGTCATAGATATTTGAACTACTTAAATGATGAGATCACTCTACTTTGCATTTAAGTGGCAGTTATACCTATTTAATTCAATAAATGTTTCTTATTCTCTCTTGCATGAAAATTTATCTATGATAATAATATTGTTGGCAGAGAGTTATATCTTATGTTGTGACTTCTGTCTCACCCTGTGGGCCCCACAACTATTTGCGTAGATGTACACGAGGTAGCAAAGATCACGTAGCTGAGACAGGACAGCAACATGAAGAAGACATGTAATTTGGAGGTGCTATCATGTCAACTATGTATTATTGTAGACAGAAGTCCTATGTGTCATCCCTATACTCTCAAGTCCTTGAGGGATAGTTTCATATTTGGTTTTTTGATCGACCTGAGATTTTGGTTAGAATGCCTCGATCTATAATGTTGCTTTTGTATTGTTTTGGTAAAACAACTGATATCTCATATCTTTGCGATGTGATGGAATGATGTATGTATGAAGTCAACAATGATGTATATATATGTCTTAGTTTCTTTCTATAAAGAGTTTCCTGGTCATGGATCGCTTGGTAAAAAGTTTTAAATTTTTAGTGATTTTTGGTAATTCGTTGTTAATAGTTGTTTTTGTGTGGTTTTGAGTGATGTCGTTATCAGTTTGCTAGCAGTCATCACAATTTTTGGTACCAGATCTATAGGTTCACTGGGTTTACAGGGACATATGACTAAGGTTTTTGAGTCTATTCTAGTGTCCTCTAGTATGTCTAATAGTGACTTATTCTCCTATAGAAGAAAGGATAAAGCCTGAAGATGTCTGGAGAACATGAGGAACATGTTGTTGAAAGTAGTGTTTCTGCACTTGAAGGAGGTGCAAGGGATCAGGCAAGAGGAGAATGAGTGCCTGAGAATCCCCAACTAGATTGGACTATGTTAGAAAATCCTACTTTTCATGCTCTCGTTGGGTAGGTTATGACAATAGTAATGCATATAGTGGACCGAACACTAGCAATACAACCTAGGGCACCAGTCCCCAATACAAAATTTTTAGGTTCTGGTAAGACCTTTGAATAGCTATGCCATGTTGAAATAGTGGAAAATGCGGGAAAGACTAAAATATGGCAAGAAAATAGAGTCTACCACAAGTGTAGGTAGATAGGACATCTGAGGTGGCAATGCCCAAAGAGGAGAAATAAAGTGAGTATTAAGGAAAGGTCTTCACAATCCCAGGGGTAGTTGTCTAGTAGCTCTAAAAGCCAAATTTTTTGATGCCAATAGTACAACAAACACCTAGTGCACCAGGGCAGTGGCCACCAAGTAAGGGAAAAGGTCCTAACTTTCCACCTATAAGAACTCCTGACTTAGCTTCTACATCATTAATAAGACCGACAAGACCATTGTATGAGGACAACACATGTTATAGATGTGGATAGGTTGGGCATACTAGACCCTTTTGTCCAGAAAGAAAGGATGAGATGGCCCAACAATTGAGGCCGACTCAGTAGGGCTTACAGAAGTTGCTACCCAATAGTGCAAAAAGGCAAAAGCAACAATAGGAAACAACTAAACTCCATGCTTTGAGTCAACCAAAGATGGTAGATGACCCGCAAAGGGTGATAGGTTAGATAGAAATTTTCATTTTGATTTGTCTTCTCCTTATTTTACATGTTAATCAAAAGAAGAATAGTTTTTGTTAAGTTCCCTTTGGTTAGTCCTATGGGGACATAAGAATGAGATGAAGAGGACTAGAATTTATATTATGTCTAGTATTCTCTAAAAAGTTTTATAATTTCTTCTATTCATATAAAAGAGGAAGAGGTCTAAAAGAGACACCTATAGAGAACCAGAGATACTAAGTTTTAGAACTTAAAAGAGATGTTTAAGGTAAGAAAAATGATATAAAATAAAGTGCATACTACCTAATCTCAGTGCTTGAATACCCTATCTAGGTATTCAATTATTGAAGGCAAGGTATGTATGGGACTCTTAGAATGCTATCTTTCTTATTACCCTGATCAAGTAATCATTTTGATGCAATCTAAAGAGCATAATGAAATAGAAAATGTAGCACAGAAATTCCTACCACATTCTAAATTATGATAAAGTGGAACCTGAGTTAATCTTAGACCAACCTATGAGTATATGAAATTATAAAGAGTGATTCTCATGATATGTGAAAGGGAACAAGGAAGATGATCCTTGCTCAATAGAGAATATGTAAAGAATAATGATCTTTTCCATGATGAAAAGATGAAGAATGTGGTAAAACAAAGAAATGTTCATGAACATGAAGAGCAAAAAAAAATCAAAGAAGGAGTAATGACATGTAATCATCTTTACAATTCCTATGCCAATGGCAAGGAAACAAAGATAAAACTGGATTGAATAACACATGAGCAATGAAAATTCATACAATAACCAAAAAAAGTTGGTAATATTCTTCTCCCTATTAGTAACCCTATATGGTGTTGTAGTGATAAGGGAAAATTATGTTTCCTCTATGCACTTCCTTTCTAGGGATGTGATGTTCACATAAGTCTCATATCACTTGATATGAGTGGTTTTAAAGTGATCTTGAGATGGATACTTGAAAAGTATCAATTAGGGTTGGGAATTTAGTTCCCAGATGATGACATCTGAGAATAGTGATGTTTTATGAACCTTAAAAGATGTTGGAAAGGTGCTTTTGATTTGTTTGGGTCTGGAAGTAACAACAGAGGGTGAATATGATGAGGATGTGATGTGTTTTTGGCACGTGTGATGGATACCAAGGTGAGGAATCCTAGTATCCAAGAAGTTCTAGTTGTGTGTGAACCTGATAATATGTCTCCTAATAAGACAATTAAGTGTTTGACTACCTATAAAGATTGACTTAGGGATTAATCTGGTTACATATTCTCAACCTATAGTATGGGTATCACATGTTAGGGGTTTATGCACCACATAAGATGATGTCAGCAAGGATGCATAGGTTGAAGAGAGACTTGATTACCGTCAGTATTTGGTGATGGTGAAACAGGTTTATCCTGCGGGATTACCTGGAGTGCATATTGTTGAATATGCGAGATTTCCCCTAGCCTAAAATAGGAGGGTTTGAGTGCAACTGTGGTTGCATACTCTGGGCATATGGAGCATGGTGAACAGACCCATGGCTCAGGATATGTGATGATGAGCATGATGCGTTCATGGCTCGGATGTATGCACTAGCACCTATGATAAGGTGAGCTAAATATATGGGTAGCTTGCGGAGCTGACCCAGAGGCTGAGGCCCTATAAGCATAAGATTGTGGTCTTGCTTGATGATTCATGTACTGACCACAAGAAGGTGAGGTCATGGAGTCTGGATCTCCTTAGACCTTGTATGGCACTGGATTGGGCTTCGCAACCAATGGTTGGATTTAAGTAGGGAAGGCTCACTTCCTCTGGGCATAATAAAATGTAATCTAGCCGAATAAGTATATCTTGCTTAGTGCAAATTACGAAACATTGATTGATGCCTTGCTTATATAGCTGATCTAGTTGAACTATGCAGTTGTGTGTACGATCCTTATATCTTATGATAAGTTCTTGTAAAGCTTATCTTGTCAATCATGTTCCATAAAGAAATACTTGGTTATATGCCTCCCGGATATCTTGATAAGCTTGATGGTAATAATAGATTTGCTCAGTATGATGCTCTTGTTATACGCTTTATCAGTTATCTGCTATTATCTGCTTTAACCTTTTTGAGGTGCTATAGTTTCGCCGGGGAGTTATGTTTCTCGTTGGGACTGTGTGTCTCACCCCACTGGTTTACACCCTTTTTAGGTGATCGCTCTAGACGTGGTGGTGATCGTGAGGTTGCGGCCGAGCAACAAGAAGAGCAGTAGAAGGAAAGAGATGGACATGCTGCTATTTTGGTGGTTTTGTAGTAGAGTCCTAGAGTCATCCTTGTACACTCAAGTCCTTGGAGGTGTTTGACGGTGTTTCACGATGATCAGTTGTTGTAATCCTATATATCATGTCGTTGGCCGTACGTGGCATGTTATGTATGTATAAACAAGTGTTGAACTCTAGTGCTGACAGTACAGCTGGTTCTGATAAGCTGTGAACCTATAACATGACTTGTGAATGTTTATATAACATGTCTTTCTGCAGGATCTGGATGCAAAAGTTCTCTCATATATGCTTTCCACAATCGGTTTTATTTAACCCGTGTTTTTGGTAATGTGAGGTTCTGCACGTTTTCACTTGTCATCTCATTGTCTGTGTGATGGCGGGGTGTCACAGTTGGTTTGGTATCAGAGCTCTAGGTTCGTTGAGTCTACAGGGATCTAGGACTAGGTTTTCGTCTATTCTTGTGAGTTATCCAGATTTTCTTACAAAAACCTTCTGCTCTCAGTGGAAGATAAAGCTTAAAGATGTCTGGAAACCATGAAGAACATGGTGTCGAGAGCAGTGATGCTGCATTAGTTGATGGAGCAAGAGGGAAGGCTCATGAAAATCAGGTGCCTGAGATCCCCCATCTTGACCCAGCCATTCTAGAAAATCCTACCTACCAACAGCTTATGGGGCAGTTGATGGCTATGATGAATCACATGGTAGAACGAGTGTCAGTGCCTCAGCTAAGAGCACAGGCTCCCCATGGTGAAGCATCAGGTATTGGGAAGTCCTTTGAGCGGCTTCGTCAATTCGGAGCTTCGGATTATGCTGGAATGGCTGATACGGAAAATGTTGATCTATGGCTGACAGGTCTTGAGAAGGCCTTCTGGATCCTCGACATCCCTGAAGCAGACAAAGTCAAGCACGCTGTCTACCTTCTGAAAGGTAGTGATGGCCACTGGTGGGCCATCGAGGAGGAGAAGCGACCTCGTGAGTAGATCAGTTGGGAGGTTTTCCTTCGAGAGTTCGTTAGCAGATACTTTCCGAAGACGTATCTGGATGAGAAGATCAACCAGTTTGAGCATCTACGCCAAGGATTGATGATCATCACTGAGTATGAAGGCAAGTTCATGGACTTGCTGAGGTTTTGTCCTCACATGGCGACGACAGATGATGAGCGGATCAGGTGGTTTGAGAAATGTTTGAGTGTTGAGTTGTCGACACCTGCTACTACTTAAGGAATCGGGAGTGGTTTGCCACATTTGTGGAGTTCGTCTGCAGGATTGAATGATTTGTTAAGGAGAAAAGGGAGTACATGACCAGGAAAAGGTCTACTCAGTTCCAGGGACAGATATTTGGTGGCTTCAAGAAGCCAAGGTTTTCAGCACCTTCCGTAATGCAGAATTCTCATACACCATCTCAGTGGTCTCGGAGTAAGGGAAGAGGTTATGTTTCTTCACCATCAAAGGCACATAGTACATCTTTTATGGAAGTGACAGTGCCATCTAGGACGTAGACAGAAGGCAGGTCATTTTATCACTATGGACAGACTGGGCACTTGAGGTCAAATTGCCCAAAGAGAGATGTTGAAGTAATACAACAGCTGAGACAGAATCAACAAGGGTCGGACAGACCGCATCCCAGTGGTAGCAGAGGGCGAGGACGCAGTCAAGCATCGAAAGCAGGATCGTCTGCTCAAGGTAGAAGAGGACGTGAACAAGCAACGGCTCGATTCTATGCTATGAGTCAGCCAGAGGTGATAGTCAACCCACGAGTGGTGACAGGTCAGATGGAGTTTTTTCATTTTGATTTATCTTCTTTTTGCTTTATATCAGTTTTGGTTGACCCTGATGTTACACACTCTTTTATCACACATAGTCTGCTTGATAGTTGTCCTTTACCGGTTAGTTGTAAGAAAGATAGCATGTTGTTAGAAACCCCTCTCGATGGTTCATCGATGCTTCGAGAAGAGTGTATGTCGTGTGTTCTATCTTTCTCAGGACACAGTATACAAGTGGATCTTATACCACTTGATATGCATGGATTCGATGTGATCCTTGGGATGGATACCTTAGAAAAGTATAAGGTTGTGTTGGACTGTGGTTCCAAGCAGGCTGTGTTTGATGACGGTAGGGAGAAGTGGATCTTCCAAGGAGATAGGAAGATTCTTCCAACATGTCTAGTGTCAGTGATGGTGGAAGAGAAGTTGTTGTGGCAAGGTTGTAAGGCATTATTATCTCACGTTGTGGATACCAAGGCGAAAGGTCCTAGCCTTGAGAAGGTGACAGTTGTCCGAGAGTTTGCAGATGTGTTTCCTGATGAGTTCCCCAGTGTACCCCCACCCCGAGAGATTGATTTTGAGATCAATCTGGTACCAGGAACATAGCTTGTTGCATAGACACCATATAGGATGGCTCCGACAGAGATGGCAGAGTTGAAGAAGTAGTTACAGGAGTTGTTGGAGAAAGGTTTCATTCGACCGAGAACGTCGCCTTGGGGTGCTCCAGTGTTGTTTGTTTAGAAGAAGGACGTGTCGATGTGGTTATGTATAGATTACCGGTAGTTGAACAAAGTCACGGTCAAGAATAAGTACCCATTATCGAGGATAGACGATCTGTTTGACCAGTTGTGTAGTGCTATAGTGTTATCAAAGATCAATCTACGGTCCGAATATCATCAGTTGAGGATTAAGGCGGACTACATACCAAAGTCAGCATTTAGGACGAGGTATGGTCACTTTGAGTTTGTGGTTGTGTCGTTTGGGCTAACCAATGCACCTGATGCTTTCATGGATCTGATGAATAGGGTATTCTATTCGTTTCTAGATCAGTTTGTTGTAGTTTTCATAGATGACATCTTGATCTACAGTCGAGACGGTCAAGAACATGAACAACATCTTCGACAAGCATTGACACTTCTTCTCCAACACTAGTTATATGCCAAGTTCAGTAAATGTGAGTTCTGGTTGAAGGAAGTGACTTTCTTGGGTCACGTGATATCTGTAGAAGGAGTCAGAGTGGACCCTAAGAAGGTGGAGTTAGTTGTAGATTGGGAACAACCAAAGACGCCGACCGAAGTTTGTAGTTTTCTGGGTTTGGCAGGATACTACCGAAGGTTTATCAAGGACTTCAGTGCGATCACGTTGCCAATGACAAAGTTGACCAAGAAGGATGTACCTTTTGTCTGGAATGATCATTGTCAGCAAGCTTTCCAAAGTTTGAAGGAGAAGCTGACTAGTGCTCCAGTGCTAGTGCTGCCAGAGCCTGGGAAGGGCTATGTTGTTTTCTGCGATGCTTCCAAGAAAGGCTTAGGTTGCGTGTTGATGCAGGAGGATCATGTGGTTTGTTTTGCTTTGCGAAATCTTAAGAAACATGAGGAGAACTATCCAACACATGATTTGGAGTTGGCAGTGGTGGTCCATGTGTTAAATATTTGGAGACACTATATTTATGGGGAAGTATGTCAGATCTTTACAGATCATATGAACTTGAAGTACATCTTTTCACAGAATGAGCTGAACATGCGACAACATCGTTGGATGGAGCTAATCAATGATTATGATTGCACCAGAGTATCATCCTGGTAAGGCAAATGTGGTAGCCGATGCACTTAGCAGAAAGTCTTCTTCTCTCTCCATGAAGAAGGCACAATTGAGTTCCTTGGTATTTCATAGGTGAGATATGTTTGTCTCCTTACAGCAGATGAATGTATAGTTGGAAGTTTCCTTGTTGGCAGGAATGTTGGCACAGATGCAAGTCAAGCCTATTCTAAGACAGCAGATCAAAGATGCACAGTAGGCAGATGATACCGTGTAGTTGATCAGGTCAGAGCTTGGCAGCGAAAAGCATGATGGGTTCTATGAATCTGAGGATGGACTAGTTTGCTATCATGGTAGAATGGTGGTCCCCGATGGTGATAATCTAAGAAAGCTAGTTCTTGAGTAAGCACACGCGTTGATGTATGCTATGCATCCAGGAGTCACCAAGATGTATCATAATCTAAAGGACATGTATTGGTGGTATGGCTTGAAGAAGGATGTAGCTGGGTTTGTGGCTAAGTGCGCAGTATGCCAGCAAGTTAAAGCTGAGCATTAGAAGCCGGCAGGTACATTGCAACCTATGTTGATACCAAAATGGAAATGGTATCATATAACCATGGACTTCGTAGTTGGTCTACCAAAGACAGCTAGGAATCATGACTCCATTTGGGTAATAGTGGACAAATTGACAAAATCTGCTCATTTCATACCGGTAAAAATGACGTATACAACAAATAAGCTTGCTCAGGTATATGTAGATGAGATAGTACGTCTGCACAGTGTACCAACAACGATATCTCCAACAGAGGTCCTCAATTCACAAGTTATTTCTGGGAACAGTTGCATAAAGCTTTGGGAACGCAGTTGAGGTTCAGTTTCGATTTCCATCCACAGACGGATGGATAGTCTGAAAGGACTATTCAGACTTTGGATGACCTTCTCTAATCTTGTGTTTTTTAGTTCCTAGGCAGTTGGGACGTGCATCTCAGTCTGATAGAGTTCGCTTATAACAATAGTTATCAGTGGAGCATTGACATGGCTCCTTATGAGGCTCTATATGGAAGAAAGTGCAGATCCCCTTTATGTTGGTATGAGTCTGGTGAGTATCAACTTTTGGGTCCTGAGTTAGTGCAGCAGACAACAGAAAATATTAAGGTGATACGACAAAAGTTGAAAGCGGCATAGGACAGACAAAAGTCATATGCAGACAATCACCGACGAACTTTAGAGTTCCAAGTGGGAGACAAAGTGTATCTCAAGGTCTCACCTTAGAAAGGCGTGCTAAGTTTTGGACGAAAAGGCAAACTGGCACCCAGGTATATGGGGCCATACCCAGTAATAACACGTGTTGGCAAGGTAGCTTACAAGTTAGAGCTGCCGCCAGAGTTGCACAGGTTGCATCCAGTGTTCCATGTCAATATGCTGAAGAAAAGCCATCCAGACACAGGGATAGTGATACAGCCAGTTGAGGTTGAGCTTGATGAAGACGTGACCTATGAGGAGGGTCCAGTGGTGATCCTTGATAGAAGAGTAAAGAAGCTGAAGAGGAAGGACCTTGTTCTTGTGAAGGTTCTTTGGCATCATCGTGGTGTTGAAGAAGCCACATGGGAGCTTGAGGAAGAGATGAGGCGGAAGTATCCCTCGCTTTTCTCTTCAGATTTCGGGGACGAAATCCCTTTGTAGAGGTTTATGTCTTGTAAGGACCCTGACCTTCATTTTGGGCTTACCCTATTTGTTTTGCCTAAACCTTGTACTTGGTTTCTTACTAATCATCTTTACCGATGATTAGGGTTTGCTTGTGCTTAGTTGAGTGTTGGAGGTGCTATTTGCAAAATAACCTAAGATAGGGTTGGAGAGCAAGTTTGTCACCTACAGAGATGTCTTTCTTTCTCTTTGATTCCTCTAGGGTTGAGAGGAAGGTTTGGGCTCGTGCCTTGAGTTGTCTTGGGCTTGGTTGAGCTCTTTTGGGCCTTGTTTTCCCTTGTTTGGGCCTTGCCTTGCTTGGTTGAGCCCTGTATCGGGCAAGGATGTTTTGTGTCAGCCTTGGGGTATCACCCATGGTGGTGTGTCGGCCATGGGAGATGGTGTGTCGGCCTTTGACCTTGTTTGACCTCCTTGATTTGGTTGTGTCACCCTAGCTTGTACATGTGTCCAAACCTTGGTTGAGTGGTGGCATGGCATGTGCATGTGTTTTGCAAGGTGGTAAAACGTGTGGACAAGTGTCCCTTGGTAAGGTGACACCTTGCCTTGGTTTAACCGTGACCCTCATCTATATATGCCTTGCCTTTCTCTTCCTTAGGAACCCTTTAGCTCTTTTGTTGCTCTCCCCTCCTTGTGTACACGACACACCTTCCTTGGAAGCTTGGTGGTTGATCCTTTCCCCTTGGTGGAGATCTCTTCTTCTTCCTCTAGCTTGGTGGCTGATGTGGTGAGCTTGGAGCTAGGAGCTTGAAGATTGGAGCTTTAGAGCTTGAGGAGTTTGCTTAAGGAGGGTTACATAACTTCTAACCCTAGCTACTCTACCTTCTTTATGATGCATGATTCTTATATGTTGATAATCGGCCATGCATGTTATGTATCTTGCTCTAACACATGTCATTGATCTTATGGATATAATGAGCAAGATGTTGTTGATGTTGTTGATGGTTTATATGCCTTTAGTGGTGCACCTTAGTGAGTATCTTAGTGGTGTTGTTCCTTTGAGATAGGTGGCTTGGTGCTCGATAGGTGGCTTGGTGCTCGATATGGGTTGAGTGGTGCACCTTAGTGAGTATCTTAGTGGTGTTGTTCCTTTGACCGATATGCCTAGTTGGGCTTGGTCGATACACTTAGTGGAGATGGAGCTTGGGGCGTTACACCTTGAGCTTGTGCTCTGAACGACACACTCTGAAGTAAGGTTGCGCGATGCTCCCCTTGCCTTGTGTTGATCTTGGCCGATATGCTTTGTTGAGCTTTGGTGGCTTGATGCCCGGTATGCCTTGGCCAAGATGACCCTTGTCTTGGATGTGCTTTGACCGATATGATGTCTAATAGCTTTTCTTGTGTTGGGAAATATGAAGTATTCTTGTGATGCCCGATATGATGGTTGTATAGAGAACCCTAGATGGTGCCTTAGTGGTGGCCGATATGAGTATCTTGATCTAGATGGACGTTAGGTCTGTGTCGGACATGGGGTTGTGTTGCCCGACGCACCCCTAGTGGAGTTGGAAGAGATGTTACTTGTTTAGCCAGCTGGTCCATGCACGATATGGCACTTTGGGTGATAGGGTGCCCTGGTCGATATGAAGGACTCTTGGATGACATGGAGATGGTTGCTCTTAGAGGCGCCTTGGGCATTATACCCCCCCCCCCCCTTGGCCGATAGGCTTGGGTAAGGGTAGTCACCCTGCCCAATGCTACCTATCGTGAGGGTTGCAAGAGTTTTGGTAAGGGTTTTGATAACTCATAATGTATATGGCTTATAAAGATAACACAAGTGATACGATGTAATCACCTTGAATCTTGGTTATATGATGATGAGATATAATGATAGTGTAACATCCCTGACCTGGGTTATGAGTTAACCCTAGATGTTTTTCCTAATAAGGTTGATTAGATGCTTAATATTATCTTGTGAAAAGTAATTAGGGCTCATGAGGAACCTATGTTTCAATTTTGGTCCTGCTTGGACAATGTTGAAGCAATGTTTGCTTATTTTGGACTAAAGTGCAAATTACCCAAGTTGAGGGGTTAAATTGCAAATGTTGCATGGTAAGATGTTCCTCTGATGTTGAGACATCATAAGAATGAATATGATGTAGTGGTATGGTTTTCACAAGCTTGGGCACCAAGATTAAGCTTGTAAAGCAGTGTTGTGCATTAAAACCTAGTTTTGGTGAAAAGTGCAATTTACCCAAAACCTACGGTTCTATATGCAAATTACCACTTCAATAAGGTCCCTAATAATCTTTGGCATCAAGTAGAGCAAATAAAATGAGATGGGTGACTCATTTGAATTAAGTTGGAGGAGAGAGAATCTTGATATTAAAATAATCAAGATTAATGCCTAATTGAAACCCTAATTTGATTTAGGGCAAAAATGAATAAAAATAATTGAAGGGCTTTCAACCAAAATGTTTTGGGTTGATTTTGAATAAGTATGAACGTTCCTTTGCCAAGATAAGGAACGAAAATATCCTAAGTAGGTGAAATTCCACTCACCTTATTATAAGAAAAAGAAAACCCACTCACATATGGATATTAATATAATAAGCATTAAGGTGCTTAATTTGATTTTCTTTAAATCAAGGATAATGAAGGAGAATTAAAGGCAAAGGAAGGTGCCTAGTCCTTAAGGGATTTGAGGGGGAAGAGGCGGCCATATTTTTGGAATTAAATGCATTTTAATAATGCATTTTCTCTTTCATTGAATTTTTATAAAAAGGCATTTTCCTAGCCAAATGAAAGGCTATTTCGACCCCACTTCTTCTCTTAGCTTGGAAACCGACCAAGGAAGCTAGGGAGGACCAGGAGGACGAACCCCAACCTGTGGGTAAGCTCTTGACCTTCGTTCTCCTTGATTTCATGGTGGAAATCGAAAATAAATTATGGATTCTTTCTTATTTCGATCTCCTCTTCAACCCTAGCCAACTTTTGCAATCAAAAGCTTGAGGACGAGCCTAGGGGGAGTTGCAAGAGCTTCATCCACCATTAATGGCGTGAGCTTGGAGCTTTGGAGCTCAATTGGAGGCGGGTTTTATAACTAAAACCCTTAAACATTGCTATTGCATCAATTCTCTATGCTTTGTTGATTGATTTCTTCAATTTGATACACTCTTGTTTCTTTGCTGCAATTTCCATCAAGAACGGTTGCTGTTCTTGGTTGTTCGAAGGAAGGGGATGATTACATCATCCTATATGCTTATACAAAGAAAATTACCAAGAAAAACCGTTTTGATAGCTACTCCAAATCGTTTTAATTTGATTGGCTATGCGGTTTCAGCAAACCGTTTAAGGGCAAACGGTTTGAGACCGTTTGGGAGCAAACGGTCTCAAGACCGTTTGAGATGGTTGACCAAGTGTTGACCGTTTGGGAATTTTGTTCCTAATTATGTAGGCTGATAACCCTCCAAATTTTAGGGATTAACTCCAAAGGAATCGAGAGTTGAAGGCCAATCAATTAGGCAATCGAATTGAATTATGTGCTGATTTTCAACCTGATTAACTTGACCTGGTTGAGCAAACGGTTTCAAGACCGTTTGATATGGTTGACCAAGCGTTGACCGTTTGGGATTCCTGTTCATAATGATGTTGGTTAATTACCCTACAAATTTGAGGGGTTAACTCCAAAGGAATCGTGAGTTGAAGCCTAATAAATTAGGGAAACCTAATTGGATTAAGTGCTGATTTTCAATCTGATTTAATTGAACTTTTTGGGCAAACGGTCTCAAGACCATTTGAGTGCATTGACCAAGCGTTGACCGTTTGGGATTACTGTTCCTTATGATGTGATCTGATGACTCACCAAATTTGATGGATTAATTACAAACGAGTCATGAGTTTAAGGCTAATCAATTGGGCTAACCCTAATTGAAATCAGTGCTGAAATCACAATGAGCTAATTTGAGATTTTGGGTTGATTAGACCAAACGGTCTCAAGACCGTTTGGGGGATCATCCAAACGGTCTCAAGACCGTTTGGGGTCACCTAAAGACCGTTTGGAGGTCTGGGGTCAAGTATAGTTGACCAATTGAAGGTCCAAAGGTACTAATCATATTGCAATGTAGTGCTGATTTGTTGATCAACTTGATAGACCAATCCATGATGATTTTTCACTAGAATCCAAAGGTTGGATGGGCCAAACGGTCTCAAGACCGTTTGGAGCTCATCCAAACGGTCTCAAGACCGTTTGGTGGTCACCCAAGACCGTTTGGATGTCTAGGGTTGAGTATAGTTCAGTGGTTGAAGGTCTAAAGATATCAAGTTGATCTGCAATAGATTGCTGATTTGGTGAGCACTTCATTGAACCAAACCCTAATTGGATTGCTTGGTTTTGAGTGATATGATGGGCAAACGGTCTCAAGACCGTTTGGAGGTCATCCAAACGACCTAAAGACCGTTTGGTGGTCACCCAAGACCGTTTTTAGGTCTAGGGTTGAGTATGGTTAGGTGTTTGAAGGTCTAAAGGTACCAAGCTGTTATACAATGCAATGCTGATTTGGTGATCAATCCAATGATCCAAACCTTAATTGGATGACTTATATTTGAGTGATATGATGGGAAAACGGTCTCAAGACCGTTTGGAGGTAATCCAAACGACCTCAAGACCGTTTGGGGTCAGGTCATACCCAATTTGGATGATGGTTTAATGGTTTCAATGCAACTAGTTCTGCATTGATTAGTGTTGAAGGATCATCGATTCCAAGCCCTAATTCAATTGAATCAAACCCTAATTGATGATCAATTGAGGGTCAATTGAGGGTCAAATCAGTTGTAGGTTGACCTATTAAACTCAATTGAAGTATGAGTATAGGTCCAATTGATGATTGGTTCCATGAATTCAATGATTGAAGGAATCAACATTGAAAACCCTAATTCAATTGGATACCTTATGTCATTGAGGGTCCAATGGATCAAACCTTTTTGAAAACCTAATGTGATTAGGTGGGAGATACCTTTAATGGTACTAGTCATTAATGCATAACAAATGCATGGATCCAATACATGATGTAAACCCTAATTGAGGCTGATTTCATGTATAACCCTATTAAGAGGTTGCCTACATGTGAAATCACTATTTAGGATGAATAGTAAACCCTAATTCCTTTGGATACCTTATGTAATGGAGGTCCAATGTGATGATGAATGTACTATTGATCCAATGATGGTTAGTAATGATAACCAATGAAGGAACAAAGGTTAAAACCCTAATAGTACCTAAGTGATTAGTGTCAATTAAGGGATGAACCCTAATTGCTGATAAGATCAATGACTTGGTACACTATGTAAATCATAGTTGTATGTACTTGATTGAAGGGTTGATATGACCTAATCAAGTTGAGATGATGATATCATGAATTCATATATGAATATGATTCATGTGGTGATTAAGGGCATGATCCTTAAAGTAGAGAGATCATGAAACCCTAATCATGAACATAAACCCTAATCATCAGGGTTATTGAGTTGAAACCCTAGTTGAGGGTGTATCATTGTAAACCCTGGTTGAGGGTGTATCCTTGTGAAACCCTAGTTGAGGGTGTATCATTGTAAACCCTAGTTGAGGGTGTATCCTTGTGGAACCCTAGTGGAGGGTGTATCATTGTGAACCCTGGTTGAGGGTGTATCCTTATAAACCCTAGTTGAGGGTGTATCATTGTGATTGTTTATAGGTAACTTTATAATAAAGTCATGCCTTAAACTAAGATAAGTCCATATCATGTGAGATAGATGGACAATTCTAATGTGTGGCCTATGCATTATATGCTAAGGGTGAGTATTTTGTGATGGAATGTATTAAGAGGGGAAATAACTTAATACAAGACAAAGTTGGTTAACTCAAGAGGGTCTGAATTAATGAGAAATGGGGAACCCTAACCCTAATTTGGGGAAAAGGGAATGATAAGCCCTAATTGATGGTAAACCCTAACCCTGGTAAGGGAATAATGGTGTTACCCTATATTGCATGATGTGTTGTGAACTTGATAAGTCTATTATCATGTGTGACAATCATGCAGGTCTCATGAGTTGATGATCATAGCCAGGTATGAGCTATGATGTTTATTTGATAAGAATTGATTGGCCATATGTGCCATTATGTTTTTGTTACTGAGAAAGAAGTAACAAGATGAGTTGGGCTTGTAAGCCTTTGTTTTAAGTTGTTGCCTAGTGAGAAGTGACAATTTGTGAATGGCCTTGTGCGCCATGTGAATAAAGTTGTTGCCTAGTGAGAGGTGACAAGATGTGAATGGCCTTGTGCACCATGTGAATAAAGTTGTTGCCTAGTGAGAGGTGACAAGATGTGAATGGTTTTGTGAGCCATGTGAATAAAGTTGTTTCCTAGTGAAAGGTGACAAGATGTACAGTGTTCTGATGAGCTATGTGTGATGGAAATCCAAATCCTGGTAAAGGATTAAGGGTAATACCCTTGAATTATTAATACATTGTTTTTGCATGGTATTGATAGATGATTAATGTACTGCTATTATATGTGCTAACCATGCAGGTATCATGAGATGATGAGCATAGCCAGGTATGATCTATGATGTGTTATTAGTTTAAATTTGTTTATTGGGTCTTGTGTGCTATAATATACCTTGTGCCTGGTAAGAGGTGGAAAGAGAGTTAATGTGCATCAAGTGCCATGATGGATGCTTGTGTAGCAAGTATCATACTTACCTTGGTCAAATGACCTAAAGGTGTTAGTTACCTGAGAAAGAGGTAACAGTTCTCAAGTGATGAACAAAGGGTTTGAATACCCATGATTTCATGGTTATGGTATTGAAATTGTGAAAGGATGAGAAAAACCCAGTGGTGAAGTGAGGGATTAAGATCCCAACACTTAAGAAGAGAGTATGGCTACGGGCCATGACTCCACATTGATAATGCCAGGCTTTAGATATATGATCTAAGCCTGAAGAAAGTTAATGCAGTGGTAATGATTCTGTTGTTTGAATGGATGTTATACATGTTCTTCCTATTCATTTAAGGATAAGTGACATGTTAATTCTATCAAGTAATAACTGCAATGCTTCTGATATAGAATAATGTTCTAATCTGTTAGACATTAAAATATTTGCTGTCAAATAGATATGATTCTCATGTTCATATTCATCTTCTCAAGTTGCAATAATAATGTTTCTGGCGGATAGTTATATCTCTCGCTGGGGCAATTTTTATAATTGTCTCACCCCCGTGGGAACCACATTTTTAGGTGGACGCGGACGAAGAGACAGGAATCCTTCAGGAGGTGAAGGACAACAACAGCAGCAGCAGGGATAGCAGTGAAGTCTCAGGTGGAGACATTGGCTGTCATGTCATGTTCAGATGTATATAAAGTCCTATGTGTCGTCTCTGTACTCTCAGGTCCTCGGAGTAGTAGTTAGTGATTTTGAGATTTCGGCTTAATGCCTCGAGGGTTTTATACTACCTATGTATAGTTAAGACAGAGTAGTTAATGTTTGCATTCCTCGAGAAGCAAAAGTACATGAGATGTATATATATGAACCAGGATGTAAAGCTTTACTTTGGTTCTGAATGAAAGGGGTTTTCCTATGAATGGATCTCTTTGCAAAAAGTTTTAATTTTTAGTGATTTTCTCTAATCCGCTGCTTGATGAACGCTTCCGCATTAGTTAATCTTATTTTCGCGATACGGTCGTCACAGATAGGTTGTGAACCAGGAAGCATATGAAGTTGCTTCACATGATGATGTGACCCATGCCTATGGTCACAGGTATAAGGCATAATATATGCTCATGATTAATAATAATACCATGAATGATAAATCTTATAATCATAGATGTTGCTTTATACTTGATCACATGATCATTCTGTTAATCCATGATGGCTTCAGTTATCTCTATGAATGTTTATACTAACCATGCAGGTATTTCATGTGGATTCATAGCCTGGTAAGAGCTATGCGATGTATGTGTTGGAATAGCACCATGTGGTAATGTGGCAACAAGTTGATAGGTCTGAGGACCTAAATTAAGGTTGAATGCCTAGTTGAGGTGTTATCCTCTGATGATGATATAAGGGATGTGTTCCCAATATGCTAATGCATGATTATAATGCCTTGAGAGGCAGTGGTTGATATAATGAGGGATTGAGATCCCAAGACAGTATGATGATGGCAATAATGATGTAATCCTATAAGGCTATGTTTATACTTTGATTGCCTCAACAATTGGCTTAAAAATCAATTATAGATGAACATATCATGTAGTTTTCCCTGGCCATAGATCCATTACCGTCAGTATTTGGTGATGGTGAAATAGGTTTATCCTGCGGGATTACCTGGAGCGCATATTGTTGAATATGCGAGGTTTCCCCTAGCCTAAAATAGGAGGATTTGAGTGCAACTGGTTGCAGACTCTGGGCATATAGAGCATGGTGAACAGACCCATGGCTTAGGATACGTGATGATGAGCATGATGCGTTCATGGCTCGGATGTATGCACTAGCACCTATGATAAGGTGAGCTAAAGATATGGGTAGCTTGCGGAGCTGACCCAGAGGCTGAGGCCCTATAAGCATAAGACTGCGGTCTTTCTTGATGATTCGTGTACTGACCACGAGAAGGTGAGTTCATGGAGTCCAGATCTCCTTATACCTTGTATGGCACCGGATTGGGATTCACAACCAATGGTTGGATTTGAGCAGGGAAGGCTCACTTCCTCAGGGCATAATAAAATGTAATCTAGCCGAATAAGTATATCTTGCTTAGAGCAAATTATGGAACATTGATTGATGCCTTGCTTATATAGATGATCTAGTTGAACTATGCAGTTGTGCGTACGATCCTTATATCTTGTGATAAGTTCTTGTAAAGCTTATCTTGTCAATCATGTTCCATAAAGAAATACTTGGTTATATGCCTCCCAGATATCTTGATAAGCTTGATCTGGTTCCTTTGCTATGGAACCAGGGGCATGTACCCAAGTGGAGCTGCAACACGTATAGGAATGTGCTGGGAAGATTGCCGATGAAAGACCGCCTCATAAAGTGGGGCCTTAATGTAGATGCTAATTGTATGTTGTGTAAGAATGTGGATGAGTCTCATGCCCATGTGTTTTTTTATTGTACCTCCACTCGCTACATCTGGTGTAGATGTTGGTTGAAGATGGGTTGGGGCGGCGCCCCCCCCCCACCCACTTCATTTGAAGGCATTATGGTCATTATGGAGAAGACCAGAGGCAATACCGGTCTAAGACCTTTTGTGGGGGTCTGGTTGGCAGGTTTGTGCTTTATGATATGGAAAGAAAGAAACAACATGATGCATGGGAAAGGGGACATGGATGTCCTTCCCTTTTTTGATAATTTTGTGAGTGGTGTGAGGTTGGTGCTTAAAGCCAGACCTAAGATTATAAGGGGGGTCAGTTCTGTTATTTTGGCCCGGTGGGATTTTGTAGTGTAGCCCTCTTGTACAGTATACAATGGTTTTTCCATCTATATGCTTCTTTTTTTATGATAGTAATATTTTACCTGCTCCAAAAAAAATAGCTTTTCTTAGTATGCTGCTCTTGTTATACGCTTTATCAGTTATCTGTTGTTATCTGCTTTAACCTTTTTGAGGTTCTATAGATTCGACGGGGAGTTATGTTTCTCGCTGGTACTGTGTGTCTCACCCCGCTAGTTTACAGCCTTTTTAGGTGATCGCTCTAGACGTGGTGGTGGTCGTGAGGTTGCAGCCGAGCAGCAAGAAGAACAGTAGAAGGCAAGAGATGGACATGCTATTGTTTTGGTGGTTTTGTAGTAGAGTCCTAGATTCATCCTTGTACACTCAAGTCCTTGGAGGTGTTTGACGGCGTTTCACGATGATCAGTTGTTGTAATCTTATATATCCTGCTGCTGGCCATATGTGGCCCGTTATGTATGTATAAATAGGTGTTGAACTCTGGTGCTGACAGTACAGCTAGTTCCGATAAGCTGTGGACCTATAACATGGCTTGTGAATGTTTATATAACATGTCTTTTTGTAGGATCTGAATGCAAAAGTTCTCTCATATATGCTTTCTGCAATCGGTTTTATTTAACCCGTACTTTCGGTAATGTGAGGTTTCACACGTTTTCATGTGTCATATCATTGTTTGTGTGATGGTGGGGTGTCACACTTAACGTACTATATTATTGCACTCTTTTAGGCCTGTTTGCTACTGTCTTCTTTCTCTAAATGCTCCCTTATCATTCTAGTAGATAGTGATAACCTCTAGAACATGTTTGGTGGAGATATTTTGCTTGGTTTGGTAGAAATCTGAAACCCTAATTTCATATATCCAATTTTGATGATTGTGGTGTTATGGTGCTCTTCCTCTATCCTTTTAACCTTGGTTTTTCTCACATGCATGGCATTAGAGTATCTAGATGTTATGAGGAGTTTAGATTCTATTTTGGGTGCCTTAAACATAGTTTTACCTATCTTGCATGAGATCCTTTCATGGTGGACCCATGACCCCTGACCTAGGGTTCTTGGTTATTGTTTGCATGGGCTTTTCCTTCTTAATGATCATGGTTTGTCCTTATTCTTGTTTCTATTTTGAGACCAAGACATCATCCCTTATGGTGGTCGAGACACTTACCCGATTTTGGTCGCGACCATAGCTAATTTTGGTCTATATGCTTCCCTTTTGATGGGTTGTACCTAGTTTTAATGGAGGTCGTGACACTTGAGGATTGATTGTCATGTTGACCCCTATTTTGGTTAGGTTGTTGCCCTAGTTTTTGGGACTTTACCTTGCCCTAGTTTTGGTCATGACAAACCCTTGAGAGAGGTCGCGACATGTGGTCTTGGGTCGCAACATGATGCCATGGCTTGAGGTCGAGACAACCATGTCTCTTCTTGAGGTCGAGACACCTATCATCTAAGAGGTCGCGACCTATTGGTATGAGTGGTCGAGACACCATAGGTGTCGTGGTCATGACATGGATCAGGTTGGGTGGTCATAACCTAGTTGTTATGTGGTCAACACATGGTGATGGTAGGTAATTGAGAGGTATACATGGACACTGATACTCTTATATGTGTGATCCATAGGCCATGTATAGTGCTATTTGGAATAATATCAAATCAACCCTAATGATGTTCCTTAATCCTAACATACTCCAATATGATGGTAGATGGTGAACCTAGGATTGATGGTTGAACTTAGCTTCAAACCTTAATCAGTTATGGAGGGAAACCCTAATCCTAAAGATGAGTAATGTGACATGTTTGTTTCTCTTTCTTGGAACAACTATTATGTTATGATATTATATCTCTTGTCTTTGAAACCCTAAACTTGCATGTTGAATGCATTACATTGCTTAGTATGCTATGGTGATGGTCATGAATAATTGTGGCATGTGGAAATAATGATGTGACACATAGTTGTAGGATGTTTCCTCTCTCTTATTTATCAATTTCTAACCATGCAGGTGATATGAACTAAAATATCATAGTTAGTGCACGCTATGATGAGTATGATGTGGCACTGGTTGAATGATCCTTTATGAGGCATGTTGAGATACTTGTGTTATAGGAATGATGTGAATGGGTCCTATAACCTGGTGGTGGCTTGATGCCTATTGTGATGTGATACCCTCTAGTGTTATGATTAAGAGATTGATATACCACAGTGATGTGACATTAGTGATAGCCTTGAGTGGGTGTGTAATAGTGATGATTGTCTTGTGAATGGTAGTGTACATGTGTTATGTGGTGATAGTGTAACAAGTTCACACCCTATATGTTTTATAACTTCTGGAGTTGTTTCATTCCTTTATCTTTGTAGATTTTGTTATGACTTTATACATTGTAACTTGATTGGTTATAAAAGACACTTAATAGACTTAACTAATCAAGTGGAACTTAATCATGCAGTTTTTCCCTGTGCCATAGATCCATATCAGTGCCAGAACTTGTTGGATGGTGAAACGGGCTTTCCCTAGTGAAATCTTGGAGTCATATACTGTTGAGTATATGCATTCACCGGATTGGTTGTGGGCCATACCATGGTATGAGTGCGGTTGTGGGTTGTATCTCAATGACATGATACTTATGAGGTTTTATAGGATTGGTTGTGGGCCATACCTGGCATGAGTGCGGCTGCGAGCCGTAGCTTAGTTTTCACTAGCGTTGTGACCTGTACCAATGTGGGCTAGGATATTTCACATTTTGACTATATGTTGATGGTTGCTATTGACTGGTATGTCTCTGCCATGTACTCATGTACGTATACTGACCATGACATTTGGTGAGGTCGTGGATTCTGGCTCTTCCATAGACCTTGTATGGAACTGATTTCGACTTAGTAGTGGTCACTTGGATTTGGGTGGTATGACTCAAATCCTCGAGGCATAGTAAAATACATAATCAGTCATCTATATATGTTCTTAGGATCAAATAAGAAAACATTGGATGAGGCCTTGTAATGCTTAGTTGGTAGAATATATACATATTCTTCATATTCCTTATATGATGATAATATGTTCCATAATCCAATTGCAATTACTTACATTGTTTAGTAATGATTATCTACTTTAAACATATCATTTGGTTATATTTGCTTATCATAGTTGTAGCCCTACTTCTATCCTTTATTTATATTACATGTGTTAATAATAGCATTGGGGGAGAGTTATATCTCCCACTGAGATTTGGATCTCACCCTGTGGGTTTCTCCACATCTTTTAGGTGGACGTACACAAGGAGGTAGAGATCGTACATGTGAGGTTGAGCAACAACAAGAAGGATAGCAGATGATAAGGTTGGATGTGATGCTAGTCTTTTGGTGTATATTCCTAGAGTCGTACATGTACACTCATGTCTTTAGGGTAGATTTTTGGGTGTGTTTGGTAGACATGCTATTGATACGGGGTTTTGACTTATGTGCCCTTTGATGTAAAAATATGGAAGATGTACATATATATATATATATACATAGATACATATATTGTCACATCCCAATTTGCATGGTTAACTTAAACTGAGTATGAGATTTTTTCCTAAATAAGAATAATTGAGGGGTTCTAATGCAAAATATCTATAATGGTTGTCTTTCTACAAATATAGGATGAGGAAACTTAAGATAAGACCCAAATTCATATTTCATTTTTATGTATCTCAATTAACTCATATTAATTCCTTTTATTTTATCTCCCCTACAAAATGGCCATAAATCATAGAGAAAGGTTATAAGGTGACAAATGTGACTAGTTAAAAGTAATCTTGGATTTATGACTCAAGAATTCAATAATAGGATACTTTTCAAATTATATTACTTTTAAATGCATTTTAATTAAGATATGGGAGTTATGGACTATAATATGTACAAAAACGAAATCTAGCTTCATAGGAATATTCTAGAGCTTCTAATTTGCCTATGGTTCAAATTTGAACTCATTTGACCCATGTTTGACCATCCAAATCAAATTTGAAAGACTTGTATACATGTTTGAATATGATTTCTTTTAATACAAGAAATTAGACATAAAGTCTATGATTTATTGCCTGTAACGCGCTACTCTTTCACTTAAATTTTACGCACACCTTTATCACAGTCAGATCATGATCTAACGATCCATCGATCATCATCTACCTCCATCTTCCCCGCGGGTCAGAGCTATTTTCATAGAGCCACCTCCATCGATCTCTCTCTCCCTCATTACTGCACCGTTTCATGAGATCTCTTCGCCCCTGAATTCATGAGACTACAACAATTCAAATGAGCCATTACTCACTCTCCATCTCCCTCTGTTGACGAAATGCCCAATCTAGGGCTTGGACTCCCCGAGTTGCAGAGGGCACGACCGTGCCTCTACTTCTTATTTAAGCAACCCTAAAGCATCGGTAGGCCCCAAGTATCCCTCCTCCTCGCTCAATTTGTCCTGTGACACCCTCACGAGCCCCGACCTACTCAACCTACAACTCTGAAGACTTCGGCTTTGTCCAGCCTTCTCCGACCACCTCGGTCCAATTCTGACAGCGGTGAGCATCCTCGGCACCTCAGTTTCATTTCCACACTTTCAGTTTGTCGCGATAACCCACTGATTGATGGGTCCTGTAATGACCTTTGACCTTCACCTCAGGTTCTGTGCTCCGGCGAGGTAGTGGTCATCTGACCTTGCTCTTCACGTGCAATGTGCCCTTCGGTTCCAACTTGGGTTCATGAGTACTCCTGCATCATTTTTTTACGGATTCGCCATCGTTTTTAGCTTTTGGATTTGGGAGCCACCCTCGGCCATGGCGGGAAGTGCTCCTGAAGCTCAAGGTCGCCCCTGGACCCGAGCTTTAGATCAATGGTTTCGGCTTGGCATAAGGAAGCCATAGAGAACCTCAGTTCTCCAAGAATGATGGCCTTCCGCTTACAAGACCTGGGTCTGATCTTCCATCCTTCCTGCTCGAGCCATGGCTCACGAGGGAAGAAACCAGGATATGCAATGACCTTAGTGCCCCTATCCTTTATTTACTTGACGATTTCCACCGTGAGGGTATTTCAGGGTTTTCGCCTATCCACTCTTGTTTGATCACGAGCCCTCAGAGGCGATCCTCGTTGCTGAGTTGGCCAAGCCTGGTTGGTCCAACTCAGACCTGGCCCACTGTCTTGGGTCGAGTTTTATCCACATGGCTTTTTCCTAAATTCCCATTGGCCAGAATTTCAAAAATTCATAGTAATTCAACCGTATGTCGGAAAATTAGGAATAAATAGTTGTTGTATTTGACTTTTCAAGCAGAATATGATTTTTAGGTTTCCAGACCATGTTTTGATCTCTTGTTCTGATTCTTTATTCGAAACGATATTTTGGACTCATGAAACCCTAATCATGCATCAAGGTGATTAATGAGACCTTGGTCCACCTGGATTTTCTTAATATAATAATGTTGATTCATTAGACTGATCCACATGCACTCAAGCCCTAAATCACCTAAGATCAATACTATGTATTGATTCATTATGTTTAAATGATTATGAACAGGTTTGTAGAGCTAAGTCAAGGGAAGGTTTGACCTAGATCTGACTCAAGGATCATCCTTGCTCCCAGGTAAACGGGCCATGTTGCTGAGCACAAATACTTATGGTTGTTTGCATGTTAAATATGAAATAGATATTACTTCTTCAAGTCTAATGCTTTAGTCATGTTTACCATATTATTGCTTGTTGATTGCTACATGTTATGTTCTATGTTATAATGTGCACTATGATTATTGTTATCATTAAAGACTCATGGAATTTATGTTAATGATCAAGTGGGAGAAATCCCATCATGTTTAAAATATCACGTTAATGGGGAGAAATCCCTTCATGTTAAGTCTAAAGAATCATGATTTATGTTAATGGTCAAGTAATTGGAATTGAAATAGTTTTGTTATGCTCCCGATCATGGACCTCAAAAGGGTCATCAAGGGCTTTCCTAGAAATCATGTGCTCCTAAGGGGGCGTCACAGAGGGATGCATAAGATTTCTTTTCAATTCTTTATGTTAATAATGATGATTCAGGAATACTTAAAGTTAATTCATGCCATTTTTCCCTACATGTCAAGTATATTTACTTTTTTTATAAAGTGCCAGTACCGTTTACTGATGTGTTGTTTTTCCCTTTGCATGGCTGGGGATGCGATGTCCCCAGGATTTGGAGCAAGCAAGGACTCAAGAAGAGCAAGCCAAGACTAGAAGACATCCAAGAGTTATCTGGTGGGGTGCCATCCATTCTAGGCGATCCAACCATATAGAGTTGCTTATTGTTATGCTTAGTTTCTCATGTTGAGGGATGAATAGAATTCTAGACTTGTTGTTTGTAGTTTCCTATTCATATAATAATATATGAATCTCAATGGTGAATTATTTGTTTACTTGCAATGATTACCTTTTGTGACAACCCTCCCTAAAATGCCAAGTACCCCACATTTTTTTTTGGAAAATTGGGTAAGTATATTCCAAAAACCCCCTAAAAGGGGACAAAGTTACAAGCCACACCCATACATGTGACTACACACTCCTAGGAAATGGTTATAGCAGATCCCAATTCCTAGCTATAATAAGAGGAAAATCAAGACAAGATTTAAAAGTAAAGTACCCCACATTATGGATAATGTTGGGGATTAGGTTGTGCTTCCGGTGGTTATGTATGAAACCCTAGGGAGGGGTGTTACATTAATGGTATCAGAGCAAATAAATGGATGACCACCAAAGCTACAATTTGATTCATATGTTCTAACCCTAGGTTTATGTGACCCTTTTTCCAGATGGCCCCTAAGAGAGTAGACAAGGGAAAGGGTAATGATGATGGTGCTAGCTCTGCTAGTGGGGAAAGTGGACCAAGAGAGAACAATAAGCCAATCATAGAAGATCTTGTCCAAGCACTCACCAATGTCCTAGCACAAGGCCAACATCAGCCTAGGCATCATGAGCCCACTCTAGTAGACTTCCTAAAGATAAGGCCCGACTCTTTCTCGGGTGAAGGAGAAATCGATGTAGTCACCAAGGCTGAAGAATGGATTAGAGGCATGGAGCACTATTTTTGGGACATGGACTGCCCTCAACACTCTAGGGTTCATTTTGCAACCCACATGCTCAAGGGGGCAGCCCACACATGGTGGGAAAACCTCCTCAACTCAAGGGAAGCTGATGCACCTCCATTCACATGGGAAGGGTTTGTTGAAGCCTTCCAGGGGCATTATGTGTCTGAAGCAATGATTGAGAAGAAGGAGCTAGAGTTTGCCAATCTGGCTCAAGTGGGTGACATTACTATTACCCAATACACCATGAATTTCAGGGTCCTCCAAAAGTATGGACATGATCATGATGAAACACGTAGAACAAAGAAATTCATCCGAGGACTCAAGCCCGACTTGAGTTTTTCCTTGTCAGGAAGAGGCCATAAGACCCTCCAAGCAGCCCTAGATGCAGCCCTAGAGCTTGAAGATCACCCTGGACGGTCCTATAAGAAAGAAGTCCCACAGAAGAACAACCAATACCAGCCTCCCAACAACCCTAAGAGAAAGATACCTGAACCTGCAGTAGAAGCTGAGAAGCCCCAATGTCTGACGTGCAAGAAAAACCATGCAGGTATGGTACAGGTGCATGTTACTATTGTGGAGAAACCGGACACCTCAAGTCAAACTACCCTAAGCTCACAAAGAAGGACCAGGACCAGAACAAGGGCCACCCTCCACCTACCAAAAGACAAGCTAGAATCTTCACTATGGAAGTAGAGAAGGAAGATGAAGAGTGATGTAATAATTAGCTTATATTCTTTTGAACCTTTTTATGAAATAAATTCACCTTATGTGCAAATTTTAGTAATGTTTTAATTATATGAAAAAGTAACAAAAATCCTAAGGTGGGTAGTACCCTAGGAAATTTTGAGGATGAAATTTGTTTTAAGGTGGGTAGAATTGTCACATCCCAATTTTCATGGTTAACTTAAACTGAGTATGAGATTTTTTCCTAAATAAGAATAATTGAGGGGTTCTAATGCAAAATATCTATAATGGTTGTATTTCTACAAATATAGGATGAGGAAACTTAACATAAGACCCAAATTCATATTTCATTTTTATGTATCTCAATTAACTCATATTAATTCCTTTTATTTTCTCTCCCCTACAAAATGGCCATAAATCATAGAGAAAGATTATAAGGTGACAAATGTGACTAGTTAATAGTAATCTTGGATTTATGACTCAAGAATTCAATAATATGATACTTTTCAAATTATATTACTTTTAAATGCATTTTAATTAAGATATGGGAGTTATGGACTATAATATGTACAAAAACGAAATCTAGCTTCACAGGAATATTCTAGAGCTTCTAATTTGCCTATGGTTCAAATTTGAACTCATTTGACCCATGTTTGACCATCCAAATTGAATTTGAAAGACTTGTATATAGGTTTGAATATGATTTCTTTTAATACAAGCAATTAGACATAAAGTCTGTGATTTATTGCCTGTAACGTGTTACTCTTTCACTTAAATTTTGTGCACGCCTTTATCACTGTCAGATAACGATCTAATGATCCGTCGATCATCATCTACCTCCACCTTCCCCGCGGGTCAGAGCTATTTTCACAGAGCCACCTCCATCGATCTCTCTCCCTCATTACTGCACTGTTTCATGAGATCTCTTCGCCCCTGAATTCGTGAGACTACAATGATTCAAATGAGCCATTACTCACTCTCCATCTCCCTCTATTGACAAAATGCCCAATCTAGGGCTTGGACTCCCCGAGTTGCAGAGGGCACGACCGTGCCTCTACTTCTTATTTAAGCAACCCTAAAGCATCAGCAGACCCCAAGTATCCCTCCTCCTCGCTCAATTCGTCCTGTGACGCCCTCACGAGCCCCGACCTACTCGACCTGCAACTCCGATGACTTCGGGTTTGTCCAGCCTTCTCCGACCACCCTGGTCTAATTATGACCACGGTGAGCATCCTCGGCACCTCGGTTTCATTTCCATGCTTTTAGTTTGTCAAGATAACCCACTGATCGATGAGTCCTATAACGACCTTTGACCTTCACCTCAGGTTCTATGCTCCGGCGAGGTAGTGGTCATTTGACCTTGCTCTTCACGCGCAATGTGCCCTTCGGTTCTACCTTGGGTTCATGAGTACTCCTACATCATTTTTTTATGGATTCACCATCGTTTTCAGCTTTTGGATTTGGGAGCCACCCTTGACCATGGCGGGAAGTGCTCCTGAAGCTCAAGGTTGCCCCTGGACCCGAGCTTTAGCTCAATGGTTTCGGCTTGGCATAAGGAAGCCATAGAGAACCTCAGTTCTCCAAGAATGATGGCCTTCCGCTTACAAGACATGGGTATGATCTTCCATCCTTCCTGCTCGAGCCATGGCTCACGAGGGAAGAAACCAGGATATGCAATGACCTTAGTGCCCCTGTCCTTTGTTTACTTGACGATTTCCACCGTGAGGGTATTTCAGGGTTTTTGCCTATCCACCCTTGTTTGATCGCGAGCCCTCAGAGGCGATCCTCGTTGCTGAGTTGGCCAAGCCTGGTTGGTCCAACTCAGACCTGGCCTAGTGTCTTGGGTCGAGTTTTATCCACATGGCTTTTTCCTAAATTCCCATTGGCCAGAATTTCGAAAATTCATAGTAATTCAACCGTTTGTCGAAAAATTATGAATAAATAGTTGTTGGATTTGATTTTTCGAGCAGAATATGATTTTTAGGTTTCCAGGTGTTTTGATCTCTTATTCTGATGTTTTGTTGGAAACGATATTTTGGACTCATGAAACCCTAATAATGCATCAAGGTGATTAATGAGACCTTAGTCCACCCGGATTTTCTTAATATAATAATGTTGATTCATTAGACTGATCCACATGCACTCAAGCCCTAAATCACCTAAGATCAATACTATGTATTGATTCATTATGTTTAAATGATTATGAACAGGTTTGTAGAGTTAAGTCAAGGGAAGGTTTGACCTAGATCTGACTCAAGGATCATCCTTGCTCCAAGGTAAACAGGCCGTGCTGCTGAGCACAAATACTTATGGTTGTTTGCATGTTAAATATGAAATAGATATTACTTCTTCAAGTCTAATGCTTTAGTCATGTTTACCATATTATTTCTTGTTGATTGCTACATGTTATGTTCTATGTTATAATGTGCACTATGATTATTGTTATCATTAAAGACTCATGGAATTTATGTTAATAATCAAGTGGGAGAAATCCCATCATGTTTAAAATATCATGTTAATGGGGAGAAATCCCTTCATGTTAAGTCTAAAGAATCATGATTTATGTTATTGGTCATGTAATTGGAATTGAAATAGTTTTGTTATGCTCCCGATCATGGAACTCAAAAGGGTCGTCAAGAGCTTTCCTAGTATCAAGGGCTTTCCTAGCAATCATGTCCTCCTAAGGGGGCGTCACAGAGGGACGCATAAGATTTCTTTTCAATTCTTTATGTTAATAATGATGATTCAGGAATACTTAAAGTTAATTCATGTCATTTTTTCCTACATGTTAAGTATATTTACTTTGTTTATAAAGTGCCAGTACCATTTACTGATGTGTTGTTTTTCCCTTTGCATGGCTGGGGATGTGATGTCCCCGGGATTTGGAGCAAGCAAGGACTCAAGAAGAGCAAGCCAAGACTAGAAGACTTCCAAGAGTTATCTAGTTGGGTGCCATCCATTCTAGGCGATCCAACCATATAGAGTTGCTTATTGTTATGCTTAGTTTCTCATGTTGAGGGATGAATAGAATTCTAGACTTGTTGTTTGTAGTTTCCTATTCATATAATGATGTATGAATCTCAATGGTGAATTATTTGTTTACTTGCAATGATTACCTTTTGTGACAACCCTCCCTAAAATGCCAAGTACCCCACATTATGGATAATGTTGGGGATTAGGTTGTGCTTTCACTGGTTATGTATGAAACCCTAGGGAGGGGTGTTACATATATATATATATATATATATATATATATACATATATATATACATACATATATATATGTTTTGAAAAAAGTTTCTCTTGTAGAAGGATGATGGCATATGTGATAAAAACATGTTGATGTAAGCACCTTGTGGCCTATGAGGACTTATGTGTAAAGGCTTTTACAGCATTGGTGCTTTATGATATCAGTTTTGAATTTTTAGTGTTTTTCAGTAATCCACTTGCTTAATGTTGTTTCTGTGTTTATTTTTGTGTAATCTTGCTTTGTGTGGCGTGGGGCGTCACAATAGCAATTATGAAAGAATATTTCTTTGAGACAAGAGCAAAAGTTGCTCTATAGTCAATATCATCCTTATATCTTTTGATTTTGCCCTTAGGGTCATTGTGGGATTTGAAGAACCATTTACAACTTACTCATATTGATCCTTCAGGCAACAAATCCAATTCCCTGACATTTTTGTCATCCATTGATTTTAGTTCTTCTTTCATGGCATAAAATTGTTTCCCATAATTGTCACTTTCTAAGACTTGTTAAAATGATACTAGATCCAAATCTATGATTAAGGTAAATTCATGTTTGATTGAGTAGACTATGTAATCATGACAAATGGCTAGTGTTTTCTATCATGTAGACCTACATAATTCCATTTCTTGGATTTCATATGCCTTAGAGTGCTCGTCATTGACAATATTATGTGTGATTGGAGCATTATTTTTTGTACAATGATGTTGTGAGACTATGATGCAAAAAAAGGGACAACAATTTGATAAGACATGTTGGGCATAGAAATTTCCAATTGAACTTTCTTAATATCAAATCTTTACATTTCTTTACTACCACCATTTATGTTATTTTCAATAAAACAAGCATTTCCAGACTCGACTATTCTTATAGTATGGTTAGAACAATAAAAATGTACTTTTTTTAATTTTTGTTCTTGCATCTAGCTTCCTTTCATGTAGATCTAGCTTCCTTTCATGTAGATATACACCCTTACTTCTCCTAGACATCCCCAAAAATGAAGATGTCTCAAACTGGGTTCTCTTCTCATCCACAATTCATAAGGAATTTTAGAAACTAACTTACTAGGAACTTTATTTAACAAATATATAACAACCTTTAATACATGTGTCAAAAATTATATTGGTATCTCATAGAAATCCAATGTACCTCTAACTATATCTATATGAGTACAATTTCAACCATAAAATACACCAGTTTTTGTAGTGTACCATGCAATATGTATTGGGTACATATCCCCTACTTTCAAGGAATGTTGCAAATGATCATGGGCATTTTCCATGTTTATCAAATTTTCCATAATATTTACCAACCCTATCAGATCTCACGATCTTTACTTTTCATTCTAATTTTCATTCTACCCCGTTAACCAACATTTCTATATAGTTAATTGATTGAGATTTTTCACACAATAGATATACACATCTATATTGGGACAAATCATCTACAAAGGTGATAAAAATTTTCCCTAGCCCATGATGTAACACTAAAAAGACCACATATGTCAATATGATTTAACTCAAGTAGTTGTATGTTTTTTGTGGTTGGTTTGTTGTATGTAGTTTGTTTTCTTTTAATATAACTTAAACATACATCCATATCTATAAAACTAAATTGAGATAGTATTCCAACTTTAATTAACCTTGATATCTTCATAGGAAATATGTCCTAAGCTTTGATGCCACAATGAAGTAGAATTTTCATCAATTGCACTACGTCTAGTTCCAATATCATGTTCAAAATTGAATAGAGAATCAACAAAATTTTATCAAGATTCAAGGCATAAACACCATTAACTAATGTACCAGAACCATAATAGTACCTATATATCCAACAAAAATTTACCATTTTCATTCTCAAAATTAAACTTTACATCGTCCTACTTTCCAACAGAAACTAGATTTTAACACAACCGGGATAGAGACACTTTTCAAGATCCATATCACACCCGGTGTCCAAGATCAATCTATAAATTATAATTCCTTTTATTTGAACCTTCTTTTTGTTTCTCATATATCGAATTTTTTTCTTTCCTCTTATGGGGTGGATCAAAAAGAATACATCTATTATATTAGACACATGAGTAGTTTCACCTAAGTCTAACCACCAAGTATGACTAGGAACTTCAATTAGATATATTTGAAACATATGAGACATTTTAAGTAGCTTTCTTTTCAAACCAACCCTTTCTTTTGGGACAATCCTTTTTGAAATTACCATGTAGTTTATAGGAAACATATTTTCTCTCTTTCTAAATCTATCCTTCATTGATTTTCATTGAACTCTTATCCTTCTTCTTTTCAATTTTTATGTTGTATTTTACTACTACTGGTCCCATCATGAATTGAAGGATTAACAAAGTTTTCCTTGTATTTCTTTAACCTCCCTTCCAACTAAATTAACATAGTGTTAATTTTTTTAAAAGTTTTTTTAATGGTGTTCTAATTCATGTAAAACTGAGCAAACTGGAGTGGAAGTCAATTAATATAACATACACAAGAAATTACTCACATAAGTCCATACCCATTTATTTCAATTTTGTTGATAGATTTGTCGTACATTTTTCATGGTCATGAGTCACTTGTGAGCAATAAAATTTCTTGGTAGTTAGCCCATTTATTATACTTCCTAATATAGATTTGTCAGTTTTATCTGACCGTGAGTACTCTTTGATTTTTACCATAAGTTCTCTAGCATTATCTGTTTTAGGCATTGATGGCTTAATATCTTCAGTCATTGTGTTCGCGTCAAGTTCAAGTACATCATGTTGACCTCTCTCAAGCCTCCTAAAATGTCCTTCTGACTTCTATAGTGGTCTCTTGGTGTCTAATCGCTTCTCTTATTATCCAAATCCATGATGCCCAAATGAAATTAGATTTCTTTGAATAAGTCTACATAGTTAAATCCATTAAAGTTGATAATTTCATTGCTCATCCAAACATATTTAAGGAGGCTATAAAGCATTACAAAAGTTCATATATTAATGTTATACGTAACCATCAGATAATTTTCAAGGAAACAAAAAATATAGAATGTATTTATGTCCATCATTAACTAATACACAATCACATAATAATTATGATGCTAAAAGAAACAAACTTTAACACTTTATCAATTGTTCAAGTTTATGTAAGTGTTATTGATGGATATACATTCACATTTAGTCATTTAATAATTATCCATTTACATTTATAAATTTCGCAATTGTTTCATCAAACTTTGTTAGCATCATCTACATTAGAAACAATTGATAATCACATAGTTAAATGTGTGTGTGTATGTATGTATGTATGTATGTATGTATATATATATATATATATATATATATATATATATATATATATATATATATATATATATATATATATATATATAGTCAGGCTAGAATACATTCGAGTGTATTCGGAGCAGAATACACTCAAATAGTTTTTCATGATGCAATGGTTTTTTCAAAAACCTAATTTGTTGATCTTCTTAAACATCTTGTGAATAGCTTATATGCAAAATTTGAACACATTTGGCCATTTATAGGTCATGTTATAAAGACGGCAAGAATTATGTATTTCAAATTAGTTTCAAGCATCAATTTTGTTTCCCTTGGATGAGTGACTTACACTCATCCAAATGGGCTCAAAATTTGTATGTAGCCTTGTTATAGTATTACAGTGAAGATCAATGGTTTACATTTTGCAAAAAATACTTGATATGCAAACACACTTGAGTGTATTTGTGCAATATGTACACTCGAGTGTATTCTAGCCTATATATATACATACATACATATATATACACATACATACATATATATACAATACTGGCTTGGACAGGGCGAACTTACCAAGTCCACTCTCCGCAGAATGGAAATTCTCCTTGGTGACTTTCTATGGGGTTCGTCTATACATCCTGCCAGTTGGCAACGTATTGCTTACCCCTATGAGGAAGGAGGACTCAACTTAAAGAATCTTGAAGAGCTAGCTGACTTCCATTCCATGAAGCGTCTCAAATGCTTACTCAGTGGCGATTCTATCTGGGCTAACTGGATGTCTCAGCGTTATGACATTAGCAACTTTCAGAAACCAACACATCGTTGGGGTTTCTCCACTTGCTGGCGTAGATTCACCGACGTGTGGGACAAATTTCAAAATCAAGATGATGACCTGCTTTAGGAGATCTGCAGATCTCGACAGGATGTCAATGTTGCTGCCAAGAATCTTTGGCATCCTTTACATAATCCAAGATGGAGCTTCACTGCTTATAGAGCTCTTAAAAACCTTCTTCCCACTTTGGACAAGATTCAGAAGTGGAACCCTAGCATCACCAACATCTGCAGACTCTGCCACGCAGCTGAAGAGGATGCCATTCATCTTTCCTCCACCTGCAAATGGTGGAAATACATTTGGGGACGAGCTGCACTAAAGCTGGGCCTGGACACTTCTTCCTCTTTGGAAAAGTGCTTAAAAGATATCGAGACAAGTAGCAAAGATGACCATATCTTCATTTTTTGGGCGATCACTATCTGCATTCACTACATCTGGACTGCAAGAAATTCAAGAAGGCATGGAGGCAAGAAGGAAGATGAGCTGCTCATCTTTAAAAAGATTGAACACGAGCTAAAGCTACACTACAAAACTCACCATCACAAACTGACCCAATTATCTCACATCATTGTTAGGAATTGGGATTTGTTATAAGCAGTCATTATGTGACTATCTTTTTTCTTTGATCTCTATGTAATGCTTTGTAGCTGCACGTATGGTGTAGCTTGTAACTTTGTCCTCTTTTGAGGTCGGAATATAATTACCAAAACTTCCGATACATACATATATATACACACACATATATATACATATATATATATATATATATATCATTGCAATGTGGTGTTTGATATAAAATTCAACTATTATACATCGAAATTTTGTAATGGAAACACTTTTACGAGAATTAATCGGTTCAAAAATGACTCTGTACAAATTTTTGAAAATTATTATTAAAAATGGTTCTTCCTAATTTCAATTGATTCGTCTAAAATTTCATTCTTTTAAGTAAATAAGATGTAAATACTTACCTTAATCCGCATCTGAGGTTTGCAATATTCTTTTCTTATAGAGGTTGAGCAGAGCCTTTTACTCTTGATCTTTGTACTCCTATAGTTATAGTGACAAAGTCTTATTCTTGTTGCAACTCTTGGTTATTATTAGAACTTCATCCTGAAGAACCTTCCAATATGAATTCTCTTTTATATCTCCTTTCTCTTTCTTTCTTCATTTATAGATGGTGAGAGAAAGAATGATTGTGATGACCATTTTCCATTCATACCCTTCTCCTTTTATAGGCTCTTCCGTAATCACCATGTAGGAATAACCACCGGTACTCAGTTTAATAGGGGTAGTGGGTTAGAGATCAACCTCCCATTAGTTACCTAATAGGTAGAATATAACCATATAATAGTGATAGTGAGTGTCTTTTCACTTATGAATTAGAGACTCACTACATTTAGAGTTAGTGGGTAGTTAGTACCACGGTAAGTGTCTCATCGCTCAAAGATAGAGAATAATGACACTAAGCATTTCTTCGTATAAGGATTAGAGACTAACTATCTTAAGTGTCTCTTCATCCAAAAATTAGAAAGTAACTACTTTTTGATGGAGAAGTGAGTGTATATACATAAAATTAGTTAGAAAGGGAGTAGAGGGTGTCACACCCTTAGTCTCTAACTTTCTACATTTCAACAACCATCCTCATCGGAATCAACTTTAATTAGAAACAAGCAAAATAAATTACTCAGGCGACAGTAAAAAATAATGGTACATATTTTTTCTAACACCTAGGTTAATAGCATTATGATTACTAATCAGAAGTATTTATAACATATAACCACGTACATTTAGCATCGGTGGCATATAAATGGAACATTGTCTATGTATAAGAGTAATAGTACTTCTTTTCTTCGGTATTGTGGAATATTGTGGGCATGTTACGCCATTGTCATCATGATATAATGTACTTTAAATAAAACAAATTTAAAATATGATACATGATTAAAATGTAAATAATAAATAACCACATAATGTTTCAAAAAAAAAAAAACCACATAACGTGGGTAGTATTCAGCGAACAACAAAATATCAACCCCAAATCTTATAGCTATAATATTTTGCATAAAAAATAGAACATGTGTTACATAAGTACCAAAGGCACACTTTGCTAGGGAGTCCCATCTTTACAGTTCAAATACATTATCTTGAGTTGTTATTCTTAATGTATCCTTTTTAATCTCTGTTTTGGAGTGGATTTTCTTATGATGTAGAGTTAGAATTTTCTAGGACATAAATGAAACAGCAACCCGAAACAGTTAGATTTGGAGGCTTCATTTACATAGGTCAAAAGTGATTTCCATACTACACCAATTATATCATGCACATATATAATAGGATCTTGTGGATGCGCAGAAAATGGCTGATAATATATCTTTCGCTCTTTGCCCATGTATGAGACAGGATTAATAACAATGCCTCCCGCAAATTAGTCAGAAGAACATAAGAAAAGATATCATGCCGATCTTAGTTAGGAGGTCTCAAATAGCGCCTTATCTCACTTATGCCAGATATTAACGGTCGTTACACCGTGAGTTGATGATATTTAGACTCCGTCAATCGTTATTAGATTGCGTGTTGCAAATGTTCTTGGTCATCTTGACAATCGTCGATGCGGCGCGTGCAGTGTCTGTGTTGTCATCTGATCTTATCAGTTAAACAAAACGAATGACTAGAAAAGAATGGTTGGGCAAGAAAAAAAATTCGAGTGAGCCTTTTGACGCTTACCGGCTTACGCCGGAGGAAAGAGACGTCCTGGCTCCCCCGGAATGTCGGCACTGGGCGACGATGCAAGTTAAAAAACCTTGAATTGATTTCGATAACGATGTGTGACTTGTAAAACGAATTTCTGAAGCGCAATTAACAATTTCAGGCGAAAGTTTTGTAAGACAAATTGGTTCTTATGGGAAAGTACGTATCGGGAAGAAACTCAGATGGGAGATTCAACTACTGAGCTTAGTATCCGTCCAAGTTCCTCAACTCTTGAAGGGATCTCCGGTAGAGGGGATCCCATCTCCACCTCGCACGGGAGGAAGACACGTCTTAGTGGAGGAACACAAGCCTTCAATGTATGTAAGATGGTGAGTTGACGGTAGATTAGACAAGGACATTGAGGGTACAAATCTTTTATACCCAAGATAATATACCCAGTAAATTCCAACCTTACACTTTGTCATAGGACTCGCAAGTCAACAGATGGGATGATGGTCACAGAGGTGGGCACATAAGATGGCTACTGAAGATTTTGACCCCCACATGGGAGTGAGAATAGGTCGAATTTAAATGATCATAAGATATATACTTATGAGAAGACGAGGAGAAGGAAGCCAAAACCATTAGATACTCGTAAAAGAGGGAAAACTATAAGTTCAAATAGGTGTCATAATGACAGAAAAGGACCATTGATCGAATAATAGACTAAGTGTGAGATTCAAATTTGAAACCAACGAACAAAAAATAAAAAATGAAATCCGAAATGTGAAATCTGATTGGCAAATGGCAAGTTAATGTAACATCTGAACCACAATCATTCATATATTGTACAAATCTTACTCATTATCCCAATAAATTGACATGTATATATATATATATATATATATATATATATATATATATATATATATATATATATAATACACACACATGCATATGTATACATATATAGCCAATAGATAGATTTTTGATAAAATATGTATGTGGTTGTCATTTCTTTTAGATTAGATACACTAATATCATATGTATCATGTGAAATTTCTGTATCTGATAGTTGTTAATCAAAATCCTAATCTGATTTATCGGATGTCGATCTTGATCAGTAATTCTATATGTATGTAAATAAATAATTTAACTTCAAGCATCCACTGACAGGTCAAACAAAGGGCATATCCATGTATTTATTCATATGCCACATTTTTTGACACCAGGAAATCAGTTAATGACGCCAGGACTATCGTTTAGGCTAATTCTAATGTCATCCATTAGGATGTCAAGGAGATGAGGGTTGAGGATGGGTTTAGTTTAAATGATCATGGCATATATGCCTCCACGCTTTGACCCAAAATTGGGTTACATCAGTCTAATCTGGGACACAAGAGCAATCAAAGTGTCCTTACTGATCTAGACATGCATCAATCACTTGGAGCAATTGATATACTCCAACCTAGCCGTAATGCCTAGGCCCACTGTCCAAGGCTCTAGTAGAGTTTCAGGAATGATGAATGGCCCCACAAATCACCACTAGCATTAACTATGTATTTGGTCCTCACTCACGCGCAAGTCAAAATAAACTTCTCGACTGATCACCCATCCTAGTACTACTCTGGGCTGAACACGCTTAACCACACAAAGTTCCTTAGTGATGGGCTCTCTGAAAAGGAGGTGCAATTTGGTGATATGGGTAGGATTCTAAGTTCTGATTCGTTACAACACTCCATCCCTTTAAACAATTTCGTCCTTAAAATCTAATCATCCAACATAAACAATCACCTATATTCCACCCTTTATAAAGTTTTACCTACTAAGTCAAACAACACTATAGCTTCAAAGAACAGTCTTTCCGAAACTCATGTACTTCATCACTTTCATCTTCAAGGTACTAGGTGTTAGAAACCTATGAAAAAGGTAAACATATTAAGGGAGACATGATTGGAATAGTTAGATAACCGACAACCATTGACTCTTATACCATTTGTAATGTCCAGGCTCACTGCCCAAGACTCTAATAGAGTTTCAGGAATGACGACTGACCCCACAAACCACAACTAGCCTTAACTGCACGATTTGTCCTCACTCACGTGCAAGTTAGAATAAACTTCCGGACTGGTCATCCATTCTAGTATTACTCTAGGCTGAGTACGCTTAACAATAGAGTTCTTTAGTGATTGACTCCCTAAAAAGAAGGTACACTTTGGTGATATGGGTAGGATTCTATGTTCTGATTCATTACACTAGCCAGCTTCAGCGGGCCTAAAGAGGTTGAAACGTCTTAATAAGCCCACCGATTGATCCACCTTGCATCCACCATCCAATCTGTTGATGCAAAGAATAACATATATTTTCTTGGAGTCTTGCAAAATTTCAAGTTTCATTGAACCTAAATTTGATATATTCTTTCTGTATTCAAAATATATATTTAAATTATCACACATCATAATTTTTAAATATTTAAATTGATTCAAATATTTAAATTAATTCAATTTTTGGGGTTTGCGTTCCAAAAAGGATTGGCGGCCAATTTGTAGTGCGTGTCTCTGCACTATAATTTCAATAAGGCAACTAATAACCCTCACTATAATTCCAAAAGAGTACCTTGAGAAATATTCTAGTGAGCCAACATCCATAATATATTAAGTCATGAGTCAACTGTGGTTGACGCTCATAACTAAACTAATTGGGTAGGTAACGATTATAAATTGTATCCAATACAATTCTTGGATGGATGGTTGCACAACCCATTGTCAATAATGCATCATATGATTATGTGCCATGTTTATGCCTCTAGTTGCTCAATCATATTAAGATCACCTAGTCAAGTCCCACCCAAAGGACAATGCAATAAGATATGTGCCCTACTAAGCAGACTCACATACTTATTATCACACTTCTCAATGTATACCGTGCATCACGTTGAGCGTCCCCACACTTTGTCAAACAAGATTTCATGTGTATTGCATAATAAAAGACATCTTCAACACTGTTATTAGAGTGATGAATTAATATATATACATATAACTATATATCGATATATATATTTATATATGTACATATATATGTACACACACACACACACACACACACACACACACATATATATATATATATCCAATCACCATGACAAATACGTTATTATACATATCATATACTATAAAAATCACCATATGCGATAAAACATGATATGAAAACTAATACAACTTATTGGGCCAACAAGCATTTTAGAAAAATAACTGAGAGAGTCACATCTTATGTAACCCGAAATATTCCTTTTAAACAGTTTGCACTTTCTAGTTGGTCGACTGGGCAAGCCATCCGGCCAATTGGTAGTTCTTATTTTGAGAAATTCTAGTGTTGTTGCTTGATTCATCATCTTGTCTTGATCACGAACCCTCCAAGAACCAACATGTTGAGCATGGGATTCTAATTAACTCTTCCTCTCTACCATAATTTACCAGTGATGTCATTACATCTTCCTATTCTAGTTGCATAATTAAAATTTATATAGAGCATGTATAGGAAGAGGCATGGCATGCATGCCACATATTTTCTATTTAATTTTTGATCAAAATTAAGACAATGATATTACATGTTTCAAATCACACCAAAAATACCTAATTCGATATCCACAACCATCAAAATAAACAATTTTGAAGGCATCACATAATCTTATGTAATATATATGTGCATATATATATATATATATATATATATATATATATATATATATATATATATATATAGGCTAAAAGAATTGTGTACCTGAGTACATGTAGCTTACATGTACCCATCGTCATTAATGATGATTGTAAAATCGTAATGATCCATCTAACCTTACGGATATGATGTATACCTCTTAGATAAGATGTGTATAAAAAAGCAACACAATCTGATATTTACAGATCATCCAATGAAAGAAAATGTGTATTTTCTAATGAACGGTAAGTTGTAGAAATTACAAACACTATTGGATGATATATTACTATATCTCATGATCTATATGTGATATGATTATGATTTTTTAAACACATCTTATCTATACAATCATGAATCAATCCATACAGTTGGATTTTACGAACATACTCTAGATGTGCCATTTTAATGGAAGGTACACATAAGTTACATGTATCGGCCGGTACACACTTCCTAACCACACACACACACACACACACACACACACACATATATATATATATATATATATATATATATATATATATATCATATGATATTAGGTGACTAACATGGATACAACTTGCAGATGATTTGTCCAACAAAGAATTTGCAGTTCAAAATCTGAATTGGCATCAAAATCATATGGCGTAGACTCTGATACTATTGTAGGGTTTTGGAGAGGTGGCACAATTGAATAAAAATAAAAATTCCTTCCCTTTTTATCCTAGTAGTCAGATCCTTCACAATCATAAAATATTGGTGAAAATATATATATAGAAAGGATAGAGATTATACATTTGCACGCACTAGTTGTCCAACACTAGACACGTCTTTATCAATGAAGAAATCAAACTTCCATATCCAAATCTAAATCGGCCACTAGACTGCTAAATGGTTGTCTTCTTCACAACACCGTCTTGTTGTCTCATAGAATGCCTTCTCCAAGCTTTGGCACAAGTGCCCCACACTCTACTTCAGCCACACAAATGAGGGAGAAAATGGTGAACCTCCTTGGCCACTAAGTTGAAGCGGAATAGGAGTTTCTCACATGCTAGTCATTTCGGAACTCCCTTTCTTTTCCTATCTTGGACTATCACCCTTAGTGCAAGATTCTCTCTCTCTAAGAGAGACATTTTGTGGCTAACTTGTATTACATTGTGTGTCAAGTGTGTATAACCCTAATGGGAGAAACCCAATTTATATAGGAGAGTCATGGGATTAGAATTTCCTAATTACAATCCTTTTTACTAATTACAATGTCAAAAATAGTCTCAAAATAGAAAACTCAAATTGTCATCCCAATCAGCTGACTGGGTCCATGCTGAGACTAAGCTGTGTTGTGAATGGCCCGACTCACCAAGTGAGTCACCTGAGTTGGTAGTCCAGATCCAAATCGGTTTTCTAATTTGATTCCAAATAATATGGACACTTTTCTTATGGGGTTCTAGTCGACTGACTCATTAAGTGAGCCACCCAACTACTCACCTTCCCAAAGTGAAAATCAGTCGATCAATTGACAATTGATACATATATTGAACTGACCAATCCCGGTTGGCCAACTGGACATTCCAACCGCCCAGACGGATGGGAAATTACCATATTTATGATTTAGAAACCATTCGAGTCATATGTTTGATTGTGAACTCTAATTTTTCTTATGTCTCCTTATGCTAGTGACCTAGTGGATTTCTAATTACATTGGTAATGATGTTCAAAATCTAGTCCTATGTCTCCTTATACTAGAGACATAGTGGATTTCTAATTACATTGGTAATAATGTTCAAAATCTCACAAATAAAGATTGGTATCTAGCAACACATCATTGCCACCCAAATAATAGGAGTCAGTAAAAGAAAAAGTTCAACCTGTAAAATGACTAATGTTACCATGACCATCTAATCCCATTGTCATTGATATCCAAATTAAAATCGAGGCATGAAATTATCATCCCCATATCATTCAATCAATGATCCTTAAACTAGAGCATACATTTCAAGATATTGTTAGCTCAATATCATATATCGACTCACTTGAGCATGGTTCATGCTTTTCCATAGTCTCGCTTATCAGGTAACTAGGATATCACCCCAAGGGAGGGACAAATTCTATCCACTTCAAATGAGGGACAAATGAATTAATGCAAACATTTCTAGATTTACAGATTTAATATTTGTTAATATTTATGCATTTAGTTATCTATATATATTTACTACAATAATTGTTTTGTATATATATAAATATTTATATTGTATATTATTTGTTTAGTATTTAAAAAAAATCTAATGATGGGTTGCCCATGTAAATACTTTCCTCTTTGGGTTTTAATCCCCTATTTTTTTTTTCTTTCTCTAAATACAAGTAAGTCTGATTAATCTCTCTCTCTCTCTCGTATCTTTTTGTATGATTTATTTGTGTCTCTATCAAAGATTTTTCTTTAATAAAAGATATTTATCTTTCTAATTCTTTAAACACTTTTATAAAAAAATACCTTCATCACAAAAGCATAGACAACAACTCATCCATAATTAATCTCTATCGGCTATCATATTCAGTTTCTCACATCACCTCGGTGATCTATTTTCCCACAGCACTGCTCTCATCTTCTCATTTAGCCCTCTATCTTTCTCTTTTTTGCTTAGCATATGTACTGTCTCATATATCCCACGGGGGCTATGCATCACCGGAGACGTGAACGTTGGTAGGTGTATGTAATTATTGCATTTTATTGTTTATGGTGGTTTTTTTGTAACGCCGAACATTTAGACCGTTTTTCAATGAGCAAATAGAAACAAGGGGTTTGCTGCATGAACAAGAAATGAGACTCTTTTGGTCCCACATATGTATAACAATATATGTCTCTCAATTTTATAATTTGGAATCCGGAACCAAATTTGTTATATTTTGTTAATTATACATGAAATATAGTAAAGTTTAGATAGTTGGACTTTGTATTTTTTAAATTTATCATACATGAAATATAGTAAAGTCTAGATAGTTAGACCTTGTATATTCTAAATTTATCAACTCAAATTCAATCTGAAAAAACCACCTTCTAAAAAATCACCTCTGTATCCAAACCCGGAACCAAGCCAGTTTGATAAAGTTCAAAATCAAACACAATTTTTTCCAGATTAGATGAGATTGAGTTCAGGGTTGTGTCAAAATTTGACAGTCATAAGTGTCTCGTATATCCTGCGCGGGCTATACATCACCGGAGACGTGAGCGTTGGTCTGTTTCTCCTAAAGTTGGTAGGTATGTAATGATTGCAATTTATTGTTTGGCGAACCATCTATGGTGGTTTTCGCAACGCCTGGCATTTAGACCATTTTTCAATGAACAAATAGAAACAAGGAGTTTGCTACATGAGAGAAGTCCCCACGTATGTAGAACAACAGATGTCTGGAATGGGACCCAATTTCATAATTTGAAACCCAGAATCAAACTTCGATCATATATATTTGTTAATTATACACGAAATAGTTAGACTTTGTATTTTCTAAATTTATCAACTCAAATTCAATCCGCGTTGAAAAACTCACCTTTAAAAACCTATCTGATTTCAATTCACACATCAATATCCAAATTTGGAACCAATCTAGATTGATAAAGTTCAAAATCAAACATAATTTTTTTCGAATTAGATGAAACCTAATTCACGGGTTGGGTCAAAATTTGACAGTCCTAACTGTCTCGTATATCCCGTGCGGGCTATACATCACCGGAGACGTGAGTGTTGGTCTGTTTCATAAAGTTGGTTGGTATGTAATAATTGCAATTTATTGTTTGGCGAAAGATTCACCATCCATGTTGTTTTTCGCAACGCCGGGCATTTAGACCGTTTTGAGCAAATAAAAACAAACGAAACGCTCGTCATTCGTCAATCGTGAAAGAGAAAAAAAAAGAAAGAAAAAGTAAAGCAACACGGTCATATCCTCCAAAGGACGATTGCGTGGAAGGATGAAACACGGAGAGAGACGGCCAAGGAAAGCGAAGTAGAGGTAAAGAATCCATCCGCCTTCGCTATTCTTCCATCGGCTGCTCCATGGTATAGGGTGCCCACGATTCTGAAACAGTGAACTCCCTCCACCCGTGCAGCCGCAATCCAACCCGTCGCCATCCACACCACAAGCATTCGAATTGGCATATGCTGTATATATGCATATAGTGTGGTGGAGGTCGCCGTCCACAATCCACCATCCGCCACCGCCCACCGGGCCCACGGATACCCCAGTTTTCAAATTCCTTCTCCACGCCCAGTCAGCCAGCCAGCCAGCCGGCACAGGGTAGGGGAAGAAGAAAACAAATACTTTGGAAAAGCTAGTAAAGTACAGACAGACATGGAAGGGACGATTATCCGGCCACCACTACTGCCACTCATCCCAAACCAAGCAGCGACTTGAGAAGAAGGCTCTCGATCAAGGAATAGTTTCTTTGGTTTGTGGTGGGTCTCCTTACTAGTTAGTGGTTTCCTCCTTCCTCACGGCAGGAGGGGCCGGGCTGCTCTCAGTTCGCAGGTAACCTCCACCTGCTCTATCTCTCAAACTAAGCATATCTATCTTTGGTTTTCTTCCTCTTCTTTCTTCTTCTTCTTTGTTTCTGGTTTTCTTTTTCGTGTGAACTATCTTTGATTCCATACTACCGATTACCACCTTAAGCTATTCCTATCTTTGATCCCATCTCTTTCTCAAAACACACCAAAAAAAAAAAAATCCACCGTCTCCGATCACCACCTTCAACCTTCACAACGGCCGCCCACTCCATCCCCAAAATCCCACCTTCCATCTAACCATCCCGACCCAAAACCCCGATCGCCAACCCTTATCAGCTAGCTATCACCTCCGTTCCCTTCAAAGATGGTGCATAAAGGACCACCAGACAGGATAGGCGGCGCCTCCAAGCTCGATCACAACAAGGGCAGCGCCGGTTACGGCGCCCAAAACCCCAAGGCTGCTTCCGGCAGGCGCAACCAGAAGCAATCCTCTCCGCACCAACTCCAGGACGCCGGGAACAAACCCATGGTACCGGCGGCGGCGTCCGCCGCGGCTGCAGCTGCAGCCGACCTGAAGAAGAAGATGCTTAAAAAGGCCAGGTCGATCGAGAGGATATCCAAGGTCGACCTGGAATCCCACCTGGGCCACAAGCAGGTGGAGCAGCTCAGCACGCCGTCTCCGAGGAAATCAAAGCGCCGCAAGAACCCAGGGCTGCTAAAGCCGTCTCCCGCGGCGAAAACGCCAGCCGCCACCATGTCGTCTGCGCCGGCTGCGCCGAACTACATGAAGGCGACTACGAGCTCCGATGCGAGGATCGGGAGGCAACAAACCCAGCCGCACCAGCAAGTAAGTAAAGCTCGATCAACATCCTCTACCCCTGCTGCTGCTGGCAAGAAGAATCATCCAACCGCGACACCCAAAACCCCTTCCAAGACGCCTCCTCCCTCTGTGCCTGGAAACACCAACAAGGCGTCCAAGACGACCTTACTTTTATCCAGAAAGCCAAGCCTGAAGCTAGTCATACCCGTGACGAAGCACCACCTGGCGGCTCCCCTATTCGACGACGTCAACGTCAGCAAGGCAACATGCTCGTCCACGCTCAAGGATTCCAAGTTCCCCGACGAGTTGGAGCTCAACCCTGGAGGGACGCAGGTGGAGGGGACCTCCGTCGTGAGGGTCTGCCCTTATACGTACTGCTCACTCAACGGGCACTGGCATGCGCCGGCTGTGCCGCTCAAGCGCTTCCTGTTGGCCAAGAGGAGGGCGATCAAGGCTCAGAAGAGCAGCAGGGTCAGGAGGTCGCCGTCGCCGAGGAAGAGGGTGGTGTTGGTCAGAGGTGCTGCCCAAGAGATCGCGACCCAAAACTGTTCGGCTCAGCCTACGGTCATGGACCTGGGCGGGCAGAATGACGACTACTTTCTGGATATTTATGTGGCATCTAGGGGAGATAACGACGATGACGAAGGCCGATTCCGTCCAACAGAGGAGGCGTCCGCCACCCTGCACAGCCATATTCAGCTGCAGAACGTGAACCCGGGCCACAACGGCAGCTACACCGAGATGAACCTGCAGGACGACGACAACGTGGATCGACTCAGCGACATTTCCCTCTCCCAGATGGGCGGCACAACGGCATGCTTCTTGGATCACGCCATAGAATGCCCTGGCCAAGAGGGAACCCCTGATGATGCACACAGACACGACGCTTCCCCCATGGAGGCGTGCGACGAACCCAAGCCTGATGGCGGTACCCTCCTGATGCCCGGTTTTGGTGATTTTGACTTTACCCGGCGGAAACCAATACAAGAATACCAGCCAAGCAGAAGCTTGACATCTTCGGAAGTCGTCGAGGTGGATTGGGAACAGGAAATGCCGGAGTATGAAGATGATGCCGCAGGCGAAGACGATGAGCACGATCAACGCACCGCCGGCACAGAGGATGATGCTGCACGTCAGAATGGAGAAAAGCCATCCACGACAACACAACCACCGGAAGGGAATGGTGATCAAGACGTTCCCGATTCGTCCCTCAGCATGAACCAAGTGTATTTCAATTTGTTATTCCCGGGTACTGCAAAATCTGGATCAAAGGAAGCAGAGAACCCAACCGAGGAGCCTACAGATGAGTCTCTTGAGGACGATGTCAACAACAGAGAAGATGGTGGAAATGTATCCGCATCTGTTGATGCTTTGGCTTCATATATTACAGCAACTTGCGTGGACAACCTGGGCAACGATTGGGGCAGTATTGGTGAAACAACAGTAGAATCTCATGACGGTGTCTTCTTAACGGAGACTAGAGCTGATAATCAAGACATACCTGAGACAAACCAACAAGTTGCTGACGAAATTCACGAAATTGGGTTTGATATCCTCACTGCAGACATCCAGGGAGAGAATCATGATACAGTTGAAGGAAACCAAGAGCCCCATGAGTCTGCTGAGGACACAGTTTCAGAATCTCATGAGATGATAAATATTGATGGTTTCCTCTTGATAGGGATGCAGATTGATAAGCACGGCCAAACCGAATCAAGCCCAGAGACCCAGAAAAATACTGAGGAAGTAGCCATCACTGCTACAGTCCCACAACCTGATTTCACTGACCAGGATGAACAGACCTCAACCAAAGTACAACAAAGGGGAATCAAGGAACCATCATCAGATGAGGCAGAGACTGCCAAGTTGAAGCGCGTAACTACTGAAGTTGGTGGAAGTGAAGCAATTGTGGAGGATACCGTGGTTGCTGAAGAGGAGGACAATGATATGGACAACCAAGTGGCGGAAGAAAACGGCATTGCCACTCCTCCAGAGAAATATCTTCGTGAGACAAGACTCAGGTGCCCTAAAGAAGCCCCTGCCACCGTCCCTAGAGATGCAGCCAAGCGTGGGCAGCCACTCCCAGATCTGGATAACGAGTTGATCAGAGTTGACATCACCAGAAGGGATCGTGAAGAAGACATGGACGAGCAGATGAAGGGATTCAACCCTCGGGGACCAAACTTCCTTCCACTTGAACCCGACCCGGAAGGTGAAAAAGTTGACCTCAAGCACCAGATGATTGACGACAGAAAGAACTCAGAGGAGTGGATGATAGACCACGCGCTTCAGCGTGCCGTCAACAAGCTCGCACCTGCACGGAAGAAGAAGGTGGCACTTCTTGTTGAAGCTTTCGAGACCGTTGCGCCGCCGCTGCCAATGTATAAGGCTCCTCTCCGGACTAGAAGTTTGGGCATTGCTCATGCCTGGCCTATGCAGGCCTGCAGCTAACGATATCTAGCGACGATATGATGGTATTGATTTAGTAAAGAAGATTAACAAAATCAAGCGTTTGTAGATGTTTGTAGCAGCCGTTTAGTGTGTATGTGTTCTGACTGCGCGGGGGGTTGTGTGAAGGATTTATGGTTTCAGTGACCCAGTATGTCATTTGAATTGAACAAGCTGATTTTTATAGCAAGTTCTTCATATTTTGGTTATTTGAAAAATATACTTGTGTGATATTTGTATTGTAATTGTGTGAAAGACATGGAGGTGTGTAAACTTCTCTTATCTATCCAAAGTTTGCAATTCTATGGATTGGTGGTGGTGGTGGTGTACAACATGGTATAATCTAGAAAATTGCCTCTTCACATTCTTTTTTTTTTTAATTTATTTTTCATGTTCATGTTGTAAGCTGTATACTTGAACCTGCATTTGCTACAAATATGCACGGAATGGCATGTTTTTTTTTGTTGTTTGCTACATTTTGCTCTCGTCGAAATTCATTATTTATGTGGTTTTTAGATAGTGGTGGTGTATTTGTCACAAGGTTGCGACTGTATGGATTGACGATGGTAAGGTGTATTGTTAAACATCATGATTGGTCCGGTGTATCATGGTGTATGGAATGCTTTTGGACAGTGCTGCTATGTTCTTATAGTATCAGTACCAAACTTTCATGTTGCGGTGATGACGATTTCATAGTTGTAGTTTTGTTGTCAACTATACCAAAGTAGCAAGCGCTTTTCTTAGTAACAAAAACTGGGTTAAGTACTCAATCGTTACACCAATATGCCTTCCCAAATTAAAATGGTGACTTTGTAAATATTAAGAATTTTAACTGTGTTCCCCGCCCTTTCCCTATTCATATTGAAGGTTGTCTGCTGATATGCATTTGCCACATATGTTTAGAAAATAACATCCATTTTTTCTGTTTGCTGAAGGTTTATCTTTGATGAGTTTTGTCATGAATGAGAACCTTTTCAGTGTATAGGCATAATTTAGTATTTAGTACCGATTATAGAAATAGCAATAGCATTCTTCAGACTACAGATGACTGACGTCTGGCTAAAAGTTCATGCATAGTCAATGGCATGTTATGGTGAACAAAATACTTCCCTAATACCGATTCTTGTTGCGAATATCATTCAGCTGGAATCGGTTGTAGTCAGCCGGTATTTAATGAAACTCCAAACATCTGACCGTTTTGTGAGAAAACAATAACGATGTAAGTACAAAGTAATATACATCCAAGATTGCAACTGTGTAGATTGACGATGATGAATTCATGATATGTAGGTGTACTGTACAACAGAATGGTTAAATCTAGAAAATTGCCTCATAGGCATTCTTTTTTTCTTTTTTCTCTATTTTGTAGGCTGTCTTATTGAACTCGTGTTTGCTGCAAATATGCACCGAATGACAAAATTCTATGGTTTTTGTTTACTATAGATTTATCTTCACCAAAAATTCATCATGAACGAAGATGTTAAATGCCCATGGTGGATTGCTATAAGATTGTAACTGTATATATTGACGATCATGATGATATATTTATGTATTATTTAACAGCACGATTGATTGGTCCTGTGATCATGGTGCATGGACTACTTTTTCAGTGTGAGCCATCGCTGTTTTGTTACCATCATCAATGAACTTTCATTGTTGTAGTTATGACGATTTAACAGTTGTAATTTTGGTGACAGATCAAATGAGCAACTTCCTTGAAAAAAAAAAAGGTTGGGTAGAACACTCGATCATTGCACCAATATGCTTTGGCAAATTCAAATCTCAACTTTATAAAATGTGAGAATTTTAAGAGTATTACCCACATTTTCCCCTTCATATTATATATTGTCTACTAATACGTATTTGATATATATATTGTTGGTTCAATATTGCATGGAAAAGCTTATAGAAAGAACTTCCAAAGGAATAACAAGTAAAACACGGCCATAGTTTCTCTCATTTTTTTTTACCTTCAATGGCTCTTTGTAAGTTGCATCACTCTTATTTGGTTGGGGGTAATTGGATAACAAAATTGTATATTTTTACACAATAAATTTATAATTTGTAGTCGGACTACAGCTACCAAATTAATCCTACTTTTCCTTCTTTCAACTCTCATCCATTCAGCTTCTTCTCAGCCTTCGTCACCATAGCATTTACCATTTAAACCCTGCAGATTCTCAACTTAGCCCGGAAATATACCGGTCCCTCCAGAGTTCATATTCCCTTTACTAGTGATGGAACTGAGACGGAAACTGAGCTTAGTAGGCGTATTTCCCGTCTAAAAATTCCAGAAAGAACCCTCCCCACGCCACCAATTTGTCTTTTAAACTTTCCCCTGGAATTGTTAGCTGCGTTTCAGTATGCCTATATCCAAAATCAATTCAAAATGTCCAACTTGGATCGTCCTCCACTGCCGACATTCATTCGCGGCCTGAAGCCCTGAACGACACTTTTCGCCAGCGTGAGCGTCAAAAGGTGAAAATTTTCTTTTCTTTTCTTTGCTTAACAATTCTTGTCTTTTGTTTTGTTTAATTGAGATGAGATAAGATGTCAACACAAACCACCTCAGGATAAAGAAAATGTCAACAACACAAACCATCATGCAACGCAGCACGCGGGCCATCGGAGATTGTCAAGGCGACCGCGCAGTGCACACTACAATGAAGATTGGCGGAGTTTTAAATCTTATCAAGGATGCGCGCACGGTTTGTGTCCGTCCACATGGTATAAGAAGATGCCACGTGATACCGACTAGCTAAGATCAAGCCTTGGTTGTTTTTCCCCCCTCTTCTTCTGGTTAGTATAAGGGTGAGGCGTTGTTAATTTGTTACTTATCCCGTCTCTTGTATATAACGGCAAAAGCGAGAGCTACATCATCTACTCTGCACCGTCTAAAAGATACAATTATGACAGTACAATATGTAACTAGAGTCGTGTGGGTGTACTTTTGTTGGAAATACTTACTGTATGTTATGTCAACTCAATCTCGAATACTATTTAAGAAGCTAAAAAAGTTATTCAGGAAGCAAAATCTAGATACTTTGTTGATATTTATAAGAAGTTGAACATAAGAGAATCGAAAATAGATAGATATATATATATATATATATATATATATATATATATATATATATATATAACTTACTTGTATAAGAGAAAGTAAACGAAGAGACTTTAGTCAAGTAAAATGCATGAATAATGAATATAGTAGCGTGTTGATAAAGGATGACGATATCAAGAACAAATGGAGAAATTATTTCCATAATAATTTTAATAGAAATATTATAAATAATATTAGACACTCACAGACTTTAGTCAAATAAAATACATCAAGAATGAAGATAGTAAAGTATTGATAAAGGACGATGATATCAAGAACAAATGGAGAAATTACTTCTATAAAATTTTTAATAAAAATATTATAAATAATATTAAAGACTCACGTGATATAATACATGAGACAACATTTACACAGAATGATTAATACAAGATTGGAGTGAGTTTAATTCTTATCCACTCAAGGATGCGCACACCGTTTGTATCCATCCACGTTGTTTAATAAGTCGCTGCTTGTCTTGATACCTACTAGCTAAGATCAAGCATGGGTTCTTGCTTTTCTTCTTTTGTTTTTTTCAGGTTAAGACTAGTTAACACACACGTGCCCATGCATGTGAAAACTTAATTGTATGTAGTTCTTATGTAAGGAAATCGCATTAAATAAATTATTTACTTTGCGAAAATCATCATGGTTTTGTTCAAGTAATATGAAGCAAAATTTGTATACCAAATTACAAACACCTTCATTTTATGACCTCCGACCAATCATAGAATAATATATTAAAATAGGACTCTCTTCCTGAACCTCTCTCTTCTCACAATTTTTTAACTTTTATTCATCCATTTTCTCAAAAAACACATGTCAAGCGAGTGATTGGTGGGTAGAGTGGATTTCAGTTATTGGGAAGGTTTTGCAACATGATATAATGGTGTGGAATACGAATTAAGAAGAATACAGAAAGTACCGAAAAAAGAGTGATGGCTTTATGGATATGGTAGTTGAGAAATGCTCGTGGGGTAAAAAAATGGAAGGTTGAAAAAAGAATAAATAAAAATTGTTTCGGTTTTGATCTCCGCTAACTAATCCCCACGATTTGCTCTCTCTTCAACCCTTCCTCTCTCACTTTGATACGTGTAGGCAATCGTGGCTTGTTGGAGGGAGGTGATAATGGTTAGTTGGAGGGAATCGTGGATGTATAGTTTAATAGGAGAGAAGTATTTTTGTGAATAAAAAGCAATTAAAATAGAAAAAAGTGAGAAAAAATGTGAGCAGAGATTGAGTGAAGGAGAGAACGACAACTCAAAATGCTGACTTCTGGTTGGCCACTGGGGTTCAAAATGGCTATATTGTAAATAGATGGAAAAACTCCCTCTTTTTATAGTAGTATAGATAAGGGGGAGGCATTGTTAACTTGTTATTTGCATGGTCTCCTATATTTCGGGTAAAACAGAACTACATTATCACCCCTATTCTGCGCCGTCTGTAAAGATACAATTATGCCGGACAATATATAAATGGCGTCGAGCGAAGCGTGGATGTTTTTTTTTGTTTATACTTAATGTATATTATGTAAATTTAATATCATTGCTACTGAAACAGTTAGTTGTATATAGAAAGTAAGATCTGAGAGAAAATTTCAAACCAAACAACAAAGAACAGATAGAAATTAAAAAAAAAACTTTTCTCATAACCGGCAGTATACAAATGACTTGTCGTAACTATCTATGCTGCAAGCATGTGTATGTACTTTCTTTTTTAGGACAGAATTACGTTTAAGGCACACAATTGCCTCAAATGAACCTCAACCTGGCCTCAGTAATGAGCACGAGCAGCAATCAAATGTAGCAACAAGAGAAGGAAAAAGAATGTTCGTTGGATTACAATGTCACCACAGTGAAAGGGTTAACAAAAAAGTGGCATATCCTAATCACAATAGGGATATAGTTAAGTAATGCGGGTGAACCTAATTTCTCTCTGACACAAGTCATATAATTTCATATACGAAATGCAACTGTCAAAATATGATTTCAGCTGGTTGAATATATGTATTCGATGTCGATTCCGTTAGCACAACAGTTTATCTTTTTAGGTAAAAAGAAATCGAAGGCCCAAGACCATACCTCGAGTCCCAACTCATGAATCCCGAGCAAGGCCCACCTAGTGTGGCGTGTGTGTATGTTGTCCACTATGAACCCATATACTCCTTCTGAACAAGTGCTCACCAACCTTTCTATAGTTTTAGGTGCAAAGAGATTTGATCTTATTGTGAAATCAAAAAATGGGTGGACAATGATGGATATGTCGAGTAAAAAGAGGAGTCACCGCCGCATTTATAAGGGAAGTTGCAAAAAGATTTGGGAAGTGAATTAAATAAGACAAAAGGAAAACTAGAGATCAGATAAGGCATAACGTTATGTGTAAAGAAGGTGTTAGACATACCACAAGTCACTATAAAAGCATAAATTCTAACAAAGTCAAATATGTTTTTCACGAATAGGACTTATTTGTTCTAGATAATACAAAATTATGAGGAAAACACTTATAAAACAACGGATAAATATAACAATATCATATAATTGTTCATCACCCATGGGTGCTCATATCCTCGCACCACTACATGATTGGAAGGGGAGATAGAGAGAGCAAGAATAACAAGATAACAACCCATAAAAAAGAAACTAGAGATAGGCTAGCAATATAGTTTTAGGATTATCAACTCTGGGTGCTCGTAACATTAGACCACTTGGGGGTTGGAAAAAGAGGGAGAGATATCTACATAGTTGTTGGTCCCAAACTACCTTTCTTTGGTGTTGTATCAATTTGTTTACATATCTACATTTCATTCTTCCATCATTCATGTTGACACTCATCATAACTCCATTTGTTAAGGAATTGGATTTGACATACTGAACAAATGGCTATCAAAAGTTTTTTCCTCCCAATACGAGATCTGAATCATGGTGGGTAAACCCACTCGACAAGACTTAAAATCTTGAGAGTAGCATACAATCATTTTTATTCATGGATGTCAATCTGATGACACAGGATAAGACTGATGTCAGAGCATGATTATACTTATTTGTATCTTGCTTGTGTTGGTAATAATTTGATGATCACATGCATAAAATTTTTGAAATAACCATGCTCTCTTGTTGCAAGACAGTTTGATGAAAACTACATACTAAAACAATGCTCGAAGTAGATTGCTTATAGAATAAGACTTCAAAATTTAGTTTCTCACTTTACTTGTGCTTAATAAAGGTGTGAATTAGATCCAAGTGGTTAAATCCTATGCTTTGGTGTAAACTAGCTTTACAAAGCAAAAAGAGTTCAAGAGGCCTTTAAAAAGGGATTAAAATATCAAAGGTGGCTAGGGAATAGGAGCGGAGCAAAGGCGAATGGCGGTGGATGACCGCAAAAGGCATCAAGTTTCCCTAATGTCACCGATGGTGGAAGAGGGGAGACCCAAAGATGATCTTGGAGACACCATGGACTCAACGATAACGCTCCATTAGAGCAGAATTCAATTTGAGTATGTGACCAGGGGATCTGGTAATGGTGATTGTTGCACCCAAACAACACCAGCGCATTCATCAGATCATGAGATGTTCTTCGATGCAGAAGATATTATATCCTTCCCAACTATCAATGGATCTACTCAGGACCCAAATCAACAACCCAACAACCAACACACTTCATATAGTCAGGTGTGTGGAGGGGGAGAAGCCAATGATGAAGGAATCATGAACATCAGTGTGAGCAATGTGAGATTTGAGGAGGAGGATTTTCTCATAGATGTAGAGGCACCCATACCCTCATTGGATATCAAAAACAAAGAATTTGATTAGGTTACACAATCCTGGCGCTACACAGTTTTAGTCAAGGTTATGTCATGGAGCATTGGATACATGAACCTCAAGGAGAATATTCGAATCATGTGGAGACCCAAAGGAGTATTCCGTAAAATCGATCTAGACAATGGATATTATATGATTCAGCTGACAATAGAGTCTGGCTTCATAATGGAAATGGCGGGAGGGTCATGGCTGATGTTGGGATACTACCTGACGATACAAAGGTGGATGCCAAAATTTGACCCCTCATCTGATGTGCCTAGAATGATGACAGTCTGGGTCATAATACCGAACCCACCACCCTATTTATATGAGGAACACACCCTTACCAAAGTGGGTAACCTCATTGGAAACACGATAAAGGTGGATAGCAATACTTGGCAGAAAAGGAGGGGCAAATTCATGAGAATCACGATTGAGATTGGAATAGACAAGCCAATTGTACTAAAAGTGATGATCATGTAAAGAGCTTATAATGTCAAGTGTGAAAACCTACCAACTCTATGCCTCAAATGTGGATGACTCAGACACAAACTGAAGGTATATCAATGGAACCATAATGTTTTCCATAAAGCGTCCATGCGAAGAAGGGAAGACGAAGCCCCCAGGAAGAAGCAACCAACACAACATAGAAGTGACGAGCAAGAACAAATTCTCAAAGCTACAAAATGAAGAGGACAATGAGAAGGCCAGACATGAAGACTCATAGGGCAGACCAAACGACAACACATGGACCGACATATAAGACCATAGAAGGCAGGACAACATGAGCGTGAATAGACATGATAACAAAAGGTAGAACCATGGGAATGGAGGTGGCAATGGGAGACAAGAGACGAACAAAAATCCTCGACAACCAAGGCAGAATCGAGTCAACACACAAAAAACACAATAGGAAAGTTCATGAGAGAAAGAGAAGGTGGCATATAATGAATCACATATGGTAATCAATCCCCAAGAAGATGAGGTGATCAAAACAATAATAGAAAACTAGAAGGGTGATAATCAGTTACCATTTACCACCCAATAGGGGTTTGTATTCAGTTCGTTAGGGAATATACCTCTAGATAAATGATGGGACTCGAGCTCCTCCATCCATTTGAGGAACAAAAAAGTGGACAGACAACAAAATGATGGTCATACCCCATCAAGGAAAAGAGGAAAACAATATAGCAATGAAGAATTGGAGAGAGAGACATCTTCCCAAAAAGACTAAGATAAAGAGCAAGAGGTAATGGATGAAGAGGTTGAGCCAGCCAACCAACCAAACCATTTAACAAAATTACCTCAAAAAACTTAGATATAAGTATAAACCTTGTATGATGGTACTACTTGAGATGAGACAATCAAGGAATCTAACAGAACAAACAATCAAGAGACTCAAATTATCCTACTCACATCATGTGAAGGCAATCAGTTTTACAGGGGGAATATAGCTACTTTGGGAGGACAACATCCTCGACATCAAGGTAATGGAAAGCCATTTGCAATATGTGTGTTGCATGATTAACAATCAACTACATGTTACATTTGTGTATGGGAGCCCAAGTCTTGCACTGAGACAAAGACTGTGGAGACATCTAAATTGACTCACACTGTAACACCCCTGACCTAGTTTATGGCCTAACCCTAGATGTTTTACTTAAGTAAGCTGCTTACAATTTGTTCTTATATTTTGGGAAAAGCAATTAAGGCCTTTATGAAGTTTATTCTGAAAATTTAACTTATATGCAAACTATGTGTGCATTAAATGATAATCTAAGTGAAAAGAACAGTTTACCCAAGGGTCATGTTGCAAATGTTAAATGTTGAATATATTATAAGTGTTTTATATGTTATGAAAGAGAATATGATGCGAAGTGGTGACTTGTGTAAAGCTTAAACCCTAAGTGAAAACTTGTGTAAAATGCTAAGTGCTTGGTGCATCAATTGTGGTACAATTTGCAATATGTACAAAATGTAGGGCTAATGTGTAATTTACCACCTATACATTATTTCTACTCTTACTTAGTGTTACCTAGAGGAAAGAGAAAGAAGGAGGAAATATGTTTGAAGCATCTTGGAGTGTTAGTACTCTTAATAATGAAGACAATAGGAGAAGACATAAGTTGAAGTCATACATATGAGCCATATTGATTGAGGACTAAGGAAAGGAGCCCCTATCGGCCATAGAGCCATAAGGAGGACATCCTATCAATTTTGTTGAGCCTTGGTTTGGCCCATGATGGGAAAGGCACTTCAAGGGAGAAGAAGGCATCGATTTGCTTTGCTTTAGAAATGATGGAGTGGAATATAATAATAATAAGTTAGTGGAAGAGAGCTTGCCCTAGGAGGCAACTCAAGGGCCGCCCCTTTATCTTTTCTTTATTCTTTTTTCATGGAAAATAATAGTGGCATGCATGCAAGAGCATGTGTCAACCTTGCATGGCTAGGTGGCATGAAGCACCTTAAGTAAGTGACACCTATGACTCTCTTTTCAATGAACCTCAAGTATAAATACCTTGACCTTCATTTGTTGGCAAGATTTTTGGATCTAGCAAGTGCCCTTTCTCTTGTATCGTGCAACACCACTTCTTGTGTCACCCATGGTGACGAGGGTTGAGTGGTATCGGCCAAAGAAGAGAGATATCGGCTAAGGAAGGTTGAAGCAACCAATTAAGGTGATATCACTGAAGATGATGAAGGATATCGTGTAAGAGCTTGGAGCCCAAGTCTTGGATCTTGGAGAAGGTCCATCCTCATCCTTAAAACGTGAGGAAGTGAGGCTTGAAGCTTGGAAGCTCATAAGACGCGGTTTATATAACTGAAACCCTTCAATATTATTATCCTTCTTCGATAATTATTCAATTTGTTGATTATTTGCAAATTAGGGTTTCTTATGATCAATTGATATAATCATGAGTTCCAAAATGTAATTAGGATTGTTATCCATAGTTTTGAATAAGATTAGTGATCTTGGGGTTGATGATGATGACATCATCATTAGTTACCCGATATGACTTGATTACTCTTGTTCAACCTTATATGGGTTGAAGACCTTACAACCCGACATGGATTGAAGATTTGGGAAAGCCAATATGGTACCTTAGATGGATGGCCGGAATGTTGCCCAAGATGGATGGCTAATATGTTGCCCAAGATGGATGGTTGATATGTTGCCGAAGATGGATGGCCGATATGGTGCCCCAAGATGGTACACGATATGGTAACCTATGTGAGTGTACAATATGGTAACCTATGTGAATGTATGATATGGTAACCTATGTGAGTGCATGATATGGTGATAGGGGATGTGCCCTATACTCGATATGAGGATGTGGTTATACCACACGATCAAAGTGAATAGTTGACAAGATGATATATGAATGACATTATCAATCATGTTGCTTGATATGGTAGGAAGGTCCTCAATTATTAAGATTGATTAAGTGATGAATATGATTAATGTAACATTGAGACACAATGAAGTTAACTCATTTGATAATTGATAAGGTTGTAGACCTTGTGAACTAAGTAATTTACATCCTAGTGAGGATGAAATAGAAACTAAGATTTGAAAGATAGGTATGTGATTAACATACACTAATACTCCTGAGATGAGTGGAGTATGAGTCAGGGCATGGTCATTGCTAATGAAATCTTAAAACCCTAATTAGTTAATTATAAACCAATTCATTAAGGAGGATGTGTTCCTTCGTATTCATGGTTAGAATCATATGTTGATATGGTTGATAACATGATATGATAATCATGCAAGTATCCTTAAAATCATGGCTAAGTAAGAGCTATGTGGCTATGTGCTATAGACTCAATCAACTATGTGGACTATGTGAACAAATATCTGGGTTTGATGATCTAGGGATAATGATCATCTACTAAGTGGTGACAATACTCAGTGACGAATTAGGGGTTTGAATATCCAGGTATGATAGTGGTGTAAGATTGAGACTCCAAGTGATTTATGTGTCTCAGTGAATATGAAAGTATTTGATAAATGCAATTATGTTTTTCTTTGTAGCAATTGATATAATGTTTATTAGAAACTTTGGCTGATGAATTAATACTTTCATACATCTTGATAAGACAGACGTTATACATGTTCTTTATATTTCTTTTCAAGTAAATAGATGTTTTACAATTCTGTCCAGTTTTATATTATTTCCTTTGATAATAATATTGTTGGCAGAGAGTTATATCTCTCGCTGGGACAATAGTCTCACCCTATGGGATCCACAATTTTTAGGTAAGATGCAGATGAGGGACTAAGAATCGGGCTACAGAAGAAGGAGTGTATCAACAAGGATCATAGTTGTATATCAGGTTGAGTACGCTGTCTGTAATATCCTGTAGATAAAAGTCCTATGTGTCATATTTGTACTCTCAGGTCCTAGGGAGATAGTCTTAGTGGTTTTCACAAGCGACATGAGGTTTTGGTTTTTTTATCTTGAGGATTTTATGTTGTCACGGTGTGTATTAAAGCAAAGCAGCTAGTACTTGTTATCCTCGAGAAGAGACAAAACACTGAATGTATAATGTGAACCATGTGTATATGAGACTTTGGTTCTTTATGTAAGAGTTTTCTGGAAGATGGGCCTATGTGCAAAATGGTTTTAAATTTTAGTGTTTTTGTTAATCCATTGTTTATGGTTATTTTGTTTAATTAATAACGATTTGTTTGTCAGTTTAAGAACACTCGTTTCCAGTTTGGTATAAGAGCTTAAAGGTTCGCTGAGTCTACAGAGACATAGGACTAAGGTGTTGAGTCTGTGTGAGTGTCCTCCGGTATACCCTATAGTGACTTCTTCTTATGTATAAGAAAGGGTAAAGTTTAAAAATGATTGGAGAACATAAGGAATACATTGCTTAGAGCAATGCTGTTTGCACCAGGAATGGGTGCAAGGGAGCAAGAAAGGGAAAAACGAGTGCCTAAAAATTCCCATCTTGACCCAATCAAGATAAGATAATCCAGCTTTTATGCTCTTGTTGGCCAGGTTAGGACAACAGTGATGCATACAGTAGACTGGATACTAGCATTACAACCTAGGATACTAGTCCTCAATGCAGAAACCTTGGGTTCTGAAAGGGCCCCAGAATGACATAGTCATCATGTTAAAACAATGGAAAATGTGGAAAGAATTAACATATGGCGAGAAAATAGATTCTTCCATAAGTATAAACAGATAGTACATCTGTGATGGAGTGCCCAAGGAGGGGCAATAAGCTGAGAATTAAAGGGAAGTCTCTACAATTCTAGAAACATTTGTCTAGTTGTTCTATAAGACCATAGTTTTGGTTCCACTAGTGCAATAAATGTTTAGTGCTCCGGAATAGTAGTAACTAAGTAACGGCAAAACTCCTAACCCTCCACCAGTAAGAACTTCTGACTCAACTTTTACATCGGTAATGAGACCGATAAGACCATGGTACGAAGACAAAACATATTATAGATACAAACATGTTGAGCATACTAAACCCTTTTGTTTGAAAGAAGGAAGGAAATGATCCAATAACTGAGGAAGACTCGGTAGGGCATATGAAAGTTACAACCAATAGGGTAAAAAGGTAAAAGAAGCGACATGAATCAACTAGACTCTATGTGTTAATTCAACCTGAAGTGGTAGATGACCGTGAGGGGTGACAGTCAGATAGAACTTTCTCATTTTAATATACCTTCTTTTGATTTTATCTAATAAACATAAGAGGGATGGCTGTTATTGACTTCTCTATTGATTTCCCTATGAGAACACATGGGAGAAATGATGAAAACAAGAATTTATTTTCTATTCACTATTCTTTTAAATGCTTTATAATTACTCTTATCTGTGTGAAAGAGGGTGAGGCATAGAGGTGATGCTAAGTCCTATGCTTTGAAAATATGAAAAGTGAGGAATAGATTGTTATCTCTCTGATTACTCTAATCAAATAGTCATTTTGAAACAATCTAGTAAGCCTAACAAGATTGGAAATATGGCATGAGTGTTTCCATCACATCCTAAGTGTAGTAAATTGGAATCTAAGATAATCTCATATCAATCTATGTGCATGAGGAAGTAAAAAGTATAATCTTCATGATAGGAGGAAGGAGAATGAGGGAGATGATCCCTATTCAATAAAGTTTGTGTGAATAGTAAGGATCTTTTCCATAACATGGAAATGGAAAATGTGATTAAATGATAGAATGCTCATAAACATGTTAGACTAAGACAAAAGAAGGAATGAAACTAGATAAGGATTGCTAAGTGGATTTTCCCAAATACATAGAGATTGCTAAGTGGACTTTCCCAAATACATAGGGATTGCTAAGTGAACTTTCCCACATACATAGGGATTGCTAAGTGAACTTTCCCAACCAAATAAGGATTGCTAAGTGGACTTTCCCAAATGCATAGGGATTGCTAAGTGGACTTTCCCAAATACATAGGGATTGCTAAGTGAACTTTCCCACATACATAGGGATTGCTAAGTGAACTTTCCCAACCAAATAGGGATTGCTAAGTGTACTTTCCTAACTTGTAAAGGATTGCTAAGTGGATTTTCCTAACTAGTAAAGGATTGCTAAGTGGACTTTCCTAACTAGTAAAGGATTGCTAAGTGGACTTTCCTGACTAGTAAAGGATTGCTAAGTGGACTTTCCTAACTAGTAAAGGATTGCTAAGTGGACTTTCCTAACTAGATAAGGATTGCTAAGTGGACTTCCCTAACTATAAAGGTTGCTAAGTGAACTTCCTCAACTAAGTGTATGTCTCCTTTTTTATGAACAACCCTGGGTAATGATGGGGTGATAAAAAGGAATATGTTCCTTTATTTCATGAACATGGAAATAAAGTGAGTTTTATGACACTTGATGTGCATGAGTTAGAGTCGTTCGTTTGATGGATACTTAGAAAAGTATCAGTTCATTTGGGACTTTATTTCCAACATTTAGATATGTGTAATACATATAATGTCTCCAGGTTAAATATATATCCTTTTGTATGTTTAACTTTGGTACTAGTAATAGGGAGATGGAAATGATTAGGATGTGATGAGTTTTTGACACACGTGAAGAATACCAAGATGAGGAATTCTAGTACCCAAGATGTGTCAGATGATATGAGATTAAGAATATAACTTCTAATAAAATGAATAATGTTTGGTAACTTAGAAGGGCCAACCTTGAGATAAATTTAGTATGGAAGTCATATTTTAGGGGTTTATGCTCCTCATAAACATAACACCAATAAGAAGGTACTAATTGAAGACACTTTGTAGAGTCATTTTGAGAAAAGGCTTCTCAAGTTAAAAATGATTCCTTAAAATATCCTTATCTAGATCTGTTGAGGGAACTTATACCTACCCTCAAAGAGATACATTCAAGATAAGTTCTTCTTGAACAAGTATCCTCTCCTTATGACAAGAAAATAAACAGCTAACAATATAGTTGGTACAAGTCTTAAGAAAGATAGTGTTGAACCAACAGAATAGAAAGATACAATGGAGGTATGATTAGATTTGTAACCTCATATGAAGGACAAAATGTAACTCTGGACTGGGAAAGACAGTTGAGTATAACAGATTCTATGATAATCTTATGAGAAAGGATCTTGTGCTGGTCAAAATTCTGTAGTATCTTCATGACATCAGGATGTTATATGGACACTTGATGATATAATGCATGAACAACAACTATCTCCCTTTACCCGGGATTTTGGGGATGAAATCCTTGTTAGGGGTTTATAATTGTAACACCCTTGACCTGGGTTATGGCCTAACCCTAGATGTTTTGCTTAAGTAAGCTGCTTACAATTTGTTCTTATCTTTTGGGAAAAACAATTAAGGCCTTTGTGAAGTTTATTCTCAAAATTTAGCTTATATGCAAACTATGTGTGCATTAAATGATAATCTAAGTGAAAAGAACAGTTTACCCAAGATAAGGGTCATGTTACAAATGTAAAATGTTGAGTATATTCTAAGTGTTTTATATGTTATGAAAGAGAATATGATGCTAAGTGGTGGCTTGTGCAAAGCCTAAATCCTAAGTGAGAACTTGTGTAAATGCTAAGTGCTTGGTGCATCAATTGTGGTACAATCTGCAATATGTACAAAATGTAGGGCTAATGTGTAATTTACCACCTCTACATTGATTCTACTCTTACTTAGTGTTACCTAGAGGAAAGAGAAATAAGGAGGCAATATGTTTGAAGCATCTTGTGTTAGTACTCTTAATAATGAAGAAAAGAGGAAAAGGCATAAGTTGAAGTCATACACATGAGCCATATTGATTGAGGACTAAGGAAAGGAGCCCCTATCGGCCATAGAGCCATAAGGAGGGCATCCTATCTGTTTTTTGGAGCCTTGGTTTGGCCCATGACGGGCAAGGCACTTCAAGGGAGAATAAGGCATCGATTTGCTTTGCCTTGGAAATGATGGAGTGGAATATAATAATAATAAGTTAGTGGAAGAGAGCTTTCCCTAGGAGGCAGCTCAAGGGTCACCCCTTTATCTTTTCTTTATCCTTTTGGCATGGAAAATAATAGGGGAATGCATGCAAGAGCATGTGTCGACCTTGCATGTCTAGGTGGCATGAAGCATGTTAAGTAAGTGATACCTATGACTCTTTTTTCAATGAACCTCAAGTATAAATACCTTGACCTTCATTTGTTGGAAAGATTTTCGGATCTAGCAAGTGCCCTTTCTCTTGTATCATGAAACACCACTTCTTGTGTCACCCATGGTGAAGAGGGTTGAGTGGTATCGGCCAAAGAAGAGAGATATCGACCAAGGAAGGTTGAAGCAACCAATTAAGGTGATATCACCCAAGATGATGAAGGATATCATGCAAGAGCTTGGAGCCCAAGTCTTAGAGCTTGGAGAAGGTCCATCCTCATCCTTGGAACGTGAGGAAGTGAGGCTTGAAGCTTGGAAGCTCATAAGAGGCGAGTTATATAATTGAAACCCTTCAATATTATTATCCTTCTTCAATAATTATTCAATTTGTTGATTATTTGCAAATTAGGGTTTCTTATGATCAATTGATATAATCATGAGTTCCAAAATGTAATTAGGATTTTTATCCGTAGTTTTGAATAAGATTAGTGATCTTGGGGTTGATGATGATGACATCATCATTAGTTACCCGATATGACTTGATTTTTCTTGTTCAACTCGATATGGGTTGAAGACCTTGCAACATTTCATGGGTTGAAGATTTGGGAAAGACGATATGGTACCTTGGATGGATGGCCGATATGTTGCCCAAGATGGATGGCCGATATGTTGGCCAAGATGGATGGCCGATATGGTGCCCCAAGATGGTGCACGATATGGTAACCTATGTGAGTGCACGATATGGTAACCTATGTGAGTGCACAATATGGTGATAGGGGATATGTCCTATACCCGATATGAGGATGTGGTTATACCACACGATCAAAGTGAATAGTTGACAAGATGATATATGAATGACATTATCAATCATGTTACTTGATATGGTAGGAAGGTCCTCAATTATTAAGATTGACTGAGTGATGAATATGATTTATATAACATTGAGACACAACAAACTTAACTCATTTGATAATTGATACGGTTGTAGACCTTGTGAACTAAGTAATTTACATCCTAGTGAGGATGAAAGAGAAACTAAGATTTGAAAGATAGGTATGTGATTAACATACACTAATACTCCTGAGATGAGTGGAGTGTGAGTTAGGGCATGGTCATTGCTAATGAAATCTTAAAACCCTAATTAGTTAATTATAAAAAAATTCATTAAGGAGGATGTGTTCCTTAGTACTTCATGGTTAGAATCATATGTTGAGATGGTTGATAACATGGTATGATAATCATGCAAGTATACTTAAAAGCATGGCTAAGTAAGAGCTATGTGGCTATGGACTATAGACTCAATCAACTATATGGACTGTGTGAACAAATATCTGGGTCTGATGATCTAGGTATAATGATCATTTGCTAAGCGGTGACAATACTCAATGATGAATTAGGGGTTTGAATATCCAAGTATGATAGTGGTGTAAGATTGAGACTAAGTGATTTATGTGTCTTAGTGAATATGAAAGTATTTGATAAATGCAATTATGCTTTTCTTTGTAGAAATTGATATAATGTTTGTTAGAAGCTTTGGTTGATGAATTAATACTTTCATACATCTTGATAAGATAAACATTATACATGTTTTTTATATTTCTTTTCAAGTAAATAGATGTTTTATAATTCTGTCCAGTTTTATATTATTTCCTTTGATAATAATATTGTTGGCAGAGAGTTATATCTCTCGCTGGGACAATAGTCTCACCCCATGGGATCCACAATTTTTAGGTAAGACGCGGATGAGGGACTAAGAATTGGGCTACAGAAGAAGGAGCGTATCAGCAAGGATCATAGTTGTATATCAAGTTGAGTACGCTGTCTGTAATGTCCTGTAGATAGAAGTCCTATGTGTCGTCTCTGTACTCTCAGGTCCTTAGGAGATAGTCTTAGTGGTTTTCACGAGCGACATGAGGTTTTGGTTTTATTTATCTCGAGCATTTTTATGTTGTCACTGTGCGTATTAAAGCAAAGCAGTTAGTACTTGTTATCCTTGAGAAGCGACAAAACACTGAATGTATAATGTGAACCATGTGTATATGAGACTTTGGTTCTTTATGTAAGAGTTTTATGGAAGATGGGCCTATGTGAAAAATGGTTTTAAATTTTAGTGTTTTTGTTAATCCGCTGTTTATGGTTATTCTGTTTAATTAATAATGATTCATTTTTTAGTTTGAGAACAGTCATTCACACACATACTATGGAAATGACATGGCTCATTATGGGAGATTTCAACACAATAGTAAGCCGAATGGAGAGAGTAGGGGCCAAGTCATTCAATGTCACAACAACAAATGAGTTTCTAGATATGATGGAGGAGGTAGGACTTCAAGAACTAATAACAACATGACCTATGGACACTTTCAAAAGGGGATGATGACAACAAAATGTAGACTCTCCAAGATAACTCTTTCGGCAACAATGTGAGGACAATAACAATTTATTTTAATTAATATTGATAATAATGATAGTAATGAGCCAAAAAATCTATTGGTGTCATAACTAATAAAAAGATATCTCAAATCCTATATATAATGACAAAATTGTAATCCTTGGGTCCCAATTATTTTGGCTACCAAGTTTCACATTATTTGAACAATAATAACTATCCTAGTTTCTTAGAAAAGGAAATATGAGATATGACAAAAAAACATATTAAATAAATTACTAGTCTTTGAAAGTGGAAATAAACCCCAAATTCAAAATCTTCATACCAAAATTAACTTGTGTGAGTTTGTACATTAATTAGACAACTCTTAAATATTTTAGTGTATTTGGGGAGAGAATGTATATTAAAGCCCAAAATATTAAATAATATGTCAAACAACCACAAAAGGAAAATTATTTCTAAAATTGTATTCCACGTGTTTCAAATTGCTTGTAGACCAAGTTTCACATGTTTTTGGTGCTTCTAAATGTCTCAAATTCATAAAGGAAAGAGAATACATGATATAATTTAATATCATTAAATTCCAAAGAGAAAAGTTTAATGACATTGAAAAAGAAGCCATGCAAGAAATAAGTTGTTCCACCAACCCCTTTTGAATGGAAAAGCCTATCCTCCAAAATAGCACATAACTTTTTGCACCCTCTTGAGAAGCTCCACAACCTATGGTGCTAAGAACCCAAAAGTATCAAAACCCAAAGGTATCAGAACATGTTGATTGTCAATACACACTTTCTCATGCTTAACCACTTTGTCTAAGGTAGCTTTCAAGGAAGCCTGTCCCACAGTAAAATCTATGCCTTTAAAGCCTACCAATGGACATTATTAAATAAAACATGACATCTCTTCAAAAGTAAAAATGAATTCCAAAATTGGAATCTACATGTCTTAGTTGGTCTAGGGATCAAATTTCATACTAATTGAGCTTTGTTTGGGGCCTCAATTTGTTTTGGAAAAAAATGTATCTTAAGTACTAGAAAATCTAAGTAATCAATTGATATTAATGTATTCCTAAAGTTTATGGGTTCAGTGATTGTCACGTCTATTTTCCTTGCCATTTTTTGTGTTTTACTATTTGGTATTCAATTCCAGTCATTGTTTCCTAACCCGATAATCAATATGTCATCAGCTTCCTCCCTACTCTTTTGGGAACCAAGTTGAATATAATGTGCTAAAACCGCCAATTTTCTCTCCTCTCTCCACTTCCCTCCATCCTTTCCCACCGATTTTGGTTCCCTCACCTTCCTCACTTCCTCACAAACTGAATACATATATAAATCCTAGGGTTTGCAGCACTCATCACTCATACTACTTTTGTTTCCCAATACCCCCTGTTCCTCCCCTGTTATACTCTCCTTTTCTTTTTCTCACCATATCAGGATTTCACACCTATGCCAAAACCTTCACCTACCTCCATAAGACCATTGTGGATCTATTTCATGTCTCTTCTGGTCACTGTTTTCCTTACTCTTTGCTCCCCTAATTCCCGTCTCCGGTGTCAGCTTTCGCCACCAGTCAGGAAGGTGCCAAGGATCCTAGTTGGTGACCCGAATACTTCAGGAGACCTCCTATGGGTGTAGGGAACTTCAACAAATCCATCTAAAGATAGTCAACCACAACTTGCATTGGAGTCATGGTAATTCATCATTTCCCCTCTTTTCAACTTCATAACTATAGTTCTTGAAGTCGAGGTGCGTTTCCATGATCACATTCTTATTTGATCGCATTTTTGTGAGAATGACTTTGTCTAATCATTTTGAGTCATGGTTTTTGCCTACTTTTGCCTTACTTGGTTCTAGTTTGGTGTTGCACCCTAACCTCCTGCACTAATGGCCAAGGAGAGGTGTCTCCCAAGCACATCTGGCCGCCGTGGAGATGAATCCCAGGTTCCTTGAGAATGAAAGAGTCAAGTATATTTGATAACAATGGCCTCAATGCCTACTTTGGACCAGGCCACCAAAATCAAGTCTTGATCTGGAGTGTTTTTTGTTATTTGTTTCTCTCATTAGAGGGAACAAAGGACGGATATGAATCATGGAATATTATGACTTTGTCCTTATTCTGAATTGATTTTTGTCATGCCTTTAAATGAGAAAATTTGTCTTTTCACTCAGAGTCAGTTGATATCACACCGGTTGTGTTGGGTTTTAGGGGAGACAGAGAAGGCAGCGGAAACAAAAAAAATTCTCCCAAACCCAGAATAAAGGAATCACGTCAATGTCTATACAATAGAAAGATGGTTTGTAGAGGCGTACCTTGTCCCGAGGCTTGCTCGACGACGTTACCTCATGCCTTGCACGGTCTTCACCTCCGGTCTTGGACGGTGTCTGTGCAGCTCCTGGTCTCACTGGGACTGTCGGGATTGACAGCTATCCTCCGAGCGGCAGAAGTCTCCCACCTCTGAAGTAGTCCACATGGACCACCTGGAACTCCGATCTCCTTATCCTACAAGGAATCAGAAGGATTCTTACCCTCCTATTGGTGTACTAGTCATCGACACACTCTCTTGCAACCAGTTACCTTTCTATAGTTGTCTTTCCCTTGCTGTGCCTCCCTTATCGGGTAGCACTTGCTCGGGGTCTCTCAGTTACAACAACCAGAGAGAATGACAACTTTTCATAGCAACTGGTGTTCTGAGTTTTTGTTCCTGAGAAGCCCCCAATACCCCTATATATATAGGAGGGTCATCGGACAGGGTTCTCTACCCCGGGCAATGTGGGATTAAAGTACGAGTAGAAGGGTTCGAGATTTTCCATAAAACAACCAACTGCGCCACTTGAACCGATCGTTTCATGCATGAAACTGTTGGTTGGGTACCTCAGCCGATCGTTTCATACCTGAACCGATCGGTTGGGACACTTGAGCCGATCGGTTCACTTCTGAGTCGATCAGTTCGTTATCCTGGTCCAACTCAAATTGACTTTCATATTTGTTTCCGATTAATCAAATATTAATCATTGTCCAAATCGAATTTGTATAAGTGAAACAAATTGTATTTACAAAATAGTCTTCTGAATTTCCAAATGATCTCGGTTAGACCAGTTGAGCCGATCGGTTCAATCCTTGAACCAGTCATCTCAGCCTGTCTTGAGCCGATCGGTTCATCACATGAGCCAATCGGTTCACTAACCTGAGTCGATCGGTTCATCCCATGAGCCGATCGGTTGGGGCAGCAGACTATGCAAAATTAGTCAATTGCAGTTTCAATCAATCCGATACTCTAATCAATCGGTCCAACACCTTGAACACTATGATACTGAGCTATCAATTAATTGAGTGTTTAATTGAACTACTAAACTCCTTTAGTAATCAATCTAAACATCATTTGTGGATAAATTCCTCTTCCAAGTTAAATCCTATGTGTGTGACCCTACATGTCCATTTCACGTTGGCAGTGAAAGTCCATAACACTTATGACTTCACAAGCAAAGAGCGGTGCCTAGTCACACATCAGTGCTACCCAAGTGAAATAGAAAGTTGGAGAACAACTTTCAATCCTACAATCCATGAATGGTGTTATAGTGAATGTATTATTCCTTTGTCACTGATATCCCGAATGAACTCAAGGCATGGAACAATCATCCTATCAACGTTCATTCACTTTCTTGATCTCAGAGTAGATTGGAAGAGATATGTATGACATCAATATCACATACTGATTCACACATGCGTGCACGCCTATCTCAATCCTACTCATCAAGTGGCCATGGATATCAAACTCCCTCAGGAGGGACAAATCCCATATCTATCACTCACCCCTCAAAAGCCCCATGTGTCAAAACCACCTAATCATCACCTTTATAACAACCCATGTTTCATGACTGTGTTTGATGATGTCAAAGTGTGCCCAACGACATGTGTTGAGTGTAGTGATTTCAGGTCAAAGAATCACACTCACCACCATCACTGTGAGAACTGACTGTGACTACCATGTCATGGTTCCAAGTGTCAAACTCACGGTGGGTATGTCCGGTATACTTGTTCTCTAACAAGTACCTATGTGTTTGGTTTGATATCTCCATATCATGACTAACGAGATTCTGTCATCAACCAACACCACAATCTAGTCTTGTGTGTCATTTCTGTCTATCTACCTTCCACAATGACATCCGACTAGGGACATAATAAGAATGTACAAACTCTTAGCATCTGTATGATCTCATCGTTCAGGTCCTTAACCTGAAAGCATATTTCATTGAGTACTGTCATTCTTTAGACATTCAATCTGTTCTATCACTATCTCATATGACTGAACCAGAAAGAGTTGGAAGCTTGCCTTTGATGCTTATCAAATCAATCTTGATGTATCCCATCAATCATCCCATGATTGGCTCTCAGGGCATACATACCAACAGAATCCCACTTGCACTGCGAGCCAATCACCCTTGAATCATATTCATAGTGATCTTCAAACATGTCCCACATGTTACTATGCACTAGTGCTTACACAGTGAGTTATAGAAACACCTTGCCAAAGTCGGTATTAACTGCATGTCTCTCATCTCTTCGTTGTATGTCACACATATGAGATGGAGTTGCCGTAATATGCGATCTAGTATTCCTTTGCTAACCTTTAGCCACAATGCATGACCAAGTACTCCTGACTTGTCATTAATGACCAGAATAACTATAAGTTCATATCATGAACTTGTAGATCCATATAGTATCCACTGCTATTCTCTAACACACGGATACTCGACATTTCCTTTTAAAATAACTTTAATGGAACTTTTCCATTTATCAAACATTCACTTTTATATATTTTGCGATTAATTTTCTATCCTTTTCGGAAGTTTGCATCAGTGTAACTCTTTACAACAAACTCTTCCTTATTTCCATAGAACTAGTACTTCTCAAGTACTTATCAAGTTCTCATGGTATTCCAGTAACCCTTACTGGAACTAGACAGACATCCATTCATCATATCATGCATACGAGTTATCAGGATTAGCATATCATATTGTCATGTCATACATACAAGATGAATGCCTTTTATTCTTGCCATGTCCATACAAGCAAGATAATGGGATGATTACATACATGATAGATCCATCTCTATTCTTAGTGTTCCCATTCTTCATAAGAATTGGACACTTGACCTTGGGATACTAACTCCATGTAACATGGACAAGTTTTTCTCCCATTGAATCTATGCACACTGAACCCTTCAGTATAGATTGCCAATGTATGCTCTCTCTTTTCAGGTCAAGAGGTTTTCAAGAACTATCTCTATAGATCTCTATTCCTATCACATAGAAAACGTCTCTATCTTCCTTAAAGATAATTTCCACTTTGGATTTCCATTCTAGAACATTTCCATTTCACATCAACATGTAGAATGTGAATACGCTCCCACTAAATCACATATCCCTCTTTTATCTTTGACATATCATTCAAACCCTTTGACTATATCATCAAAGTAAAGATCACAATTCTGAGTTGCTTGTACTCAATCAATCACATTGATTAGTCCATTGTAACTTATAGACTTCATTTGCATTAATGGATTCATAAACCTTATAGGTTGTGTCATGTACACATCCTTATTTTATTCCTCATAGGAATGCGGTTTTAGTATCCGCATGCTAAATCATTTAGTCATTAAGTTGCAATTAACAAGCATCATACTTCTCAAAATGTTATCCATGTGTCTTAACGCTTAAGACTCATTCACACTTATGGATTTCATCCCAATGGGTGCTACCATCAAGGTCATACCTTATGGTTCACATGGAAGTCATTTAGGATTTAATGGTCATAAACCATAACTCAAAATATGGTTCCTCATCATCTAGATAGTTGACTCATCACATGACCAACTCATCACATAGATAATCGAGGTGCATCTGTCAAGGATATAGGAACTCACAAACCTTTGTGATTCTTAATGTCCTTTATCAGTGTGGGGTATTCTTTATTTAAGAAGAAATTAGTTATTTTATAATCATCCTCTAACTCCTTAGAGTATGACTCCTTGTTGATTTAGACATCACCATGCCTTAATCACGAGCTAACTATGATACGCTATCATAATCACTCACAAGGTTCTCAAACATTTGGTCTAAGTATTTCATTCATTGATCTCATCAAGAATTAACACTTTACCAAATCCATACTTCATCTATGATATTCTTGAACACTTCAAGATATTCATATTGGTATTTCTCTAAACACCATTTGAAGTAACAACATTAACTCCAATAGGTATGTAAATACATCACATGCATTATACCTAATAGGATAATCATTCTTCTACTACCACTAGTGAAGATTGATTAATCATGTCTAAGAGATTCATGTTTCTTAATGGTTCTCTAACCAAAAGAGTCTAGCTTATCCATCATATGGAAACTAGAAATGAATTTCTCATAATTTATGCTAATTTGATTGTTTGAGTTATCAATAACATTTAGGTATCATTTTATCTTATGCATACCAAGTATCACAAGATAAACAAGGCATTGCCACAAAGATTGAAACATCAACTTTATTAATTGCCATCATTTTCATACAATATGCAAAAAATAATGTGTTTATATCTATAGGCAAATATGAAATAGCAGTTCATAACTATATTACATGCCTTTAAGGCTGAAAACAAACTAAAGTACTCCTATCTATGGCGGCAACATTTGCCCCAATTATTAGGTTCTTTACACTTTATATCTTGGTATCATATACCTCAAAATTGTTACAAGTTTATTTCATGACACCTTCAGGTGGAGACGTTTGTTGCCTCCTTCTTCTTTAGTTCTTCCAGATAGAGTGGACAATTCCTTTTCCAATGTCATGGCTTTTGATAATGGTGGGAATTGCCTCTCTTGGTCACGCCTCCCTTGGCCTTGAGAGTTGAAAACAACTTGGGCTGCTGGCTAGCATCAGAACCTTTCTTAGCCTTGCCTTTGCCCTTGCGCTTGGACTTGTCTCTCTTGTTGTTGATCATCATCACAAACTTAGGCTTGTCCTTCTTCATCTGTGTCTCGACTATCCTCAACATGCCCAACAACTCTGTCAACGGTTTGTCAAAGTTGTTCATGTTGTAGTTCATCACAAACTAACTATAGGATTATGGCAACGATTGCAGTATCACATCAGTAGCCAACTCTTGTCTCAAAGGAAATCATAGTCTTGTCAGGTTCTCCACATACCCAATCATTTTGAGCGTGTGAGATCCAACTGGATCTCCTTCTGTCATGACACACTTGAATAGTGCCCCGGAGACATCATATCTCTCTTGTCGTGCTTGATCTTCATACATGTTCTTGAGATGCTGAATCATCTCAATGACACCCATGTTCTCATGTTCTCTCTGCAACTCGTGGTTCATGGAGCACAACATCAAGCACTTTGCATCAATTGCATCATCAGAATGCTTCTTATAAGCATCCCTTTCTGCCTTTGGTGCGGTAGGAGCAGGTTCCTCTAGAACTGGAGTATCTAGGACATAGAGCTTTCGCTCTTGAGTGAGAACAATTCTCAATGTCCTAAACCAGTCATGGAAGCTTGTCCTTTTCAAGGACCGATCGCAATGAAAAGTGATTGTTGTTGGTTGTCATTTGTACTACAAAAGGAAATATATGCAATTTAGTCCAAAACTCAATTTTGACTTATTTGATTGATTTGAAAGATTGACGATATAATTAGGACTTTAATTAATTACCACTCCCACTATTTTTGTTCAAATTGATAGCCCTCACCATCAATTTAGAAGATTGAAATGAACAATCTTCTAGTGGGTCAAGATCCATATTTCATCAAGTCATGAGTCAGCTTTGGTTGATCGCCCACAATCTTGACTATTTAGGTAGGCCATCATGCCAATTGCATCATATGCAACTCTTGATGAATGAACATGCGCAACACCTTGCCATGAACATTCCGTGCCTCTGGGCTTAGACGCTCTAATAATCACCAGTTAAGTCTAACCCAAAAGCCGACACGATAAACATGCACCCTTCTTTGGCAGAACCTACATGTTTACCCTTAACACTTCCATGAGATAGACGACGTACCATGCTTTGGCGTAACCTACGCTTGGTCAATCAAGTTGTTCATGTGTGCCTCTAATGGAAGGCATAAAAGACTTAATATTTAGATGAGGGATTTGGTTTTATAGGTGCATATACATATCCAATCACCACAATACATAGTATGTATCATATACATGCTATATCCCACAAAAAACATGCGAAATGATAAAAGCGATGATTATGGCCATCCTAATGTGATTCCTTGAGCCAAGAGGAATCACGGTCATCTAGGTCTACATCACATGCAACTTGTCCATGATGAAGTGCTATAGCCGTCCGAGTTGATCAACTCATCATATGAATGACCTGCTCGCCCTGGCCAGTTGTCTGGGTGCCACTAGCCGATCGGTTGGCTCCTCCAACTGATTGGTTCACCTGGTCGTCATGCATCTCCTCATGGTCATCACCTGATTGTCTCACTCCTCGAACTAATCGTCTGGATCGCCAACCGATCAGTTCACACCTGGAACCGATCGTCTCAGTCATCGTCAGATGTCCTCCGTTCTTTGACATAACAGGAAATAAAAGATCTATCCTATTTTACATTTGAATGGGAAACCCCAAGTTACATTCGGGGGGGGGAGCAAAGATAGGAAAGAAATCTCGAGTTATCTCAAGTTACATTAGGAATAGGAGATAGGGAATCGGTGCACAGATCGAGATGCAAGCAACTACATTCAACCAAGCACACACATATAGGGTTCATTGGCCATAACCACGCTATACATCCACCACAAAACTCATTTAAGGGCAATGCGTATCGAGTGCATTTATAGTACATATCATATATGTATATTGGGATTTGTGGATTTACGATTGGACATGCACAAAGCCAATTTTATTCGCATCGTATGCAATAAATAAAGGCGACAAAACAAAATCGATCACATCGATAATCCAAAAGTATAGAGCAGTTGACGTGGCTCTGATACCACTGTTGGGTTTTAGGTGAGACAGAGAAGGCAACGGAAACAAAAAAAATTTCTCCCAAACCCAGTATAAAGGAATTGCATCAACGTCTATACAATAGGAAAATGGTTTGTAGAGGCGTACCTTATCCCGAGGCTTGCTCGGCGATGTTACCTTGTGGCTTGCACGGACTTCACCTCCGGTCTTGGACAGTGTCTGTGCAGCTCCTGGTCTCACCGGGACTATCGGGATTGACAACTGTCCTCCGAGCGGCAGAAGTCTCCCACCTCTGAAGTAGTCTACACGGACCACCTGGAACTTCAATCTTCTTATCCCATAAGGAATCAGAAGGAGTCATACCCTCCTGTCGGCATACTAGTCACCGACACACTCTCCTACAACCAGTTGCCTTTCTACAGTTGTCTTTCCCTTGCTGTGCCTCCCTTATCAGGTATCACTTGTTCGGGCTCTCTCGATTACCACAACCAGAGAGAACGAAAACTTTGCATAGCAACTGGTGTTCTGAGTTGTTGTTCCTGAGAAGCCCCCAATACCCCTATATATAGGAGGGTCATGGGATTGGGTTCTCTACCCCGGGCAATGCAGGATTAAAGTAGGAGTTGAAGGGTTTGAGATTTTCCACAAAACAACCAACTGTGCCACCTAAACTGATCGTTTCATGTATGAAACGGTCGGTTGGGGACCTCAGCCGATCGTTTCATACCTGAACCGATCGGTTGGGACACCTGAGCCGATCAGTTCGTTGCCCTGGTCCAACTCAAATTGACTTTCATATTTGTTTCCGATTAATCAAATATTAATCCTTGTCCAAATCGAATTTGTATAAGTGAAACAAATTGTATTTGCAAAATAGTCTTCTGACTTTCCAAACGATCTCGGTTAGACCAGTTGAGCCAATCAGTTCAACCCTTAAACCGGTCATCTCAGCCTATCTTGAGCCGATCAGTTCATCGCATGAGCCGATCGGTTCACTAACCTGAGCCGATCGGTTCATCCCATGAGCCGATCGGTTGGGGCAGTAGACTATGCAAAATCAATCAATTGTAGTTTCAATCAATCCGATACTTTAATCAATCGATCCAACACCTTGAACACTATGATATCGAGCTATCAATTAATTGAGTGTTTAATTGAACTACTAAACTCCTTTAGTAATCAATCTAAACATTGTTTGTGGATAAACTCCTCTTCCAGGTTAAATCCTATGTGTGTGACCCTGCAGGTCCATTTCATGTTGGCAATGAAAGTCCATAACACTTATGACTTCACAAGCAAATAGCGGTGCCTAGTCACACATCAATGCTACCCAAATGAAATAGAAAGTTGGAGAACAACTTTCAATCCTATAATCCGTGAATGGTGTTACAGTGAATGTATAATTCCTTTGTCACTGATATCCCGAATGAACTCAAGGAATGGAACAGTCATCCTGTCTACGTTCATTCACTTTCTTGATCTCAGAGTAGATTGGAGGAGATATGTATGACATCAATATCACATACTGATTCACACATGCATGCACGCCTATCTCAATCCTACTCATCAAGTGGCCATGGATATCAAACTCCCTCAGGAAGGAAAAATCCCATATCTATCACTCACCCCTCAAAAGCCCCTTGTGTCAAAGCCACCCAATCATCACCTTTATAACAATCCATGTTTCATGACTGCGTTTAATGATGTCAAAGTGTACCCAACGACATGTGTTGAGTGTAGTGATTTCAGGTCAAAGAATCACACTCACCACCATCACTGTGAGAACTGACTGTGACTACCATGTCATGGTTCCATGTGTCAAGCTCACGGTGGGTCTGTCCGGTATACTTGTTCTCTAAAAAGTACCTATGTGTTTGGTTTAATATCTCCATATCATGACTAACGAGATTCTGTCATCAACCAACACCACAATCTAGTCTTGTGTGTCATTGCTGTCTATCTACCTTCCACAATGACATCCAACTAGGGACATAATAAGAATGTACAAACTCTTAGCATATGTATGATCTCATCATTCAGGTCCTTAACCTAAAAGAATACATCATTGAGTACTATCATTCTTTATACATTCAATTGTTTCTATCACTATCTCATATGACTGAACGAGAAAGAGTTGAAAGATTGCCTATGATGCTTATCAAATGAATCTTGATGTATCCCACCAATCATCCCATGATTGGCTCTCAGGGAATACATACCAACATGTTGTACCTTATGTGTAATGTAGTAATGCGCCCTTATCTTGATATATGGATATAAACCTCGCATGGGGATATTCCAATCATTTAGATCGATTTTAATATGCAAAATTTATATAAATCAATTTACTTAAATGATTCATACCTAATAATGCACAATTAAGAAAAAATATATAAAATATGTTTTTGAATCATGGAATTTTTCTCTAACTACTGGTATAAGTTTAGTTTCCTAAATCAAATCTAATAAATATGTGATTTTCCAAGGATTTTCCTAATTATATAATATTTCTAAAATTCATAACTAATAATATATAATTCAGAAAAATAAAGTAAAACATGTTATGAACTCAGAAAAATATAATCTACAAGATAATATGTTTTAACCTAATTCAATAATAACAAAATGGAAATTTTTAGGGTATACAATTATTGTAAACCTAGACCTAATTTGACATATGCCTTTAATAGGTTACGTGTGGACCAAGATGGACTTAGCATTTTGACTTTGGACATATGTAGACTATGTGTGAGGTATGTTTGCATCCCAAATTATTCTTTTTGAGAAATTAACCTATTTTCTCTCTCTCTTGACATATTAGCCTACACAATCTCTCTCTTTTGAGAATTTATTCCATATGAAGTATTCTACTTGATTCTGATCTTATGATCATTCTACTTTGTTGATATTCTTGTTGACTCTATATTATACTTTGCTTCATGATGAGACCCTAATTTTACCCACTTTTGTGGTGGATGATTATACTATCCATTCTTTGATGGGAACTTTATTTATTCATTTTTATACAACTAAATTTTATACTTGCCTATACATTATGAATGCTTTGTGATTCAATAGCCCTAGAGTAGAGTAATTACTTTGGTTTTTTGGGTTGTGCTCCCATTTTATATTTTTGGGGTGGAGGTTGTGTGGCACATACCTGAGTTTTTTCCCACTTTTATATATTACTGGGGAGATGGTTATGTGTCATACTCTATTAGGTTTTAAGGTTGTGAGCCTTGGCAATCATTATTATTTATATTGTTCTAGTGCCATGTTTATCTCCCATGCATGAATGTTGATATTATTGTTATGAGTTTTGTGCCAAAAATTTATATGTTCTTGTGTGTCACAACTGATGAATGCATATTCATCCCAGTTTGAGATGCATTATTAGTCTAATTTAGCATTGATATAGCATAGTTTTCCTCAAGAATAGCTTATTTTTGATCTACTTAAGATTTTATGTTAATTTGTAGAAATTTGATACTTTTCTTGACTCCCTTTGCAGATTTTGAATTCTATCACTATGCAACAAGTTTGCCTAGGGGGTCCCACTGATGGGGTAGATCGATACCCAAAATTTATGTCCGAGACCAAAATCAACCTGTCGATCGACATGCCAATCGACATTAAAATGAGTAACAAAATCAAGACATACAAGAGGTTGACAGCCTTGTCGACCTCCCTGGTTAACATCTAAGATGAACGACACTCAGACTCACTGATGATCAAGGTTGATACATTTATTGACCCCCCCAAATCGACAACATCATCAGCCAACTACTGATAATAGATCATCCCATCGGTCAACAATCATGTCGACACATTCACCGACGATCACAACTACTCGAAAACTTCATTGAATCTCAAGGTCGACAGTCCTATCGATAAATAGATTGATGGCTGGAAGTCCAAAATCCATCTACTGATAGACCCGTCGACCAATAGCCAATGGTCGATACAGATGGAAAGAGGTCGACAACCTCGACCCTATAAATAGGCCCCCAGAGCAGCAATACAAAGTGTCTCTAAAATTCTTGAGATAGAAATGCCAAGAGGCTGCACCGAGATCAGAGTAAGGATGACACCTATCGACCAAGCTAGTTCTATCAACCTAGCTTAGAGATGCCTATCGACCTCAAGCTTGGATCGATAGATCCTTTCCTTATGCAACTCCAAAGCTATCGATCCCCTTCTCCAAGGTGATCGATCTCTTCCCCAATCCGTTGTTCATCCACCTGCTTCCACTGCGAGTCAAGGTTAATACTTGAAGGAGAAAGAAGGAAAGAAGTCTATCGTCGCACACAACACCGAGCCACTTCCTTTTCCATCATGACCGTGATGACATCCTCTTCTTCTTCTAGTGATATTAATCTCACCATTTCAAGGGAGTAGTCTTTTCATTGGGGTGTGGGGACTAGCCCCACTACCTGTTGTTTACAATTTCATTCATGTTCTAACTCTTATATGAACTCATTAAATACATAGCCAATTGTTTATCGCATGTTTTGTGGATTGATCACCCACTTTACTTGATTTACTATAATATTTTACTATGAGAACTTCAAAGTTTAAGATTTGAATATCAATTAGCTTTGGTTGACACCCTGATGAGAACTTCTGACGGAAAGTCTCTAGAGTAGTGGATAGAGGATCCGTAAGTAACGAGACATCGAGCTTATAAGGATATCTACTCATGCAAGTTTCTGACACCGAAAGGGGAAACTTGCATAACTCCAATTATATCTTCATATATGTTTGGATTTGAATGAATGCACAGATTCAAGTAGTGGAGGTGAAATCCAGTTTCACCCTAGTTATTCCATACATTGATAACTAGAACCTTAATATAGCTCTTTTTGTTCTTTCTACCTTACATTAAATAAATTAATCTCAAATGTTGTGACAAATACTTGTTTTTGCTTAGTTACTTTGATTAGATAATTCTTAAAAATGTTTTCCCTTGGGATTCAATCCTCAACTATATTTCAATAAGATTTGTCTACTTCCGGGTGGCATATTGCACTTTGGTTTTGGTAAACTCTAGGAATTATATTCCTAGTGAATTTGCACTGTGATAATATTCCATGTCAACAACCTTTATGTTTATCTAATGGAAACTATTCTTCTTGTTTATCATCTTATGGAAGTTCTTATTCTTTTGAAACCCACTTGGGTAGTCCTTCCCTCTTATTTGGGAAGACTTGTTTATTTGATGTTCTTTATTTCATATTGTTGCTCAATATGCAATTTCGTATGAATAAACCAACATTTTGCTGACACATCTATTTTTCTCCTCTTGTTGGGGATGCTCCCAACCCCAGGTGTAGGACTTGGAAGACTAGACTCAGTGACATGGACATACCAGGTGGAACTCTTGGGAGGTAGACTTGAGATAGTTGGATATCCCTCTACTTAGATCATGATCTTGTACTTTCATGTAAGCCCCTTTATGGGAGAATATTATGTAACTTTGCATAAATTGAATACAATCATGATTTATATTTCCACTGCTATACTTTGGTCTCTTTTTGTATATCATCATTTGATGATAGAAAATTTATTTGTATTCTAGAATTATTGTAAGTATGTTTGGATAGATGAGTTTATTCTCAAATTAAGTAGGGCGTGGATTCCCTGTTGGGCCCACTCCTTACAGCAAAAAACATATAAACTACAAAGGTTAATATATGGGTTCAAGCAAGCATCTCAGACATGAAATCTCCATTTTGATGAGACAACCCAATATATTGGCTTTATTACAAATAATCATAAAGCATGTGTTTATAAAAAGGCTATTGAGAGCATAATCGTATTTCTCATACTGTATGTGAAACATTCTATTGATGGAGAATGGCACCCCTACTCTATAGTTGGTTATTAAATAAAATATGGAATCTCTTTAAAAGTAAAACTAATACCAAAATTGGAGTCCACATGTCTTAATTAGTCTAGGGATTGAATTTCATACTAATTGAGCTTTGTTTGGGCCTCGGTTTGTTTTGGAAAGAAAAATGTATCTTAAGCACTTAAAATCTAAGTAATCAATGGTATTAGTGTCTTTCTAATGTTTCTAGGTTTAATTCTTGTCACACCTATTTTCCTTGCTATTTTCCACATTTTAATATTTAGAAATCAATCCAAATCGTTGTTTCCATATCTGATGACCAATATGTTGTCAACTTCCTCCTAACTCTATTCCAAAACTAGGTGATTGTATCTTGTTGTAACACCCGATTTTCTCTCACGTCTCCACTTTCCTTCATCCTCTCCCTTTGATTTTGGTTCCCTCACCTTGTCACCCCCTTCTGAACCCGATAACTATATAAATCCTAGGGTTTGCATTGCTCCTTGCTCATACAGCTGTTGTCTACCATCACCCCCTATGCCTCCCATGTTCTACTCTCCCTTTCCTTTTTCTCACCATCCTAAGCCTTCACACCTATGCCAAAAACTTATCCTACCTCTGCAGGACCAATGTGAATCCATTTCATGTCTCTTCTGGTCACCATTTGCCTTAGTCTTTGCTCTCCTAAATCCCGCCTATGGCATCAGCTTTCGCCAACACTCAAGAAGGTGCCAATGATCCTAGTTGGTGATCAAAATGCTTTGGGAGACCTCCTGTGGGTCCATAGAACTTCAACAAAGCCATATGAAGATAGACAACTACAACTTGTGTTTGAGTCATGGTAATGCATCATTTTCCCCATTTTTGACTGCATATTTGTAATTCTTGAAGCCAAGATGTGTTTCTATGATCAAGTTCTTATTCGGTCGTGTTCTTGTGACAATGTCATTGTCTAATCATCGTGAGTCAGTGTTTTTGCCTACTTTTTCCTTACTTGGTTCCAATTTGGAGTTGTAACCTGACCTCCTTTGCTGATGGCCATGGTGAGGTGTCGCTCAAGCACATCTAGCCGTTGTGCAGCCCAGTCCCTAGTTCCCTGAGTTCAACAAACTCAGGTATTGTTTACAACATTTGCCTCGACGCCTACTTTGCACTAGGCTGCCACGATTGGATCATGATCTGGAGTGTTTGCTGTTGTTTATTTCTCTCCTGAGAGGGAATGAAGAATAAGATGAATATTGTAATATTACGACTTTGTCCTCATTCTGAATCGATTTTAGTCACACTTTTAAATGGGCAACATTTGTCTTTCCCCTCAGACTTAGTTGATAGCACACCGATGTTACCTTATGTGCAATGTTACTGATGTTCCCTTGTCTTGATATATGGCTATAAACCTGGCATAGGGGTATTCCAGTCATTTAGATTGATTTTAATATGCAAGATTTATATAATCAATTTACTTAAATACTGCATAACTAATTATATACAACTAAAAAATATAATTTGAATCATTAAATTTTCTCTAACTATTGGTATAAGTTTAGTTGCCTAAATCCAATCTGCTAAATATGTGATTTTTGCAGGATTTTCCTAATTCATAATATTTCCAGAATTCATAAATAATAATATATAAGTCAGAAAAATAAAGTAAATATGCTATGAACTCAAAAAATTTAATCTACAAGATAGTATGTTTTTTGACCTAATTCAAATATAAGAAAATGGAATATTTATGGTTTATACAATAAATGTAAACCTAACCCTAATTTCACATATGTCTTTAATATGTTATGTGTGGACCAAGATGGACTTAGGGTTTTGACTTTAGACATATGTAACTATATGATAGGTATGTTTGTGTTTGATATTATTCTTTTTGAGAAATTAACCTATTTTCTCTCTCTCTTGACATATTAGCCTACACAATCTCTCTCTTCTGAAAATGTATTCCATGTGAAATATTCTACATAATTCTGATCTTATGATCATTCTGCTTTGTTCATATTCTTGCTGAATCTATTTTATACTTTGCTTCATGATGAAACCCTTATTTTACCCACTTTTGTAGTGGATGATTATATTGTCCATTTTGTGATGGCAACTTTACTTATTCTATTTTATATGACTAAACTATTTACTTGCCTCTACATTATGCATGATATGTGATTCATTATCCCTAGAGTATTGTAATTACTTTGGTTTTTTGGGTTGTGTGCCCATGTTATATTTTAGGTATAGAGGTATGTGCCCCATACCTGGGTTTTGTGCACACTTTTATATATACCAGGGAGATGGTTGTGTGCCATACTCTATCAGGTTTCAAGGTTGCGAGACTTGGACACCATTGTTATTTATATTGTTCTAGTGCTATGTTTATATCACATGCATGTATGTTTATATTATTGTTATGGGTTTTGTGCCCAAGATTTATATGTTCTTGTGTAGCTTAACCTTTATGTTTATTTAATGGCATGTATTCTTCTTGTTCACCATCTTATGGAAATTATTATTCTTTTTAAACCCACTTGGGCAGTCCTTTACTCTTCTATGGGAAGACTTATTTATTTGATGTCCTTTATTTCATATTATTGCTCAATCCCCAATTTAGTATGCACATCCCAACGTTTTGCTAACACATCTATGTTTCTTCTCTTACTGGGGATTCTTCCAGCGCCAGGTGTAGGACTTGGAAGACTGGTCTTGGTGACATGGACCTGCTAGGTGGTGCTCTTGGCAGATATACTTGAGATATCTAGATATCTCTATACTAAGATCATGATGTTGTACTTTCATGTAAGCCCCTTTATGGGAGAATATTATGTAACTTTGCATAAATTTCATATAGTCATGATTTATATTTCTACATCTATACTTTGATCTCTTTTTGTATATCATCATTTGAGAATAGAAAAATATATGATTATTTGAGCATGCTTGTAATCATGTTTGGATAGATGAGTTTATTCTCAAATTAAGAAGAAGTTAATTCCCTATTGGGTCCCACTTTTTACAAGATGGTATTAGAGCCATAATGGTTGGATTTCTAACTATTTTAATTTTTTCTCCCTAATTAAAACCCTTGCCTTACATAGTCGCCCTCTAAGTGAGATGTTTATCCTAGAATTGACCTATGATAATGCATGAGGTGATGAAAGGATGATTTAGAGTCATATGAGGTACACATTAGAGTCATGACTCATAAACCCTAATGCAATGAGGTTTTAGGAGATCTTACACTACCATATAGGTTAGTGGCATATATGCCTTTGGTTGTTAAGATTTAGCTATAGATTTCTTATTGACATGGTAAGGAGGAAGTAGTTGATAAGGAGATCATATATGGATAAAATTGTGACTTGGATTTACATCTATTTTGATGCCAATTTCAATTTTACATTGCAAAGTTTTACCATAAAGTTATTTTCCTTTATAATACTATATGTACAAAAAAAGAGTTTCATGATTTTATTGAGATTTTCTTGAACTAAGTCACAATGAACATATGTATGTAGTCTTGTTAGAGAAACCCTAGAACTAGTTAGAATAGAATCTCAACACTAGTTTTTGCAATGAAGTGGTGACTAAGAATATGTGGCACAATTTAAAGGTTTAGTTGACCTACCTTCTGTACACTATGACTTTTTGGATGAAATGTGAATCTTAGGGTTAATAGGTTAGTAACACAAGGAACTAAAACTCAACCCTAGGTGGTTTTGACTCATTAGTTGGATGCATGATCTATTGAACAACATAAAACCCTAAAATATTCATTCCAGTACTTTGATGTTGTTAAGTTTGATTTATGAGGTTAAGCCTTTTAAGGCGTGGTGAGTATTTGGTTGATAATTTATGAATGTTTAGATTTTGAGGACGAAGTTGGTTCATGTGTGAGTTTTCACATTAATTGAACAATCTTATATATTCTAGTGTATTTAATAGAGAAAATGTATATTAAAGCCAAAAATAATAAATAATATGTCAAACAACTACAAAAGATAAAACTAATTATAAAATTCAATTCCACATGTTTTAGATTGCTTATAGACCAAGTTTCTCATCTTTTGGGTGTTTCTAAATGCTTCAAATTCATAAATGAATGAGAATACATGATATAATTTAATATTATTAAATAAACTACTAATATCTTCAAAAGTAAAAAAAATAATGCTAAAATTGGAATCTACACGTCTTAATAGGTCTAGGGATCAAGTTTCATACTAATTGAGCTTTGTTTCAGCATTGATATGTTTTGGAAAGAAAAATGTATATGAAGTACTTAAAAATCTAAGTAATCAATTGATATTACTGCCTTCCTAAAGTTTCTAGATTTAATGCTTTTCACAGATATTTTCCTCACTATTTTCTGTATTTTACTATTCGGCAATCAATCCTATTTGGTGTTTCCTAATTTGACGATCAATATGTCATCACCTTCCTCCCAACTCTTTTGGGAAACCAGATGATTGTAGCCTGCTATAACCCTCAATTTTCTCTCCTATCTTCACTTTCCTTCCTCCTTTCCTTGTGATTTTGGTTCCCTCACCTTCCTCACTCCCTCCCAAACCTGATAACCATATAAATCCTAGGGTTTGCCGTGCTCCTTGCTTAGACCGCTGCCATCTCCCATCAACCCCTATTCCTCCCATGTTCTACTCTCCCCCATTCCTTTTTTCTCTCCATCCTAAGCATCACACATATAGAAAAATATTCTCCTACCTATGTGTGACCATTGTGGATCTATTTCATGTCTCTTCTAGTCACCTTTTGCCTTACTCTTTTCTCCCCTAACTCCCGCCTCTAGCGTCAGCTTTCAACACCACTCAGGAAGGTGTCGAGGATCCTAGTTGGTGATCAGAATGCTTCAGGAGACCTCCTGTGTGTCCATAGAACTTCAAAGAAGCCATCTGAAGATAGAAAACCACAAGTTGCGTTGGAGTCATAGTGTAACATATCGGATCTTGGACCCTACCCTAGAGCTTTGACTATTGAACTTAGCCAAACAAGGTTAAGGTTTTAGACCTAAAAGATGTTTAGTATAAACTAATGAACTAATGCATGTATAAATCACCCTAATGTAACCTAATATCTTCACATTAGACTTAGGTTAATAAGGGATACCTAAAATATGTCACATGAGACAATGTTGATTAAATTTTGATAATAAGAGAGATAATATGCATATAAGAACTAAAATGTCCATAATAGAGAGTAATATTCAAATAAATGTGGAATTAATGCCCTTATGAGATAAAAGATAAATGCATATAAAGCCTCATGCATAATAAAGAAATACAAACCTTTTGGTAATGAATGTGACGGTAATGTGACACAATTAAATAAATAATAAGGATGATGAAATAAATACAATGATGTCAAGCCAAAAGTGTTGTCATAGAAATTGAACTCAAAAGTGAAATCTAATGTGAAATTCATGCTCCTTGGATCCCAATTTCCTTTGGAGTCAAGTTTTACATCATTTACATAATAATAATTGATTTAATTCAATTTGAAAATAAGATATGAGTTTTCTCCAAAATATCAAATAAAATAATAAATGACTCTAAAAGAGGAAAATAACTTTAGATTAGAAATCTACATGTTAAAATAAGGCTATGTGTATTTTTTTTAATTTAATTTGGATAATATTTAATATACATGTGTAGATTAGGAGAGAGAAAGTATGAAAAGACCAAAATATTAAATAATGAGTAAATTAATCCCAAAAGATAAAAATTAATGCCCAATTCATGTCCAAAATACATATTGTGACTTGTTTTTTGAATAAGGTAAATATATTCCAAAAGGGGTAGTGGAAACTACCAAAAGGTAGGAAGACCTACCAAAGTACAAGGATCAGTCAGCCATAAGGGACACACAATCCCAGTATCTAAGCGGTAGTATGGGCAATACAAAATCCCAAACTGTACAAGTGGCTAAAACAAAATCCACTATCTATGTATCTATCTCCCATCTACGAAGAATAGATGGGTCAACTTTGTCTATCAACTTTGGCTTGGCCTTAGCTGCCCTCCATATCGTCTCCATAAGCCTGTCAAAAAGAGATGTGTAATCACTATGTCCCTTACCGTGCAACCTATTATTCCTTTCATTCCAAACCAGGAAACACATCGAGGTGAAACACGAGCTTCCAAGTATAGCAGTCATGTTCTTTGTGCACTTCCTTTTCATCCACATAAAGGCATTATGTAGATCATCAGGGGGAGTCCCCCCCATCCTAGCTTAAGACTGATTCTACACCAGATGTAATAGCTATACCTGCATTTGAAGAATATGTGTTCATGCAACTCATCCTCCTCGACACACAAAACACATCTTGGGTTGGCATTCAGACCCCATTTTCGCATCCTATCAAGAGTCAGAGCCTCCTTATCAGTGCTTTATACACACAGAAGCTCCATTTGGGCGTATGAGCTTTGCACCAAAGAGTGGAGTTCCAAGGCATATATGGTGCATAGAAAGAGATGATCCATGGAGGTTTCTTCTCATTAACCATGTTCGAGTTGGTACCATCCTCAACATAGTCCCCGCAAACCTCCTGCCACACCTCCACCATGTGTCTCCAGGTGCGTGAGAAATTCTCTTTAGATACGTGGAAGCACATTTGATCCCCATACCTCCTTCTCATCCAGTCCACCCAGGGAGAGTGGGGCTCGCGGAGGAAACGATCGATCCTCTTCCTAGTTGCAGCAGCAGCTGAGATGTTGGGATCGATGATGTTCAAACCCCCCTCCATGTAGGGTCTCACCAGGGTGCTCCATGCCACAACATGGTGCTTGCCGGCCCATAGGAATCCGCCCATCACCATCCTGGTCTTCAGAATGATGAAGGTAGGCAGCTCCGCTTGCCCACACCAGAACCTGTTACAACCCCAACTTTTGGGTTCTTTTGGTGAGAAGTGTGATTTATCATATTAAAGATATTTGAACAAATAAAGATATAATTTGTTTTGAATAAATGGATTTCATTTACAATAGCCTTGATGATTGTTTTGTGGGATTTATTGGCTATTGGGCCCAATAACAAGGAAAAGACAAAAGGAATTCCATTGCTAATATGAAATAGAGAAAAGAAAAATGTAGAAACCTCTAGAAGGAAAAAGTATTTAATCCAAAGGTGGCTTTCGTGCCTCTTGGGTTCCTTGGGTCCCAAGGAGTTCAAAGTTGCAAAGATAATGCAAAAAGAAAAGAAAAGATCAATTAAGTATTTCTTTATTAAGAAAGAAATTGAAAACAATGATAAAAGGTGGAAAATAAGTGGAAAGAGGTATTTTTGAGTTACCCTTGATGGATTTTCATATCCAAAGGATTCCTAATGTTAAATGGAATGCCAATGAGGAAAATAAAAAGAAAGATAAAGAGAAATCCTCAAAAGAAATATTTTAATAAGAAATAAACAAGATCATGGGAAATAATGGAAATAGATGCATCTAGAAGGATAATAAGTATCCTTAAAAAGGAATTTCGAATCTTGGAGTTTCTTGGGGTGCAAGGAACCCCAATGGAGAAAAAGAAAGAGGAAATACCAATAATAGAAAATTAAAAGATAATATGATGCATAATGAATGGTTTTTGGTGACATTACTAAAAAGGAAGTAGTTTCTACTACATGAAAATAGAATTTTGTGCCTATGGGTTAAAAGTCAAGCAATAAAGAGAATAGGTGAGAGGAATCTCGAATTCCTAATATCTAAAGAAAAAAGTTTTTTTAAAAGGATAACGAAGAGAAAGAAGTTGCTTTTTAATTAAGGGAAATTGTTTCCTAATGGGAAGAGGGTTTGTTTCCTCTTGGATGAATGTTTTTGGGGCGTGGATACCCACCCTTATATAAAGGGTAGAGCCCTGGTTCAAGTCCAAGAGAGAGAGAGAGAGATCCCACACTCTCCTCCTTATTCTTTTCATGAAAACCCTAGACGAGATTAGGGATCTATCCCTGGAGCAACTAAGGCTAGTTTTGTAGTCTTCATGGAGGCAGGGAGCTTCCACGACAACCTAAGACCGATCGGCTACCAATCCAGCACCCTTGTCTTCGCGCACCTCCCACCGTATGTCTGCAAAATCATTGTGATTACAACAACAATCAAGAATAAGCTTCGCTTTGGAGCAACCATCCTGGCCACAACCTGGGGGTGCCCCATGTGCGCCAAGGCTTAGCAGAGCTAGGGCACCCATTGGCGGCGGTCCTCGAGCCTCTAGGGAGGGAGGGGCAGGCCGCAGGAAGGCAACAATCGACAGCTAGGGTAGGTTACGCGAGGTTGAAGATGAAGGTAGGGGTGTTGGACCATTTTTCCCCTCAACGGGCTGAAGAACCTGCTATTTACTCAAGGGCAAAATGGACCTTTCGAAATGTTTTCAAACCAACAACGTTGCATGGAGCAGGAACACATGGTGCTTGCTGATTGGTCCAAAAAGGTAAACCTTGCAAAATTCATAACTAAATGTTGGTAACTCTGATGATAGCAAATAATATATGCATTTTGCTCAAAAAAATGAGAGGAATCCATTAAAAATGATTTTAGAGGCTAATTCTTATTGAAATTTGAAAAGTGGTGTAATTTATCAACTTTAATGAACTAAAGATTAAGAAACCCTATTTTGAGATGATTAATGTAATTAGTAGGGTTTAATGGATGATTAAAGTTGATATTAGCCTATTAATAATGAAAAGATACATGAAGATAAAAAATGATGAACTTTGCACATAATTAGTTTAATTGAGGGTTCATGTGCATAAATATGCTTTAATGGGCCTTGAAACCCTAATATTAGTAAATGTGACTCATAATGGTTTTAATTATTCAAAATCGTGAATAAAGCTAAGATATGATGATTTTAATCTATTTCGAGTATAAAAGTTCCTAATTGTGGATAAATACCCTTAATGTAGTAATTAGGGTTTTTTAATGAATAAAAGATAGAATTAATGGCAAATCAAGTTCATATGTGAATTAGACCATAATGAACTTTGAATTTGTGATAAATGAGCATAATGATCTTGTCATGGATTAAAAGGATAAAAACGATAGCTTTAATGTAAAAGAGGCTTAATGGGCTTAATTGATGGTTAATTTTGCCTTTTCTGATATCAAGGTTATATGTTGTTAAAGGTAACCTTAATATCTTGCGAGAAGAATGGATGAGATAATTAGGGTTTAAAATAGTAAATGATGAAGGGAAACCCTAATTGCAATGGAAACCCTAAAAGTGGAATAAGAACCCTAGGAAGTGAGCTAAGTTTAGTAGATCTTGATGGCATGATTAATAAAAGGGAATTGCATGATTATTTTAGGATCTTGTTGTAAGTTCTTGCTTGCTTGGATTTCTTACTTGCATGGAATATTTCTGTCTCAAATCAGCCTGACAGGTATGTGGTTACTTTTTGAATATCTCGAATTAGTTTTTCGAGGTTTTCTGAAGTTTTCCTCGATGACTTGAATTAAACTGTTGGATGAACTTAATTCATGCAAACTATAATGTGGATATGACTATCACTTAAGATATGTGCCTACTAGATCAGATCCTAGTCCCCTCTGTGGCTTAATGGTTTGACCTAGTACATGGCAACCTATGGGGTAGGTCCATCAGGTCATTGGATGACTTAGTACATGGCTACTAATGGCGTAGGTCCATCAAGTCACCTTGAGTTAGGGATTGGGCTACCTTTGGGTAGGGCCATGCAACTCTATAACCCTAAGTATTGTCTACCTGTGAGGTAGGGCCATGGGGGTAAGGATCTACCATAGAGAGAGGTAGTATCCAAGTCCACTGTAGGGACAACACAGAGATAGGGGATAAGTAAGGATTGACTAGTATTGCTTAAGACGTAATCTTGGCTGTTAAATGATAATTGGCTGATTACATTGTTATCATAGTTGCATTATTATTGTTTCCCCCACATACCAACTTTATGCTGACTGACGTTTTGTCTGTCGGTGTTTTATGTACAAGTGAAAATAACAAACAGTAAAGTGGCATATGTGGAATTAAATGAGGATTAACGATCAAGGAGGATTAGTTAGAATATTCTCTCATATGGATAGAAGATTAGTAATCCAAGTTTTTCAAAGGTATGCAAAAAGTTTTAATTTATACCAGATTTCAGTATAGTTGGTAGAATTTGATAATTGTTATTGATTATTTGTCAAACCTTTGATCCTATTAATTGGGATAATGGCTCTGACCTTCTGGTCTCCCTTAATTGGGGGTTACCGGGAGGCGTGGTCGTTACATTTGGTATCAGAACATAGGTTCCTCATTTAATCTTTAATAATTATTAAATTTTACAAACTCTGTAGAAACCAAGGGAGTTATTAGAGGAATTTCTGAAAGATAGAGGTGTCTAGAAAAGGATCACATCTGGGGGATGGAAAGATTTTCCTCTGCACCGCTAGTTAGAATACGAGGACTCCCAGAACTGTGTGACTGCTGGCCAAAGTCTTAGGATTTGACTCGAAATAAGATACCTTTTGGACTCTCTCATCTTGTTCATCCCTTCTCAACTCGAATGCTATTAAGGACCTTAAGGATTAGGGTTTTCTCTCTTCTCCTCACCCTCTTGAGTTATGGGTTAGGTTGATAAGGTTTAAGGAATCCTCCACCAAATTAATGAAAATCATGTAAATAAGATGTCATGGACATAAGCTTAATAGATTAAGCATAAAAGAATAATAACATGCTTAATTCATATGACATAAGTTGTCATGCCCTCAGGAGAGACCTGAGGCTAGACCTTCTTGTCAGGAGGATAAGTAAAGAAAGTTAGTCTTGGAGGTAGAGATCTCCATTACAAGTAGAGACCTGGCACATCCTCTGAGGATGATGTTAACCCTAACCCTAAGTAAAGGTTATAGAGAAAGATGACATGATCAGTTAGATGGACATGCCTTAGATGCCATATGAGCCATGAGAGGTTGGGTGACCTAGTGCCTTTGGCGACCCAACCCTGGGAAGGGTCGTGCATGTTAGAGTGAAGGATAGATCCTTCTTTGATGAGGTTAGAGAAGAACCTATGGAAAACCCATGAGATTATATGAGCATGGCATAGTAGACACCCATAGTATGTCAGTAGTCTAAAACCCTGGCCAAGGGGGTATGAGGGATAGCTTATGAGATAAGCATAAAGATAATCCTGAGCGAACATAAGTTTGAAAATAGGCTTCACCATGTAGAGGTATGCTCGTGAGGTTGATCCATCTTCATGAAGAGAGGACCTCTAGTAGTTAGGTTGTTTGTAGGGTTAGCTCTAGAGAGAGAGAGCAGGACCCCAAGCAAGAAGGTTGGAATCCTAGACTCCGAGATATGAGGAATAGTGGGGAGTTGAGGATGATGCAACCTAAGTGGATGATTGTGGTTGCCTCATGCTTGATCCCTGGAGGCTGATGATATCTTGGTTGCCATGAGAAGAACCAAACCCTAGAGAGAGGATGAGTCTGCTAGTACCTCTGTACCTATGGTATAGATAAGAAGAAGAGTTCCTTAAACCATGGAGAGGTTTAATAACATGTTGTAAGGCTTATACCTTGTTGGTTGTCCTGGAGGAGGACTCAACTCTAAAGTGTTGCTCAAGTAGAAGGATGACAGGGAGTGCATTTCATGACTTATACATGCTTGATTTGTGGTTAAGAGATTGAGCATGCAGATGGACACTCAAAAGTGAACCTAGAGTTCCTAGGCCTAAGAGGGGAAGTAGTGTACCTGATGCTCATTACGAGATTTGAGTTTCTATAGATTCGAGCATGGTACTCTTCATGGTTAGAGGAAAGGGAAACCCCTTAAGTTTAAGGTATGTTTGATGAACCCCTCATAGGTAAGTGGATGACAAGGGAAGGTATGATCTTGATACAATGCTGAGGAATGAGAACAAGTATGACCTAGCATGGTTTAGTAGGTGGTCTGCTTGTGCCTTAGTAGTTGTTGGGTTAAGCATACTCATATGGATGTAAACCTTAAGGATGTTTGTGACCTTGTTGTCAAGAGATAATTTCCTCCCATCCTGGGAGAGGGACCCTTTTGTAAGGTGTACATCAGTTTCTGTTGGATTTGAAGTAACCTAAGGAGGTCTCATAGGATCTTGAGAAGCTAAGTGAAAAGTACATGGTATGAGAATGAACCTGTAGACCCATAGATAACCATCTCTAAGTGCATGTGGATGTGTTACCATGGAGGTAACCAGTATGGGGCCTGACCAAGGTAGGCAGGTAGCCATGACCCTATGAAAATATGGAAGTCAGCCCATGAATGTAGAGAGAGAGATTATGAAGGCTTGGGTAAGGTTCTAAGATGGACATGTACTATAATAGAATCCTAAGTCTATCCTAGGGTCAGGTAGGGATAAGACCGATGGAAGTAGGAGTTGCCTAATTCCCTAGATGCACATGACCATAGGGTCGGGAGGTAACAACTATCATTGTCTGAGGGCCATGGGTAGGAGATTGATCACCTTCATGAAATCATGGGACCCAAAGGACAAATGAGTATGGCACTCTCTGGATGCATGAGGGAAGAGGGATGACCCCAAAAGTGCCGACACCCTATAGACCTAGAGGAGATGACCAAGGATTGTGTGTGGACCCAAGTAAGTTCGAGACTAGTTTTCCATGGAAGTAACTTTGATATCGAGATGTTTGTGGCACATTTCAACGTAGATTTAAAGGTGTACTGGCAAGGTGGGATGTACCATCTCTACTCTTGGAACAGGAAGAACTCTGTATTTGGACTGCAACCAAATGCTTATTTCCTCTTGTTATGGGAGTGAGAGATAGGACAATACGCATGCCATACACCAAGGATAAAAGGTAATGTGAGTTGGAGCGTTGCCATGAGGTATGAGGACAAAGATGATAACATAGCTGGTGGAGTAAACGATACATGGATGGTTTGCAAACATTAAGAGAAACAAGGTAGTCATCTTACGAGGATGTTTTTATCTTGAGCTATGAGTTATACAAATTTGAGTTCAAAAAACCAAGAGAATAAGCTCAGAGTTTTCTTGATGAAGATAGACTTGGAGTTGAGATGAGATTATAAGTGGAATACATGGAGGTGTACATCTTCAACGTTACCTAATACCTAAGGATGGGAAGTGGTAATAAATGCTCTGGAGGAGATACAACTGCCTAGTTTAGATGGAGGCTAGAAGAGGTTGTTAGGTTAACCCTAAGTTTGAAAAGAGATATGTTTGGGCTAACACTCAGATGTAATGAGATTTGTTGAACAAGTTAGTAGTTGTTTGATTAGCCAGCCTAGGCCTTGATGCAATAAAAGGATGGTTGTAGAACCTCAGATGCACTTCTCTGGAAAGGAAGGTGATGAAACCCTGTTTAGTGTGGTTTAGGGTTTCTCAAGAATCAATCTTGAGGAATCATAACATGCAAGAGATCATGATACACCTTGGTACCACCAAGATAATAAGTGACAGTAGTACTTTGGATGCCTAAGATGAAGTTGCATGTGGTATGTTTCCATGCAAGCCAGGAGGTGAAGGATGAACACCAGTAACCCAGTGTATTGATATAGAGGATAAAAGAGTCCCTGAGAGGGAATGGGAGTTCATCACTATGAATGTTGTGGAAAGTCTCCCCTAGACCAAGGAAGGTGATGATGCAATATGGATTATGGTAGATCGCCTTAACTAGATGACATGAGAAAGAAAGAGTACTATCAAGGGACAGATTTGGTTGAACTACACATGAGAGAGATGGTTCAACTACACCATGATGCGAGTTCAAAAGTTTTTGAGTGTAACTTAAAGATTCACTTCCAGGAGGTGAAAGTAGATACATGAAGAACTCAATGTTAGTACAGTTTATCAACCCTAACTAATGGTTAGTGTGATCCAGACTAGAGGGTCTGATGAGAGCATGTGTGCTCATTTAGGGTGATACATAGAGACAATTCTTGTCCTTTGTAAGATGTAATGATAACCACCATAGCCAGTATCAGGTTGTAAAGAAGCTTTGTAAGGGAGATTGTGTCGGTCACCACTTCATTAAGATGATGTTGGTGAAGGGACCTCGCAAAGGTCAAGAAAGGACCACAGTGTGCGCAGATGAAGTCGCTTTGATCGTGCAATGGCTGAAAGGAGCCCAGATACGATATGAGTTGTAAGATGATGCAAAGTAGACTGACATGCAGTTCACTATGGGGGAATATGTGACATGCAAATCCGACCCCTCTAAGTTATAGCTAAGAGAGCTGAGTCCCATATGCATGGGTTCTTTTGACATGGTTTGGTGGAGAAGGTTAAGTTTGCCCTTACCCCTCAGGATAATGTGATGTGTGATGAATTCGATGTGTCAAATTTAGAGCACTATGTGAGGTACTTGGGCCATGTGCGGAGCAATGAACCTAGTGAGCCCCAAGGGAGGCTAAAATGACCTGAGTCACCTGTGAGGTTTATAAATGCCAAGGTGAAAGAACTCAGAGAAAAGAATATGTGATGATAAAGGTTCTTTGGAAGAGCCATGAATAGGGCAAAACCACATAGGGGCCAATGATGGACATGGAAAAATCTTATCCTGAATTGTTTGTTTGCTTGATGGAATTTTGAGGATAAAATTCCTATAAGAGGGGAAGGATGTTACAACCCCAACTTTTGGGTTCTTTTGGTGAGAAGTGTGATTTCTCATATTAAAGATATTTGAACAAATAAAGATATTTTTTTTTGAATAAATGGATTTCGTTTACAATAGCCTTGATGATTGTTTTGTGGGCTTTATTGGCCATTGGGCCCAATAACAAGGAAAAGACAAAAGAAATTCCATTGTTAATATGAAATAGAGAAAAGAAAAATGTAGAAACCTCTAGAAGGCAAAAGTATTTAATACAAAGGTGGATTTCGTGCCTATTGGGTTCCTTGGGTCCCAAGGAGTCCAAAGTTGCAAAGATAATGCAAAAAGAAAAGAAAAGATCAATTAAGTATTTCTTTATTAAGAAAGAAATTGAAAATAATGATAAAAGATGGAAAATAAGTGGAAAGAGGTATTTTTGAGTTACCGTTGATGGATTTTCATATCCAAAGGATTCCTAATGTTAAATGGAATGCCAATGAGGAAAATAAAAAGAAAGATAAAGAGAAATCCTCAAAAGAGATATTTTAATAAGAAATAAATAAGATAATGGGAAATAATGGAAATAGATGCATCTAGAAGGATAATAAGTATTAAAAAGGAATTTCGAATCTTGGAGTTTCTTGGGGTCCAAGGAGCCCCAATGGAGAAAAAGAAAGAGGAAATACCAATAATAAAAAATTAAAAGATAATATGATGCATAATAAATGGTTTTGGTGGCATTACTAAAAAGGAAGTATTTTCTACCAAATGAAAATAGAATTTTGTGCCTATGGGTTAAAAGTCAAGCAATAAAGAGAATAGGTGTGAGGAATTTCTAATTCCTAATATCTAAAGAACAATGTTTTTTAAAAGGATAACGACGAGAGAGAAGTTTCTTTTTAATTAAGGGAAATTGTTTCCTAATGGGAAGAGGATTTGTTTCCTCTTGGATGAACGTTTTTGGGGCATGGATACCCACCCTTATATAAAGGATAGAGCCCTAGTTTGAGTCCGAGAGAGAGAGAGAGATCCCATGCTCTCCTCCTTGTTCTTTTCATGAAAACCCTAGCCGAGAGTAGGGCTCTATCCCTGGAGCAAATAAGGCTGGTTTTGTGGTCTTGATGGAGGCAGGGAGCTTCCACGACAACCTAAGACCGATCAGCTACCAATCCATCACCCTTGTCTTTACGCACCTCACATCGTATGTCTGCAAAATCGCTTTGATTATAGTAGCAATCAAGAACAAGCCTCGCTTTAGAGCAACCATCCTGGCCGCAACCTGGGGGTGCCCCGTGTGCGCCAAGGCTCAGCGGAGCTAGGGCACCCACTGGCGGCGGTCCTCGAGCCTCCAAGAGGGAGTGGCAGGCCGTGGGAAGGCAACAGTCGACGACTAGGGTAGGTTGCGCGAGGTTGAAGATGAAGGTAGGGGCGTTGGACCATTTTGCCCCTCTGCGGGCTGAAGAACCAGCTATTTACTCGAGGGTAAAATGAACCTTTTGAAATGTTTTCAAACTAGGAACGTTGCATGGAGCAGGAACACGTGGCGCTTGCTGATTGGTCCAAAAAGGTAAACCTTGCAAAATTCATAACTAAATTTTGGTAACTCCGATGATAGAAAATAATATATGCATTTTTCTCAGAATAACGAGAGGAATCCATTAAAAATGGTTTTAGAGGATAATTCCTCTTGCAATTCGAAAAGTGGTGTAATTTATCAACTTTAATGAACTAAAGATTAAGAAACCCTATTTTGAGATGATTAATGTAATTAGTAGGGTTTAATGTATGATTAAAGTTGATATTAGCTTGTTAATCATGAAAAGATACATTAAGATAAAAAATGATGAACTTTGCACATAATTAGTTTCATTGAGGGTTCATGTGCATAAATATGCTTTAATGGGCCTTGAAACCCTAATATTAGTAAATGTGACTCATAATGGTTTTAATTATTCAAAATCATGAATAAAGCTAAGATATGATGATTTTAATCTATTTCGAGTATAAAAGTTCCTAATTTTGGATAAATACCCTTAATGTAGTAATTAGGGTTTTCTAATGAATAAAAGATAGAATTAATGGCAAATCGAGTTCATATGTGAATTAGACCATAATGAACTTTGAATTGATGATAAATGAGCATAATGATCTTGTCATGGATTAAAAGGATAAAAATGGTAGCTTTGATGTAAAAGAGGCTTAATTGATGGTTAATTATGACTTTTCTGATATCAGGGTTATATGTTGTTAAAGTTAACCTTAATGTCTTATGAGAAGAATGGATGAGATAATTAGGGTTTAAAATAGTAAAGGATGAAGGGAAACCATAATTGCAATGGAAACCCTAAAAGTGGAATAAGAACCCTAGGAAGCGAGCTAAGTTTAGTAGATCTTGATGGCATGATTAATAAAAGGGAATTGCATGATTATTTTAGGATCTTGTTGTATGTGCTTGCTTGCTTGGATTTCTTACTTGCATGGAATATTTCTATCTCAAATCATCCTGACAGGTATGTGGTTATGCTTATGAATATCTCGAATTAGTTTTTCGAGGTTTTCCAAAGTTTTCCTCGATGACTTGAATTAAACTGTTGGATGAACTTAATTCATGCAAACTATAATGTGGATATGACTATCACTTAATATATGCGCCTAATAGCTCAGATCCTAGTCCCCTATGTGGCTTAATGGTTTGACCTAGTACATGGAAACCTATGGGGTAGGTCCATCAGGTCATTGGATGACTTGGTACATGGCTACCAATGGGGTAGGTCCATCAAGTCACCTTGAGTCAGGGATTGGGCTACCTTTGGGTAGGGCCATGCGACTCTATAACCCTAAGTATTGGCTACCTGTGAGGTAGGGCCATGGGGGTAAGGATCTACCATAGAGAGAGGTAGTATCCAAGTCCACTGCAGGGACAATACAGAGATAGGGATAGGTAAGGATTGAGTAGTATTTCTTAAGATGTAATCTTGGCTGTTAAATGATAATTGGCTGATTACATTGTTATCATAGTTGCACGATTATTGTTTCCCCCACATACCAGCTTTATGCTAACCGATGTTTTGTCTGTCAGCGTTTTAGGTACAAGTGAAAAGAACAAACAATAAAGTGGAATATGTGGAATTAAATGAGGATTAACGATCAAGGAGGATTAGTTAGAATATTCTCTCATATGGATAGAAGATTAGTAATCCAAGTTGTTCAAAGGTATGAAAAAAGTTTTAATTTATACCAAATTTCAGTATAGTTGGTAGAATTTGATAATTGTTATTGATTATTTGTTGAACCTTTGATCCTGTTAATTGAGATAATGGCTCTAACCTTCTGGTCTCCCTTATATGGGGGTTACCGGGAGGTGGGGTCGTTAAAGAACCACACTTTGGCAGAGAGCACTGATTGGATTAGCACAGCTCTCCCAGCCAAAGAGAGGTTAATCCCTGTCCATCTAGAGATTGCTTCCCTAGCATTGTCGATACATGCAGCGTAGTGAGTACCCTTTCCTCTTCCTCCAGTGAGCGGGATACCCAGGTACCTAGTCGGGAAGCTTCCCTCCTGCAGTCAGATTATTCTCTTCAACCTCCCTTTCCTACTGTCACATGATCTCGAGACGTAAACCCGGGATTTGATGTCACTCATAAAGAGGCCGATTAACTGCCCAAACCTCACCATCATCTTCCTGAACGATCTCACCACCTTCTCCTTTCCGGAGAGGAAGAAAAACACATCATTCGTGAAAATAATATGACTGAGCACCTTCGTACCTTCAACCTTAAAAGTTTGCAAATCACCTTCAGCTTCCTCCTTCTTAACCATCTCGGAAAGGCCTTCCATGACAATGGTGAACAGTAGGGGGAGAGGGAATCCCCCTGTCTGAGCCCATTGGAGGCATAGAATAGGCCGTAAGGTAGACCATTGACCAAAATAGAGAAGGAGGTTGTCTCGACGCATCTACGAAGAGTGTTGATCCATAAGGGAGCAAACCCCATCGCCTCCATGATCCTCCAAAGAGATTCCCAAATCACATTATAGTAGGCTTTTGAGAGGTCCAATTTTATGCAGACCTTCTTGGACTGATTCTTCACATTGAACCCAATCAAGAGCTCAACAACGAGGAGGGCTCCATCAGAAATATGCCTTCCTTTCATGAAGGCAGTTTGGGTAGGAGAAATAACCTCAGGAAGAACAAGCCTCAACCTACTAGCGAGCAGCTTAGAGATGATCTTGTACATAATAGAGCAACAACCTATCAGTCTCAGGTCGTTGAGGCTGTTGATGACATTCTTCTTGGGTATCAGCTTGATGAAGGCATGGTTGAGACTTCTCAACATGGCACCCCCTGTAGGAACCAATGAACAACTCTACTAACATCCTTTCTGACAATGTGCCACATAGATTGGAAAAACTTAGCATTCAGCCCGTCTGGCCTGGGTACTTTAGAGGCCCCAATGCTGAAAGTAGAACTTTTGATTTCCTCATCAGTCGCATGTTTACACAACCCTTCATTCATAGTGGTGGTCACTCTCGGCCCAGGCAGGGGCAAGTCCTCTCTGCATTTGCGCTCATGATTGTAGAGATTGGAATAGAAGCTCACCACCTCATTAGCAACATCCTCAGGTCTCCTGGTAATGGTACCATCCTCCTTAATCAGGGAGTGTACAACATCTCTCATGTCGTTTTTGTGAACTACCGCATGGTACATTTTTGTGTTGTGATCTCCGTCCTTGATCCAAGTTAAGCGACTTCTCTGCCAAAACAAACTCTCCTCAGCCTTCTCAAGATTGACCAAGTGTTTCCTGGCTTCTTCTTCTTTAGCCATCGTCTCCTCATTCAGCGGGTTGAATCTGAGATTGTATGCCGCTTTCTGGTACTCTTCCTTTGCCTTGCCCAATAGGTTATTAAGGTTGACAAGCTCCTTGGCCCAAGCCTTCAGTGCCACCTTTGTTCTCTTCATCTTCTGTGCAATCTCATATAAGGGGTTTCCGTCTATAGAGCAGCTCCACACCTCCTTGATGATCTTCTCACAGGCTGGCCACTACAACCAGTGATTGAGGAAGCGGAAAGGTTGAGCCTTCCTACTATTCTGAGTAAGAACAATCCTTAACCAAAAATGGTCATTGTTAGGATGATTGCCCAGTTCAATATTCGCCTCCGGGAAAACATTGAGACAAGCCTCATTAACCAGGCATGTGTCCAGATTGCTAGCAATGTGACAAGCCTGCTGATTGTTCCAAGTAACATCCCCGCCCAACATACGTAGCTTGAGAAGGTTATGTGCATCGATGGCCTCATTGAATCTGGCCAAGACAAAGTCAGGAACGAGATTTCCCCCTCGCTTCTCCCTAGCTCTTCTTATGTGGTTGAAATCGCCTATGACCAACTGGGGTAGGGCCTCCTGGTTTGCCAAGGCAAGGACCTCCCATAACCGCCTTCTATCTCACTCGACTCTGTGGCCATAGACAGCGGAAAACACACAGTGGAAGCCACCACAATTTATGCAACTCGCCATGATCATTTGATCCATAGAATCAATCAACTGCACATCCCAGACTCCAGGATTCCAACCCACAACAATCCTTCCTCCATCAACCTAATCCATGTTGGAGACACACTCCCAACCCCGTGGGAACAGACCTTTCAGTCTTTCTTCTACGTCCTTGAAGATGCGCATCTCAAGACAGACGACAAGCGACACTCCACATTCCTCTATCACTTTCCTTAAACATGCTTGCTTCCATGCCAGAGACGCACCACACACGTTCCAGGAAAGGATGCACATATCTAACCTGTAGTGTGTCCACCCCGGCCCCTCTGGCCATGGGTGGTGCCCCCTCTGCCTCTCATCATAATGGAGCCTCTAGTTACTCAAGAAAAGGTCAGACTCGTCGGCTTCCAACCCATTAAGGCCCCCAAAGGGGTTATCGACAGGTATCACGGTCGGGTCTGGCTCACCGTCTATGTCCAGCTGCTGCTCATCAGTAACTGGGGTTGGCCCTCCGTCAGGTGGCTGCACGGGCTCTCCAGTTTCCTCCTATCTACCCTCAAGCACAGTCTCAATGTGTGAGTTTGGTTGCGAAGAAGCAACGTTCTCTTTGGGGTCCTCCCTGGCTGTGATCACACAATCTTACGGGTTGGTCCTTCCTGGCCTCCTCCTTGGTTGTCCGCTTCTCGACCTAGTCAGAGGGTCTGCTTGCGGAGGTCGTCTACTACTAGGGCAACCACCATCCTTGTACCCAAACACACAACACTTGTCGCATCGATCTGGAAATGCGTCGTATACCACATGGACCTCCAATATGTAACATGAGACAATGTTGATCAAAATATGATAATAAGAGAGATAATATGCATGCAATAACTAAAATGTCCATAATAGAGAATAATAATCAAATAAATATGGAATTGATACCATCATGAGATACAAGATAAATGCATATAAAGCATCATACATAATAAAGAAATACAAACCTTTTGATAATAAATGTGAAGGTAATGTAACACAGTTAAATAGATATAAAGATGATGAAATAAATACAATGATCTCAAGCCAAAAATGTTAACTCATAGAAAGAGACCTCAAAAGTGAAATCTAATGTTAAATTTGTGCTCCTTGGATCGCAATTGCCTTGGGAGTCAAGTTTTACATCATTTACATAATAATAATTAATGTAATTCAATTTGAAAAGAAGATATGAATTTTCCCCTATATATCAAATAAAATAATGAATGACTCCAAAAGAGGACAATGACTTTAAATTCTAAATCTACATGTTAAAATAAGGCTATGTGTGAGTTTTTATGTAATTTGGATAATCTTTAATATACATGTGTAGATTAGGAGAGAGAAAGTATGGAAAGTCTAAAATATAAAATAATGAGTAAAATAATCCCAAAAGATAAAAATTAATGACCAATTTGTGTCCTATATACTTATTGTGACTTGTGGGTGAATTTTCATCAATTTTGGAGAATCTTAAAGCCATTAATGCATGAGGAAAGAGAAAATAAGATTTGTTTATTTAATGAATCAAAAGTTTTTAAATACAAAATATAATTTCATAATTGGAATCACATGTCTTAATTGACCTAGATGCAAAATTTCATCCAATTTGGAGTTTATTTGCACCCTCAAAAGAAGAAAAAGAAAAAGAAAAATTGTTGACCTAGAGGTTATACATTGTCCATATTTTGATAATGACTTAACCATTCCATTCATATGTATCTAAGATGTGTATTCAAGATTGATTTTAGGTTTTAAGTACATGAAGAGGATCAAATTACACAAGCCCTAGCTTGTCAAAGTTCAAGTCAAATGCAATGCAAGTGTGCTAATAAGGGAATCCCTTCAAATGACCTTAGAAGAATTTTGTAATCACTTGTATTGATAATATGACTTGTAACTAAGATGAGAAAAATATGTGGGATACCTAATACCAAGTTTTAATCACTTTAGAGTCAAATTAGAAAATCGATCACATGTTGTTGATTGGTCGAGTTACAATCTCGACCGATCCTATGGTTATTTTCTAAAGATGGCAATCGGTCGAGTTGTGCATTTGAAAAACTCGACCGACCGACCTTCTGACCAAATGCAATTTTGGCTGATTGGTCCAGTTCCCCAAAACAAACTCGACCGATAGTTTGAAAATTGGTTTTGTCTTTTAGTCGATCGGTCGAGTTAACTTTATTGAAACTCGACCGAATGCACTGTAAGGAAAACACAAAAACAATGATTATAATCATTGGTGACTTGTTTGGGGTGAAAATAGATCTGTTGCTTTGAGGAAAATGGCTATATTTCGACACTGAGTGTTCCCCAACTCAAGGGAGCACCCCAACTATAAATATGACCCCTTGGAGTTCATTCCAAGTTTGTTCATTCACTACATTCAAGGTCCTTGCTATAGTTGAGTGTGATACTACTCCTTGAGGCCTATCTCTATCTAGTTTACACTTCATTTCATGATTTGTGAGTGAGTTAGGCTTATTTAAAGAGAGCTCAACCTTTGTGTGTGTAAATCTCTCAATCATCCACTACTTCCCTATCCCCTTCTTACATGAAGAAAAGCTGAATCAAGCTCCATCGAGTGAAGAAGGAGTTGTAGCTAGTCCTCTTCAAGGTTGTTGAAGAGGTGGTGATCTTCTCCAGGTGAAGGAGAAGGCAAAGGCTGAAGATCTAAAAGGAGAAGCAAAGTCCTTCAAGGCGGAAGACTTGAGCTTGAGTGGGTAAGACCTTGGTGAAGGCTGAAGACTTGAGCTAAGTGGGTAAGCTCCTTGTTAAGGTGGATATATCCTTGTGGTTGGATGGGTAAGTCCTTTGGTGGTCTATTACTGTAACTCTTATTGGTGATAATATAGAGAAAAACACTTGCAAAGTCCTAGAGATTGACTTCTAGGTAGTTTACTGACTCACTTCTAGTTTGAAGTGTGGAACCACTCTACATCCCCTTGTTAAGTGCTTGCTATCAATCTCTCTAATCCTTGCTATGCTTGTTAGATAGGACTTCAAATTGCAATTTAGCTATTGCCTAAATCTTGATATAAATTGAAGGTCTAATCTATTTTGTGAGAAATTTTGTAGCTCTATTCACCCCCTTCTAGAGCCCTTAGATCCAACAAGTGGTATTAGAGCCAAGAATCTTCTCCAACAATCTCCCATGAGATGAGAAGATGGGCGACAACCTACTTGGTTTATTCAACCTAGAGGGAGGCTTCTCCATGCATCCTACGATCTTTGACAACACCAACTTCCTCTTTTGGAAGAGGCAGATGCAATTTTGAATTCAAGGGACGAACTTTGATATGTGGTAGGTGATGGTCACACCTTACAAGGAGCCAATCGGAGCTATTGCAACATGGAGTGAAGCTGCTCTCAAGGAGTCTCAACTCAATGCAAAGGCCATTAGCATCCTCTACGCAGACCTCACCCCCACGATGTTCAACCAGATCTCATCATGGGACACCGCCTATGAGATTTGGGACAAGTTGTGCATCACATATTAAGGCACAAAGCAAGTTAAGGAGGCAAAGATCTATATGTTGAACAGCCTCCTAGAGAACTTCAAAATGAGAAAGAAAGAAGGCATTGCAGAGATGTATTCAAGACTCAATGTCATCATCAATGGGTTGGCTGCATTGGGAAACACTTTGGACAGATGCATCATCAACTAAAAGATCTTGAGAACTCTTCCAAAGAGGTGGGAGTCAAAGGCCACCTCCATTAAATAAGTGAGGAGCCTTAGAGACATCCCAACTAAATAACTCATTGATAATCTTCAATCCCATGAGCCCAGACTTGACAAGCAAGAAGAAGAAGCAAAGGAAGAAGAGAAGGAAGCCAAGAAGATCAAAGATAGTGCTTTCAAAGAACAAGTGGAGGCTGTCATCCTTCAACAAAAACTTGCTTTCCAAACTTCTCCCTCCTCCTCTAGTGATGATGAAGGCCCTAGTGAGCATGAAGCCAACTACATCAAGGGCAAGCACTTCAAGGGAAAGCAAGCCTCCTCCTCCTCTACTCCAAGATGCTACAAGTATGGACAAAAGGGGCACTATAAGAGTGAATGCCCAAAGTCAAGAAAGTCACGCCACAAGAGAAGATCAAGGAAGGACGAGGATTACAAGAATGAGCGAAAACACAAGAGGAAGGACAAGAAGGAGAAGAGACACTAGAATGCAGCTCATGTGGCTTGGGAAGCCTCATCTTCAAGCAGCTCAAGCTCCAAAGAAGATGGAGAGTGCCACCTTGCTCTCATGGCCTCTACAAGCGAAGATATTGGTGAGGTAAGTGCCGTAAGCTTACAAAAATTGCCTAAAGAAGCTATTATTGATATACTTATTACTACCCGTTCATCTTTTGCTAAATATAAATCTAAAAGAAATGGTTAGGAAAAATTATTAATTATCTTTATGCTAAGCTTGAAATTTTGGAATTGAATGAGAAAATCAACCTTGAGATTATTGATAATTTTCAAGGGCAACACCTTGATCTTGAACTCCAATACAATGGGGTTGAAGTTGAGAATGGTGTCTACTTTAAGAACATTGATAATCTTAAGGAAGAAAACCAAAATTTCCTTAAAGAACTTGATTTGCTTAAAATGGAAAATGCTAATTTCAAGTTGTTTATTGATGCTCGTAGAGAAGAGAGAGATGTCTATCTCAAAGAGATTCAAATTCTTAAATCTTAAAATGCTAGGTTACTTGCTCAAGTAAATGATCTATCTTCTAGACCTTTGTTGCCTAATGTTAATGTTGCTTCTATCTCTCTAGAAAAGGATTCATGTATTACTAAAGCTTTATGTCTTGAGTCTGATGTTGTGCATGCTAGGGATGACATATCTAGTTTATCTTCTACTATTATTTCTTTGAATGATGATAACTATAGATTGAGAGCATCCCTGTAGAAATTCCTCAAAGGGAAGAATTCCCTAAATGAAATCCTTGACCATTCTACTAAACAAAGTGGTACTAGTGGTTTGGGATTTATAGGGGGAGCCTCAAAGAGCAAGAGTAAGGCCAAAGGTAAGAAAAAGAGCAAGGAGACCTCTTTCTTCGTAGGAGAGTCTTCAGGCACTAAGAATCCTATGGTTTGTTCTTATTGCAAATGTGATAATCATTATTCCACTTATTGTCCTTACAAGCCTAAGGGGACCAATCCAAAGATGAAATGGGTCCCCAAGCTAACTTTAGATCCCAAAGCTTGAGTTGGGAACCAACATTCTCCTTTCATGTAGGATAAGGGTAGATGGATTGTTGATAGTGGATGCACAAAGCACATGACTGGTGACATAAGCCATTTCAACAATTTCACAAAGAAGAAAGGAGGATCCATCACCTTTGGGGACAACAAGAAAGGTAAAGTCAAATGTGAGGGTGATGTAGGGGATTCCTTGTGTATCAAGAATGTTCTCTTTGCGGATGGCCTACATCACAATTTAATTAGTGTTAGTCAACTTTGTGATAATGATTACCTTGTGTTGTTTACTTATTTTGAATGCTTGATTCTAGATTCCCTCACCTACCAAGTTATATATAAGGGAACTAGAAGTGGTAATCTTTATGTTATTATTTTTAACTCTATAAAGCCTATAGTTGGTAGATGCCCAGTAGTCAACTCGAGTGATATTTCTCTTTGGCACCGTTGTCTTGGTCATGTAAATATGCATCAATTAAAGAAGTTGAGCAAAAAGGACGTAGTCAAGGGACTCCCTAAATTGGATTTTGAAAAGGATGAGGAATGTCAACCTTGTACACAAGGAAAGCAAACTAAGTCCTCCTTCAAATCCAAAGGAGCCCTTGGCACTAAGAGAGATCTTGAGATTCTTCATATTGATCTATTTGGACCAATGAGAATGCAATCGCTTCGTGGTTCCAAGTATTGCCTTGTTATTGTTGATGATTTCTATAGATATACTTGGACCTTCTTTCTTATTTCCAAGAGTGATACACTTGATGATTTCTCTAGTTTTTGCAAATGAGTTGAGAATGAAGCTTCTTGCCAGATTGTATCCATCCATAGTGACCATGGGGGGGGATTTGAAAATGAGATGTTTGAGCATTTTTTTCATGAATCAGGTTATGCACACAACTTCTCTTCACCTCAAACACCTCAACAAAATGGGGTTGTAGAGAGGAAGAATAGGTCTTTACAGGATATGGCTAGGACCATGCTTCTTGAGTATGATACTCCTAATAAGTTTTGGGCTGAAGTTGGCAGTACCTCATGTTTTATGCAGAATTGTGTTTCTACTCATCCTTCGCTTAAGAAAACCTATGAGCTATGGCGTGGTAGGAAGCCTTCTATTGAGTATTTCCATATTTTCATATGTCCTTTTTTTGTTTTGAATACAAAAGATTCTCTTGACAAGTTTGATCCAAAATCATATAGGGCTTTCTTTCTTGGGTATAACACTACTAGCAAGGCTTATATAGTTTTCAATATTGATCGCTAAGGTAGAAGAGTCTATTAATGTAAAGTTTATTGAGATTAACCCCTCTATTCCCAAAGATATTTCTCAAAATGATGATGTTGCAGGTGAAGTAATTCCTATCCTTAAAGAACTCAACATCACCCAAAAGGAAAATGAGGTGGCTTCTCAAGAAGAAGACAAAGATGATGAATAGAAGGATCCAACTCCCCATTTTGCAAAGAATCATCCAAAGGAGCTGATTTTAGGTGATCCATTTAAAAGAGTGAAGATGTGGGCTGCGTTCAACAAAGAACAAGCCAACAACGCCTTCATCTCACAACTCGAGCCTAAGAATGTCAAAGAAGCTCTTGGGGATGAAGAATGGATTATAGCTATGCAAGAGGAGCTAGAGCAATTCGAGAAGAAAAAAGTGTGGACACTTGTGCCTAGACCAAGTGATAGGAAGATCATTGGCACCAAATGGGTCTACCACAACAAGCTATATGAAAGAGGCAAAGCGGTAAGAAACAAAGCAAGGCTAGTGGCTCAAGGCTACAATCAACAATAAGGTATAGACTTTGATAAGACATATTGATGCTGGACATATAGCACCATAATACATGCAGAAGAAGGAGCATCCGATGAATGTAGGCAACTTCTAAAGTTGAAAGTCCGTTGTCCAATTTTATTTCCAACACTTTATGTTCTGTTTTAAATTTTTCTAAGGACCTTTCTGATATTTCCTCAAGTTGGTAGGATACGATTAGGGCTTCCTATTTAAGCACTTGTACATTGTTATTGCTGGACAGTTTTGATATTGAATAGAAAATGAGGGTTTCCCCGTATCGTCCATCTTCGACACTCCTGTGAAGTCAATGAAGTTTGGTCTCGGCTCTTCGGTATTCAGTGGAATCAATGAAGTTTCATTATCTAATTCTATCCTTACCCACGCACGCTGTGTACGCTGCATCAGTTAGAAAAGCACACTTAGTTCTGATACCAAATGGAACGACCCCACCTTACGGTAACCCCCAATTAAAGGAGACCGATAGATTGGTGCCGTTATCAATTTATGGATCAAGGTTCAGCAATTAATTGATAACAATTATTAAATTCTACCAGACTAAACTGAAAAGCTGTAATAAATAAAATTTTGCATACCTTTGAAAATTTTGGATTTCTAAATCTCTATCCAGAACTGGGACTAGCTAACTAATCCTCCTTTGGATTTAATTCATGTATTTCACAAATGACAATTTACTGTTTGTCCTTTTTGTTTGTACCTAAAATGCCGACAAACAAAATGTCGGTCAGCCAAAGCTGGTATGTGGGGGATTCACTAATCATGCAATTATCTATAACAATGTATTGCACTCAATTATCATTTAACAAACAATTTTACGTTTTAAGTATAACTACGCGATCCATGTGTCCCATATTCCCTTTATACCCCTCATGACTTCACCTATCAAGTGAATCAATTTTTAGGGCGGAGTCACATGGCACTACCCGTAGGTAGCCCACTCCTTAACTCATGGTATGCTAAGAGTCTCATGGCACTACACGTGGGTAGCCCAGTTTCTAACTCATGATATCCTAGACCTTGCTCTAGGTTATCCTTAGCCTTTGCATAGCCATAGGGGTGGACTCAGATCTAGCTAGTTATACATGTATACTCATAGTGATAGTCATAATCACTTTATAGTTGCATGAATTGAAACATCCAACAGTTATTTCAAGCATTGAGGGAAACGTTGATAAAATCCTCGGAAAACTAATCGATGTAGTCATAAACGTAACCACATACCTCTTATGCAGATTTGGTTACATAAATAATTATGAAGAGAGAGAATATCCAAGCAAGCAAGCAAATTGCACAGAAACCCTGAAATAAAAGTACAAGTTTACTTTTATTAATATTTATCGAATTTCCTCATGTCCCTTAGGGTTTCTACTCCAATTTTAGGGTTTCTTTGGAAATTAGAGGTTCACCTTCATTCTTAAGTATCATGAACCCTAATTCATCAAAATCACTAAAAACCTTTAAATTCTCCCCTTTTAATATTCCTAACAGCCTTAGGATCGTTATTTAGTAATTTATCAAAATAACAAGGCTTTCCTCTTCTTTTACCCTAAATTAGGGTTTTCATGTACATTATCTTTCATTTAGAGACATAAACCCTAATTTAGACATCTTTATACTCAAAACGAATGAAAACTTCATATTATTAATCAACAAGTTGATAATCCTTATTTTAACCCATTGAGTTACCAGGAAACATCCTTCATATGGAATTAGGGTTTCCAATTACTTTCTAATACATTATTCTTTCAAATTAAAGCACTTTTGTAAAACGAAATAGAATCAGGTTCTTAAATCATTTTTATCATATTCCTTGCATTTTTCTACCCAACTTTCATATATAAAGTTTCTTCATTGGATAATCCTAGCGTTTTCTATTAATTTTGCAAGGAAAAGCTATTTTCTGTAATTTCATTCAGAGAGGAGATTTACCGGATTATTCTAGATCGTCAGATCGGTGCGCCTATGGACCGCCTTTGAATCTGACACTCTGCGTCAAACGCCCCCGCTAACTAGGTGGCGCGCCCCGCTGCTCACCCTCAGACGATGGATCTCAATCAAACGCTCAGAATCGCGAGCGTCTCCACTTAACCGGTTGCTTCTAGCGCTGTTAGATCCTTGCATGGATCAAGGTGCTCCCTGATCGAACGACGGCTGCACATCGTCTTCCTCCTTCTTTTGTTCTTAGAACACGGCGGCGCCGCGGCGGTAACCTCGCCTGAGCAAGGGCAATCGAGGGAGAGAGATGGCTCTGAGGTGTAATAGGTGGCCACTCGAGTTCGCTAGGGAACAAGGACCTAAGTGGTGGCCTATTTATAGGACATGGAGGGTCCCCTCTAGGGTTTCTGATCCTACCGCCAAAGCTTGCTCCAGCCAAATTGGGAGTTTATCCTAGAAGCTTCCAATGATCACAAAACTAGGGTTGCGATGGTTCGGGGTCCCCTCCTGAACCCAATGGGAGAGTTTCCAAGATTGCACATTCAATAGATCGCGAGAAAACGATGGGGAAAAATTCCCTGTGGTTGTGCTACAGTCTGTGTCCCTCTGGGACTCTGGACGATGAGCCGGGTCAGTTGGATGAAGATCCAACGGCCCCAAACATCCACGTTCAAACAGAGAAGGAAAGATTTCCCAATTATTCGAATTATCTTCCAATATAAAGATAATCTTGGAAAAATCATAAATCCCAATTATTAACTCCGTTTTTATTCAAATTTTGAGGAAAGCTCGTTCATGTCTTTATCTTTCGTTGTGCAAAAATTGGAGTCATTATCAAAAGGAAACGAGCCCTTTTCTTCAGTTTCAAGTTATCCCTTATTTAATTGTATTTTCCACATATTCTTTATTTCCCTTGCCATTATATAATTATCCTGAGTTCCTTGAACCCCAAGGAACCTTTATAACTCGAAAAATTATTTTGGGAGAATATCTTTTAGCCTTTTAATCATCCTTTAATCCTTTTCTTATATATTCCATTTTCCCATTGTAATTCTTTATTAAATGGAATTCCTTTTTCATTTTTTTCCTTTCAATTGGGCTTAATGGCCAATAAGGCCCATCAAGATAGCATGCAAGGCTATTATTCACGAAATTCATTCAAATCAAACCATGAAATCAAACATTGATCTTATTTATACATTTTAGAGAGATTTACAAATCTCATTACATGTATTGGAAAATGAGGTTATAACATCCTCCCCTCCTTATAGGAATTTTGTCCTCAAAATTTAATCAATCAAACAAACAAATTTGGATATGCCTTTTCCATGTCCGTCTTCAGCTCCCATGTGGCCTCATCCTCTCCATGGTGTTTCCAAAGAACCTTTACCATCTCAATATTCTTATTTCTGAGCTCTTTTACCTTGGTATCTAGAATCCGCAAAGGCAACTCAGGATAAGACAACTTTCCTTGAAGCTCAATTGGTTTAATGCTCAGCACATGGCTTGGATCTTGCACATATCGCTTCCGATTGGACACGTGAAACACATCATGCATCATACTGTATTGAGAGGGTAACGCCAAACGATATGCGGCTTCACCAATCCGTTTTAACACTTCAAACGGACCCACGTATCGGGGGCTCAACTTTCCTCTATTTTTAGCTATAGCTCGGAGTGGTCGGATTTTCAGAAAAACATGTTCTCCCATAGTGAAATGCACATCAGTCCGCTTCGCATCAGCATACGACTTCTGCCGGTCCTGGGCTCTCTTTAGCCTTTGCCTGATCAAAGCGACTTTATCAGCATACACTTGGAGTTCATCTGACCTCAATAAGGTCCTTTCACCAACATCATCCCAGTGAAGTGGTGACCGACATGGTCTCCCATATAGAGCTTCATATGGAGGCATCCCGATACTGGCTTGGTAACTTTTGTTGTAAGCAAAATCGGCTAAAGGTAGGTACTGCTCCCATGATCCACCCCAATTGAGCACACAAGCTCTCAGCATATCTTCTAAGGTCTGAATCGTCCTTTCTGACTGACCATCTGTCTGGGGGTGATAAGTGGTACTGAACTTCAACCTTGTACCTAGTTCCTCGTGAACCTGCTTCCACAGTTTGGAAGTAAACTTTGGGTCTCTATCCGAGATGATGGAACCGGGTATGCCATGCAAACGCACTATCTCTCTGATATACAGCTCAACTAAGTCTGACACTTTGGCAGTGGTTTTCAGGGCAAGGAAGTGTGCTGACTTGGTAAGGCGATCTACCACAACCCATATCGCATCATGACCTCTCTTGGTCTGGGGTAGACCCACCACGAAATCCATGGTGATCTGCTCCCATTTCCATTCCGAAATCTCTATAGACTATAAAAGTCTGCTGGGTCGTTGGTGTTCAGCCTTCACCATTTGACACGTAAGACAACTGGCTACATAAGCTGCAATGTCTCTCTTCATTCCTAGCCACAAAAAAAACCTCTGCATGTCCTTAAACATCTTAGTAGTTCCTGAGTGTACCGTGTACTTAGAACCATGAGCCTCTTGTAGGATACGTTCCTTCAACGTTGAATCTTCAGGAACCCATATGCGATTCTCAAAATGGATTCCTCCATCTATTCCCAATGAAAGACGGGTCTGAGGCTTCTGCATCAAGCCTTTCATCTTTTCAAGTCCTCCACTGGCCAACTGTGCTGTGACAATCTCTCTCAATAACTCAGACTTTATTTGGATGTTGGCCAATCGAACTCGATCACCTAACGGTTGAGGTGACCATTCCACCAATTCTTCTAAGCTCTTCCACTGACTGGACAGAACAGCTGCACACCTGAGTTGTTTTTGACTTAGAGCATCAGCTACGACGTTTGCCTTTCCTGGATGATAGGCAATGGTGAAGTCGTAATCCTTCATGTACTCCATCCATCGTCGTTGTCATAGGTTAAAGTCTTTTTGCGTCAGTAGATACTTCAGGCTCTTATGGTCTGTGAAGATCTCAAAAGTGGCACCATACAGGTAATGCCGCCATATCTTCAGGGCATGGATTATAGCAGCTAACTCCAGGTCGTGGGTCGGGTAATTCACCTCGTTGGGCTTGATTTGTCGGGAGGCATATGCAACCACATGTCGATTCTGTTCCAACATACAGCCAAGTCCCATCTTTGACGCATCGGTGAAAATTATAAAACCCTCATTGCCTTATGGTAGAGTTAAAACTGGTGCGGTGGTCAACTTCTCTTTCATCTCTTGGAAACGAACCTCACAAACATCGGACCATACAAACTTCACATCTTTCCGAGTCAACATAGTCAAAGGAAAGGCGGTCTTTGAGAAATCCACGATGAAGCGCCAATAATATCCTGCTAACCCCAAGAAGCTTTGTATCTCGGAGGGGTTCTTCGGTGCTGGCCAGTCTCAAACCGCCGACACTTTAGCTGGATCTACGACGATTGTTCCTCCTGAGATGATGTGTCCAAGGAACATGACTCGATCTATCCAAAACTCACATTTAGAAAATTTTCCATAGAACTTATGCTTTCTCAAGATATCAAGGACTTTACTTAGGTGGTCTCGGTGTTGTTCTAAGTCATCTGAATAAACCAGTATGTCATCTATGAACACTATGACAAACGAGTCAAGGAAGGGTTGGAACACACTGTTCATAAGGTTCATGAACACACTGTGCTATTTTCTCAAGGAACGAATTGGGCATTTAGCCTAGAAGCTTCCAACGATCACAAAACTAGGGTTGCGATGGTTCGGGGTCCCCTCCCGAACCCAATGGGAGAGTTTCCAAGATTGCACATTCAATAGATTGCGAGAAAAGGATTGGGAAATCTTTCCTTCTCTGTTTGATCGTGGATGTTTGGGGCCGTTGGATCTTCATCCAACTGACCCGGCTCATCGTCCAGAGTCCCAGAGGGACATAGACTGTAGCACGACCACAGGGAATTTTCCCCCATCATTTTCTCACGATCTATTGAATGTGCAATCTTGGAAACTCTCCCATTGGGTTCGGTAGGGGACCCCAAACCATCGCAACCCTTGTTTTGTGATCGTTGGAAGCTTCTAGGCTAAACGCCCAATTCGGCTGGAGCAAGCTTTGGCGGCAAGATCAGAAACCCTGGAGGGGACCCTCCATGTCCTATAAATAGGCCATCACTCGAGTCCTTATTCCCTAGCGAACTCGAGCGGCCACCTATTACACCTCAGATCCATCTCTCTCCCTCGATTACCCTTGCTCAGGCGAGGTTACCGCCACGGCGCCGCCGTGTTCTAAGAACAAAAGAAGGAGGAAGATGACGTGCAGCCATCGTTCGATCACAAACATGTGCAATTTGCTTATGAACCGCGACTGAACCTCCACAGCAAGAACAGTAGAATTAGCAGCAGTGATTGGGTGAGAAAATAGCCCAAAGACCACGCCTGATTCTTCCATGGCAGACTGGAAAGGAACGCGAGATAATAGAGTAGATTGTGTCATAGCAGCAACGAACGGACCCGTACGAGGCTTACTAGGGATCAACATGATTTTTTTGCCACGAAACATGAAGGAATAAGTATTGGAACTGCCATCATGTATGACAGTATTGTCATACTACCACGGGCGGCCAAGCAATAGGTGGCAAGCATCCATGGGAACCACATCACAGAATATGTCATCGGTATACGTCGAGCCAATGGAAACGCTCACCGACACCCGTTTGGAAACAGTAACATTTGTGCCTCGACTGAGCCAAGCAAGCTTATAAGGCTTGGGGTGAGCTTCAGCAGTAAGCCCCAATTTGGAAACAACGACGTCCGAGATGACATTCTCGCAGCCACCCGCATCAATAATGAAAGTACACACCTTCCCGCCAATAGTGCACGTAGATTGGAAAAGATTGTTACACAGCCAATCGTCCTCAGGCGTACGAGGGGTCAGGAAGGTACTGCGTAACATCAAAAGAGGACCAACATCACCGATCACATATTCGTCGACCGCCTCGTCGTCATAAGTGCAAGTATCATAAAAGGGGTTGTCATGGAGGGGAACAAAATCATCCTCATGTGCATCAGTAAAAAGTCCACGATTACCGGTTGGTGCTTTGCGGCAATCAGCCTGTTGGTGTCCGTGCTCACCGCAATTAAAACAACGTGGTCCGCCGCCGCCGCGACCCGGGGTCGAGACGAAATAAGTGTGAGCGGGTGGGGGTGTAGGTTGTTCAAGAGATGTGCAGACAGGTGGGGCGGAAGAACCCCCAACACTTTGCAAGTCAGAAGGTTGGCAAAAACTCGTGTTGGCACGCCAGCTCAACTGCTTTTCTGCTTGTAAAGCACGCTGCTTTGCTTCAGGAACTGTTAGTGGGTCAAACATATTGAGAACATCATGTAGTTGCAGACGCAAACCACCGATATACAGAGAAACCAACTGGAGGGGGGAGTCCGTAAGATCAATACGAGCAAGCAACTTGTAGAACTCTGTGGTGTAGTCATCGACACAACGAGAGCCCTGGCGAAGATTCTGAAAATGCTGATACAGTTTACGATCAAAGTTGTACGGTAAAAATGTAGCTTTGAGATGTTTCGTAAACTTCTCCCACCTGGAAATTATCGGTTTCCCATGACGTATACGAGTCTTCTTCAACTGTTGCCACCATGCTTGCGCATGACCACGCAAACGGATCGTTACGAGCGGAACACGATGATCATCAGGAACCTGTTTGAATTCCATAATCTCTTCGACCTATGATAGCCAATCAATGAACTCTTCAGGTTTAAGACCACCATCAAATTGTGGGATATCGACCTTGAACCCGTTCTCCCAACGTCGATCGGAGCGGCCGGGCGAGGGGTGTCGACAGAACGCAAAAGGGTCGTCGTCCGACATAGTGGCCGTGTCATCCGGATGCAACTGGGTAAAAGCATCCAAATGTTGCGCCAGCTATTCGACTTGTCTCCGCATATCAGCGTTCGCTCTCCGTAGATCATCCTCCTCGGTGGGAACATCATCTCGTCATTGGCGGCGGGGCGGCATGACGCAGGATCGCAAGAATTTGATACCACTCTCAAACTGATGGCCAGACGGAAGTTATCAACCGTTCCCTTGGTAATCTTTTGCGTAGTTTGGTAGGTGATCATCTTAAGCCGTGGGAGTTGAAATTGCCTCAAGCTGAGTTTGCTCACAATCATGCAGTCAACCGCAGCACCGACTATAGCCCTTTCCACGTAGTGTACGGTTTATCCCCACGATGTCCTCTTGATTTGATTATGTTGCCGAGCAAGGTGCAACCACATGCCACGGCTGAGGATTTTGTTGCTCAATTGCAGCAAATTCATCAACAAACCCATTCTAAGTTAACCGCAAGTGTTGCGAAATATAAGGCACATGCTGATCAGAAATGTCGTGCCGTCGAGTTCAATACTGGTGATTTTGTTTGGGCTATTTTGACTAAGGATCGCTTTCCTGCACATGAATATAGTAAGCTTGCTGCGAAGAAGATTGGCCCAGTGGAGATTGTGGAAAAGATTAATCCGAATGCCTATCGCTTTCAATTGCTTAGTCATATTCATACTTCAGATGTGTTTAATGTGAAACATCTTGTTCCGTTTGCTGGTGATTCTTCATCCGGTGATGAGGCGGATTCTGATTCGAGGGCGAATCTTCTCTACCCTGGGGGGAATGATGCGGGACATATAGCACCATAATACATGCAGAAGAAGGATCATCCGATGAACGTAGGCAACTTCTAAAGTTGAAAGTCCGTTGTCCAATTTTATTTCCAGCACTTTATGTTCTGTTTTAAATTTTTCTAAGGACCTTTCTGATATTTCCTCAAGTTGGTAGGATACGATTAGGGCTTCCTATTTAAGCACTTGTACGTTGTAATTGATGGACAACTTTGATATTGAATAGAAAACGAGGGTTTCCCTGTATCGTCCATCTTCGACACTCATGTGAACTCAATGAAGTTTGGTCTCGGCTCTTCGGTATTCCGTGGAATCAACGAAGTGTCATGATCTAATTCTATCCTAACCCACACACGCTGCGTACGCTGCATCACATATGCACCTATAGCTAGACTTGAGTCCATTTGTATGTTGCTTGCTTTTTCTAGTCATAAAAACTTTCTTTTGTATCAAATGGATGTTAAAAGTGCATTTTTGAATGGTATAATTTAGGAGGAAGTGTATGTTGTACAACCTCCGGGCTTTGAACATGATAGTCTACCTAAACATGTTTATTTATTGCAAAAAGCTCTCTATGAACTCAAACAATCACCAAGGACTCGACATGAGAAATTAAAGAACTTTTTGTTAGATCATGGTTATAAAGTGGATTCTAACTTATTTCTAAAACACACTTCTAACAATTTTCTTATCATTCAAATATATGTTGATGATATCATTTTTGGTGGAACTAACCTTGATTTTTGCAAAGAATTTAGTGATCTTATGCAGAGTGAATTCGAAATGAGTATGATGGGTGAACTCACATTCTTGCTCAACTTTCAAATCAAGCAAACACAAGATGAGAACATCATCAACCAAGGCAAGTATACAAATGAACTACTTAAGCACTTTGGGATGGAGAACACAAAGTCGATGGATACACCCATGTCAAACACCGCAAAACTTGATAAAGATGAAGAAGGTGAGAAGGTAGATGAGAAGCTCTATAGAGGTATGATTGGAAGTTTACTTTACTTAACTGCCTCTAGACCTGATATAATGTTTAGTGTTGGCTTGTGTGCTAGATTTCAATCAAATCCTAAGAAATCACATCTTATAGATGTTAAGAGGATTCTAAGGTACTTAGTCAAAATCCCACATTTTAGACTATGGTATCCCAAGTAAAGGGACTTTACTCTTACAACCTATAGTGATGTCGATTATGTAGGGTGCTTGATTTATATAAAGTACACATGTGGCACTTGTTTCCTCTTAGAACCATGATTGGTGTCTTGGTTCTCCAAGAAATAAAGCACCATGGCATTATAAACCATCGAGGTTGACTACATTGCAGCTGGGAGTTGTTGTGCCCAGGTCCTATGGATGAAGTAAATGCTCCAAGACTTTAACATTCATTTTGATGCTTATCCTATCTATTGTGATAATACTAGTACAATTAACTTGTCTTAAAATCCTATATTGCATAGTATAGCTAAACATATAGAGGTTCACCATCACTTTCTTTGTGATCACATTGCTAAGAAGGGTATTTATATCACGCATGTGGACATAGAAAATCAGTTGGTGGACATTTTCACTAAACCTCTAGCTAGAGAGAAATTTAACTTCATTAGATCAAAATTGCTTATAACTACTTTGAATGAATCTGATATGCCTTCTAGCTAGTAGTCATCTATCCTATATGTTTTGCATCTATCTTGATCATATTTGCTTGCTAATATGGTTAAAATTGGTTTTTCATGTTCATTTTGCCTTGTTTTCTTATGTTTTTGGGTATATTTCACAAACGCATGTTTTATCACAAAATAGTACCCAATGATGAGTGATATGTGCCTAAGTATGTTCAATATACATAATGGACTTGAAAAATAAATTTAATTAGCACTCAAATGGCTAGAAATTAAGTTTGATGGTTTTAGGTCAGGTTGACCATCGGTCTAGTTTCCTCAGGACAGACTCGACCGATCTATGGCCGAGAGCCTTTTTAAAAAGGGCAATCAGTCGAGTTTTGAGTTCACAGAACTCAACCAATCGCTAGGCTAAATCTCACTTAAGTTGGGTTTGGCCAACTATTATCCCTCTCAACTAGAGAAAACTCGACCGATTCCACTCTCTCAAGCCCTAAGCTCTCAACCCTCGACCTTCCCTTCCCTTACCTAGCCCTAATCCGACCTAGGGAGACCATCCTAAACCTTCCCCCTTGCTAAACCTAGGTGTGTGAATGTTTTCAGTGGAGTGGTTCATGCGTTTGATCGCTTTTTCCTCTCCATTTCACCTCCATGGCTTCTAATAGAAGGAAGCGAGCCGCCCCTAGTAGTGAACCATCCACCTCCTTGTCTTCCCGCTTGATTCCCTTCAATGAGACCCTCTTTGTCTCAAATGAGGTTGTTAATTGATATAAGGATCTTCTTCCATAGAGTCCTTTTCCATTTAGAGCCCTCTTTGAGCCTAGCCCTAGACGTCAAGAGGTCATCGATCAAGTGGCAGGATTGCTTCAAGTTCACCACCTATCTTCCCTGGGTGTCGAGCGTGCCTCTTTTAAGAACTCTATGTCTAGCACAAAAGCCATTCACGAATTCTATGTAAATTTGCATTGGAATTACGACACCCTTGTACCTCCTCCCAATACTCAAGTAATACTTACATCAATGATAGATGGGAAGAAGTTCCAAATCTCAGAGGATATCTTGAACATCTTTTTGTCAGGTGTCGATGAGAATGACTCCTGGAATAAGGATTATGGTGAGTATTTTGACCTGCTTGATCCTGAAGGTTTCTGCAAGCAATACGAAATCATCCATCCTGATATCCATCATTACTTGAAGAAACCTCAGGTTCCCTATAAGAATAAGAGCACCCTACCCTCCGCCTACTTAGATCTCAAGAAGTGCATATTAGCCCTAGTGGTCAACTACAACATCCACCCCAAGAAAAACCAAATGGATATTACATAGAACACTGCAGTGATAATTTCTGCATCTTAGAGAATGTCGGAGTCAAGTGGTCTAGATACATCCTTCATCACATGACTTGCTTTGACTCTGGAAAGAACACATGTGGCACCCATCCTCCATATCATTCCTTGATATATGATCTTTTCCAGTTCACCACTGAGAAATCACTCTTCCATGACTTCCACTATAGACTTGCCTGGAAGGGAGTGTGTATCAGTGAGACCATTATCTAGAAATATGTGCCTATCGTTTCCTCTACCACACCTGGTGCCTCACCCTCAGTCTCAGCCTCAGCCTCAAGTGCAGCTGCCTCTACCTCAACCCATGCTCCTCAACCTCCTCAGCCTACCCGACCTAGCCGTACCTCATTTTATGTGTCTAATGAAGCCCTCATGGGTTATATGATACACCAACAGGCATACAACCTCCAAGTTTAGGAGCACCTGCATCATGATTTATGTTCAATCATGTCAAACATGAACTTATCCTTTGCACACCCATACCCCTCCTACCAGCCATACCTAGGTAGTGATTATGCATTCTTTGCATACAATCACTTCTACCCTGCCCCTCCACCTGCACCTACACCCTCTGCTGCTACTCCCACACCCTCTGCTACTGGTGGACCTACTCCAGTCATCCTTCCTCTACCTGTTGGCCCCTTGGCCACTCTTCTTGCCAGTCTTGGTGATTTTGCTCCTTCCTTCCCTCAGGCCAATGAGCTATGTGCTCTTAGTATGATTTGGGATGGGAAGAATGCTCGTTGGCCCGATCGTTGCTTTGGTCCTTTTGTTGATGAGAAGATTCTTGACCAGGCTGATGATGAGACTGTTGATGTTGCTGCTAATGCAGGTGATGGTGAAGATGATAGTGCTATGTTTAATGATGGTGATGGCTTTGGTGGTGACTTCGGTGATGAAGGCAATGTTGCTGCACCTTCAGACGGAGATGATGACTATGAGCCTGATGCCGAGGATGATGATGTTGTGGATATAGATAGCTTAGACGTCTAGATGTTCTTAGTTTTCATCTAGTTTTCTGATCATATATATCTTTCTAGGCTATTTTGTATTAGAAACATCTTAACACATGATCTAAGTTGTACTATTTTATCTTTAGCTTTCATTGCTTTGACTTGTAGTCATTTTTATGAGAACTTGCATTTTGGGTTGTGATCCATATAATGTGCACTCTTACTCTTTGATCCATTATATCTTATGAGTCGGTGCCATGTTTCACTATATTTTGATTATGCCTTAGAATGTTTGGTTCTCTCATATCTGTTTGATGTATGTTATGAAATTACATGTTTGGATATCTTCTTAGTTGTGCTTGGAGAAGACCTTCTTTTTATGCTCTTCTACCCCCTTCCTTTTTTATAATGTCAAAATGGGGAGAGAACTTTCAATGTCTTGAAGCTCAACCATATTGTGTTTATTGCTTATGTGATCCTTTTTTTTGTTCATTATATGCTTTATTATGTGACTTGCTAAAGGACCATATAGTACATGTATGCTATATTGCTTTGTGTAGATAGACTAACTATGCAGGTTAAAGTAAGCATAGATTGAGAGGGAGCAATGCACATTACTCAAATCTTGAATCCCCCACAATATCACAAGGCAAAGGTATAATTTCCTTTTTCCAATATGTTTGAGAAATGGATTATCATTGTCAAAAAGGGGGATAATGTTGACCTAGAGTTATACATTGTACATATTTTGATAATGACTTAACCATTCCATTCATATGTATCTAATATGTGTATTCAAGATTGATTTCAAGCTTCAGGTACATGAAAAGGATCAAATTACACAAGCCCTAGCTTGTCAAAGTTCAAGTCAAATGCAATGCAAGTGTGCTAATAAGGAAATCCCTTCAAATGAACTCAGAAGAATTCTGTAATCACTTGTATTGATGATATGACTTGTAACTAAGATGAGAAAAATATGTGGGACACCTAATACCAAGTTTTAATCACTTTAGAGCCAAATTAAAAAATCAATCATTGGCTGTTGATTGGGCGGGTTACAATCTCGACCGATCCTATGGCTGATTTTTTGAATATGGCAATCAGTCAAGTTGTGCATTCACAAAACTCAACCGATCAAACTTCTGACCAAATGCAATTTTGGTTGATCGGTCGAGTTCCCTTATAACAAACTCAATCGATAGTTTGAAAATTGGTTTTGTCTTTTAGTCGATCAGTCGAGCTACCTTTATTGAAACTCGATCGAATGCACTATACAAAAAACAAATAAAAAATGATTATAACCATTGGTGAGTTGTTTCGGGTGAAAATAGATCTGTTGCTTTGAGGAAAATGGCTATATTTTGGCCCTAAGTGTTCCCCAACTCAAGGGAACACCCCTAGCTATAAATAGGACCCCTTAGAGTTTATTCCAAGTTTGCCCATTCACTACATTGAAGGTCCTTGCTATAGTTGAGTGTGCTACTACTCCTTGAGCCCCTTTCTCTCTCTAGATTACACCTCATTTCATGATTTGTGAGTGATTTATGCTTATTGTAACAGAGCTCCACCTTTGTGCATGTAAAGCTCTCAATCTTCCACTACTTCCCTATCCCCTTCTTACATGAAGAAAAGCTGAAGCAAGCTCCATCGAGTGAAGAAGGAGGAGATAGAGTTGGTCCTCTTCAAGGTTGTTGAAGAGGTGGTGATCTTCTCTAGGTGAAGGAGAAGGAAAAGACTGAAGATCCAAAAGGAGAAGCAAAGTCCTTCAAGGCGGAAGACTTGAGCTTGAGTGGGTAAGACCTTGATGAAGGTTGAAGACTTAAGCTAAGTGGGTAAGCTCCTTGGTAAGGTGGATATCTCCTTGTGGTTGGATGGGTAAGTCCTTTGGTGGTCTATAGCTGTAACTCTTATTGGTGATAATATACAGAAAATCACTTGCAAAGTCCTAGAGGTTGACCTCTCTAGGTCGTGGACTGACTCACTTCTAGTTTGAAGTGTGGAACCATCTACATCCCCTTGTCAAGTACTTGCTATCAATCTCTCTCATCCTTGCTATGCTTGTTAGATAGGACATCAAATTGTAATTGAGATATTACCTAAATCTTGACATAATTTGAAGGTCTAATCTATTTTGTGAGAAATTTTGTAGCTCTATTCACCCCCTCTAGAGCCCTTAGATCCAACAAAAATATTTTAATGTGTCGCTATAGTTCAATTCATTTTTGGATAAGGAATTATGTGTCACACACGGGTGCATCAAGCGGATGGCTAGGATTGATTCCCTGGGCAGTGACCACCAGATCGAACAGTGTGCAACCCATCCCATACATCAGGTTGGAGGGGTGCGCAAGAATAATAGCCCAACTGGGATTTTCGCGCATTTATCGGTCATATCTTGATGATTTTTTGAGATTTTTCTTCCATTGGTTTCCTGAGAAGTTTTCACGCCTAGTGATGTCTTGTTCAAGACCTTATTTCTATTATTGATGATTCACCCAATTATCCGCTCAAGCTCGTTGTATCCACCTACATTTGAAGCCCTATAGCCAACTCCCATCTATAAATACCTACACCCTAATAACTGCTATCTCCCTTGCAACTACCCGACTGTACCAATTGAACCCAAAAAATCATATTATGCTTCCAGCACACTAATTTCCTTCTCTCTGTCAATTCCTTCGTCATGCCGACACCTACCAATATGGTTCAATAGAACCTACGGTAAGCTTTTTAAAACCCTGGATTCAAAATTAGAAGTGTTACTTTGTCCTCTAAAGTACCCCCTCTTTTCCCTAATTCATGAGTTAGCACCAACCTTGTTACTCACTGCCATGGTGTGCATGCGTAGAGAAGGATAATTTGCCCTGATGAATGCTCTAGTCTGCCCTCTTATTTTCCTTCTCATTCTTTTTTTTAGCGAGGGGTATAATGGTCTTTTGGCCTCAATTTTGTTATTGATTTTACACTTTTTGAGCGATGTGTTGGCGGTGGGACCAGTCGAGTTGGCCACTTACATTTGGGCCAACTCAGTGTGCCTTCCCTCTCCCTCTCTCTCCTATTTTTCTCGTGGGCATCATGCTGAGGTGTAATTATCTAATTGGTTGATTCTCACAAATTCATATCTAATTTTTTATAGCTTAGAAAAATAAAGTAATATGTGTTTTGGAATTGGAAAAATATTTTCTTTCTAATAAAAATTGGGATCTAATTAATTAATATAAAAGGCCTAAAATTGGTAACAAATTCATCTTGACTCCAAATATAACAAATAGATATGTTTTCTTGATCAAAAAAACATAGGGAATTATTTGGGATAGGTTTTGAGTCCAAAATCTGAGTTTTGCTAAAAAAGGTTCTAGAATTAGGGTTTCACTATATTTACATGAATCTCAAAACCCTAATACATGTGAATAATTTGTAATTAGGAAAAAGTGATATTGGAAACAACTAGATAGTGAAGAGTGTTTCTAGGACTCTGGTTAAAGGTATGTTAGCATCTCCTATTATTCTACATTGACCAATAACCTAATTTCTTCTTTTTCTTGGTCCTATGGACATTAGCCTACACATTATCTCTTTTTCGTTGAAAATTATGGTTCATGTGAACTACTTTATTTGTTACATATATTTTGATGATATTATACTATTTGTATTGGACTCTTCCTTACACATTACTCATGGTGGAACATTCTTTGGTGATATGTGGTTCTTTGACCACCTTTGTAGTGGATGTTTATATGGCACATTATGTGACATAGATCCTCTGATCCCACTTTATTTTGTTGGATGTTCTCATCTCTCTTATTTGGTTCATTCTTATTTATTATTTTGTTATGCATCATGTGGTGACTGCTAGTATAATGTTACATGTTATTTTATGTGAATATGAACATTCCCACATGTGAATGCCGATGTTAAAATTTTTTGCATATGAAAATATTTTGACTAGATGTGTATTTCCTATTCAGGGTGGATGTGTACAATTCTTGCCGACTCCATATTTAGAGCGGATGTATATAGTTCCCGCTCACCTCATATTTTTGGTAGATGTGTTATTTTCTACCTACATGTCTATATTGTCTAGTATTATCACAGGTGAAACACATGGATGCCTTGTTCTTATACTTTGCTCTTATTTCTCTCTTTTATTATTTTTCTTTTCTTTTATGTCTGATTCGGTAGTACTTTATTTTTCTATGGGAAGCCTTTTATACATGATGTCATTTATTCTTTTAAATTACTCAATTTTCTATTTAGTATGCACATACCAGCCTTTGCTGATGTTATCTACTTTTCTCTTCTTGTTGGGGTATGCTTCCAACCCTAGGTGAAGGAATTGGATGATATGGCATGAAGACTTGTACTTAGCTTAAGGAGTTAAAGCTTGGATACAAATCTTGATATGGTTTAGATTTCCCTCTACTTAGATCCTTTTGTTGTACCTTGATGTAAGTCCTTTATGGGAGATTGATGATGTACTTTTATAAAATCGATTATAGTCATGAAAGTTTTATTCCGCTGATATAATCTTTGGTCTTTTGTTTACTATTATATGAAGATTTGAAAATTTTACACCTATTCCAGCATACCTTTTGAGTATGTTTGGGATGGATGTTTTGTTCTTCAAATTTTTAGTAGGGAGTGGATCCGCTCTGGGTCTCACCCTTACACATAGTAATGCATCATTTTCCCCTTTTTGACTTGATAATTGTAGCTACTCAAGACAAGATGTGTTTCCATGATATTATTCATGCTCGGTCACGTTATTGTGACAATGTCTTCGTCCAATCATCATGAGTCAGGGGCTTTTCCTATTTTTGCCTTACTTGGTTCCAGTTTATTGTGGAACCCTGACCTCGTTCACTCATGTCCATAGAGAGGTGTCTCACAAGCACATATGGCTAGTGTGGAGCTGAGTCCCTGGTTCCCCAAGATCAGAAGACTCAAAGTATTGACGACAACGTTGGTCTCGACGCTTACTTTTCCCCAGGTCACCAAGACCAGGTCTTGTTGTGGAGTGTTTTCTGTTGTTTCTTTCTCTCATGAGAGGTAAGGATGAAGATAAATCCTAAAATATTACGACTTTGTCTTGATTCTGAATCAATTTTTGTCACGCTTTTAAATGGGCAAATTTGCCTTTCCCTTTGGACTCAGTTGATATCACGCTGATTTTACCTTATGTGAAATGTATTCATTCTCCCTTGTCTTGAACCTGGAATGGGGGTATACCAGTCATTTAGATCAATTTATATGCAAAATTTATATAAATCGATTTACTTAAATAATTCTTAACTAATTATATACAACTCATGAAAATTAAATAAAATATGTTCTTGAATCTTGGAATTTTTCTCTAACTATTGCTATAAGTTTAGTTTCCTAAATCCAATATGACAAATGTGTGACTTTACAAGGATTTTCTTAATTGTATAATATTTCTAAAATTCATAACTAATAATGTATTAGTTAGAAAAATGATGTAAAATATGCTACAAACTCAAACAAAAATAATCTACAAGATGGTATTTTTTCACCTAATTCAATAATAACAAAAGGCAATTTTTATGGTTTATACAATTAATGTAAATCTAACCCTAATTTCACATATGCCTTTAATAACAAAAGGCAATTTTTATGGTTTATACAATTAATGTGTGGACCAATATAGACTTAGTGTTTTGACTTTGGACATATGTATCCTACATGTGAGATATGTTTGTGTCTCACATTATTCCTTTTCAACAATTTACCCATTTTCTCTCCCTCTTGGCATATTAATCGACACAATCTCTCTCTTTTGAGAATTTATTTCATGTGAAATATGCTACTTGATTATGATATTATGATCATTCTACTTTGTTGATATTCTTGTTGACTCATAATGAACTTTGCTTCATGATGAAACCCTAATTTTACCCACTTTTGTGGTGGATGATTATATTGTTCATTTTGTGATGGCAACTTTATTTATCCTATTTTATATGACTAAACTTTATAGTTGCCTCTAGATTATGCATGCTATGTAATGTAGTAGCTCTAGAGTAGTGTAATTACTTTGGTTTTTTGGGTTGTGTTCCCATGTTATATTTTTGGGACAGAGGTTGTGTGCCTCATACCCGAGATTGTGCCACTTTTATATATACCACGGAGATGGTTGTGTTCCATACTCTATAGTTGTTAGCCTTGGCTGAAATTGTTATTTATATTTTTCTAGTTCTATGTTTATCTCGCATGCATGCATGTTGATATTGTTGTTATGGGTTTTTTTTCTCAAGATTTATATGTTCTCGTGTGGCACAACCTTTATGTTTATTTAATGGCAAGTATTCTTCTTGTTTATCATCTTATGGGGTTCTTATTCTTTTGAATTCCACTTGGGTAGTCCTTTCTTCTTCTATGGGAAGCCTTGTTTATTTCATGTGTTATTTCATATTATTTCTCAATCCCTAATTTAGTATGCACATACCATATTTTTGTTGACACATCTATTTTTCTCCTATTGATGGGAATGCTTCCAATCCCCTGGTGTAGGACTTAGAAGATTGGAATCAGTGACATGTACCTACTAGGTGGAGATCTTGGGAAATATGCTTGAGATAGTTTGATATCCCTCTAATTATATCATGATGTTGTACTTTCATGTAAGCCCCTTCATGGGGTAATATTTTATAACTTTGCATACATTGAATATAGTAACAATTTATATTTCTGCTTCTATACTTTAGTTTCTTTATGTATATCATTATTTGAGAATATAAAAATAAATGTCCATTCAAGCATGCTTGTAAGAATGTTTGGTTAGATGAGTTTATTCTCAAAATAAGTAGGGAGTGGATTCCCTCTCGGGTCCCACTCCTTACAAGATGGTATCAGAGCCATATTGGTCAGATTTCTGACTATTTCAATCTTGTCTCCCTAATTAAAACCCTTGCCTTACATAGTCACCCTCTAAGTGACATATTAACCCTATATTTGACCTATGAAAATGCATGCAATGATGAAATGTTGATTTAGAGTCATATGAGGTACACATTACAATCATGACTTGTAAACCCTAATGCGATGAGGTTTTAGGTGATCTTACACTATCATATAGGTTAGTAGTGATATATCTCTTTAGATGTTAAGATTTAGCTATAGATTGATTAATGACATGAGAAGGAGGAGGAGGAGGAAGTAGTTGATAAGGAGATCATATATGGATAAAATTTTGACTTTGTTTCACATTGATTTTGGTGCCAATTTCAATTTTACATTGTAAATTTTTACCATAATGTTATTTTCCTTTATAATACTATATGTACAAAATAAGAGTTTTTAGCATTTTATCGAGGTTTTCTTAAAGTAAGTCACAATGAAGAGATGTATGCAATCTTGTTAGAGAAACCCTAGAATTACTTAGAATAGAATCTCAACCCTAGATTTAGTTATGAAGTGGTGACTAAGAATATGTGGCATGATTTAAAGGTTTAGTTGACCTTCCCTCTTATACCCTCTGACTTTTCTGATGATAATGTGAATCTTAGGATTGATAGGCTAGTAAGACAAGGACCTAAAACTAAACCCTAGGTAGTTTTAACACGTTAGTTGGTACATGATATATGAACAACATAAAACCCTAAAATATTCACCCTAGTAATTTGATGTTGTTTAGTTTGAATTATTAGTTTAAACTTTTTAAAGGGTGGAGAGTATCTGGATGATAATTTATGAATGTTTAGATTTTGAGGACAAAATCCTTTTATGGGATGGAGTGTTGTAACAAACTAGAACCTATTCTATGATTAGAAGGTTTGTGAGACTGGTTTCTTCGATTTGAACCAACATGGATAACAATTAAAACATATTTACATAATAACTTAATTATATGCCAATATGTAAATAGATTCATGACAAAAGGAATTATGAGAGTATCTGGATGATAATTTATGAATTCTTAGATTTTGAGGACAAAATTCGTGTATGGACTTTCATTGATAAATTATCATCTAGATACTCTCATAATTCCTAAAAGTATTCTGTCCTCACATTGTTACCTAAAGAGTTATTAACCAAAATTTACATACCAAAATTGTCACATTAATTGGCAATCTTATATATTTTAGTGTATTTAGGAGAGAGAATGCATATTAAAGCCCAAAATATTAAATAATATGTCAAACAACCACAAAAGGGGAAATTATTTGTAAAATCGTATTACACATGTTTTAGATTGTTTCTAGACCAAGTTTTACGTCTTTTGGGTGTTTCTAAAGGTCTCAAACTCATAAAGAGAAAATAATACATGATATAATTTAATATTATTAAATAAAATAAGAAATTTCTTCAAAAGTAACAAACTAATCCTTAAATTGTAATCGACATGTATTAATTAGTCTAGGGATCAAATTTCATACTAATTGAGCTTTGTTTGGGCCCTCAATTTGTTTTGAAAAAAACGTATCTTACATACTTAAAAATCTGAGTAATCAATTGATATTTCTGTCTTTCTAAGGTTTCCAGGTTTAATGCTTGTCACGCTTATTTTCCTTGCTGTTTTCCATGTTTTACTGATTGACAATCAATCCCAACCAATGTATCCTGATACGATGATTAATATGTCATCACCTTTCTCCCAACTCTTTTGAAAACTATGTGACTGTAGCATGCTGTAACCCCCAATTTTCTCTCCTTTCTCCACTTTTGTCCACCTTTCCATCCAATTTTGGTTCCCTCTCCTTCCTCACTCCCTCCCTAACCCAAGAACTATATAAATCCTAGAGTTAGTAGCGCTCCTTGCTCAGACCACTGATGTCTCCATCACCTCCTATTCCTCCCTTGTTCTGCTCTCCCTTTCCTTTTTCTCACCATCCTAAGCCTTCATACCTATACAAAACTTCTCCTACCTCTGCACAATCATTGTGGATTTATTTCATGTCTCTTCTGGTCACTGTTTTCGTTACTCTTTGCTCCCCTAATTTCTGCATTCGGCGTCAGCTTTTGCCACCACTCAAGAAGGTGTCGAGAATCCTAGTTGGTGATTGGAGTGAATTGGGAGACCTTCTGTGGGTCCAAGGAACTTCAATGAAGCCATCTGAAGATAGCCAATCACAACTTGTGTTGGAGTCATGGTAATGCATTGTTCCCCCCTTTTCAACTTCATAACTACAGTTCCTGAAGCCGTGATGTGTTTCGATGATCTTGTTCCTATTCACTTGCATTTTTGTGACAATGTCTTCATTCAATCATCATGAGTCAGGGTTTTTCCCTACTTTTTCCTTACTTGGTTCCAGTTTGGTATTGTACCCTGACCTCCTTCACTGATGGCCATAGGAGGTGTTTCCCAAGAACATCTGGCAGTTGTGGAGCCAACACCCTGGTTTCCTGAGATCAGCAGACTCATGCATTGTTGACAATGTTGGCCTCGACTGCTACTTTTCCCCAGGTTGCCAAATTGGGGCTTGATGTGGAGTATGTTCTGATGTTCTTTCTCTTGTGAGAAGGAATGAAGGATGAAGGTGAATCCTGAAATATTACGACTTTGTCCTGATTCAGAATCAATTTTTTTCATGCTTTTAAATTGGCAAGTTTGTTTTCCCACTCATACTCAGTTGATATCACATCGATTTTACCTTAACTGCAATATACTAATGCACCCTTGTCTTGATATACGGCGATAAACCTAGCAGGGGGTATTCTAGTCATTATGATTGATTTTAATTTACAAAATTTAGATAAGTCAATTTACTTAAATAATTCATAACTAATTATATACAACTCAGAAAAATTAAATAAAATATGTTTTTGAATTTTGGAATTTTCTCTAACACAGATATATGTTTAATATTCTAAATCCAATATGATAAATATGTGATTTTCTAAGGTTTTTCCTAATTATATAATATTTCTAAAATTCATAACTTATAACATATAAGTAAAAAAATAAAGTAAAATGTGCCATAAAATCAAGAAATATAATCTACAAGATAGTATTTTTTTTACCCTAATTCCATAATAACGAAATGGAAATTTTTAAAGTTTATACAATTAATGTAAACCTAACCCTAATTTCACATATGCCTTAATTTAATAAGTTATGTGTGGACTGAAATGGACATAGGGTTTTGAATTTGGACATGTGAGATATGTTTGCATCCCACTTTATCCTTTTTGAGAAATTAACCTATTTTCTCTCTCTCTTAACATATTAGCCTACACAATCTCTCTCTTGTGAGAATTTATTGCATGTGAAATATTCTACTTGATTATGATCTTATTATCATCCTACTTTGTTGATATTCTTGTTGACTCCAATTATACTTTGCTTCATGACAAAACCCTAATTTTACCCACTTTTGTGGTGGATCATTATATTTTCCATTTTGTGAGGGAAACTTTATTTATTTTGTCTTGTATGACTAAACTTTATACTTGTCTATAGATCATGCATGCTTTATGATTCAATAGACCTAGAGTTGTGTAATTACTTTGGTTTTTTGGATTGTGTGCCCATGTTATATTTTTGGGATGCAGTGTGCCGCATACCTGGGTTTGGTGCCCACTTTTATATATACTGGAGAGATGGTTGTATGTCATACTCTATTAGGTTTCAAGGTTGTGACCCTTGGCTGCCATTGTTATTTATATTGTTCTAGTGCTATGTTTATATCACATGCATGCAGGTTGATATTATTGTTTTTTGTGCCCAAGATTTATATGTTCTTGTGTGGCACAACCTTTATGTTTATTTAATGGCAAATATTCTTCTTGTTTATCATCTTATGGCAATTCTTATTCTTTTGAAACCCACTTGGGTAGTCCTTTCCTCTTCTGTGGGAAGCCTTGTTTATTTGTTTCCCTTTATTTCATATTGTTTCTCAAACCCCAATTTAGTATGCACATACCAACGTTTTGCTGAAACATCTATTTTTCACCTCTTGCTAGGGATGCTTCCAACCCCAGGTGTAGGACTTGGAAGACTGGACTTGGTGACATGGACCTTCTAGGTGGATCTCTTGGGAGATAGACTTGAGATAGCTGGATATCCGTCTACTTAGATTATGATGTTACACTTTCATGTGAGCCCATGTATGGGAGAATATTATGTATCTTAGCATAAATAGAGTACAATCATGATTTATATTTTCACTTCTATACTTTGGTCTCTTTTTGTATATCATCATTTGAGAATAGAAAAAATATTTCTATTTTAGCATGCTTGTAAGTATGTTTGGATAGATTTGTTCATTCTCGAATTAAGTAGGGAGTGGATTCCCTATGGAGCCCCACTCCTTACAGGAAAACTCTACAAACTACAAAGATTAATCTATGGGTTCAAGCAAGCATCTCAAAGATGGAATGTCCATTTTGATGAGACAACCAAATATTTTGGCTTTATTCAAAATAATCATGTAGCATGTATTTATAAAAAGGTTATTGGAAGCATAATTGTATTCCTTATATCATATGTCGAAGACATACTGTTTATGGAGAATGGCATCCCTACCCCCTACTCTATAGTTGGTTATTACATAGCTGGAAAATACATTCTCTATGAATGTATTAGGAGAAGTCTCATGTATACTAAGAACTAAGATATATGGAGATAGATCTAGAAGGGTTTTTTGCTCTAGGTCAATGTACATATAATGACAAAGTGTTGAAAAGGTTCAACATGTAAGAGTCTAAGAGAGGAAACTTACCTTTGTCTCATATAATAATTCTCTCTAGAGCTCTATGTTCCAACTCTTCTCAAGGGAGGGCACACGTGAATAAGATTCCAACTATCTATTGAAGGGAAGTAATATTATCTATAATAAATATCTCTACATATATTTGATTAATTTTTTAAAGAGGAGAGTATTTGATTGTAATATTGACAGGAAGTAATATTCTTGTATGAGTGTGATATTATTATTTTATTCTAGTTATATGGTTGCAAGATGACTTGGGATTCTCCCAAGCTCCATCTTGAAGGGGAGTATTAAATTAATTAATATTTCATATATTATGTAAATGGGACAACTCATATGGTTGTCTTGAGTCCCAAGTATGATTGAGTCCAAAGCATGCTTGAGTCACAAGTATGCTTGACTTACAAGTATACTTGAGACACAAGTTTGTAAAACAAATTTCTCTTACCAATATATATAGACAAGCCTTCTATTTATTTCTTTATAATAAAATGTAAAGGTGAGGAATTGGATGAATTCGAAATATATAAGAAATAATCTGAAACTCAAACTAGTAAAGTACTTAAACGATTAAGGTCTGATAGGGGAGGGAAACTTGAACTTGTCCTTGGATTTTTTTGCCAATTCCATGGTATAGCTCATGACATTACCTCTCCTTATTCACCACAATATATTGGGATTGCAGAACTTAAAAACAAAACCCTGATAGATATGGTTAATAGCTTACTCCAAACCTCAAGTCTAACCCAACTTTATATGAGGGGAAGATTTGAATACAACTAGATATATTATGAATAGAGTTCCCCATAAACATAAAAGAGTAGTCCATTTGAGTTATGGAGAGGAAGAAAATCGAGTCTCAAATATCTTCCAGTATGGGGGTGCCTTACTAAGGCACCTGTCCATGAACATAAAGGGAAGAAATTGGGAACGAAAGTGGTTGATGCCATCTTCTTGGGTTATGTAGAGACAAGTTATTCCTATGGATTCTTGATTGTAAAATCTAATATTTCAGACATTGATATCAATAGAATTGTGTGATATTATATTGTTTGAGGATGTGTTTCTCATGAAATTAGGTGTACTCAAAGAAGTATCTCAAGAGGATTCATCACTACAAGTTTAATTCTTGAGCACGTGGAAAGGATGACAAATGTGGGGGGCAATTCAAAATAATCTAATTTTGAATCTGATGATTTTGAAGAAATGGTTGAAATGAGGAGAAGTAAACGTCCTAGGACATACAAATATTTTAGAAGTGGGTTTCTCACTTACAATATTGAAGATGATCATGTATCTTTCAAACAAGCTATGGATTCTCTAGAAGCTAAGTTTTAGAAAGAAGTCATTAACGATGAAATCCAATCAATTATCTTGAATGGAACTTGAGATTAGTTAATTTACCTCTGGTTGTTTTGAAGTATGATGTAAATGGATATTTAAGAAGAAACTTAATGCATACGGGACAATCAATAAGTATAAAGCTAGGTTAGTTTCTAAGAGTTACACATATAGGAAAGGAATATATTATTTTGATACTTATTCTCCTATTTTTAGTATGACCACAATTCGAGTGCTTATGGCATTGGGTGTCCTTTATAATCTCTCTATCCATCATATGGATGTGAATACCATGCTCTTACACGGTTATCTTTGAGAGGAAATATATATGGAACAACCTTAGGGATTGTGGGTCAAGGAAATGAGTCCAAAATGTTCAAACATGTTCAGTCATTATATGGCTTGAAACATGCCTCTAAGAAATGGCATGAGAAGTTTGATTATATGATATCATTGTTTGGCTTTGTTTGTAATGATTTTTATAAGTATGCTTACTGTAAAATCATCAATGATGGATTCATCATGTTACGCCTATATGTAGATGATATCCTACTTTTTAATTCTGATATGAAAGTATTAAATGAGACAAAGTCATTCTTGTGTAGCAAGTTTGAGATGAAGGATATGGGTGTGGATGATGAGATGTTAGGGCTTAAAATCACAAGGTCTACTAATGATATAACTCTCTCTCTCAGTCTCACTATATTGAGAAGATAATGGAGAGGTTTGAGTACATATCATGTAAACATGTTAATACCCTATATGATTCATCCAAGGCCTTTTTCAAGAATGAAATAAAGATTCCATTGTCTCAATGATGATACTCTCAAATTATCATAAATTTGATGTATTTTATGAACTAAACATGTCCAGACATTATATTTTCCATGAGTAAGTGAAGTAGATACACCTATTGTCCCGACACGGTCCATTGGGAAGCTCTTGATAAAGTTTTGAGGTATTTTAAGGGAATGTGTTCCCTTAGGGGTGCATTATGGAAAATATCCTTACATAGTTGAATGATATAGTGATGCTAGTTGGACCGCCATAAACTCTAGGAATGATGATATTAGGGTATGTATTCTTATTGGGAGGAGGTGTTGTTTCTTGGAGGTCTAAGAAACAAATTATACTGTCTCGGTCTACTTTTGAGGCTGAGTTGTTTGATTTAGATGAAATTGGATTGGAAGCATAACAGCTACATGGACTTATGTCTAGTTTATCTATGGTAAAAAGCCGCTTCTTGCAATTTAGTTCATTGTGATAGAACTACAACTATAGCTAATATTAATATTCTAAGTACAATAAAAAATAATATAGATGCATCCAAGTTAGACTTATACTTGTAAAGGAATCAATATCTAATGTGGTCGTGGTTGTGGACTACGTTACTACCGAAGATAATACAACTGATCCTTTCACTAAAGGTCTTAACCTAGATTTATTGAAGAAATCCAGGTTGGGGATGGGTCTAAAACCCCTTATGATTCACAGGTAATAGTAACCCAACCCAACAAAATGGACATCCTACAAATTGGGCTCAATGTGGTAATACAAGCTTTCAGGTGCATTACATGACACTATGTAATTTCATTGATGCTTCTTACATCTGTATTTCTATCCCCTCAGAAATCTTAGTGTCATGACTACAAGTTAGTAAGAGATTAGTTTTTTAATGGTATCAAGTCTTAGGATAAGATGTTAGCAGTACATCCTTAGATACTCCAACTAAATGATTAGTGTTGTGTAGGCAACAATAGGGGAGTTGGGTTGTTTGCTGATATCAATCATGACATATTTTTTTGGATGCATGACCTTAATGCATTGTGTTACTTTTCTTCCAAGTCTTTATTGTGTTGTTACTAACCTATATTCTTCCACCCAAGGTTCATGTTCAAGAATTTTATTCACCTAGTTCTTGTGGGGGTCAAAGTTGGATAAGTCAGGTAGATTCAATCCAAAAGGTATATTTTGAAATCACAATATGGAGGACTGAGTGGAAGGGCACACTACACACTAAACTTTATGGACGATTGTCAGATATATGTTGCTACAATATGTATCTACACGGGTTAAGCCTAATCTAGTGCAACTATTATATAAAGAAAATGTAATTTTTTATTTTGTGCAAATGGGAAGTGCCTTAGTCCCACATTGCTCACTTCTAGAACTTTTGTGATCCTTATATGTATGATCAATGTGACACTAGTGTCCAACGGACTCTAGGAGAGAGTATGATCACCTTTTGGTGGGTATGGTGATCAAAACACACATGCACACACGCACATGCGCCACACCAAGCCTCTCTTGACAAGGCCTGACCGGGCTGGACTGGGCACAAGCTCGAGCTTGTGGGTTGTGGGAGTTATCTTTTGTCTTATGTCCTCTTTTTATACAAGGGTACAACTACGTAGTTAATTATTAATTTAATTAGTTGTTACTTTCCTTAATAGATTTTTTTTCGTGTACAAGAGCGATCATGTGATCGTGTCTTAATGGGAATGGGACGAATTCCAAAAAGCGCAAACTTACTGTTGTAGGATCTAATTTTTGAAGCAGAATACAATAACTTAGTTATTGCAGCAGCTGAATTTACCCGGTTATCTCGCCTAGTGCAAGATCTTGGAGTTTGTTTGCCAAAAGCAACAACATTACTATGTGATAACCTTAGTGCCATGCGTATGCCAGTGGATCCTCTCTTTCATGGAAGAACAAACATGTTAGAATTTGACTACACTTTATAGGAGGGAGAGTGGCATTGGGTCACGTAACCACACAACATGTAACCTTCCGAACTCAAGTTCCAGATATTCTAACAAAGCCTCTACCTGCTACAGATCTGGAAGGTGTTAATTCCAAACTACGGATTGCTTCCCGCTATAGTTTACGGGGGAGTATTAGCCAACTCACTAGAGAGTATGTTTGAAAAGGAGCGGGAAGAAGCTAAACGCTCAAGTCCATTATAACAACCTAGCTACTAATATTTAAGTTACTGTCGTAAGGCTTGTTGTTGTAACAAGCAAGCTACTGGATTCTTTTCGTAATTGGGCCGGCATCTGCGGATCTCAAGAATTGTATAATATATATTGGACCGTGACACCAGCCGAGCTGTGTGAATGCATACACCAAAATCCATTTGAATAATACCTCTCTAGCTGCTTTCCTTTCTCTTCTCTTCTGAACATCAATTTCCGAGTTCGTCCTCCTTCCTTCTTCTATAAGGGCCTGTTTGGTAGGATACAGGACATAAATGATGAGTTTAATTTCAATTAATTCCAGCTTAAAGTTTATTTAGTAGGGTGTACTGCTGTGCAGTTGCTTGAATCGGATTTGCACCCGAGTACCTTTTTCAGCCCAAAATCCGAGAATATGTACTGCGCCCAAAACCGGTGTGGTCGGGTGCAATTCATCTTTTATACATGCACATCCGTACACTGACATCGTGCATGGTAGTGGGCCCTACGCTCCCGTCACTCACGCGACATGCCGACATCCCTGGCCGGCTGTAGATGATTACTTTCTCGTGTACACATCTTGCTGAACATGTTATAATCAATAATTTTAGGCCCTGTTTGGTAGGGTGTAATAGGAGTGAATTTGATGTTTCCAAAAGAACAACGATCAAATGTATATATTTAGAACTGCGCTTACATTATTTGGTAGGATGTCTAACAAATTTAAGGAATTTAATCTGATTCATTTGGTAACTTGGAAATGCTTGCGTTGCGTCAACGTGTTTTATGTTATGACTTGCAATAAAATTATTGATTATAACCTATTCAGCAAGATGTGTACACGAGAAAGTAATCATCTACAGCCGGCCAGGGATGTCGGCATGTCGCGTGAGTGACGGGTGCGTAGGGCCCACTACCATGCACGATGTCAGTGTAAGGATGTGCCTGTATAAAAGATGAACTGCACCCGACCACACTGGTTCTGGGCGCAGTACATATTCCCAGATTTTGGGCTGAAAAAAGTACTCGGGTGCAAATCTGATTCAAGCAACTGCACAGCAGTACACCCTACCAAATAATCTTTAAGCTGGAATTGGTTGAAATTAAACTCATCACTTATGTCCTGCATCCTACCAAACAGGCCCTTATTGCAAGTCATAGCAACAAACACGTTGACGCAAACATTTCCAAGTTACCAAATGAATCAGATTAAATTCCTTGAATTTGTTAGACATCCTACAAAATAATGTAAGCGCAGTTCTAAATATATACATTTGATCGTTGTTCTTTTGGAAACATCAAATTCACTCCTATTACACCCTACCAAACAGGGCCAAGTGAATTTGACTTTTCGTAGATACATTTCCATAACCAAACAAGCATTGATGGTTGGGTTTTCGTGAAATACTTCATACTAAAAAGGTACGCAGCGGAGCGAAATGCGTACAATATTGTGCAGTATGTTTCCACAAAGCAAGCGTAGAAAACATGAAGGAAAAAGGTGCGCAGCGGACAATTATCGTGAATACCGCGACTGGACACCGTCGACTTCTCTATCGGTCTGGAAACGGCGGGTCCGTGGGCGGCACCGGCCAACAATGCCATGTGCGGGTCGGTCTGACTCCGCGTACCGTTTTGGCTGCTCTTCTGGATTTTAACTCCACGCTGTCTACTCTCCATACAGCTTCAAAAATCTAGTATGCAGAAGCAAGAATCAAAGAGAAATAAAGAGCGGCTCTCTCTTATCCTATTTTTCTCATCGCTCTCGAAGCTTTCGGCAACTTGTTGGGACTTTGCAACTGTCCCGTTTGGCTTCCTCCTCTCCCAAAAAAGGAAACATTTCTTTTACCAGTTATTGCTGATTGTAGGGTTGTAGTTGGGTAGGATATGGTGGGGTTATACTCATATCCATAACTTTAATCGTCTAATTAAGCGGGTATGGATATGGGTAAGTACCCACCTTTTTAAAAGCTATACTTGTACCATATTTATATCTGCATGACCGTAGGTTATGTGGACGGATAACTGGGTATATCGTTATGGATAAACTATCTACAATAACACATCACCACAAATTTTTATACAACAAACTACTACACTAATTTGGTGATAGTGATACTAGTTTGATGTTAAATACATTCTATTTTATATGAATATAATAGTTGATGAATATATAATACAACACCTTAAAATAAACAATCAAGAGTAACATCCTGATACAACTAAATCAAAATAAAAAAAGTAATGATAATTGTTGACTTTGTTGGAGAATATTATAGAGTTTGACTAAATAAGACACTCAAAATTGACCTTGAAAATTATGTTGATTTTCCTTCACATTGAGTAGAAAAGTGTTGGTATGTATTTACAGAGAGCGAATTATACGACGATTGCAATGACACATCTTGTAAACAATTTTATTAACAATAAATGTGATCTTCCAACTTATTCCGTTTTATTTAGTTATGAGACAATGATGAAACATAATAAATGTCTAAAAAATGATATTTATTCAATGACGTATGTCTTTGGGTTGAGGACTTGAACAATGAGATCATACATATGTCAAGAGTATATGCATTCTTGTTATGTCCTTGGTCGGATGTTATTGTGGAAGGCTAATAGACAACAATAACACTTAAGACTACATTGTGTGTTGGTTGATGACATAATCTCATTAGTCATGATATGTGATATCAAATCAAACGCATAGATACATGTTAGTGAACAATGTATCTGACAGACCCACCTAGAAAGTGACACATGGAAACCATGATTGATAGTCATAATAATTTTTCATAGTGACGGTGGCAATTATGGTTCTTAGATTTTAAAACAACTACACTCATCATATGTCATTCGGTGTGTTTTGACATCATCCACCGTGAGTTTGAATAAGGGTTGTCTCATAAATGTGGTGCTTGGGTGGAATGTGACACATGGGGATGATTGTGAGTGATGTAGATGGGATTTATAAAGAAGTGAAACCACCTCTCTATTAAAAATTTGAAGAACAAAACATCCATCCCAAACATACTCATAAGGTATGCAGAAATGGGTGTAAAATTTTCAAATCTTTATTAATAATATACAAAACAACCAAAGTATAGCAGCAAAATAAATCATGACTATATTCAATTATAAAATAAGGGAACATCTTAAACTTACATCACAAGGATCCATGTAGAGGAAATTTAAACCACCTCAAGATTGTTTCCAAGCTTTAACTTCTCAATCTAAGTCCAAGTCAACATACTTTGTCATCCAAGTCCTCCACCTAGGATTGGAAGCATACCCCAACAAGAAGAGAAAAATAGAAGACATCAACAAAGGTTGGTATGTGCATACTAAAAAGCAAATTGAGAAGTTTATGAAAAACAAGGAACAACAAAATAATAGGCTTCCCATGCAAGAAATAAGGACTACCCCAAAAGAGGGCATAAAAGATAAGATTCATTGTCATCATAAAAGAAGATACTTGCCATAATAAAAAACAATAAAGTAGTGCCGCATAAGCACATATCTGATTAGGGCACATAACCCATCATCAATTTGGGTACATAACCCATCATAAACATCATCAACTTGCATGCATGTGAGATAAGCATAGCCCTAGAATAATATAAGTAACAATGGCGGCGAAGCCTCATAAAATTGAAACCGGATAGAGAAAGGAATACTGTCAATCTCCCAAATATATATAAAATGGGCCAACCCTCATAAAGTTGAAAATCCTGGGTACGAGGTTCCTTTCCATCCCAAAAGAGCAGAAAATATCACATCTGCTCGGAAAGAAATAACACATCTGCCACAAACAAAAGCCAATGCAATTACATTACTCTAGTGCTACTGAATTACATAGCATGTTTAATGTAGAGGCAAGTAGAAAGTACAGTCATATTATACCAAAGTAGTCACCACATAAGTGACCATCATATACATCCACATTATAAGTGGGAAAAGACGTCACATGTCATTATATAGAGTTCCAACATGAACAAAGCCTAATATAAGAGTCCAAAAGAATATCTAAGATTACCACAAACAAGATAGTTCACAAGAACCATGATATCAAAAGATAAGAGCAATGTGTATAGGCTATTGTCCATAGGACCAAGAGAAAGACAATTTAGGTTATTGCTCAATAAAGAAAAATAGGAGATGCTAACAGACCTCAACTTTAGAATCCAAAGTCCAAAGTCACATCTAGGTCCAAGCCTAGGCATCCAAAGAACCTATGATGCATATATTTTGAATTAGGGTTAGGTTTCCATTAATTATTCAAAACTCTAAAAATCGCCTTTTTATTATTAATGAATTAGGTTATAAAAACCACTCCATATTTAATATTAGGTTATTAGGATTCCAAAACATATTTTATTATATTTTTCTGACTTATAAATAATTAGTTATGAGTTTTACAAGTTAATTCCTCATTAATTAGATCCATTGAAAAAACATATTATTAATCTTTAGATCCAATTATCAAAACATATATCATTAGATAGGTCTTATTTTTCTGATTCCAATGAATATTTTTACATATTTTTCTGATCATCCATTAATTATTTATCAATTTTTAAATATCAGCGAATTAAAAAATTACACGTCAGCAGATCGATTGCAAAGCGAAGAGAGGGAGATGCACAAGCGGACTGCGTCGGCCAATCAAAACTGCCCATGTCAGTAGACTACTAATCCAACTCAGCGAAGCCATGTGCTAAACAAGAGAAAAGACTCAGCGCAAAATTACCTAACTGCCCTTAGGCCAAAAATGAAGAACAGAAGATAAACGAGGGGGTAGACAAGGGAAATCACAAAGAGGATCCTTCCCCACGATCGCCCTTGCACCAAGGCACTGTGCAGCTCCATGCCAGAAGCCATAGAGAGTAGTGACATCCAACAGGCTCAGATCTCTACTCCCCAAGCTTTGCCAAAGCACTGCAAAACTAAGGAACCAAGGGAGGACCACACTGCACCGGAAAAGATCCTGCCATGAGAAGAACCAGAGAAAAACAAAAGCTATACGGACCAAAAACCTCCAACAAATAGAGACCCAAGAAAGAATCTTTGGAGGTCCACAAAGTGTCGGAGGCGAAAACAGGGGTCGAAGGACCACCAAACTAGCCCGAACGGTAACCGGCAGAGCAAATTCACTTGGACTATATGTCTGAGTGAATGACGGCACAGAGAGGCCAACCAAGAAAAGGAAACTCCTCCCAAAAGGCTTAGGAAGCTTACCAGCTTGTCAATTACACCCGCGATGGTAGAAAGGGTGCCAGAGAGAAACTATTCGTCAGAAACCCAAGTCGATTAGGTCCGGCATCACTGTAACGACCCTGACCTGGGTTATGAGGTAACCCTAATTTTTTTGGCTAATAAAGTTGTTTATAACTTTAATATAATCCTCTAAGGTTCTTTGTTAACATGTGACACACTCATGTTTCATGTTTGGTCCCGATTGAATGCTGTTTGAGCAATTTTCCTTTATTTTGGACCAGAGTGCAATTTACCCAAATTAAGGGGATATAATGCAAAAAGTCACATGTTGAACATGCCTCATGTGTTTTATCATCATTATAGAGAGAATTATGTAGGGTGGTGGCTTGTGGAAATCCTAAATTCTAAGTTTGAACTTGTTTGAACAATGTTGGTACCTTTTGCACCAATTTTGGTACAAATTGTAATTTACCCAAAATATGGGGTTGATATGAAAATTATCACCTCTAGAGTGTTCCTACTTCCTCTATGTATCATTTATAGGAGATAGAATGAATGAGACACCATGTTTGAATCAATTATGAATGATGGTAATCTTGGTGATGAAATGACCAAGAAAAGGGTTGAATATGAAAGCTTAACTTGAGTTGTATCAAGTTGAAAAGCATATATATGAGTGCCTATCGTCCAAGGAGCCATAGGACAAGCCTCATATATTTTTTTGAACTCTTGTAAAATTCCATATCGTGCAAAGCACCTCAAGGAGGTGGTTTGTATCGAGTTACAACTTCCTTAAAAAAGTTGCATCGGGTTGTGCAAAAAGTGATGAATTAATTGATATATTTTATTCAAAAGGATACGTAATGGACGAATTTGCATCTCTAGATGATCCTAAACTGTTTTTCAAGACAAGATAAATTATTATTCATGCATGGAAACGTGTCACCCATGCATGACACGTGTCACCTACTAGCTCAAAATGTTGACACCTCATTTTTGCCTTCCTTCATGAACAAGTATATATACCCCTAGTTTCACCCCTTGGTGTAATTTTGCGAGCCTTACCACCCTCCTACCCTAAGGTATCATGCATAGAGCTCCCATATCATGAAGGGATGCTGTGGTATCGTGCATGGGTCTTGGGATATCGCCCATGGCAAGACCATATCGCCCAAGTAGGTGATATCGGCCATATAGGGTGATATCCGCCATAGAGTGAAGTGTTTTGACTCCAAGTGAGTGTCATATCATGCAAATGAGTATCATATCATGCAAGAGGGGTGGCATGTCGTGCAAGAGCACAAGGGTATCATGCATAGGCCTTGGGTATCGGCCATAGAAAGTATATCGGCAATAGCATGTTGATATTGCCCATAGCAAGTTGATATCGGCCAATTGAAGTGATTTTGGCCACAAGTGAGGGGGTATCGGCCACAAGCAAAGTTGTGTCGGACAAGAGGAATTCCATATCGCCCAAGAGTTGTAGGGTGTCGGCCAAGGAGCTAAGGAACTCAAAACTTAAACCTAAGGTAAGCTATAGTTGTCTTCAAGCTTGAATTGAAGCATGGAATTAGGGTTATGATCTACCTTTCTTTTCTTCTTCACCAATTGCTTGTCCATGGTGATTCCTTGTATATGAAGGAGTTTTGAACGAGCCTTGGACCTTTGATAAAGTCATCTTCAACCTTAGGAACATGGAGCTTTGGAGCTTGAAGCTTTGAAGTGGTTCTTAAGGCGGGTTATATAACTTGAACTCAACCATGTTATTATTCTTCACCTAAATTGCTATAATTAGTGAAATACTATTAATTCCGAAATTTCCTGAAGTAGTTGATGAAATTATGAGTTCTAGTAATTGCTTAGACCTATTTCCATGAATTATATCAGTTAGAACAAAGGTCTAGATCTTGAAGAAGATGGTATCACTTTGTAAAGTGATATCGGGTTCAAGTATATGCTCAAATAGCCCTAACCCGATATGGGTATGTCTTGCCCGATATGTCTTGCACAAGATGCTTGCATGATAGGAAGTCTAGAATAGACTCCATACACAATACAAAGATAATTTTATACTTGTAAGATGATAAGAAACCCTAATTTGGGTAACCCGATATAAGTGAAGTGTAACAAGTGCTATTGCACGACATGGTTGTATGACATAGTTGCACGACATGGTTGCACAACATAGTTTCATGACATAGTTGCACGACATGGTTTCACGACATGGTTGCATGACATAGTTGCATGACATGGTTGCATGATAGGGTTGCACGATATACAACCGTAGACGATATGGTAACCCTAACCCGTCATGGTTAACCCTAGATGGTTACTAGCCCGATAGGGTGATTGAATGTACTTCTAGCCCGACATGGTGATGGGTTGATACCTCATAAGTATCATGGGAGACAATACATATACTTTGTGTCGGATATGAGGTCAAGAAGATACCTTGTAAGGAGTGGGACCCGATAGAGGGCCCACTCAATGGAAAAAAAAATATGAGCCATGAAATAATTAAGCAGCGGAAAACATAACTATTTACAAAGTTACAAAATGTTCTCATGTACATAACTTTCTCACCCTAAGGGTGGTATATAAAAAAATGAAAAGATTACACCTATTCACACATATGCCCATATGCAGAGGGTAACAAGGCTATCCCAAGTTGTCCTCATGTCTACCAATTAGCTCACAGTCATCCTGAGTCTCTTCCTTGTAAAATACCTACACCTGGGTGGAGGGAACACCCAGAAAAATAGGAAAACAAGGTATAAATCAGCAAAAGTTGAGTATGTACGTAAAAGTATAACTAGGGCATTTAAAAAGTAAAGTAAGATGTTCCCATCAAAAGGGGCCATTAAAGCTAGGTAAGTTTCAATGAGAAGTAACAAGAGAAAGAATTTCCAAAAGAATGAGGCAGTATGAATGTTCCAATAAATAACAAATCTTTCCACCATAAATCATCACATTAAAATAAATATTTGCATGTAGATATATTGGACTAAATTAACTATAGTAGGGTCAAGACACCACTGAGTCATTGACCTAAATATATATTTTGGGTAGAAAAGCACACCCATAGGCAGAAAAGCACGCCTCTGTATATATAAGGGTAGAAAAGCACACCCCGGGTAGAAAAGCACACCCTAATGGTTACGCATAAGCATCTACGATAGTTAGCTAGTCAAATTATCTACCATGCATAAAATAGTGGCAAAATATATCATTCATTAGACATTTGCGTCATAAGACAAGCACAATAACATTGGGGTCATTGGACCCAATTCCACCTGTAAATAATATTCCAAGAGAATCGGATATGTCAAAGTGAAACAAGAACAAGTATATCAAAAGATGCCTCATTATGGGAAATTTTAGTCATATAAATGTCCAGTTAAAAATAGGGAAGAGTACATACCTCGAGTTCTACTTACGTCAAACAAAAAGTCACCTAGGTCTGAACCAAGTTTAATATCACCTACGCATAAGATTATACTTTTAGGTTAATATCTCCTCATGTAATATTTACTCAATAAAACACTCCCTATGAAAATTCTATATTTGGTGCGGAGGTCTGTATTAAACACCTGGAAAACCTCTAGAATGGAAGACGATACTCATACACCGATGAACCTCTAATCCACTATTGATTTTTGTACCGATTCACTAAGTCATACTAGTCCCTAAATTCTCTGTTAACTGGAACAGAACTGGCGAGATAAAAACCCAAAGCATTCCGTCTCGGTCGCGCATATACCGCAGGAGTAACTTCGAAGGGTATATTCAATCCACTAGAAAGGAAATCAGAGAAGATGATTGTGTAATTAATCAACCTCAGATCAAGATTCTGGAATGAATGGGTCGCTGTATCAGAAGGTTTGACTTTCGGTAATCCAACATGATCGCCTTGCAAGACAAGACCTTCCTAATTTATCAATTCAGTCAGAAACCAACCTTGTTTAAGGCATATCTATCAGCCAGATTTTGCAGGCCCAAATGAGTCATTACGATATACGAAGCGAGATCGTATAAACATCAGATCTCTAGGACACATATTTACCAAAACGCGATGATCAAAATCCATAAATTCTGTATTGGATAATTTTAGTTGGCGAAGGAATCGTTAGGTGGTCATTGCCGGAACGCCCGCGCGCTTGATAAAAATCCATGACGGGAGTGGTTCAAAAGAAAAGCTCACACCTAGTAAAGTTAAGGCAGCGATGGTTTCCAACAGATTCATGGTATCGTTTATGATCTACATAGATGATTACAGGAACAAGACGGCGGTTCTGCACTTCTTCTCATATAAAACTGAGGAAGGTAGATACACTAATGGGTGGCAGGGAATCAATACGGATAGCCTGCGAAACGCCTGAATGAATCTCCAGAGTCGATTAGACCACTGACGAGGACTCTGGAGGTCAAAGGCGGCGGCCTAAGTCGACCCCGAAGTCAGAGTAAACCCAGCGCGAACTGAAGATGGGAATTAAATACATACGAGCCGGAGTGGTTGCCCTTACCTTCGATTGCTCCGAGCACAGCACAGAGGAACCCTTCCTGGCTTCCTCGTCGGAGTATGCAACTGCGCCTGCACGGGAGGGCAGCCGGCGTCCAAGATAAATTGGGCGTAAGGAACTCACGAGGACCTACAGGCACCTCTTCGTGGATGTTCCTACGAGGAATGGAGCAAAGAAGGCAATGTGGTACGGCGTCTTGGAGAGAGGGTTTTGCAGCCAAATGATCGGCCTTTGGGCGTTTTGCGGCTAGGGCATTACAGGTCCCGTTTTAGGCATCGCTCGGACCGTTTCTTTCCCCAGAAGCGTTTTCGGTGATAAAGCAAGCAATGAAAGTGCGATCGGTGGGAGAAGGACTGTAACGCCTGTTCCCAGCTCGTGCGGAAGGATGACGGAGCCTTCCACCCGCTCTCAGTGCACTCTCTTAAAACAAAATATTAATTAGCTGTTGAACCTTGGTTAATTAATGTGACGAATGAAATCAAAGTATCACTGGCCACCTTATATATTCTCTTTCAAAGCAATTAAAAGGGTGCAAACAACCTCCTCTGGACTCCTAATTTGGCAGGCTAACTCTTAAACCGACAAAGCACATAATCTGACCTCATAAGTCCATATCAAATACGTCAGGTGTTAATAATAATAAATGGGTGGCAATTAGCCTAATACAAGATTAATTCATTTTATTATATAAAAAATGGTTTTTATATAGCTTCACCTCACTAAAACTCTCTCTAGGGTAAAAGGAGATGTTTTATCAGATCAAGCTTTAAACTAAACATTCTGTGTAATTTTCCCACAATATGTGAATTAAATTTCCTCATATTCCTCAATGTCACTATCATGTACGATTATGCGAAAGGGTGGTGATACAAAGTCCAAACTACTCCAAAATTATTATCAAGGTCGAAAATTACTACTCAACAAAGTTTAAGGGAAATAGGATTTAATATTTTTTTTAGGAAAATGGAAAATAGACGTGATACCTAGATTTGAGTTCGTTACATACCTCATGCCCGATATGGAGACAAGTGCAAATCCTAACCCGATATGGTGAGTGTTCATACACCTCCAACCCGAGACACCTTGTAAAGGTGAGAGTAAGACACTCTTAGGAGTAATGAGTGTAATACCAAGTAATGGTATGGCTAATACCTTGATAGGTGAAACACCTAAAGTGGTTGATAATGGTTAATCCTATATCAATAATGTCTCAAACTGAGATGAGTCCATATCAATTGATGATGGTTGGACAATTCAAATGTATGACTTATGATCAATACACTACAGAATGAATGTGATGGGCTAGTGCATAAAGTATTAGGATGGGAAATACCCTAATACAAGATAAGTTGATGAACTAAAGTAAGTTAAAAGTGACGAGGGAAGTGATACATTAAGACATGATAAATATCACATCCAGCATTTCAAGTTTGATGTACCTTGATGCACCTTAAATCCAATATACTTGGATGAGTAACACATGAAGTGTGTTATGTAAATTGTTACATTGAGATGTAATAAGTTTAATACACTTTGATAAGTGTGGGCTAACATACCTTGAGAAAGGGTTAAGCCAAGTTAATAAAGTATGATGTAATCATACCCTGGTAAGGATGAGAGACGAACTCATACCTTGTGTTGATGATTCATTTAATGATAAATGATGATAATAAATAAGTATAATTGAATACTTATGATATCAATGTATGCTCCTAGATGTGTGGAGAAATGAATTAGGGTTTGAATTAATAATATGAACTTGAAACCCTATCCGAAAATAAGGGGAAACCCTAACCCTAATATTTGTTGCCTAGTAAGAGGTGACAAGATGTTTAATGGGCCTTGTGAGCCATGTGAATAGTTGTTGCCTAGTGAGAGGTGACAAGATGTTTAATGGCCTTGTGAGCCTTGTGAATAGTTGTTGCCTAGTGAGAGGTGACAAGATGTTTAATGGGCCTTGTGAGTCATGTGTTTAGTTGTTGCCTAATGAGAGGTGACAAGATATTAATCTAAAGATTGATGTAAGAATCGGTAATGTTTAAAATAAACCAGGCAAATGGGAACCATGTAACATAATAATAATAAATGGTTACAAAGATAATAATGAAATCTCGGTCATACATGCATTATGGTCATAGCCAAAATAAGGGCTATGGTGCTTTGAATATGTTAAAATGAGACTTGAGGAATACTTGTATTTTATAAAGAATGTGAATTGATATGATGGCTTGCCCCAGGGTATAATGCCTAGTAAAAGGATGTGAAAACAAATGATGAATTTAAGGGATTGATATCCCATAACGAATGTGTAATCAGGAGTGGTTAGAGTCCACTGCCTGGCGGTGTAATCAGGATTGGTTAAAGTCCAATACCTGGCAGAGGCGTAAAGCCTGTAATCAGGAGTGGTTAGAGTCCACTTTCTGGCGGTGTAATCAGGATTGGTTACGGACCAATACCTGGCAGAGGCATGAAGCCTATAATCAGGAGTGGTTAGAGTCCACTGTCTGGCGGTGTAATCAGGATTGGTTACAGACCAATACCTGGCAGAGGCATGAAGCCTGTAATCAGGAGTGGTTAGAGTCCACTTCCTGGCGGTGTAATCAGGATTGGTTAAAGTCCAATACCTGGCAGAGGCGTAAAGCCTGTAATCAGGAGTGGTTAGAGTCCACTGCCTGGCGGTGTAATCAGGATTGGTTAAAGTCCAATACTTGGCAGAGGCGTAAAGCCTGTAATCAAGAGTGGTTAGAGTCCACTGCCTGGCGGTGTAATCAGGATTGGTTAAAGTCCAATACCTGGCAGAGGCGTAAAGCATGTAATCAGGAGTGGTTAGAGTCCACTGCCTGGCAGTGTAATCAGGATTGGTTAAAGTCCAATACCTGCCAGAGGCGTAAAGCCTGTAATCAGGAGTGGTTAGAGTCCACTGCATGGCAGTGTAATCAGGATTGGTTATTGACCAATACCTGGAAGAGGCATGAAGCATGTAATCAGGAGTGGTTAGTGTCCACTGCCTGGCAGTGTAATCAGGATTGGTTAAAGTCCAATTCCTGGCAGAGGCGTAAAGCCTGTAATCAAGAGTGGTTAGAGTCCACTGCCTAGCGGTGTAATTAGGATTGGTTAAAGTGCAATACCTGGCAGAGGCGTAAAGCCTGTAATAAGAAGTGGTTAGAGTCCACTGCCTGGTGGTGTAATCAGGATTGGTTATGAACCAATACCTGGCAGAGGTATGAAGTCTGTAATTAGGAGTGGTTAGAGTCAACTTCGTGGCGGTGTAATCAGGATTGGTTAAAGTCCAATACCTGGTAGAGGCATGAAGCCTGTAATCAGGAGTGGTTAGAGTCCACTGTCTGGCGGTGTAATCAGGATTAGTTAAAGTCCAATACCTGGCAGAGGCATGAAGCCTGTAATCAGGAGTGGTTAGAGTCCACTACCTGGCGGTGTAATCAGGATTGGTTAAAGTCCAATACCTGGCAGAGGCATGAAGCCTGTAATCAGGAGTGGTTAGAGTCCACTGCCTGGCAGTGTAATAAGGATTGGTTAAAGTCCAATACCTGGCAGAGGCATGAAGCCTATAATAACAGAGGATTTGTTAAATCCCAATGCCTGGAATAATAACACAGGATTGGTCATAACCCAATGTCTGGAATAATAACACAGGATTGGTCATAACCCAATATCTGGAATAATTGCACAAGATTGGTAATAACCCAATGCCTGGAATAATGTCACAGGATTGGCATAGTCCAATGCCTGGAATGGTTGCAAATGATTGGTATAGTCCAATTCCTGGACAGAATATGATGATGTATACTCACATGACTGGTACAATTCAATATCCGGTTAGCATATTAGTTGAGGCCAATAGATAGAAATGAGAACAATTCATGGATGACATACCATGATAATGAGTATCATAGGATAAGCTTGAGATGTTGATATAGTATTATGGGTAAATGATATACATGCTCTTCCTATTCCTTATAAAGAGAATAGATGATTTACTTCTCTATCATAGATAGTTGCAATGCTTTAAAAGATGAGAATATTCTAAACTGCTTATCCTCTGCTCAGTTTAATACTATTTAACTGTGATAATAACATTGTTGGCGGAGAGTTATATCTCTCACTGGGACAATTGTCTCACCCCATGGGATCCACATTTTTTTAGGTGGACATGCACGAGGGGGATTGAGATCGTACTATAGAGAAAGAACAACATCAACAAGGACAGCAGTGACAACTCAGGTTGAGTGTACTGTCTGTCATGTCTTATAGATAGAAGTCCTATGTGTCTTCTCTGTACTCTTAGGTCCTTGGAGTTGGTTCATACTAGTTTCATGAATGATATGAGATTTTGTCTTGAATGCCTCGAGGTTTTATGTTGCTCCAGTATGTGTTTTGATAGAGCAACTATTATATGTTGTCCTCGAAATGAGATGAAGCAATGTTGTATAATGTGAATCATGATATGTATGAGTTTTGGATCTTTCTGGAAAAGTTTTCTAGACAAGGATCTCCTTGCAAAATGGTTTTAAATTTTAGTGATTTTTGTTAATCCGTTGTTTATGTTAATTCCGCTTAATTAGTAACGATTTGTTTGTCGGTTTGGTGACTGTCGTTACAAAGTTTGGTATCAGAGCTTAAGGTTCACTGAGTCTACAAACACAAAGGACTAAGGTGTTGAGTCTGTGTTAGTGTCCTCTAGTATACCCTATAGTGACTTCTGCTTATGCAGAAGAAAGGGTAAAGTTTAAAAATGACTGGAGAACATGAGGAACACATTGCTGAGAACAATGTTGTTGTACCAAGAAAGGATGCAAGGGATCAGGTAAGAGAAGAAGGAATGCCTGAGAATTCCCATCATGACCCGATCAGGATAAAGAATCCTATGTTTATGCTCTTGTTGGGCAGGTTAGGACAACAGTGATACATATAGTAGACTGGTTAGTAACATTACAACCTAGGTTACCAGTCTTCAATGCGGAAACTTTGGGCTTTGGAAGGGGTTCCTGAACAACATAGTCATGTTGGAACAGTGGAAAATGTGGGAAAGATTAACATATGGAAAGAAAGTAGACTCTGTCATAAGTTTAGACAGATAGTATATCTGTGAAGGCAGTGCCCAAGGAGGGGCAATAAGCTGAGAATTAAGGAAAGGTCTTTATAATTCTAGAGACATTTTCCTAGCTTTTTTAAAAAGCCAAAATTTTTGGTACCACCAATGCAATAAACATCTAGTGTACCAGTGTTGTAATCACTAAGTAAAGGCAAAAGCCCTAACTTCCCCCTATAAGAACTCCTGACTTAGCTTCTATATCGGTAATGAGACCGATAAGACAATGGTATGAGGATAAGACATGGACATGTTGAGCATACTAAACTTTTTTTTCTTTTAAAAAAAGGGAGGAAATGACTCAACAACCGAGGTAGACTGGGTAGGGATTACAAAAGTCACAACCCAATAAAGTAAAAAGGCAAAAAGTAACAACGTGAAACAGTTGGACTCTATGCTTGAGTCAACCAGAAGTGGTGGATGACTACGAGGGATGACAGTCAGATAGAGCTTTCTCATTCTGATATGTCTTCTCTATATTTTATCTTATAATTATAAGAAGGTAGTTGTTGTTGAGCTTCCTTTAATTAGTCCTATAAGGACATGAGGAAGAGATAAGAAGGATGAGAATCTATATTTAGATTAGTATTCTCTTATATGTTTTGAAATTTCTCTCTTCATGTAGAAAAGGAAGAGATGTAAAAGAAACACCCGGAGAAAATCTAAGATACTAAGTAGCAAATTTAAAGAGATGTTAAAAGTATGAAAAATAATATAAAACAAATGCATACTACCCAATTTCAGTTCTTGAATACCCTGGCCAGGTATTCATTTATTGAAGACAGGGTAAGTATGGAACTCTTAGTGTGGGACACGTCTCGGAGAAAACATTATAACGATGCGGAAGCGATTAATTAGCAGCAGAATTACTGAAAATCACTAAAAATTTAAAACTTTTTATAAAGAGATCCACAAACTGTAAAACTCTTTCATAAGGAAACATGATAAGTTATTTACAACTGATACATCAGCACATCTCTATATCATCACATCTCGAGAGTCACAAGCATCAACTGTCCTATTAAACTATGTAAAGTAGTGTACAAAAATCTCGAGGCATTACGCCAAAATCTCAGGTTTATAACAAGCCATCTACTGACTCCTAGGACCTGAGAGTATAGAGACGGCACATAGGACTTTCTATCTACAAGACTCGACAGACAATGTCTCCACCTGAGGATCACTGCTGTCCCTGATGTTGCTGCTGCTGCTGTTGCTGCTCACCCACTGAAGGGTTCCTTCGTCCTCAGCGTCTACCTAAAAAGTTGAATCCCACGGGGGTGAGAAAATTGAATAATTGTCCCAGCGAGAGTTATAACTCTCCGCCAGAAGCATTTTTATTGCAATTATTAAAATAACAATGAGCAGTAAAACTATAATTATTCAACAACAGACAATTCAATAAATAAACTAAGTAGAGCAGTATTCTCTATGCAATCATTTCAATTATAACTTGATTGAGTTACAAGTCATTCAATAAGGAACATGAAGAACATGTATACTAGTTATTTAACTAGAGTACCATAAACAATGTATCATGAATCATTGTTTCTCGTAGTTCAACCTAAGCAATTATGCTATACGGCTGATTACATTTTTCAAACATATTTATGCCCTGAGGAGATGAGTTACACCGCTCATACTCCAACCGACCATTACGAAATCGCAATCGGTACCATACATAAGTCATCAGAAGAGCCGGATTCCTATGACCTCATCTTCCTCAGTCAGTGTGAGGTACAACATGTAGGACATCTTGTGTCTCTGCTATAATATCTTTCCAGGGTTTTCTGGCAACTTCGCTATTAGAGTTATAGTGGCATGCTGTACTGTCTTTGCAATCGAGGGATTTCTTGTTTACCTCACATCGATTCGACATTAACAACATCATCGGGAGATTAGTGATACATCATCCCGGCATATACATATAATGAAGGATTGAGAGATTAAACGTACATCTCACATCAATTCCCTCATTAGGACGTAAGGATATTCACGTCCATAACCCCCACATACTCAAAAGTATGCTCTCCAGGAGTTCCCTTAGGAAAACCTATTTCACCATCATCAAACTTCTAACAATGATGGATCTATGGTCAGGGATCTACATGCTATCATTATACTTGATTATTTAGGTACATTACGGCATCTTTTTAGCATCAGGCATGTTTTCAAACATAAACCATTAAAACAATTGCTATAAAGAAAGAGTACTAATTGTATCAAGTTCATTTCACATCTAGTTATCATTGTGATATCAATCCCTAACCATTTCATCATTATGATTCAAGAACATGGGTGTTCAAACCCTTAGTTCAGCAAAACACTTGTTAACAAGTAACATATTGCAATCAAGTCATTTAGCAATGTGAACATGATTGTAGCAATACAGATATTTCTCATGGCTCATACAGCCTATAAGTCTCATTTATTACCTCTCACTAGGCAACATAGTATATCATTGCTTTCAAAGCTTATAACGTGGTTTTAATGAATTTGCATCATAGATCTTAGCTGGCTATGCTCACTATTTCATAAAAACCTACATGATTAATACAATTGATAACAGGCACATTATCTCTATATCAGCATATTGCAAAACAAAGATAACTTTACTAATCAAGGGTTGCACCACTATGCCCTTACTAGGGTTAGGGTTTCTCTTTTTAATTCAATTAGGGTTAACCAACCCCTTTAGCTTAATTAGGAATAGTGATTCCTCATTTCATTATCCAAACATAGCACTTCATGCTTAAAAGCATAACCCAAAATTAGGGTTTACTGTTCACATCATCTCCTTACCCTAGATTAGGGTTTACTATTCATATCACATCACATTACCCTAGATTAGGGTTAATATTCACATTAAATCATCCTTGATTAGGGTTATCATTAATATCTCACCATTAGGGTTTACTATTCACCAAGTAGGAATGATCAACAAGGTAGCTTTAATTTAAGGGTTACCATGTCATCATTATGAATTAGGATTATATCATCATCATATATTCGGGATACTCCCATTATTTCCCTTAATTAGGGTTATGATTCATTAATCATCATAATTAGGGTTTCATGATCTCACTAACATGTATCATACCCTAATTAGGTATTCATTTATATTAGGAATCCATTACTTGATTAACATTCATATAAGAAGTCTTCTCTCTCATCTTTCTATAAGTTAATGTTTGCATCACCCTTGATTAGGTTAAGTCAATTCAACATTGACATCATGGGTTATGTCATTACTATTGTGATCATTAAGGCTTACTCATTCAAAGAGTATTAATCACTCTATCCCACCAAGGGTACCTTTATTATAATCACTGTTGATCACATCATGTCTTAATCAACTAATTACTTGGTCCTTTAACCACATTAAGTATCCATGAGGTTTAGGTTAATCAACCACCAAACCATCTTGATCACTAAAGCATCAAACGATCTTGACCTTCTCATACCTCAAACGGTCTTGCACACTAAACCTCCAAACGGTCTTGGACTGCCCTTGAAACCGTTTGGTGATGAAGACCATTTGGTCATGTTGACTTTGAAACCGTTTGGTGGTGAAGACCATTTGGTCATGTTGACTTTGAAACCGTTTGGTGGTGAAGACCGTTTGGTCATGTTTGACTTTGAAACCGCATGGACACAACCGATCTTGAAACCGCATGAGACCAAACAGTTTGGGATCGTTTGGTCCCAAATGGTCTTGAGACCATTTGGACTCAAATGGTCTTGAGACTGTTTGGACCCAAATGGTCTTGAGACCGTTTGGTCCAAACCACCTCAAAACCGCAAGGACCAAAAAGTGTCTCAACCACTTCAATTGAATTAGGGTTTCTAATGTTGAACCCCTCAATCGATCATGCACATGTTAGCCAATCATAAATTGAGTTAATTAGGTCAACCCTCAACTGATTTGACACTCAATTGACCCTCAATTGATCATCAATTTGGGCTTGAATCAATTGGATTAGGGTTTGAAATCGATGACCCTTCAACATACTTTAATGTGAGTCTAATTGATTTGAAATCATTGAACCATCAATCAATTTGGTCATGACCTGACCCCAAACGGTCTTGGGATCATTTGGATATCCTCCAAACAGTCTTGAGACCGTTTTCCCATTATTTCATCAATAACCAAGCCATTCATTTAGGGTTTGGATTCTAGAATTGGTCACCAAATCAGCAATCGATTACTCATCAACTTGATATCATTGGATCCTTGATTGGTCAGCCATGCTTAACCCTAGACCTCCAAATAGTCTTGGGTGATCACCAAACGGTCTTGAGACCATTTGGGTGATCCCCAAACGGTTTTGAAACCGTTTGGGTCACTCAACCCAAACTTCAACATAATTCAATTATTGAAATCAGCAATTGACCCGATTAGGGTTTAGATGATTGATGAGCCTTTGATTGGTGAACCACTTGGAATTAATTGATGATTTTTGGTAGGTAATTAGTATACATTATTCTCAACAGAACTCCAAATGGTCAACACCTGGTCAAAGCCTCCAAACGGTCTTGGACCATTTTCATCTATGCGTTCTTGGTTGAAACCGATTGAGATCAAATGGTTTGAAACCGTTTGCTCCATACGGTTTGGTAAACCGTTTGCTAAAGTAAATTCTTAGATAAACATAAAAATTAACATCATTATCTTCTACCTCTGTTCAACCAGGAATAGGGGATGTTCTTCACAGAAATGATAGCAAGAACACAAGAGTAGTAAAAGAAGAAGAATGAGAACCAATGATTTTAATGGATATGAGGATGCATTAACAAATCTTAAGGGTTAGAGTTATAAAACCCACCTCTAGGACTGATCCAGAGATCCAAGATCCGTAGATTTAATGGTGGATTGAGCTCCAGTAGTTGTCCAAGGTCCGTTCTTCAAGTTTTGGATGAAGAAGATGGCTAGAAAGGAAAATCGTGTGAAGAACACCATGAATCTAACCTTATATTGTGGTTTCCACCATGAATTCGAGGTAGATGGTGATCAAAACTTACCAAGCTTAGTTGGTGTAACATACTGAATCTCAGGGTCTTCCATGCAATTTACCCACTTTTGAGCTTTTCTTGACCTTCGAGTCCATTTGGACCTTTTCTATAAATTTCACATCCTTTTGGATCATTCTTGGACTCCTTGTGCATTTTGAGCACAATCTGAGGTTGAAATTACTATTTACCCTCATTTATGTAAATGAGGGGGTGTTTGCACAAATAACCCACATTAGGAGATAAGTTAGGGTTAATAATGTAATTTGGTCATTTATGGGATAATATTATTAGATAATATTTATTTGGAGCTTTTTGGGATAAATATGTTATTAATAATATGTATTTGAGTTCATATATGTGTATATTAACCTTAAGTGTTTCTCTCTCCTCAAAATATGATTTTATTTCATATTAATATGTTATTTTGTTAAGGAATGATTATTTGGATCTTAATGTGTTTTATATCTCGAATTTACTCACATGTTTCTCATTAATAAGCTTTTATTATAATTCCTTCATTATAATATATTATTATACTCTTTATGAGCTATATATTTATTAATGGTTTTATTATGTATTAAACGTGGATCGAATTGCATAACATTGTGATATTCGTCATTATCAGCCTTTGGTTAAATTTTTGTGTTATTTGGAGTTGATTTGACCTCTCTAATGGATTTTATTAGCTTTGATATAGTGTAAGTATAGTTTTAATCAGTTTCATTTATATCAAATCGTAACGTTATGGTTTCTAGCATTTTAGCTGTCACACGCCCAGACCATGATGGTCCATTATCCAACGGCCACGTTCACTCCCGCTCAGATCCGACCGTCAGGAGGTCGTCTTCCTCCTTTGGCCGTTTTAGACTGGTCGACTCTCCTACCCGCGTGACCGTTCTCCTTCTGTGATGGACCGTTTCGGATGATTTTGAGTCCTTTGGCTTCGTCTTGACGAGCCGATTCCATCGAGCCATAGTTCGTTTACTGCATCTACCTAAATGCAAAAACGCCCAACCTAGGCTCTTCCCCTCCTCTCCACTAAGGAGTTGCAGAGGGATCCGCAACCCCTCTTGCACCTATTTAAGGGGCCTTAGAGCACCCTCAGGCTTTGAGCTTTCCCTCTCCCACTCCAATTTCTTCCGGTTTGCCCTGAAGCTCCATGTCCTACTCGATCTTCTTCCCCGGCGACGGCGACCTCGCCTGGACTCTTGAAGCCATCTCGGTTCGATTGCTCGTGTAGTAAGCATGCTTGACCCTCGTCCTTTTCATTCCGTTTGATCATTTTGTCCCGCAGTGCTCCCGGTCGCCTGGTCCTATAGAGCCGCCATGGAGCAGCCGCCGACGCCAAGCTGTTTTGAGCTTTGGTGCTCCTCCGCCCGCGGCGAGACTTAGTTTCGAATCCTCGTGCCTCCGCAAACGTTTTTACGGCCTTAGCCAGTGGTTCCTCTTGTCGATTCTTTGGGTTCTCGTTCATCTTCTTCGTTCCCCTATTTCCGGCCAGCTCGGGCCTCTTTCCTTTGCTCCTGTGCACGCCTAGGTGCGTTTCTAAGATCGATGTGATCGTGAGAGGTCGGGGAACAATTTCCCGGTCTCGACTTGGGATAAACCGCAGTGAAGCGGTCTGAAGCAATGGAGCCCAAGCTCCAGGTTTCTCCCTCGCCATTGCTGCGAGTGGAAGATACTGGGTCACGAAATGACCAGTGTACCCTAGCCCCGGGTGTGTAACTAACTGAGCAGCCATGGGCATTTTGGTAATTTCCGTCTATTTGTTTTCTCCTGCTGCGAAGTTCTTTGCTACCCCTGAATGACTATTTTGCCCTCATCGTTTCAATTGGTTTGTTTTAACGAGCAAGGGCATTTGGTCCTTTAATCTATAATTTACATCGAGTTTCATTTTTATTTAAATGCATGTCACGCTATAGTTTTCCTGCATCCTGATTGGTCGATTTTACTTAATTCATAGTAAATCGATCCAATGTTAGACAAATACAAATAAATAGTCAATGGAAAGGATTTTTCATGTAGAATCTGATTTTGTGGTTTTTGAAGCCTGATTCCAAAGTATTTTATGAAGTTTTCCTAAGATACTCTTTTAATGGTTTAAATGTTCTAAAATACCTAATTAATTCATTTTAACTCCAATTTGTAAATTAAAATATGTTTTCTTATTCATGAGAATATGATCAATTGTTTGGATTTGGTTTTAAACCTTAATTCGTGGTTTTGTAGATAAGTTACAAATTTGGGTTTTTCTATGATTTATGTCCTTATATATATTAATACATGCGTTATGTTTATAATTAGGGTATATGGTATGGTGATACAATCTGTTTGGTGGATGTGATGGTAATGTATATAATCTAAGGTATGTGAAACTTATTTCGTATGTGAGACCTATTTCAGTATGGGATGCCTATTTTTTTTATGTGCACCCTATTCTAGTAGGTGATTCCTATGTATATGACCCCTATGTTGTGAATGATTATTGTGCAAACAATCCTAATCTCTCAGTTGGGTCTTTTCCAACCCCACAATCATTATTGTGCTAGCCTTTTTATTCTCCTAAATGCATATTTGGCTCTTTACTTATTTTATGCTTCTAATGCCATTGTGGCTCATTCTTTAGAACATGTGAATCATGCTACTACATATGTTGCCTCCTTTACATGGAAATGTTGTAATCTTGTTATTGCCTATGTTGGCTTATCCCTTTGAAATATTTGGAACATTGTATAATGTTGATGCTTGTTAACTCTTTTAATTCTTGGAACTCTTGGATATGGTTGTGGCCTATGATGGCCTATTTGTTTATTCTTGGGTTTTATTCCCAATTCTATGATGTTATTTTGTTCTACTTTTCACTATGCTGCCAAGTGAATGTTTATGCATGATATAGTTATTGGCCAATTGACAATGTAGTGTACATGAGTACAAACCACCCACAGGGCATTGGGGTTTTAGTCCCCCTGTCGGGCACTGGGGTTTTAGTCCCCCTGCCATTTTATATATTAGGCACTAGGGTTTTAGTCCCCCTGCCACTTGTTAGGCACTAGGGTTTTAGTCCCCCTGCCATTGGTGAGGTCCGGTAGGTGCCTCACCCTACATTGAGAGGACGTTGAGTCATAATTTATATTCATGCAATGGTGATATTTGTTGATATTAAAATGTGGCAGTTTTCTAAATTCTTATTTACTCATTGGTCTCTCTCCTCTTGAAATCCCTTAATGAAATAATTTTGCTTAGCTTATTATTTGCCTTTATCCTATTTTTTTAACACATACCTTTTTATCTCTCTCTTGCTGGATGACCCCAACCATCCAGGCTAGGATCAGAGTGCGCATGGAAGCTTGGTGAACCTAAGGCTATGGATAGGACAACAAGAAATGGAACACATAGTTTGCTTGATCATGGTTGCTTTTATGTTTGAAGTAGTTTGTTTGGAGACAATGTTGCATTAGTTAAGTCTTCCTCTACCTAGATCCTAGTTGTTTGTATAAAGTTGTACTCCCAGTTGGGAAAATTTTATAATGTACTCTTTATACATTTTGAATGAAGTCAAGATTTAATTCTTCCGCTGACATACTTTTGATGATTTTGTTTATCATGTTTAATAGTAGAGACTTGGTCTTTACAGCATGGTATCAGAGCATCAAGGTAGTCGGATTCTTGACTAATTCAAATTGTCTCCTAGATAGAACCCTTACCATATATAGTTCCTTTAGTTAGTTTTTCACCTTAGAGTTGACCTAGCATGAAAGTTTCATTTAGGATTATAATAATTTCATATTAGATATAGAATTTGTCAACTTTTTGGTGAATTGTCTAATTGAGTAACTATTAGAGCAAGAAGTTGAAGTGATGGTGTCTAGAAAGGGTCAGAGCTTAGGGGTTGGCAATATTTTCCTCCGCCCCACTAGCTTGGTAACGAGGACTCCTGAGCTCATATGACCTGGCCTGGCCTGATCTGAAACGTACAGCTCGAACTAGTCTACCCTTAGACATATTACCTTATTGTTGAGTAACCCTAGAAACCCTTATATGATGATTTGATTTCTTTTCTCAAACAAAAGTCATCTCGTAATCCCTAAGTATCTTATGTGAGCCTTAGATTTCCATGTTTAGGGTTTAGTGTACCCTATGCTATACCTTGAGTTGGAAGATCGAGTTTAGTAAGACTTTTAATGTTGGGCTTTATACCCTTAAAATAGTTTGACTTAGTCAACCCTCTAAGTGGAATGGTGGTGTAGTACCTTGTAGATTTTGGAGTTGCTGATTTCGAGGACGAAATCCTCTTTAGGGGGTTGGAGTCCCTCAATGCCTTGAAATCAAGAAACTCTAACTCCTTAGACATGGGAATAGAGAGCTTATGTGTTTAGAGTTTAATAAACCTAATATGTTTGTAATTCATCTTGTTTGATTATAACAAATGAATAAGTCACATAATCCATATGCTTGAACCTTAATATACTCTTGTTGCACATAATCATTAATTATTCGTAAGTGAATATACATAGTTTTGATTAAGTCACCCTAATGGTAAAATGTGTATGGTAAAATACACCCTAAGGATGCTTTAATATGTAATGGTCATGTGGACCTAAACCCTAAGATGTAATCATCTAGCATTGACAACATATGCATATATAAACCCTTCATGCCTTTCATGATACTCTAGTGACATTAGGTGTCATCACATGATATACCTTAATGCATGTAAATGGATTATAATCACTTAATCATATTTGTGACCTAATTATCAACACATGTTAGGCATATCACCTTGTTCACTAAAATACATCTTATTGATCATCTTATTGGTTTATGAATCAAATCAGTAATATGATAATGAGTAATTTGATTCATATAATGTAGTAATTAGTGTTATAAGATAAAATGATTAATGATGTCATGGATATGAGTATGTTAGATGTTGTGATAAGCCATACACCCTTAGACTTGTGATTAGATTAATAATTTGTTGGATAAAAAAATTATATGGCATAATCCCACTTGATGTAGTTAATGGATAATAATATTGAGTTATTTAGGTTTTGACCTAATACATTAATTACTGTTGGGAATGGTTTAGTATATGTTGAATTGGCTTAGTAAACCCTAATTGTGCTTAAAACCCTTGATGAGGGAAATACATATGATATTATATTCAGATATAATTGTTTTGAATAAAATGTGGCACAAGTGTTAGTATAATAGATATGCTGCCTTTTCATGATAGAGTTTGTGCTTATAAGGCAAAGATGCTAAATATGTTGAGTTGGATAAAATGATATAGGTTTGGTGGAAACCTTAGTAATACCTGACTTATGTAGATTTGGTGTTGTACCCTAGATTAAGGGTTATAACCTAGTGTTTAAGGTTGGGATGTTACACACTCACCCTCTAATTCCTCTTGTTGTGATTTCGGGGATGAAATCTTCTTTAAGGGGTGGTGTGCTGTAACATACTGAATCTCAGGGTCTTCCATGCAATTTACCCACTTTTGAGCTTTTCTTGACCTTCGAGTCCATTTGGACCTTTTCTATAAATTTCACATCCTTTTGGATCATTCTTGGACTCCTTGTGCATTTTGAGCACAATCTGAGGTTGAAATTACTATTTACCCTCATTTATGTAAATGAGGGGGTGTTTGCACAAATAACCCACATTAGGAGATAAGTTAGGGTTAATAATGTAATTTGGTCATTTATGGGATAATATTATTAGATAATATTTATTTGGAGCTTTTTGGGATAAATATGTTATTAATAATATGTATTTGAGTTCATATATGTGTATATTAACCTTAAGTGTTTCTCTCTCCTCAAAATATGATTTTATTTCATATTAATATGTTATTTTGTTAAGGAATGATTATTTGGATCTTAATGTGTTATATATCTCGAATTTACTCACATGTTTCTCATTAATAAGCTTTTCATATAATTCCTTCATTATAATATATTATTATACTCTTTATGAGCTATATATTTATTAATGGTCTTATTATGTATTAAACGTGGATCTAATTGCATAGCATTGTGATATTCGTCATTATCAGCCTTTGGTTAAATTTTGGTGTTATTTGGAGTTGATTTGACCTCTCTAATGGATTTTATTAGCTTTGATATAGTGTAAGTATAGTTTTAATCGGTTTCATTTATATCAAATCGTAACGTTATGGTTTCCAGCATTTTAGCTGTCACGCGCCCAGACCATGATGGTCCATTATCCAACAGCCACGTTCACACCCGCTCGGATCCGACCGTCAGGAGGTCGTCTTCCTCCTTTGGCCGTTTCAGACTGGTCGACTCCCCTACCCGCGCGACCGTTCTCCTTCTGTGATGGACCGTTTCAGATGATTTTGAGTCCTTTGGCTTCGTCTTGACGAGCCGATTCCATCGAGCCATAGTTCATTTACTACATCTACCTAAATGCGAAAATTCCCAACCTAGGCTCTTCCCCTCCTCTCCACCAAGGAGTTGCAGAGGGATCCACAGCCCCTCTCGCACCTATTTAAGGGGCCTTAGAGCACCCTCAGGCTTCGAGCTTTCCCTCTCCCACTCCAATTTCTTCCGGTTTGCCCTGAAGCTCCATGTCCTACTCGATCTTCTTCCCCGGCGACGGCGACCTCGCCTGGACTCTTGAAGCCATCTCGGTTCGAATGCTCATGTAGTAAGTATGCTTGACCCTCGTCCTTTCATTCCGTTTGATCGTTTTGTCCCGCGGTGCTCCCGGTCGCCTGGTCCTATAGAGCCGCCATGGAGCAGCCGCCGGCGCCAAGCTGTTTTGAGCTTTGGTGCTCCTCCGCCCGCGGCGAGACTTGGTTTCGAATCCTCGTGCCTCCGCGAACGTTTTTACGGCCTTAGCCAGTGGTTCCTCTTGTCGATTCTTTGGGTTCTCGTTCGTCTTCTTCGTTCCCCTGTTTCCGGCCAGCTCGGGCCTCTTTCCTTTGCTCCTGTGCACGCCTAGGTGCGTTTCTAAGATCGCTGTGACCGTGAGAGGTCGGGGAACAATTTCCCGGTCTCGGCTTGGGACAAACCACAGTGAAGCGGTCTGAAGCAATGGAGCCCAAGCTCCAGGTTGCTCCCTCGCCATTGCTGCGAGTGGAAGATACTGGGTCACGAAATGACCAGTGTACCCTAGCCCCGGGTGTGTAACTAACTGAGCAACCATGGGCATTTTGGTAATTTCCGTCTATTTGTTTTCTCCTGCTGCGAAGTTCTTTGCTATCCCTGAATGACTGTTTTTCCCTCATCGTTTCAATTGGTTTGTTTTAACGAGCAAGGGCATTTTGGTACTTTAATCTATAATTTACATCGAGTTTCATTTTTATTTAAATACATGTCACACTATAGTTTTCCTGCATCCTGATTGGTCGATTTTACTTAATTCATAGTAAATCGATCCAATGTCAGACAAATGCAAATAAATAGTCAATGGAAAGGATTTTTCATGTAGAATCTGATTTTGTGGTTTTTGAAGCCTGATTCCAAAGTATTTTACGAAGTTTTCCTAAGATACTCTTTTAATGGTTTAAATGTTCTAAAATACCTAATTAATTCATTTTAACTCCAATTTGTAAATTAAAATATGTTTTCTTATTCATGAGAATATGATCAATCGTTTGGATTTGGTTTTAAACCTTAATTCATGGTTTTGTAGATAAGTTACAAATTTGGGTTTTTCTATGCTTTATGTCCTTATATATATTAATACATGCGTTATGTTTATAATTAGGGTATATGGTATGGTGATACAATCTGTTTGGTGGATGTGATGGTAATGTATATAATCTAAGGTATGTGAAACTTATTTCGTATGTGAGACCTATTTCAGTATGGGATGCCTATTTTATGTATGTGCACCCTATTCTAGTATGTGATTCCTATGTATATGACCCCTATGTTGTGAATGATTATTGTGCAAACAATCCTAATCTCTCAGTTGGGTCTTTTCCAACCCCACAATCATTATTGTGCTAGCCTTTTTATTCTCCTAAATGCATATTTGGCTCTTTACTTATTTTATGCTTCTAATGCCATTGTGGCTCATTCTTTAGAACATGTGAATCATGCTACTACATATGTTGCCTCCTTTACATGGAAATGTTGTAATCTTGTTATTGCCTATGTTGGCTTATCCCTTTGAAATATTTGGAACATTGTATAATGTTGATGCTTGTTGACTCTTTTAATTCTTGGAACTCTTGGATATGGTTGTGGCCTATGATGGCCTATTTGTTTATTCTTGGGTTTTATTCCCAATGCTATGATGTTATTTTGTTCTACTTTTCACTATGCTGCCAAGTGAATGTTTATGCATGATATAGTTATTGGCCAATTGACAATGTAGTGTACATGAGTACAAACCACCCACAGGGCACTGGGGTTTTAGTCCCCCTGCCATTTTATATATTAGGCACTGGGGTTTTAGTCCCCCTGCCACTTGTTAGGCACTGGGGTTTTAGTCCCCCTGCCATTGGTGAGGTCCGGTAGGTGCCTCACCCTACATTGAGAGGACGTTGAGTCATAATTTATATTCATGCAATGGTGATATTTGTTGATATTAAAATGTGGCAGTTTTCTAAAATTCTTATTTACTCATTGGTCTCTCTCCTCTTGAAATCCCTTAATGAAATAATTTTGCTTAGCTTATTATTTGCCTTTATCCTATTTTTTTAACACATACCTTTTTATCTCTCTCTTGCTGGATGACCCCAACCATCCAGGCTAGGATCAGAGTGCGCATGGAAGCTTGGTGAACCTAAGGCTATGGATAGGACAACAAGAAATGGAACACATAGTTTGCTTGATCATGGTTGCTTTTATGTTTGAAGTAGTTTGTTTGGAGACAATGTTGCATTAGTTAAGTCTTCCTCTACCTAGATCCTAGTTGTTTGTATAAAGTTGTACTCCCAGTTGGGAAAATTTTATAATGTACTCTTTATACATTTTGAATGAAGTCAAGATTTAATTCTTCCGCTGCCATACTTTTGATGATTTTGTTTATCATGTTTAATAGTAGAGACTTGGTCTTTACAGTTGGATCATCCTTCCTTTGGTCCAGAGCTCTCCCTTGGTCTGCCAAAGCAAAGTGATGAGAGAAAGAAGCTAAGGAAAATGATCCTATGAGTTGTTGGAAAAGATACCTATATATTTATGGGTTTTTAAAGGAAAATGGAAAAAGATAGATATTTCCTTTTTATCTCCCAAAAATATCCACCAAGGCTTCCTCCATCCTTGGCCACATTTCCACCTTCTAATATTATGCAAAACTCCTCCTGTATCCAAGGTTTAAAGGAAAAGAACTAATCACCTTTTAAGAGAGGTGTATTAATATCCACCCTTATGCATATTGCTTAATATATTATTAGTGTGAGTAGTTTCCACTTCTACCATGATCTTTTTGGTGCCCGAGTATGATACAAGCTCGTTCATACTATAACAAACACATCCTCCAACTTTTGGTTGAAGGGCTTCATAATTAATATATTTCTTTTTGCATTAAGTTATATTAAAGAGCCATTTTTACTTAAATCTTGATTATTTCAAAGTCCAATTTCTCTCTCCTTCAAGACAATTCAAATGAGGCGCCCCTCTCATTTTATTTGATCTACTTGATGCCAAGAAACATGAGAGATCCTCTAGAGGGTATATTTTTACATGTTGGACCCTAGGTTTTGGGTAAATTGCACTTTACACCAAAACTAGGTTTTAATGCACAAGGATTGATCTACAAGCTATATCTTGGTGCTCAAGCTTGTGGAAACTGTACCACTTCATCATATTCACTCTTATGCTATCTCATCATTAGAGGAACATCTTAACATGTGCAATTTGCAAGTTAACCCATCTACTTGGGTAATTTGTACTTAGTCCATTATTAAAACAACAATGTTCCAACATTAATAAAAAAGGATTGAAATAGAAATATAAGTTCCTTAAAAGCCTTAATTACATTTAAAAGGATAAACACAAGCATCTAATCACTTAATTAAGCAAAACACCTAGGGTTAGTACATAACCCAGGTCAGGGATGTTACAAATTATCCACCCCTTATAAGGATTTCGTCCCCGGAATCATTACAAAAACATATTAAGAGAAAAGAGTAGGGTATTTCCTTTTTATTTCTTCCTCTAGTTCCCACGTAGCTTCTTCGACACCATGGTGATTCCAGAGGACCTTTACAAGACTTATGTCTTTCTTTTTTAGCTTTTTAATTCTTCTGTCAAGGATTGATATAGGTCCTTCAACATAAGATATATCATCATTCAATTCTACTTCCATAGGTTGCAGAAGTGATTCTGTGTCAGGATGGCATTTCCTAAGCATGGAAATGTGGAACACAAGGTGTAACTTTTGTAGCTCTGGTGGTAACTCTAGCTTATAAGCTACTTTTCCAATCCATTCAATGATTGGATAAGGCCCTATAAACCTAGGAGCTAACTTTCCTTTCCTTCCAAATCTAAGAACTCCTTTCCAAGGTGAAACTTTGAGGTACACTTTGTCTCCAACTTGGAGTTCTAAAGGTCTACGACGGTTATCAGCATAAGATTTCTGCCTATCATGTGTAGTCTTTATCTGTTGTTGTATTATTTTAATCTTCTCAGTGGTCTGCTGCACGAGATCATGACCTAAAAGTTGATATTCACCGGTTTCATACCAACATAGGGGAGATCTACAACGTCTACCATACAAAGCTTCATAAGGTGACATGTTAATGCTATGTTGATAGCTATTATTGTAGGCAAACTCTATCAAACTTAGGTGCAGATCCCAACTTCCTATAAACTAAAGAACACATGCTCTAAGCAAGTCTTCCAAAGTATGTATAGTCCTTTCTGACTCTCCATCAGTCTGAGGATGAAATGATGTACTAAACCTTAATTTTGTGCCTAAAGCTTTATGAAGTCGCTCCCAAAAATGACTCGTAAACTGGGGACCTCTATCAGAAACAATGGTAAGTGGGACCCCATGCAACCATACTATCTCATCTACATATAACTGTGCCAGCTTCTCAGTAGAATAGGTTGTTTTGACAGGTAGGAAATATGTTGTCTTTGTCAACCTATCAACTATTACCCAAATGTAATCATGTACTTTAAGTGTTCTGGGTAAACCAACCACAAAATCCATGGTTACATGATCCCACTTCCACTGTAGTATGGGTAAAGGTTGCATTGTTCCTGCAGGCTTTTGGTGTTCGTCTTTAACTTGCTGACACACCAGACACCGCATAACAAACTCAACAACGTCCTTCTTCAAACCAGGCCACCAATACATATCTTTCAAGTTACGATACATCTTGGTGCTTCCTGGATGCATAGCATACATTGAAGAATGAGCTTCTTCCAGGAATAACTTCCTCAAGTTATCCACATCCGGTACTATCATTCTATCATGATAACAAGCTACTTGATCATCTAAATCACAGAAACCTTCTCGTCTCGCACTGCCATACTCTGATCTAATCTGTTGAACTACGTCATCAACTTGCTTTGCCTCCTTAATCTGCTGTCTTAGAGTAGGTTTTATATGCATCTCAGCTAACAGTCCTGTTAACAACGATACTCTTAACTATACATTGGCTTGCCTTAAGGAGATAAGCATATCCCTCTTAGAGCATACCAAAGAATTCAGTTGTGCTCTGTCTAAGGCTAGTGTTGCTGATTTCCTACTCAAAGCATCAGCAACTACGTTGGCCTTCCCTGGATGGTAATCAATTGTACAATTGTAGTCCTTGATTAACTCCATCCAGCGGGCGTTGTCTCGTGTTAAGCTCATGCTGAGAAAAGATATACTTAAGGTTTTTATGGTCTGTGAAAATCTGGAATGTCTCTCCATAAAGATAATGTCTTCAGATCTTCAAGGCATGAACTACAACAGCTAGTTCTAGATCATGTGTCGGATAATTCTCCTCGTGTTTCTTAAGCTGTTGGGAAGCAAAAGAAATCACTTGTTTATCCTGCATCAACACACATCCTAGTCCATTCTTAGAGGCATCATAGAAAACTATATATCCTTTCCCTTGCTCAGGTAACACGAGCACTGGTGCACTTGTCAACCTTTCCTTCAACAACTGAAATGATTGCTGACTCTTGTTACTCCAGGCAAATGGAACATCCTTCTTGGTCAACTTAGTCAAGGGTAAAGCTATAGAACTGAAGTTCTTAATGAACCTTCGGTAATAGCCTGTCAACCCTAAGAAACTTCGAATCTCTGTCGGTGTCTTCGGCTGTTCCCATTGCAGGACATATTCTACCTTTTTAGGGTCAACACGTATACCTGAGGCAGATATTACATGTCCAAGAAAAGATACTATTGGTAACCAGAACTCACATTTGCTAAACTTAGCATATAGCTTATGTTCTCTTAGCAAAGTTAGAGTCTGACAAAGATGTTGTTCGTGCTGTTGAGCATCTCTACTATAGATCAGAATGTCATCTATGAAGACAACAACACATTGATTGAGAAAAGGTCAGAAGATTCTATTCATGAGTTCCATAAATGCAACTGGTGCATTAGTTAGTCCAAACGACATAACTGTGAACTCATAGTGACCATATCTTGTTCTAAAGGCAGACTTTGGTATGTCACCATCCTTAATACGCAACTGGTGATATCTTGACCTCAAATCTATCTTTGAGAAGACGGTTGCACAACCCAACTGGTCAAAGAGATCATCAATCCTCGGCAAAGGATACTTATTCTTTATTGTTACTTTATTTAACTATATGTAATCAATGCACAACCACATTGACCCATCCTTCTTTTTAACAAAGAGGACCAGAGCACCCCAAGGTGAAGTACTCAGTCGAATGAAACCCTTTTCAAGCAACTCATGTAGTTGTTTCTTGAGTTCTGCCATCTCAGCATGTGCCATCCTATATGGTGTTTGTGCTATAGGTTGTGTATTTGGTATTAGATTAATCTCAAAATCAATCTCCCGGGGCAGTGGTACACCTAGAATTTCTTTAGGAAATACATCTACAAATTCCCTGACTATCGGAACTTCAACAGGGTTAAGACTCCGCATGGTAGTATCTACCACATGGGCCAAGAATGCATAACATCCTTGCCTCATCAGCTTCTCAGCAACCATAGCTAACACAAGACAAGTTGGTAGAATCTTTCTATCTCCTTGAATGATCCATGTGTCACTATCATCAGCGAACACAGCTTGCTTGGACTCACAATCCAAAACAACTTTATACCTTTCCAAGGTATCCATCCCAAGGATTACATCGAATCCATGCATCTCAAGTGGTATAACAACCACTTGAATGCGATGATCAGAAAAGAAGAGAATGCAGGGAGAACATATCTCCTGCAACACACCAGATCCCATCAATGAAGTTTCTAGCAACAAACTATCTGCTCTATGACTTGTAGTCAGGTTGCAGTCAAGAATCATTCTTTGAGTGATAAAGGAGTGCATAGCACCCAGATCAATTAAAATAGATACGACGCAAGATGTAGACATATCAGCATAAAACAACTCCATCTAACGTACCACAACTCGAGGGTTGATCACTGCATCAGGTGGATTCATCGCATAAAATCTTGTCGTTGCCTGTGGTTGATTCGGTGCTCGATGACTAGGTGTCGATGATTCAGCTTGGGATGCTTGTCCACATCCTCTAGTGTTACCTGGAAACTGTCGCCTTTGAGATCCTTGCTGACTCTGCCTTTGAGGTTGAGTTACACTATTTCTCTAGCTCTGCAATCTTTCATCAGATGTCCCATCTTTCCACATATGTAACAGCTTCTATTCAGTTGTTGTGGTCTGGGTGGTCCTGTAACCGACATACATGCTGAGCTACGAGCTCCTTCTAAAGGTAAGCTTCCTCCTCTACCCCTACTTGACGTCCACTGCGTATGGGTACTGAATCTAGGTGGTGGTGTAGGCACAGAAAACCTCGATTTCTTAAAACCTTTAGATGAGGATCCTTGGAACTGGGGATACATATTCTTGTTCTTGGTCTGTCTCTTCTATGAAAGAGACCTCTCTACCCTTTTGACAGACTCCACAAAGGTAGCGAACCTTTCCCTGTTCTCCAGAGCAGACACAGGGGTGGTCAATTCAACGTTTAACCCTTTCTCAAAACGTCTAATCCTTTCTTCATCTATGGTCGCCATGTGCAAACAGAACTGCAAAAGCTCCATGAACTTAGCCTCATACTCGCTAATGTTCATTAGTCCTTGTCTTAACCTCTCAAACTGAGAGATTTTCTCATCCAGAAACATCTTAGGGAAGTATCTGTTAATAAATTCCCGTCGGAAAACTTCCCATTTGATTTCAACACCTGGCCTTTTCCCTTCCTCCATGGTCCACCAGTGACCAACACTCCCCTTGAGAAGATACACAACATGTCTAACTTTCTCAGCTTCTGGGATGTTCAGGATTCTAAATGCCTTCTCTAATTCAGTTAACCACAAGCCAGCATCTGCTGGGTCAGCTGTTCCAGCATACTCTGTGGCTCCAACTCGGCAAAGTCATTCAAACATCTTGCCGGATCCTTGTCCTTCTGGATGGGTAGGTGCCCTAGGTACATGTATAGGCATCCTATCAGTCATATGTGCATGGCAGTCATAAACTACCCAAACATGTCTTGGACGGCTGGGTTCCCCATGTCAGTTGGATTGAACTGGGGTGGTTCAGGCACAGGTTCTTCCCTTCCTTAGTTTCTTACACCTTCTCTAGGTGCAACAACACTACTCTTTGCAACATGTTCCTCGTGTGACCCAGACATCTTTAGTTTTATCTTCTCCTCCTATATGAGCAGAAAATACTATCAGATATACTAGAAGACACTAGGACAGACTCAACAACCTAAGTCCTATGTCTCTATAGACTCAACAAACCTAGAGCTCTGATACAACTAGTTGTGGGACACATCTCGGAGAAAACATTATAATGATGCGGAAGCGATTAATTAGCAGTGGAATTACTGAAAATCACTAAAAATTTAAAACTTTTTATAAAGAGATCCACAAACTGTAAAAATCTTTCATAAGGAAACATGATAAGTTATTTACAACTGATACATCAACACATCTCTATATCATGACATCTCGAGAGCCACAAGCATCAACTGTCCTGTTAAACTGTGTAAAGTAGTGTAAAAAAATCTCGAGGCATTACACCAAAATCTCAGGTTTATAACAAACCATCTACTGACTCCTAGGACCTGAGAGTACAGAGATGACACATAGGACTTTCTATCTATAAGACTCGACAGACAATGTCTCCACCTGAGGATCACTGCTGTCCCTGATGTTGCTGCTACTACTGTTGCTGCTCACCCACTGAAGGGTTCCTTCGTCCTCAGCATTTACCTAAAAAGTTGAATCCCACGGGGGTGAGACAATTGAATAATTGTCCCAACGAGAGTTATAACTCTCCACCAGAAGCATTGTTATTGCAATTATTAAAATAACAATGAGTAGTAAAACTATAATTATTCAACAGCAGGCAATTCAATAAATAAACTAAGTAGAGCAGTATTCTCTATGCAATCATTTCAATTATAACTTGATTGAGTAACAAGTCATTCAATAAGGAATATGAAGAACATGTATACTAGTTATTTAACTAGAGTACTATAAACAATGTATCATCAATCATTGTTTCTCGTAGTTCAACCTAAGCAATTATGCTATACGACTGATTACATTTTTCAAACATATTTATGCTCTGAGGAGATGAGTTACACCGCTCATACTCCAACCGACCATTACGAAATCGCAATCGGTACCATACATAGGTCATCAGAAGAGTCAAATTCCTATGACCTCATCTTCCTCAGTCAGTGTGAGGTACAACATGCAGGACATCTTGTGTCTCTGCTATAATAGATTTCCAGGGTATTATGGCAACTTCGCTATTAGAGTTACAGTGGCATGATGTACTCTCTTCGCAATCGAGGGATTTCTTGTTTACCTCACATCGATTCGACATTAACAACATCATCGAGAGATTAGTGATACATCATCACGGCATATACATATAATGAAGGATTGAGAGATTAAACGTACATCTCACATCAATTCCCTCATTAGGACGTAAGGATATTCACGTCCATAACCCCCACATACTCAAAAGTAGGCTCTCTAGGAGTTCCCTTAGGAAAACCTATTTCACCGTCATCTAACTTCTGACAATGATGGATCTATGGTTAGGGCTCTACATGTTATCATTATACTTGATTATTTAAGTACATTATGGCATCTTTTTAGCATCAGGCATGTTTTCAAACATAAACCATTAAAACAATTGCTATAAAGAAAGAGTACTAATTGTATCAAGTTCATTTCACATCTAGTTATCATTGGGATATCAATCCCTAACCATTTCATCCTTATGATTCAAGAACATGGGTGTTCAAACCCTTAGTTCAGAAAAACACTTGTTACCAAGTAACATATTGCAATCAAGTCATTTGGTAATGTGAACATGATTGTAGCAATACATATATTTCCCATGGCTCATACATCCTATCAGTCTCATTTGTTACCTCTCACTAGGCAACATAGCATATCATTGCTTTCAAAGCTTATAAAGTGGTTTTAATGAATTTGCATCATAGCTCTTAGCTGGCTATGCTCACTATTTCATAAAAACCTGCATGATTAATACAATTGATAACAGGCACATTATCTCTATATCAGCATATTGCAAAACAAATATAACTTTACTAATCAAGGGTTGCACCACTATGCCCTTACTAGGGTTAGGGTTTCTCTTTTTAATTCAATTAGGGTTAACCAACCCATTTAGCTTAATTAGGAAGTGATTCCTCATTTCATTATCCAAACAAAGCACTTCATGCTTAAAAGCATAACCCAAAATTGGGGTTTATTGTTCACATCATCTCCTTACCCTAGATTAGAGTTTACTATTCATATCACATCACATTACCCTAGATTAGGGTTTACTATTCACATTAAATCATCCTTGATTAGGGTTATCATTAATATCCCACCATTAGGGTTTACTATTCACCCTAAGTAGGAATGATCAACAAGGTACCTTTAATTTAAGGGTTACCATGTCATCATTATGAATTAGGATTATATCATCATCATATATTCGGGATACTCCAATTATTGCCCTCAATTAGGGTTATGATTCATTAACCATCATAATTAGGGTTTCATGATCTCACTAACATGGATCATACCCTAATTAGGTATTCATTTATATTGGGAATCTATTACTTGATTAACATTCATATAAGAAGTCTTCTCTCTCATCTTTCTATAAGTTAATGTTTGCATCACCCTTAATTAGGTTAAGTCAATTCAACATTGACATCATGGGTTATGTCATTACTATTGTGATCATTAAGGCTTACTCATTCAAAGAGTAGTAATCACTCTATCCCATCAAGGGTACCTTTATTATAATCACCATTGATCACATCATGTCTTAATCAACTAATTACTTGGTCCTTTAACCACATTAAGTATCCATGAGGTTTAGGTTAATCAACCACCAAACCATCTTGATCACTAAAGCATCAAATGATCTTTACCTTCTCAGACCTCAAACGGTCTTGCACACTAAACCTCCAAACAGTCTTGGACTGCCCTTGAAACCATTTGGTGATGAAGACCGTTTGGTCATGTTGACTTTGAAACCGTTTGGTGGTGAAGACCGTTTGGTCATGTTGACTTTGAAACTGTTTGGTGGTGAAGACTGTTTGGTCATGTTTGACTTTGAAACCGCATGGACACAACCGACCTTGAAACCACATGATACCAAATGGTTTGGGATCGTTTGGTCCCAAACGGTCTTGAGACCGTTTGGTCCAAACCACCACAAAACTGCAAGGACCAAAAAGTGTCTCAACCACTTCAATTGAATTAGGGTTTCCAATGTTGAACCCCTCAATCGATCATGCACATGTTAGCCAATCATCAGTTGAGTTAATTAGGTCAACCTTCAACTGATTTGACACTCAATTGACCCTCAATTGATCATCAATTAGGGCTTGGATCAATTGGATTAGGGTTTGAAATCGATGACCCTTCAACATACTTCAATGTGAGTCTAATTGATTTGAAATCATTGAACCATCAATCAATTTGGTCATGACCTGACCCAAAACGGTCTTGGGATCATTTGGATATCATCCAAACGGTCTTGAGACCGTTTGCCCATTATTTCATCAATAACCAAGCCATTCATTTAGGATTTGGATTCTAGAATTGGTCAACAAATCAATCGATTACTCATCAACTTGATATCATTGGATCCTTGATTGGTCAACCATGCTTAACCCTAGATCTCCAAACAATCTTGGGTGATCCCCAAACGGTCTTGAGACCGTTTGGGTGATCCCCAAATGGTTTTGAAACCGTTTGGGTCACTCAACCCAAACTTCAACATAATTCAATTATTGAAATCAACAATTGACCCGATTTGAGTTTAGATGATTGATGAGCCTTTGATTGGTGAACCACTTGGAATTAATTGACAATTTTTGGTAGGTAATTAGTCTAAATTATTCTCAACAGAACTCCAAATGGTCAACACCTCCAAACGGTCTTGGACCGTTTGCTTCTATGCGTTCTTGGTTGAAACCGATTGAGATCAAACTGTTTGAAACTGTTTGCTCCATACGGTTTCGTAAACCATTTGCTAAAGTAAATTCTTAGATAAACATAGAAATTAACGTCATTATCTTCTTCCTCTGTTCAACCAAGAACATGGGCTGTTCTTCACGGAAATGATAGCAAGAACATAAGAGTAGTAAAAGAAGAAGAATGAGAACCAACGATTTTAATGGAGATGAGGATGCATTAACAAAGATTAAGGGTTAGAGTTATAAAACCCGCCTCTAGGACTGATCCAGAGATCCAAGATCCGTAGCTTTAATGGTGTATTGAGCTCCAGTAGTTGTACAAGGTCCGTTCTTCAAGTTTTGGATGAAGAAGATGGCTAGAAAGGAAAATTGTGTGAAGAACACCATGAATCTAACCTTATATGTGGTTTCCACCATGAATTCAAGGTAGATGGTGATCAAAACTTACCAAGCTTAGTTGGGTCATCCTTCCTATGGTCCAGAGCTCTCCCTTGGTCGGCCAAAGCAAAGTGATGAGAGAAAGAAGCTAAGGAAAATGATCCTTTGAGTTGTTGGAAAAGATACCTATATATATTTATGGGTTTTTCAAGGAAAATGGAAAAAGATAGATATTTCCTTTTTATCTCCCAAAAATATCCACCAAGGCTTCCTACATCCTTGGCCACATTTCCACCTTCTAATCTTATGCAAAACTCCTCCTTTATCCAAGGTTTAAAGGAAAAGAACTAATCACCTTTTAAGAGAGGTATATTAATATCCACCCTTATGGATATTGCTTAATATATTATTAGTGTGAGTAGTTTCCACTTCTACCATGATCTTTTTGGTGCCTGAGTATGATACAAGCTCTTTCATACTATAAAAAACACATCCTACAACTTTAGGTTGAAGGGCTTCATAATTAATATATTTCTTTTTGCATTAAGTTATATTAAAGAGCCATTTTTACTTAAATCTTGATTATTTCAAAGTCCAAATTCTCTCTCCTTCAAGACAATTCAAATGAGGCGCCCCTCTCATTTTGTTTGCTCTAATTGATGCCAAGAAACATGAGAGATCCTCTAGAGGGTATATTTTTACATGTTGGACCCTAGGTTTTGGGTAAATTGCAGTTTACACCAAAACTAGGTTTTAATGCACAAGGATTGCTCTACAAGCTATATCTTGGTGCTCAAGCTTGTGGAAACTGTACCACTTCATCATATTCACTCTTATGATGTCTCATCATTAGAGGAAGATCTTAACATGTTCAATTTGCAAGTTAACCCCTCTACTTGGGTAATTTGTACTTAGTCCATTATTAACACAACAATGTTCCAACATTATTCAAAAAGGACTGAAATAGAAATATAAGTTCCTTAAAAGCCTTAATTACATTTCAAAGGATAAACACAAGAATCTAATCACTTAATTAAGAAAAACACCTAGGGTTAGTACATAACCCAGGTTAGGGATGTTACACTTAGATTGTTATCTTTCTGATTACTCTGATCAAGTAGTCATTATGAGACAATCTAAAGAGCTTAATGAGGTCGAAGATGTGGCATGGATATTTCTACCACATCCTAATTGATATATGGAAAAATATGAGTTAATCATAGATCAACTTATAAACAAAAGAAGAATATGTGATGTGTTTCCAAGACATGTAATGGATACCAAGGTTAGGGAATCTGGTATCAGATAAAGTATGTTGACCACCTGGAGTGGTTAACTGTGAAATTAAATCGATTATATAATATATCATGGACATCGTATGTTAGGGGTTTATGCCTTGCATAAACATGACATTGATATGTTATGAGACTTGATGAGATGATGTATGAATAATATTTGTCTCTCTTTATCTGGGATTTCGGGGACAAAATCCTTGTTAGGGGTTTATAACTTGTAATGACCCTGACCTGGGTTATGAGGTAACCCTAATTGTTTTGGCTAATAAAGTTGTTTATAACTTTAATATAATAATCTAAGGTTCTTTGTTAACATGTGACACACTCATGTTTCAAGTTTGGTCCCGATTGAATGCTGTTTGAGCAATTTTCCATTGTTTTGGACCAAAGTGCAATTTACCCTTTGAGGGGCTATAATGCAAAATGTCACATGTTGAACATGCATAATGTGTTTTAGCATCATTATAGAGAGAATTATGCAGGGTGGTGGCTTGTGGAAAGCCTAAATTCCAAGTTTGAACTTGTTTGAACAATGTTGGTACCTTTTGCACCAATTTTGGTACAAATTGTAATTTACCCAAAATATGGGGTTGATATGCAAATTATCACCTCTAGAGTGTTACTAATTCCTCTATGTATCATTTAGAGGAGATAGAATGAATGATACACCATGTTTGAATAAATTATGAATGATGGTAATCTTGGTGATGAAATGACCAAGAAAAGGGTTGAATATGAAAGCTTAAGTTGAGTTGTATCAAGTTGAAAAGCTTATATATGAGTGCCTATCGGCCAAGGAGCCATAGGAAAAGCCTCATATCTTTTTTTTAACTCTTGGAAAATTCCATATCGTGCAAAGAACCTCAAGGAGGTGGTGTGTATCGAGTTACAACTTCCTTAACAAAGTTGTATCAGGTTGTGCAAAAAGTGATGAATTAATTGATATATTTTATTCAAAAGGATAAGTAATGGACGAATTTGCATCTCTAGATGATCCTCAAATGTTTTTCAAGACAAGATAAATGAGGATGCATGCATGGACACGTGTCACCCATGCATGACACGTGGCACCTACTAGCTCAAAATGTTGACACCTCATTTTTGCCTTCCTTCATGAACAACAAATATATATACCCCTAGTTTCACCCCTTGGTGCAATTTTGCGACCCTTACCACCCTACTACCCTAAGGTATCGTGCATAGAGCTCCCATATTGTGAAGGGATGCTGTGGTATCATGCATGGGCCTTGGGATATCGCCCATGGCAAGACCATATCGCCCAAGTAGGTGATATCGGCCATATAGGGTGATATCGGCCATAGAGTGAAGTGTTTTGACTCCAAGTGAGTTCCATATCGTGCAAGTGAGTATCATATTGTGAAATAGGGGTGGCATGTCTTGCGAGAGAACAAGGTTATCGTGCATAGGCTATGGGTATCGGCCATAGCAAGTATATCGGCAATAGCATGATGATATTGCCCAAAGCAAGTTGATATCAGCCAATTGAAGTGATTTTGGCCACAAGTGAGGAGGTATCGGCCACAAAAAAAGTTGTGTCGGCCAAGAGAAAGTCCATATCGCCCAAGAGTTGTAGGGTGTCGGCCAAGGAGCTAAGGAACTCAAAACTTAAACCTAAGGTAAGCTATAGTTGTCTTCAAGCTTGAATTGAAGCATGGAATTAGGGTTATGATCTACCTTTCTTTTCTTCTTCACCAATTGCTTATCCATGGTGATTTCTTGTAAATGAAGGAGTTTTGAACGAGCCTTGGACCTTTGATAAAGTCATCTTCAACCTTAGGAACATGGAGCTTTGGAGCTTGAAGCTTTGAAGTGGTTCTTAAGGCCGGTTATATAACTTGAACTCAACCATGTTATTATTCTTCACCTAAATTGCTATAATTAGTGAAATACTTTTAATTCCGAAATTTCCTGAAGTAGTTGATGAAATTATGAGTTCTAGTAATTTCTTAGACCTATTTCCATGAATTATATCAGTTATAACAAAGGTCTAGAGCTTGAAGAAGATGGTATCACTTTGTAAAGTGATATCGGGTTCAAGTATATGCTCAAATAGCCCTAACCCGATATGGGTATGTCTTGCCCGATATGTCTTGCACAAGATGCTTGCACGATAGGAAGTCTAGAATAGACTCCATACACGATACAAAGATAATTGTATACTTGTAAGATGATAAAAAACCCTAATTTGGGTAACCCGATATAAGTGAAGTGTAACAAGTGCTATTGCACGGCATGGTTGCATGACATAGTTGCACGACATGGTTGCATGACATAGTTGCATGACATAGTTGCACGACATGGTTGCACGACATGGTTGCATGACATAGTTTCATGATATGGTTGCACGATAGGGTTGCACGATATACAAACCTAGACGATATGGTAACCCTAACCCGTCATGGTTAACCCTAGATGGTGACTAGCCCAATAGGGTGATTGAATGTACTTCTAGCCCGACATGGTGATGGGTTGATACCTCATAAGTATCATGGGCGACACATACATATACCTTGTGCCCGATATGAGGTCAAGAAGATACCTCATGCCCGATATGGAGACAAGTGCAAATCCTAACCTGATATGGTGAGTGTTCATACACCTCCAACCCAAGACACCTTGTAAATGTGAGAGTAAGACACTCTTAGGAGTAATGAGTGTAATACCAAGTAATGGTATGGCTAATATATTGATAGGTGAAACACCTAAAGTGGTTGATAATGGTTAATCCTATATCAATAATGTCTCAACATGAGATGAGTCCATATCAATTGATGATGGTTAGACAATTCAAATGTATGACTTATGATCAATACACTACAGAATGAATGTGCTAGTGCATAAAGTATTAGGATGGGAAATACCCTAATACAAGATAAGTTGATGAACTTAAGTAAGTTAAAAGTGATGAGGGAAGTGATACATAAATACATGATAGATATCACATCCAGCATTTCAAGTTTGATGTACCTTGATGCACCTTAAATCCAATATACTTGGATGAGTAACACATGAAGTGTGTTATGTCAATTGTTACATTGAGATGTAATAAGTTTAATACACTTTGATAAGTGTGGGATAACATATCTTGAGAAAGGGTTAATCCAAGTTAATAAATTATGATGTAATCATACCCTGGTAAGGATGAGAGACGAACTCATACCTTGTGTTGATGATTCATTTAATGATAAATGATGAGAATAAATAAGTATAATTGAATACTTATGATATCAATGTATGCTCCCAGATGTGTGGAGCAATGAATTAGGGTTTGAATTAATAATATGAACTTGAAACCCTATCCGGCAATAAGGGGAAACCCTAACCCTAATAGTTGTTGCCTAGTGAGAGGTGACAAGATGTTTAATGGGCCTTGTGATCCATGTGAATAGTTGTTGCCTAGTGATAGGTGACAAGATGTTTAATGTCCTTGTGAGCCTTGTGAATAGTTGTTACCTAGTGAGAGGTGTCAAGATGTTTAATGGGCCTTGTGAGTCATGTGTTTAGTTGTTGCCTAATGAGAGGTGACAAGATATTAATCTAAAGATTGATGTAAGAATTGGTAATGTTTAAAATAAACTAGGTAAATGGGAACCCTGTAACATAATAATAATAAATGGTTACAAAGATAATAATGAAATATGGGTCATACATGCATTATGGTCATAGCTAAAATAAGGGCTATGGTGCTTTGAATATGTTAAAATGAGACATGAGGAATACTTGTATTATATAAAGAATGTGAATTGATATGATGGCTTGCCCCAGGGTATAATGCCTAGTAAAAGGATGTGAAAACAAATGATGAATTTAAGGGATTGATATCCCATAGCGAATGTGTAATCAGGCGTGGTTAGAGTCCACTGCCTGGCGGTGTAATCAGGATTGGTCAAATTCCAATACCTGGCAGAGTCGTAAAGCCTGTAATCAGGAATGTTTAGAGTCCACTGCCTGGCGGTGTAATCAAGATTGGTTACATACCAGTACTAGGCTGTGGCATGAAGCCTGTAATAAGGAGTGGTTAGAGTCCACTGCCTGGTGGTGTAATCAGGATTGGTTATGGATCAATACCTGGAAGAGGCATGAAGCTTGTAATCAGGAGTGGTTAGAGTCCACTGCCTGGCGGTGTAATCAGGATTGGTTAAAGTCCAATACGTAGCAGAGGCATAAATCCTATAATCAGGAGTGGATAGAGTCCACTTCCTGGCAGTGTAATCAAGATTGGTTAAAGTCCAATACCTGGCAGAGGCATAAAGCCTGTAATCAGGAGTGGTTAGAGTCCACTGCCTGGCGGTGTAATCAAGATTGGTTAAAGTCCAATACCTGGCAGTGGCGTAAATCATGTAATCAGGAGTGGTTAGAGTCCACTGTCTGGCGGTGTAATCATGATTGGTTAAAGTCCAATACCTGGCAGAGGCGTAAAGCCTATAATCAGGAGTGGTTAGAGTCCACTTCCTGGCGGTGTAATCAGGATTGGTTATGGACCAATACCTGGAAGAGGCATGAAGCATGTAATCAGGAGTGGTTAGAGTCCACTTCCTGGCAGTGTAATCAGGATTGGTTAAAGTCCAATACCTGGCAGGGGCGTAAAGCCTATAATCAGGAGTGGTTAGAGTCCACTGCCTGGCGGTGTAATCAGGATTGGTTAAAGTCCAATACTTGGCAGAGGCGTAAAGCCTATAATCAGGAGTGGTTAGAGTCCACTGCCTGACAGTGTAATCAGGATTGGTTACAGACCAATACCTGGCAGAGGCATGAAGCCTGCAATCAGGAGTGGTTAGAGTCCACTTCCTGGCAGTGTAATCAGGATTGGTTAAAGTCCAATACCTGGAAGAGGCATGAAGCCTGTAATCAGGAGTGGTTAGAGTCCACTGCCTGGCGGTGTAATCAGGATTGGTTAAATTCCAATACGTGGAAGAGGCATGAAGCCTGTAATCAGGTGTGGTTAGAGTCCACTGCCTGGCAGTGTAATCAGGATTGGTTAAAGTCCAATACTTGGAAGAGGCATGAAGCCTGTAATCAGGAGTGGTTAGAGTCCACTGCCTGGCGGTGTAATAAGGATTGGTTAAAGTCCAATACCTGGCAGAGGCATGAAGCCTATAATAACACATGATTGGTTAAATCCCAATGCCTGGAATAATAACACATGATTGGTCATAACCCAATGCCTGGAATAATAACACAGGATTGGTCATAACCCAATACCTGGAATAATTGCACATGATTGGTAATAACCCAATGCCTGGAATAATGTCACAGGATTGGCATAGTCCAATGCCTGGAATGGTTGCATAAGATTGGCATAGTCCAATGCCTGGACAGAATATGATGATGTATACTCACATGACTGGTACAATTCAATATCTAGTTAGCATATTGGCTGAGGCCAACAGATAGAAATGAGAACGATTCATGGATGACATACCATGATAATGAGTATCATAAGATAAGCTTGAGATGTTGATATAGTATGATGGGTCAATGATATACATGCTCTTCCTATTCCTTATAAAGAGAATAGATGATTTACTACTCTATCATAGATAGTTGCAATGCTTTAAAAGATGAGAATATTCTAAACTGCTTATCCTCTGCTCAGTTGAATACTTTTTAACTGTGATAATAACATTGTTGGCGGAGAGTTATATCTCTCGCTGGGACAATTGTCTCACCCCATGGGATCCACATTTTTTTTAGGTGGACGTGCACGAGGGGGATTGAGACCGTACTGTAGAGAAAGAACAACAGCAACAGGGACAGCAGTGACAGCTCAGGTTGAGTGTACTGTCTGTCATGTCTTGTAGATAGAAGTCCTATGTTTCGTTTATGTACTCTCAGGTCCTTGGAGTTGGTTCGTACTAGTTTCATGAATGATATGAGATTTTGGCTTGAATGCCTTGAGATTTTATGTTGCTCCAGTATGTGTTTTGATAGAGAAACTATTATATGTTGTCCTCAAAATGAGATGAAGCAATGTTGTATAATGTGAATCATGATATGTATGAGTTTTGGATCTTTAAGTAAAAATTTTCTAGACAAGGATCTCCTTGCAAAATGGTTTTAAATTTTAGTGATTTTTGTTAATCCACTGTTTATGTTAATTCTGCTTAATTAGTAATGATTTGTTTGTCGGTTTGGTGACTATCGTTACAATCACCACGAAGCGAACGACCAAATTGAAGTGAGAGGAACACTTGTTTGGGGTTGAGGATGCTTTGGGGTATCATATATTTAGGGGAGGTGGGGTGGAGAGACGAGAGGGAAACATGGTCGAAGAAGGAGTTTTGGTGGTTTCAGATAGGGAAAGAAAAACCTAGGGAAAATAGGGATCAAGCCATTCGGAATCATCTCCCGATCACAATGGAACAACAATTGCATAAAACGGTGGAGGAGGAAGGGAGAAAGCTCAAATAAAAATTCTCGGTTCCTGTTCAATCCTAGTCGGGATCCTACCCAAGGTAGGAGATGACTGGATGCCGTCCAAAATGAATCCAATGGTCACGATCGATCGGTGTATAAGTAAAGCGCGTGACAACAAGACTTTAAATGGAAACATCAATTTAAATCGTGACATTTAGTGCGATATAAAATTTGATTAAAACTAAAGTAAGATGCATTTAATGTACATATTTTCTCTTTCCTTGTTTAAGGGTTCTATTCTTATCCAAATTCGACCGAACTTTGCATAGAAGTTAAGTTAAATATGTAGATTCCAAATCTCTAATTAGATTTCACTTTTGGAAACTTTAGATGTATTATTTAACATATTCTTTATTTCTCTTTCCTAATGCATTAATGACACATGGATTATCCAAATTAGGTGAAACTTCCTCCATAAGTTAACTTAAGTGTGTTGAATATGAATTTGGCATTATTTCCAACTTTTGGGGTTATAAAACATATTATTGAATATTAATGCCTTTTATCAACTTTCTCTCTCCTAAACTTACCTCATTATATCAAGGTTGTCCAAATTAGATGAAAATTGACATGTAAGCTTATTTTAACATGTAGATTATGAATTTGAAGTTTGTTTCTACTTTTAAGATTTCTTTTGTATGAGATATGTCATACGACCCACTAATGGTCCATTAACTTATTTACTTACTCAATTAAGTTCTTTATCATCTTATTATCACCAAATGAATTATGTGACTTATTAGATTGCATTATTCATGCATTAGATTATTAATATCATCCAAACCTCAACCTTGTTTGGTCAAACCCAAAAGGTCAAAGTTCTAGGGTAGGGTCCAAGATCTGGTATGTTACAAGATTTGTCCCTGCTACATGACTTTGATATCCTGACCACTTGATAAACGAGATTGAGAAATGCATGACCATGATGGTGTGAGTCAATATGTAATATTGAGCTTACATGTATCTCAAACAGTCCACTCTAGTTCAAGGAACAAAAATTGAATGTTGAAGAGGATGACAATTCCATACCTTGAGGTCAATCTGGATATCAGAGACAAAGAAACTATACTATCATTGTAACACTAATCACAGATTGTAGGTTAAGTTGTTCTCCAACTTCTCCAATTACTTGGGTAGCAATGAAATCTTGCTAGATACCAATAATTACTTATGAAGTCATAATATGATTATGAATATCGCTGTCAATGTAGTTTGGAGCATGCCAGGTCACACACATAGGATGTATTAGAATAAGAGTATAATTGTGGATGTGATTGGAATATTTTGAATCAAATTGATTACTAATATATTTAGATAATCTACCAAAATAATATTAAAATATAATCTGAGTTGATTGATTAAAACTTATAAGCTAATTAATTTGATTTAAATATTCTTTTATAGTCCACGAGCAGTTTGTTTTAAATGTAACCACAATCATTTTGTTTTTCTGAGGGTTTTGGAAAATCCTGCTTCCTTTCCTCTACTATTTATAGGGCATGACAGCTGACTTTTGAGAGATGCCCAAGGAGACACACAGTTGTATGTGAAACCTACTCATCATTATCCCCAACCAAAATAGGAGGAGAGCAACTGATGCTAGCACGTCATCAAGAAGAAGGCTACTACTTCCTCCCGGCTTAAGAAGCACGATGTGGAGTTCCAGTCCATCCGTGTGGATGAAGTAGAGAGATAGACATCAAATTTCTTGTGTTTGGAGGACGGATGAGGACCGTCTGTGCACACAAAGAGCGATGCACATCTCTGCACGAAGGGTTGTTGCCAGATTTTGATCCTAGATGAGGCGTATCCCACACACCATCTTTCTGAATACACTTTTATTGACGAGATCTTCTAGTAGAGTATGTGGAGAAAAGTTTATTGTTTCTGTTGTACCTGTCGCCTCCATAAAACCTAACAAAAAGTACAATCCAACAATATGTAACATATCTCTAAACATGTTATGGGGAAATATCTTTTTTTGGGTGAAAATAGGGTGGGGTGCCTCTTTATTAAAGAAAAAGAAGGTAGTTACAAGGATATAACCACCGGAAAATGCAGAAAGGAAAGCTATACAAGCTATGTAAACTATTCCTATCTATACATATATGTCTATAAGAGACTACTCTCCCTGTTGCAGACGGACCAGAGAAGATCCAGCTCCATGTGAGCATCTTCAAATAGCCTTCTATTCCTCTCCAACCACAACTTATAGATGATGCAAATGGCGAGAGTCTTTGGTTCACCTCTTAGAACTAGCAGATCATTCTGACACCTAATACAAACATTTGTCTTCTTAGAAAATGACTTCCACAGACCCTTAGCAAAGTCACAAGCAAAGAAAATATGTAGAATGTTCTCTTCATGCTTCTCACAAAGACAACACCTAGAAGCGAGATTAAAACCCATCTTTTTCAAAAAATTTGCAGTGAGGAGTTTTCCCAGAAAAAGCTTCCAAAGAAACACATACCATCTTCTAGGAATACCAACAGACCAAATCCATAACCCCCATGCCACAGGCTCCCATTTAGTTCTCGAAATGGTCCATCCATCTTTCATAGAAAAGGAGGGCCCTCCTATGAAAAAGATCGTATCTTCAGTGCTCTGAATGATGGGTTGTTTAAACAACACTTCTAATAAAGCTTTAGCACCTCTAAAATGAGGAATGATCCAGATGCCATTATCTATAAAAGTATCCACTTTACAAAATCTGCCTTTGCCCAAACAAAAGACCAATTGGGGATCTACCAAATCGATCAATCTTTTACCATCGTTGACCCAAGGGTCGAGCCAGAAGAGAGAGATTTCCCATTTCCAAGACTAAAACTAATGTGATTCAAAAGGGTACTTCTTTGTTCCAGTAGCTTCTTCCAAACCCAAGATGAACTGACTTTGGCCTTAACAGACCATATAGATTCTTCTTTAATGTACTTCTCATGAACCCATTTGACCCACATATTATCTTTCTTAGTAGCAATGGACCAAAGATTTTTGAGAAGCCCTCTGGTAGACCAGTCCTCAATAGATCTCACTCCAAGCCCCCCTTCATTTTTCGGCCTGCAAATCAACTTCCAGGAGACAGTATGAATATGTCTTCTCTCCTCATGGTCATTCCAAATAAAGTCTCTCATAGACTTCTCAATAGATTTTGTTACAGATTTCGGAATGGGAAAGGTTGTTGTCCAAAAAATGCTAAATGAAGAAAGAGTAGATAATACTAACTCAATTCTTCCATCTTGAGAGAGGAGATGACCCTTCCAAGAATCCAATCTACTGTTAATCTTATCAATAATGGGGTTGCAGAGGACTTTAGTAAGTCTACCAGTAAATAAAGGCAAACCGAGGTATCTCACAGGGAGGGAACATACCTTTATGTCAAGAATATTTGTAATGTTTTCTTCATCAGCTCGCCTGCTCAAGAAAATCTGACTCTTATCATTATTGAGTCTCAAACCAGAGACTTTATGATACGTATCAAGAATAGATTTTAAACACCAAGCATCCTTGTCATCATCTCTAGAGAAAATCAAAAGATCATCAGCAAAAGTGATGTGGGATACAGACATAGCTTCTAAAATAGCAATTGGTATGAGGTTCCCTTTTCTAACTTCAACATTGATGATAGAAGAGAGACCCTGCATAGCGATAACAAAAAGGAAGGGGGCAAGGGGTCCCCTTGTCTATCACCATTGGAAGCATATAATTGTTCAGTAGGAGAACCATTAACAAGAACTTTGTAAGAGGCAGATTGAAAACTTTCTTGAACCCAATTAAGCCAACAATCGGGAAACCCCATCTTTTCCATCAAGAATAAGATGTAATCACGTCTGACAGTATCATAAGCCTTTTCCAGGTCTACCTTAATACACATAACCTTCTGCGAGCCCACAAACATACTAAGTACATCATTTTCCAGAAGGATAGCATCACCAATTCTTCTACCATGTATGAAAGCAAACTGATTGGGATCGATAATGGTGGGAAGAATGAATTTAACTCTATTAGTCATTATCTTCATAATGATCTTGTAGATAACATTACATAATGAAATGGGCCTGAAGTCCTTGAGGTCAGTAGCTCCAATCTTCTTAGGGATGAGAGTGATAAGAGTGCTACTGCATTCTTTGAGCAACTTACGAGAACTGAAAAAACTTTAGACAATCCTAATAATACCATCACCAATAATATCCCACATCGATTTGAAGAATACAACATTAAATCCATCTGGCCCAGGTGCCTTTTCATCTTTCATATTCTTCATGACATCAACAATCTCCTCCTTAGTGACAATCCTTCGTAGCTCATCATACTAGTTTTTAGAAATTTGAGGAATGCACCAGTCTACATCCCAATGAACCACCTCATTAGAGGTTCCATTAAATAAATTGTCATAGAACCCTCTAATGGTGTTCTTGATTTGATCACTATCATAGATCTTACCTCCAAGGTGATCATCGATAACATTAATATTGTTTTTAAGTCTTCTAGATTTCATGGAAGCATAGAAAAAGGTCGAGTTCCTATCTCCCAACTTGAGCCACTGAATTCTACTCTTTTGTTTCAAGAAACTTTCTTCATCCCTTAAAGCTTGATAGGCCTTTTACCTAAGAGTAGAGAGATGAGCATGCTTATCTTCATTACTGGGGTCCGCATCAATAGAATCTTGCATGGCCTTAGCCCGAGCCTCAATTTCCTTAGCTTTAGATAGGTAATTGCCAATGCAATCCCTGTTCCACCTCCTCAGAGAACTGGTGACAACATGGAGTTTCTGAAATACTCTAAACATAGGGGAGCCAGTACAAACAATGTCGTTCCAAGCAGTTTCCACAATATTTCTATAGGAACTATTACTGGTCCAAGAGTTTATAAAGCGGAAAGGAGTAACACCCCTCTTCCCTCTATCCAATCTCAGGGCTATAGGTCTGTGATCACTAACAATAGAGGAGATGACTTCACCCCAGCAGAAAGGAAACTCATAAATAAAATTAACATTATAGAAAATACGATCAATTCTAGAAAGAGTACTTTTGCCTTCCTTACTATGACTGTCCCAAGTGAAGAATTGACCTTTAGTAGGTACTTCAATTAACTCAGAATCACTGATGGCACGATTAAACTCTCTCATACTTCTACTAGAAGGAGGATGTTTCCCCAACCTTTCGCCAGCCAGCCTGACTGCATTAAAATCACCTAAGACACACCATCTTTGAGGATTCATTTTGTAAACAGAACTGATAGAATCCCACAGAAGAATTCTATCCCCATCGTCATTTGCACCATAAACAACCGACATATCAAAAGAAAGGGGACCTTTCTTAACTGTACAATGGAGGATTTGTTCATTAACCAAACCCTTATCCATGATAATATCATCATCCATCCAGATGATAATGATTCTAGTATACGAATAGAAATTCGAGTTATCAATAAAACGAGCACCCTGTCAAACAGAATTAACAAACCCCTGAACATCTTCCTTCTTGATTCTTGATTCTAGGATAATATAGATATCAACCTTGTTACTCCTAACCTCCTTCTAAATGTGAGGTATTTTATTCACTGCATTCCTCACATTCCAAGAAAATATCGTAAGGGAACTATCCACTGGGGGGAAGGTTGGTAGTATCATCCTTCTCCTCAAAGTTTGAAAGTAAGGAATACTTGTTCAAAGACGAGGGAATACCTCTGTTAATAACTGTCTTAGGGGCCATACGTGGAGGAGATTTAGACTTCCTACCTCTCATCTCCCACACCCCTTTAGGGGATGTATTAGGTGTGACTATAGCAGTAGCAGTAGATATCTCTTTCCCTCCCGGAACTCCAATGCCAGTTCTCTAAGACAAGGTGTAGGATGAGCTGGAAGCAACTGAAGTAGAGAATACCTCCTTCTCGTTCGAACCAGCCACTGCCTCATCCTGCTCCTTCTTCTCCTTCGAACCACCCACTACCACATCATGTAGTTTATCATGAGTCAGAACAACAACGTCATGCTCAACAGAAGATATTACAGTATCCTGAATAGCTTCAACAACATCTTCAAATATCTCACCCTCTTCAGTTCTATTGATATCTGACACGGCTTTAGGGACCCAAACCTTCTTCATTGTATTGGAGCTCTTTTGTTTATTAGACTCTAGAGCCTACAATTCTGTCATTGCACCACATAGGCTGGATTCATGACCAAAGAGACCGCAGACCAAACACCTGGTAGGCTCCCATTCATACTCAAATGTAATTGTGTCTAACTGTCCATCGTCACTCACAATTTGTAGTTCCTTAAGGAAAGAGAAGTCAAGCGGGATTAGAACATGTAGTCATACATACTCTAATCGAAGGAACTCATTGGTGAACTTATCCAGTTGAAGAGGAACTCCCAGATAAGAGCATATCTTGTTGAACATCTCTGCGTCCCAAAGCTCAAGAGGAAGGTTGAAAACTTTAAGCCATATCAGAACTTCTGTGAGCTTCAACTTCTCTAGTGGTTCACCTCTCTCCCATCTCTTGATTATCAGTGGTTTACCCGCAACAAACCATGGTCCTCCGTCGATTGCCGTAGAAAGATCTTCTTCTTCTGAGAACAACACGATAAAGTATCCCCTGCCACACAATCTTACTTCAATAGATCCTTTAGCTTTTCAAATCTGAGCAAAATGGCGGGCGAGTGTAGGCCAATTTGGCTTCAGGCCAACAACATACCCCGTTGCTGCCTTGCTCCATCTTGCTAGGTTCCTTTCTGCGATGGCCTTCGAGTAGACAAGCTTTCCGCTCTGCATTTCAATGTTCGTCTTTTTCAAGCAGACAGGACCATTACTTTGTTTCCCTTTAAACAGATTTGCCCATGACTTGCTCTCCTTAGCTACCGAGACACTACCAATCCCCTTAATCCTCCCAACGCCTGGATCTGGAGGATGGCTGAGGTTGACGGCACATCCTTCATCGCCTCCCCATTTGCCTCCCCACTCGCCAGAGAAACCATTCATACCTGACACGGGAGATCAAAGGCTCATTGTCTGACACGGACCCAGATATATACACGGCACGGGAAAGCACACCAGACTGTATCGGGCAGTTTGTATCGTCCCCTGTCCGTGCCTGGTTGCTGTGTCAGGCAACTTCCGCACGATACTTCTACAAGCCCGATACGGGAGCTACTCTACCTCCGCGTGTGGGGAGCTCTTTCTCTACACTATATCAGTACCCGTGACGGTATGGTGAGTTCTCTCTTACACCGGATCTCATGAGAAACCCAATGCACGATACAAGAGCTCTTTCACCACACGATACGAGAACTTTTTCACTACACGATCGTGGGGGGAATATCATTAAAATATGATATTTCTCTTGACTATTTTAATGCTATTTTAATGGTGGGAAATATCATTAAAATAGTCAAGAGTGAGTAGCAGAATAAGAGAATGAATTTATGACCTTCTCAGTTTGATGAAATGTGCATGTGTGGCTACGAAGGTGCATGACGTTCATCACATTTGTTTATTGGACTATTGCAAGGTACTTATATTGACTAGATGTGAGTACTACAATTTTGACCATTATGGTCTAATATAAATTTTACTGTTGTAAGATACTTATACTTTCTAAACGTGAGTACTATAATATACACAATTACATTCTAATATAATTTACTTATATAAAATATAATTAAAGGGTTGTTTGAGCATACATGATATGTGTACGTAGATATCTATAATTTTACTTAGTGAGAAGCTGATACACAAGTATAAGGATAAACGATTACATGGTCATAAAAATTACACCCATGCTAGATTTAGATAGTATGAATTTGAAGTTATGCGGATATATCTATATTCATTTACATACTTAGCTGATTATCTTGTATGGTTCTCTCCCCTGCCTGATTTCTTTGCGATTGCACAAGCATGTCCCACGTTGACTGCAAGAATGGAGATGACAGATTAGGTGTGAACATTTAGTTGTTATTTTTTTTTTATCAACGTCTAATTCACTTCCATTAATGAGTCAATGCGTACTTCCATATAACAATTGTTGATAATCAAATCATAATAAGTTTGTTTGCCCCTATACACGATATCGTCTTCCAACAACCATAGCCCACAAGTTGCGAAACGTTATGGTTTATGGCGGTGGAGTGTAACTAGTTCATAGGCTTCCGTAGGTGGATCTCCGGCCCTTTTATAGTTCATACTGAATGGGTCTGTACGAGTCATGTGTGTCTATAGTGTACTATATAATTTTGCCCTTGGCCGGTTGGCCTCTTGCCAATGCCACTTACTCCACAAAATCACTTCTCCCCCCTCACAAAAACTCTCAAATAACTGAAAACCATCCAGCGCACGAGGCATCCTGCACGTTAAGCGGAGCAAGTACACCTATTCCGAACACAGTGTTCCAACAACATCCCGTGACACTGAATCACAATCCCACGTTAAGGCTCTGTTTGGTAGTGGTGAAAAAATTAATGGTGATGTGGATGGTGATGGTGATAGTGAAGGGGATGGTGATGGTGATTGAGAAATTGTTAAAATGTGTTGTTTGTTAACATGTGCAAGGTGATACTGATAGGGATGAGAAACAACTTAAAAAATATTGTTTGTTGCGTAGTTATAGGGATGGTGAGGAAGAATTTTTTTATAAAAAAATACCCTACACAAATAAGAATCATATTGTTAGAACATTTTTTCCATATGTGTCTAAATAAGTAGTAAAGTCTTGAAAAAAACTTTTTTCACCATGATTCACATATTTTTTTTATGATGATAAAAAAAAATCAAATTTTACTATAGATTCTCTATAGATTCTCCATGATTCCCTATCACTATGACAACCAAATAACATTTTCGTTTCACCATCATTCCTCTCATATGATTCGCCGTGTAACAAACGCACCTAACATACTATTTTCGTTAATGTTCACTTTAAATAGATGGGATCACATTCGACCCATCACGAGAAAATGGGATATTGTTCCTTCATCTGACCATTGTGGGTTTACGTACTTCTATGTAAAGGTCCATTGTTTCACCTCAACGGCTCCTGGGAGCAATTAGTTAAAATGACCGTTTTTTTTGGGCATTGACCATTATCAAACAGTGACTTTTTATCTTAAAACGACCGGTTTCTATTCTACTTTTATTGATTATATTAATCATATGCATTTCACTTAATATCAGAGATTTTAATAAACTTAACAAAAAGTATATAAATGGCATGATATCAAAATAAATAAAAAATAATATGGAACAACGTCCCTGCGGTAGACGTTCGCTTTGGTCCCATAGGATTAAAACTTATAGCGTGAGTCTTGAGTGATTATCAGCTGTAGAATTGAGCTGACATTTGTAGAGGAATGCCATACTCTAAGAGACTAGAGTCACGCGGCCCCATAAAGTACAATGCGTCTTAAGTAACACATTAGTTGTATATTTTGCAGTCGTGTTGTAATGCAACGCTTTGGCAACTCCTGTCTCGGCGAGAACACAACAATTGGAAGCCGTTTTCGGCCTGTTGTCGCTAATTTGGGCCGCCTCCACGTCTCCTCCCACCCCTCCCTACTTCGCATGGTTCCTAGTAGCGGTTATTCTGTGTTGTGTGGAGGTTGACACAAGGAGCAGCTATGATCGATGCTGATATCTCTTCTACCGTGCCGCCCGCAAGTAAAAGTTAGAATTATGAACCCGGTCAGCGTTAGCTCAGCTGGTAAAGCACGGTGTCTCCCTCCGGGGGGAGTCGGGTTCGAGCCACGCTGTGGAGCGCTGGATTTATCACCCGCCAGTTATCCGGGCTATGGCTGAAAAAAGGATGCGGGCTCTAAATTCCCATTCCCAAAAAAAAAAGTTAAATTATGTCGCATAGTGAATTGATGATGCGCCTAGGAGGCAGGTAGTAGTAGCAACAGACATGGAGCATGACGAAGTGTCACTTCCCTTTCCTAACTAGGATAACGAGTCTGATAGCTACAACATGTAGGCTAGAGAGAAGAGAAACATATATGATGCTCGCATCAGGTATATAGAGTTTCATTTGCTCAAAAAGAAAGAAATTACTTATTTGTCGTCAGTTTATATATATATATATATGTATATGTATATCTATCCACACACACAATATATATATATATATATATATATATATATATATATATATATATATATATATATATATATATATATATGGGCCCATATTTATTATCCGTGTGGGTAGCTACCCGCCCACCCTTCCCATCACTTTTTTTCAAAAAAAAAATTCCGCAATTGCAAAGGAGTATTTTATCTAGCTCTTCAAAAATTTTCATCCAAAAATAATATCATTTGCCCCCTCCCAAAATAAAAAAATCCGTCCTTATATATATCTGATGTATATTTTGTACATAGTTACTTTTTTAGTCGTGTAGTTACTTTCTTATCACCATAGTTACTTTTTTGACAGCAGAGTTACTTTTTTGGCTGCCGGGTAGCGAAACTCCAGGCTACCCGCGCGGGCAATGAATAAACAACATATATATATATATATATATATATATATATATATATATATATATATATATATATATATATATATATATATATATATGGCCCATCTTTATTGCCCGTGCGGGTAGCTACCCGCCCACCCTTCTAACCACCTTTTTTCAAAAAAAAAATCACAATTGCAGAGGACCATTTTGTCTAGCTCCTCAAAAAATTTCATCCAAAAATAATATCATTTGCCCCCCCCCAAAAAAAAAATTAAAAAACCCGTCCTTATATATATATGCTGTATATTTTGTACAGAGATACTTTTTTAGCCAGCAGAGTTACTTTTTTGACACCATAGTTACTTTTTTTTACAGCAGAGTTACTTTCTTAGCCAGGAGAGTTACTTTTTTGGCTGCCAGGTAGTGAAAATCCAGGCTACCCGCGGGGCAATGAATGAATGCCCATATATATATATATATATAAATATATATATATATAAAGTACATAAGCTGAGAAGACCTACAACGAGTAGAGCGCATGCGAAAAAGGAGCTTCGTCGAAGTCAAAATCAAGGGAAGGGGACTACAATGAGCATGAGATAGACAAACACTCCTTTCCCCTAGTAGAGCGGCTTCGCGGTACCATACAAAGGCTCAGTCCTCCTATCGTGAACAGTGGCGTAGCCACATGTGGGCACGGGAGGACACATGCCCTACCCGTTGCCAAGTTAAAAAAAGAAATCTGCAGGTAAAATTTCCGATTTTAGCGACCTCCAGAGAAACGCCAATAGGAGTGCCCTACCCGTCCCAGAACCGCATGAAACATTCTCGTATGCGTGATCCCATCCGTCTCTACGTCCATTCGGCTTCCCACGTACGTCCACTCCCAAGTACCAACGAAGACTCTCAATTTTCCTCTAACTCCTTGTTCCTCTCAAACTGCCAATAGATATAACTCTTTGTTTTCTTTGAAACTGCCAATAGATAATTGACATACGTTCTAGATTCATATTTATACGGTGCCCCCTATAAAAAATTCCTGGCTTCGCCACTGATCGTGAACCGCTTTTCTACTGCATCGGGGCGAACATCTCGCTTCTTTCGCTCATAAAAGGGCTTCTTTCCCGATCTCAACCCCCCCCTCAAGGGCTTCTTTCCCGATCTTGAAGTATAATATCGTAAGTGATATCCGAACGCCTATGGTCAGATATGAAACTCAAGTAGCAAGAGCAAGGGAATCAATTCTCTACCTATATATATAAATATATATATATATATATATATATATATATATATATATATATATATATATATATATATATATATATATATAAGATTTTGTTTATCATCCATAAGAACTCTCCACATCATCACATATGAAGTACTGCTTGATTATCACATGAGACCCAGGTGAACTTTCCACCAATTCTAGCGCCATGAAAATCTTGGTCACCTACTCCTTCGCTAGCACCATTACCCTTTGGAGACGCATTGTCCAGTGTGTGACCAATATGTCTTCCACGATGACATATTGTTCTTAAACTATTTTTTATTCATTATGATATTGCGTCAGTTTTATATTATTTTTATTGAGTTTATTAACAACTCTTATAATCCATAATGTATATATATATATATTATAATTCATAAAACTAGGATAAAAGATAAAGTATAATAACTCACTAAAATAGATATATTTATAAATATTATTAATAATGTGTAAAATTAATGAAACAAAAAAATTCAATAGAGTTTTAATATTAAATCAACATAAACAAAATGTAAAACACTTAAATAAAAATGACATAGATAATTATTGAAAAAATGTGGTACACATAAATATTGTACAAAAAAGAAATAATAAATCAACTTATCTTTTGTCACAAATTTTAAAAATGAGTTGCATTCATTATTTTCTCATTTCTATATTTCTCAAATATAATGTAGTAATGCTTATTATAATTTATTTATTTTCATCTATTTGTTTTTCATTTTTTTCTACTATCTATTAATTCTAGACATGCGTACCTACATAGTAATGAGAAGAACAACACACTGTTTACATAAAAAAAGACGTGCTCCAAAACATTGTAATTTAGAGTTTTATGTATTAGATAATTGCATTCAATTATTTATTATTTATATTTATTTTCATTAATTTATCTGTAGATGATGTATTGACTATTAAGTTGTACCTCACTAAGTAGAAGTTGTCATGCCTGATTCTCGTGTCAACGACTCACCGTTACTATCTTTGGGTTTATCTGGCCACCATAAGATATCAACAACAGACTGTGGCCACCTCAGAGTTGCCTAAAGAGGCTCACGTCCTCATCTCGGGTACACAAGATAGGAACCAGCAAAACAACATATCACATGCCACAATGTTCACATATTTTTTTATTTCACATTTCACATATTTCATTTTATTAGAGTCAATTCCATCTGGACATAGATTTTCACAACAAGATTTAAGGCCATAGCCACTCCAGATGACTCACTCCTAAATCCTGGTGGTCTAACATTTAAGGTCTCGATCCATACTAAGGAAATCCTTCTCATAATTCATCGATTACTACAAGGAGATCCATTTTGTTTCCCTAGTGTGGTCCTCGGGAAAAACTCACAGTGTTTAGGGAACCTAACTAGATGTTCCATCATTTCACTTATTATTAATCTCTTTTACTCATCTTAAAAGAATTGAAAACATCATATATCATATCTGTGTATTCTCGCGTAACTAGAATAACATGAAACAGATTAAGTTTATCAATACAGACAATGATCAAAGCAAGAAGTACAATAAATCTATAGATTGTAACACATATGATTATTTCTATATTCTACATCATCTCATAGAAATCATAAACAGTGGACTTTCAGCTTGAGACATAATCTTATTATCTAGCATTTACCTCATTAGGGTTTCTGTTGGGTTTTTTAGAAGGGAGGCAGAGAAGGCAGCGGAAACAAAAAAAATTCTTCTCCCCAAACCCAGAATAAAGGAATCACGTCAACGTCTATACAATAGGAAGGATGGTTTGTAGAGACATACCTTGTCCCGAGGCTTTCTCGGCGACGTTACCTCACGGCTTGTGCGGTCTTCAACTCCAGTCTTGGATGGTGTTTGTGCATCTCCTGGTCCCACCAGGACTGTCGGGATTGACAGTTGTCCTCCGAGCAGCAAAAATCTCCCGCCTCTGTAGTAGTCCACACGGACTACGTAGAACTTCGATCGCCTTGTCGCACAAGGCTCCAGAAGGAGTCGTACCCTCCTGTCAGCGCACTAGTCACCGACACACTCTCCTGCCACCAGTCACCTTTCTATAGTTGTCTTTCCCTTGCTATGCCTCCCTTGTCTGGTAGCACTTGCTCGGGCTCTCCTGGTTACTACAACCAGAGAGAACGACAACTTTGCAGAGAAACTGGTATTCTGAGTTGTACTTGAGAAGCCCCCAGTACCCCTATATATAGGAGGGTCATGGGACAGAGTTCTCTAACTCGGGCAATGCGGGATTAAAGCAGGAGTAGAAGAGTTCGAGATTTTCCACAAAAACAACTAAGTGCGCCAGCTGAACCGATCGTTTCATGCATGAATCGATCGGTTGGGGACCTGAGCCGATCGGTTCACACCTGAACTGGTCGGTTGGGACACTTGATCCGATCGGTTCACTTATGAACCGGTCGGTTCACTACCCTGGTCAGTTCCCGATTGACTTTTATTGATTCAAAAACCAATCCTTATTCCAATCAAATTGGATAAGTGAAATGAAGAGAAATTTCTTGCCAACCTGACTTTCCCAACTCACTCGGTTGGACCAGTTGAGCCGATCAGTTCAACCCTCAAACCGGTTGATTCATCCTGTCCTAAGCCGACCGACTCACCAAGCTGAGCTAGTCGGTTGGGAGTGCAGACTGTGCAAAATCAGTCAATTACAGTTTCAATCAATCTGATAATCTAATTAATCACTCCAACACCTTAAACACTATGATACTGAGCTATCAATCGATTAAGTGTTTAATTGAACTACTAAACTCCTTTAGCAATCAATCTAAATATTGCTTGTGGATAAACTCCTCTTTCAGGTTAAATCCTATGTGTGTGACCCTGTAGGCCCATTTCATGTTGGCAGTGAAAGTCCATAACACTTATGACTTCACAAGCAAAGAGCAGTGCCTAGTCGCACATCAATGCTACCCAAGTGAAATTGAAAGTTGGAGAACAACTTTCAATCCTATAATCTGTGAATGGTGTTCTAACGAATATATAATTCCTTTTTCTCTGATATCCCAAATGAACTCAAGGAATGGAACAATCATCCTGTCAACGTTCATTCACTTTCTTGATCTCAGAATAGATTGGAGGAGATATGTATGACATCAATATCACATACTGATTCACACATGCGTGCGCACGCCTATCTCAATCCTACTCATCAAGTGGCCATGGATATCAAACTCCCTCAGGAGGGACAAATCCCATATCTATCACTCACCCCTCAAAAGCCCAATGTGTCAAAGTCACCCAATCATCATCTTTATAACAACCCATGTTTCAGGACTGTGTTTGATGATGCCAAAGTGTACCCAATGACATGTGTTGAGTGTAGTGATTTCAGGTCAAAGAATCATACTTACCACCATAACTATGAGAACTTACTATGACTACCATGTCATGGTTCCATGTGTCAAACTCACGGTGGGTCTGTCTGGTACACTTGTTCTCTAACAAGTACCTATGTGTTTAGTTTGATATCTCCATATCATGACTAACAAGATTTTGTCATCAACCAACACCACAATCTAGTCTTGTGTGTCATTGTTGTCTATCTACCTTCCACAATGACATCTTACTAGGGACATAATAAGAATGTACAAACTCTTAGCATCCGTATGATCTCATCGTTCAGGTCCTCAACCTGAAAGCATACGTCATTGAGTACTGTCATTCTCTAGAAGTTCAATCTATTCTATCATTATCTCATATGACTGAACCAGAAAGAATTGGAAGCTTGCCTTTGATGTTTATCAAATCAATCTTAATGTATCCCACTAATCATCCCATGATTGGCTCTCAGGGCATACATACCAACAGACTCCCACTTGCACTGCGAGCCAATCACCCTTGAATCATATTCTTAGTGATCTTCAAACATGTCCCACATGTTACTGTGCTCTAGTGATAACATAGTGAGTTATGGAAACACCTTACCAAAGTCAGTATTAACTGCATGCCTCTCATCTCTTCGTTGTACATCACACGTATGAGATGGAGTTCCTGTAATATGTATTCTAGTATTCCTTTGCTAACCTTTATCCACATTGCATGACCAAGCATTCCTAACTTGTCATCAATGACCAGAATATCTATAAGTTCATCTCTATGAACTTCCAGATCCATATAGTATCCACTAATGTTCTCTAACACACGAATACTCGACTTTTCCTTTTAAACGACTTTATTGGAACGTTTCCATTCATCATCAAACATTCACTTTTATATATCCCATATATATTTTATGATTAATTTTCTGTCCTTTTGGAAGTTCGCATAAGTGTAACTCTTTACAGTGAATCCTTCCTTATTTCCATAGAACTAGTACTTCTCAAATACTTATCAAGTTCTTATGGTATTCCAATAACCCTTACTGGAACTAGACGAACATGCACTCATCATGTTCCACATATGAGTTATCAGAATGATCATACCATATTGTCATGTCCTACATACAAGATGAATGCTTTTTATTCTTGTCATGTCCATACATGCAAGATGATGGGACGATTACATACATGATAGATCCTTATCTATTCTTAGTGTTTCCATTCTTCATAAGAATTGGACAGTTGGCCTTGGGATACTAACTCCATGTAACATGGATAAGTTTTCTCCCACTGAATATGTGCACACGAAACCCTTTAGTATAGATTGCCAATGTATGCTCTCTCTTTTTAGGTCAAGAGGTTTTCGAGAACTATCTCTATAGATCTCTATTTCTATTACATAGGAAATGTCTCTATCTTCCCTAAAGATAATTTCCACTTTGGATTTCCATTCTAGAACATTTCCATTTCACATCAACATGTGGAATGTGAATACGCTCCCACTAAATCACATATCTCTCTTTATCTTTGAAATATCAGTCAAACCCTTTGACTACATCATCAAAGTAAAGATCCAACTCTGAGTTGCTTGTACTTAATCAATCACAATGATTAATCCATTGTAACTTATAGACTTCATTTGCATTAATGGATTCATAAACCTTATAGGTTGTGTCACGTACACATCCTTGTTTTATTCCTTTTAGGAATGCAATTTTAGTATCTGTATGCCAAATGTCTTAGTCATTAAGTTGCAATCAACAAGCATCATCCTTCTCAAATATTATCCATGTGTCTTAGCGCTTAAGACTTATTTGCACTTATGGATTTCATCCCAATGGGTGCTACCATCAAGGTCATACCTTATGGTTCACATGGATGTCATTTAGGATGTAATGGTTATAAACCATAACTCAAAATCCGATTCCTCATTATCTAGATAGTTGATTCATCATATGACCAACTCATCACATAGATAATGGAGGTGTATCTGTCAAGGATATAAGAACTCATAACTCCTTGTGATTCTTAATGTCCTTTATTAGTGTGGGGTATTCTTTATTTAAGAAGAAATTAGTTATTTGATAATCATCCTCTAACTCCTTAGAGTATGACTCCTTGTTGATTTATACATCATCATGCCTTAATCATGAGTTCACTATGATACAATATCATAATCACTCATAAGGTTCTCAAACATTTGGTTTAAGTATTTCATTCATTGATCTTATCAAGAATTAGCACTTTACCAAATTTGTACTTCATCTATGATATTCTTAAACACTTCAAGATATTCATATTGGTATTTCTCTAAACATCATTTGAAGTACTAGCATTAAGTCCAATAGGTATGTAAATACATCACATGTATTATACCTAATAGGATAATCATTCTCCCATTACCACTAGTGAAGATTGATTAATCATGTCTAAGAGATTCATGTCTATTACTAGTTCTCTAACCAAAAGAGTTTAGATTTATCCATCATATGGAAACTAGAGATGAATTTCTCATGATAATGCTAATTCATTGTTTGAGTTATCAGTAACTTTTAGGTATCATTTTATCTTATGCATACCAAGTACCACAAGATAAACAAGGCATTGCCACAAGGAAACATCAACTTTATTAATTGCCATTATTGTCATACAATATGCAAAAATAAGGTGTTTATATCCTTTGGCAAATATGAAATAGCAGTTTATAACTCTATTACATGCCTTTAAGGTTGAAAATAAACTAAAGTACTCCTATCTATGGTGGAAACACTTGCCCCATTTATTCGGTGCTTTACACTTTATATCTTGGTATCATATACCTCAAAAGTGTTATAAGTTTATTTCATGACACCTTCAGGTGGAGACGTCTGTCGCTTCCTTCTTTAGTTCTTCCAGATAGAGTGGACAATTCCTTTTCCAATGTCCTGGCTTTTGACAATGGTGGCAATTGCCTCTCTTGGTCATGCCTCCCTTGGCCTTGAGAGTTGAAGACGACTTGGGCTACTGGCTAGCATTAAAACCTTTCTTAGCCTTGCCCTTACCCTTGCGCTTGGACTTGCTTTTCTTGTTGCTGATCATCATCACAGATTTAGGCTTGTCCTTCTTCATCTATGCCTCATCTATCCTCAACATGCCCAACAACTCTGTCAATGGCCTGTCAAAGTTATTCATGTTGTAGTTCATCACAAACTGACTATAGGATTCTGGCAATGATTGTAGTATCACGTCAGTAGCCAACTCTTGGCTCAGGGGAAATTCCAGTCTTGTCAGGTTCTCCACATACCCAATCATTTTGAGCGTGTGTGGACCAACTGGATCTCCTTCTGTCATGACACACTTGAACATCACCCTGGAGGCATCATATCTCTCTTGTCATGCTTGATCTTCATACATGTTCTTGAGATGTTGAATCATCTCAATGACACCCATGTTCTCATGTTGTCTCTGCAACTCGTGGTTCATGGAGCACAACATCAAGCACTTTGCATCAATGGCATCTTCCGAATGCTTCTTATAAGCATCCCTTTCTACCTTTGGTGCGGTAGGAGAAGGTTCCTCTGGAGCTGGAGTATCCAGGATATAGAGCCTTTTCTCTTGAGTGAGAACAATTCTCAATGTCCTAAACTAGTCATGGAAGTTAGTCCCATTTAGCTTGTCCTTTTCAAGGACCGATCACAACGAAAAGTGATTGTTGTTTGTTGTCATTTGTACTACTAAAGGAAATATATGTAATTTAGTCCAAAACTCAATTTTGACTTATTTGATTGATTTGGAAGGTTGACGATATAACTAGGACTTTAATTAATTATAGCTCCCACTATTTTTGTTCAAATTGAAAGCCCTCACCATCAATTGAGAATATTGCAACGTACAATCTTCTAGTGGGTCAAGATCTGTATTTCATCAAGTCATGAGTCAGCTTTGGCTGATCACCCACAACTTGACTATTTAGGTATGCCATCATGCCAATTTCATCATATGCAACTCTTAGATAGATGATATGCACAACTCCTTACCATTCATCACATGTCTCTGGGCTTAAACGCTCTAAGAATCACCAGTTAAGTCTAACCCAAAAGCTGACACAGTAAACATGCATCCTACTTTGGCAGATCCTACATGTCTACCCTTCACACATCCGCAAGATGGACGGTGCACCACACTTTGGTGTAACCTCTGCTTGGTCGATCAAGTTTTTCATGTGTGCCACTAATGGAAGGTGTACAAGACTTAATATTTAGATGAGAGATTTGATTTTATAGGTACATATACATATCCAATCACCACAATACATAGTACGTATCATATACATGCTATATCTCACAAAAAACATGTGAAATGATAAAAGCGATGATTATGGCCATGCTAATGTGATTCCTCGAGCCAAGAGGAATCACGGTCATCTAGGTCCATATAACATGCAACATGTACAATATGAACTCTGTGCTTTGCCGTTCAGGGTTTGATCAACTCATCTCCATGATTGATCGGCTCGCCATCAGGCCGGTGGGTTGGGTGCCACCAGCCGATTGATTGGCGCCTCCAGTTGATCAGTTCACTAGTTGTCGTGCATCTCCTCAGGGCCGCCACCCACTCGTCGCGTTCCTCAAACCGATCGTCTGGAATGTCAGGTTGTCCGCCATTCTTTGACATAACAGGAAATAAAAGTTCTATCCTATTTACATTTTAATTAAGAAACCCCGAGTTATATTCGGGGGGAGCAAAGTTAGAAAAAAATCTCGAGTTATCTCGAGTTACATAAAGAAAAGGAGGTAGGGAATCGGTGCATTGACTGAGATTCAACCATACACAGACATAGGGTTTATTGTCCATAACAATGCTATACATCCACCACAAAACTCGTTTAAGGGTGACGCATATCGAGTGCATTCATATTACATATCATATATGTATTTTGGGATTTGTGGATTTAGGATTGGACATGCATAAAGCTAATTTTATTCGCATCGTATGCAATAAATAAAGGCGACAAACCAAAATCGTTCACATCGATAATCCTAAAGTATAGAGCAGTTGACATGGCTATGATACAACTATTGGGTTTTTTAGAAGGGAGGCAGAGAAGGTGGCAGAAACAAAAAAAAATTCTTCTCCCCAAACCCAGAATAAAGGAATCGTGTCAACATCTATACAATAGGAAGGATGGTTTGTAGAGACATACACTGTCCTGAGGCTTGATCAGCGACATTACCTCACGGCTTGCACGGTCTTCACCTCTGGTCTTGGACGGTGTCTGTGCAGCTCCTGGTCACACCGGGACTATCGGGATTGACAGCTGTCCTCCGAGCGGTAGAAATCTCCCGCCTATGTAGTAGTCCACACAGACCACCTGGAAATCTGATTGCCTTGTCGCACAAGGCACCAGAAGGAGTCATACCCTCCTGTTGGTGCACTAGTCACCGACACACTCTCCTGCCACCAGTCGTCTTTCTGCAGTTGTCTTTCCCTTGTTGTGCCTCCCTTGTCAGGTAGCACTTGCTCGGGCACTCCTAGTTACTACAACCAGAGAGAACAACAACTTTGTAGAGCAACTGGTGTTCTGAGTTGTACTTGAGAAACCCCCAGTACCCCTATATATAGGAGGGTCATGGGGCAGGGTTCGCTACCCCGAGCAATGCAGGATTAAAGCAGAAGTAGAAGCGTTCAAGATTTTCCACAAAAACAACCAACTGTGCCAGCTGAACCGATCGTTTCATGCATGAACCGATCGGTTGGGGACCTGAGCCGATCAGTTCACACCTGAACCGGTCAGTTGGGACACCTGAGCCGATTGGTTCACTTCTGAACTGGTCGGTTCACTTCTGAACCGGTCGGTTTAATGCCCTGGTCAGTTCCCGATTGACTTTTCCTCTTTTGTTTCAAATTGATCCAAAAACCAATCCTTGTTGCAATCAAATTGGACAAGCGAAATGAAGAGAAATTTCTTGCCAACCTGACTTTCCCAACTCGCTCGGTTGGACCATTTGAGCCGATCGGTTCAACCCTTAAACCGATCGATTCAGCCTGTCCTGAGCCGATCGACTCACCAAGCTGAGGTGATCGGTTGGGAGTGCAGACTGTGCAAAATCAGTCAATTGTAGTTTCAATCAATCTGATACTCTAATCAATCGGTCCAACACCTTGAACACTATGATACTGAGCTATCAATTGATTGAGTGCTTAATTGAACTACTAAACTCCTTTAGCAATCAATCTAAATATCATTTGTGGATAAACTCCTCTTCCAGGTTAAATCCTATGTGTGTGACCCTGCATGCCCATTTCACATTAGCAATGAAAGTCCATAACATGTTGGCTAAATTGGACATTACTATAATACCTTTGTTTCGATGATGACAAACATTTCATTCTTTTGGATCTAACGTGCTACTTGAGTGTTGCAGGAACTAGGTGGATGACACAACTTGGAAGATCTATATGCTCAAAATTGCTTTAATTCATCAAATGTAAAAGCTTGTACAAATATATAATGTACAAGTACTTAGATATCATGTAAATCAAGCGATTAGATCTTCCCTAGTCAATCACAACACTTAGATAGGTCATCCCCTACAATAGTGCCACAACTGCAGACTCATACACACACTTAGTACTTAGTTTAAAACATTGAAATAGAGTCATTCTCGGTCGACAAACTCCTCGACTGAGACACTCTCGGTCGACAAACTCTTCGACTGAGAATGACCCAAATAGCCATTAGACACAACAAACAAAGTAGTTGGGAGTTGGATCAGAACGTTGCTACAGACAGTCCCTCAGTCGACAAGTCCTCGACCGACTAGGACTCTCGGTCGACAAATCTTCGACCGAGAATGTCTCTATCTGCACTTTTTAGGATTAATTAATTAGCCATTGTTAAAGCAACTAATGGTTACCTAACGGCTAGTTGATCACTAAGAACCCCCTAGAAAGTGTCTAGAACTTCCTTAATCATTCATAGGCCATTCCTATAAATAGGACAAGCCTTAGGACACAAAAAACACACTTGTGCAACACTTGAGCATAATACTTGCAATTGGCTATTCATTCTTGTGAGCAATTGAGCAACTCCAACATTGGCTATTTATTTTCTTTGCTCCAAATTCGTGTCCTATAGGCTAGCATCTCCTACCCACTACACAAACACTTCTGTATACATTTGTTAGGAGATCAAAATGCTTGATATAGGAAATCAAGCCTTGTGCTACAACGGTATTGTAATTTCTATTTTTCCTTCTTGTTCCTTTATATCTTTTGTACTCTCCTTGCTACTCCTAGGGTTGGAGGTTGTGGATCAGAGAGGGTTTGACTTCTCAGGTGGAGAAGGTGGACTTTGGACTACTTCAAGAAGGCTGTCTCAACGGGAAGCTACTTTAAGAGGAAGGCTACTTCAAGGGGGAGCTTGAGGTTACTTCAAGGAAGGCTACTTCGAGGTTGGTGAGACTACTTCTAGGTGAAGGCTGTCCGAAGGGTTTGGTGAAAGTATTTGTAATTTTATGTAACATCCTTGTGAGGTAATAAAATTTAAGTACTTTCAAAATCCCGGTTGGGTAAGCAACCGGGTAGTGGATTGACTGCCTTAGTATTTGCTAAGGTTGGAACCACTCTAAATCCTTGTCCCCTTGTCCAATATTTTTGTGGTTGCTTGCTTTGGTTGAATTATTATTAAAATATCATTAAACCCTATTCACCCCCCCTCTAGTGGTTTTTCATAACACTTATGACTTCACAAGCAAAGAGCGGTGCCTAGTCGCACATCAGTTCTACCCAAGTGAAATAGAAAGTTGGAGAACAACTTTCAATCCTACAATCCATGAATGGTGTTATAGTGAATGTATAATTCCTTTGTCTCTGAGATCCCGAATGAACTCATGGCATGGAACAATCATCCTATCAACGTTCATTCACTTTCTTGATCTCAGAGTAGATTGGCGGAGATATGTATGCCATCAATATCACATACTGATTCACAACATACATACGCACGCCTATCTCAATCCTACTCATCAAGTGGCCATGGATATCAAAATCCCTCAGGAGGGACAAATCCCATATCTATCACTCACCCCTCAAAAGCCCCATGTGTCAAAGTCACCCAATCATCATCTTTATAACAACCCATGTTTCAGGACTGTGTTTGATGATGTCAAAGTGTACCCAACGACATGTGTTGATTGTAGTGATTTCAAGTCAAAGAATCACACTCACCACCATCACTGTGAGAACTGACTATGACTACCATGTCATGGTTCCATGTGTCAAACTCACGGTGGGTCTGTCCGGTACACTTGTTCTCTAACAAGTACCTATGTGTTTGGTTTGATATGTCCATATCATGACTAATGAGATTCTATCATCAACCAACACCACAATATAGTCTTGTGTGTCATTGTTGTCTATCTACCTTCTACAATGACATCCGACTAGGGACATAATAAGAATGTACAAACTCTTAGCATCCGTATGATCTCATCATTCAGGTCCTCAACCTCAAAGCATACATCATTGAGTACTGTCATTATCTAGACATTCAATCTATTCTATCATTATCTCATATGACTGAACCAGAAAGAATTGGAAGCTTGCCTTTAATGTTTATCAAATCAATCTTAATGTATCCCACTAATAATCCCATGATTGGCTCTCAGGGCATACATACCAACAATTTCATCATCATCAATGGGCTTTCAGCCCTAGACATAATCTCATCATGCAACATTTATCCTTATCAGGGTTTCTTAAATGTAAGGAGTGCATATTAAATTCAATTTCAACATATTTCTTATCAGTTCGTTGTATAACACAATTCTTAACAAATATTAGCAGAGGCATTAGAACTAACAATAATAAAAGGATATAGATATCATGTATTATTCATCATACTCAGAATAGATTTATCATACACCATATGCTTGTTCCATCCAATCTCCATATATGCAAATAAATTTCATGCATATGCATGCATAATAGAGTTAGTTCTCTTCTTCTTTTATTTTACATTCTTTAGATGGGGTTACTAATCAACACATGTTGTCTATCATTTGATGTTTGTAATATTAGTCCATTCTCAGAGTACAAGTCACTAATCAAGAACACATTCTTGTAAATCAATTCAAATACATCAATTTCATCTTTTAGTTGAATTCAACTATAGTTATGTGCATCCCTTAATCCTTCATTTGATATTGTCATTTACTAGCATCATCCAACTCATCATTTTAGGGTAAAATTTACATTCTTAGAATCATCTACTAATTACCATCTTTTCCCTTCATTTTATATTCAGCAGTCTCAACTTCTTTCATTTCATGTTCATTACATTATTCAAACCAATCTTTCTTGATTCACTTTACATACAATGCTTCTTTTCTACTTAACATTTATCAAAGTCCAATTCTTAGTATATTTCATTTAGTTTGGGTTAAGCCACATTTAATCAAAATAAAAGATAAAATATTTCATAATACTAACTTCATTAGTTTCATCTTTAACTTGTAATTACCATAAAGTACATCTTGCTCATATTGTCTCTTATATTTAGATAAGTGTACCACGTCATTGAATACTAATGTCATTTCCATAATCAATAGTGATCATTCTTTATGATACTAATCACTTTATCTTAAAATAATGGTTTAGGTTACATCTTCTTACATCATGATCTCTGAGGATACTTCACAAACCACTGTTATGTAACTTGTATAAAAGGACCCACATTCATATGAGGGCTACTCATTATTCGATAAACTATACTAAAACAGATTCATTAGGCTTAGATCAATATTAGTAAGACTCATCATCTTCAATTGAAGTATTAATACTTACATTCAACATTTCATCACATTTACAACATCATATACAAGTTCTAGCTTCATCACTCATACTCGTCTTAATACTAAACATCTAGAGTTTTCAAGAAGTCATCTTTAGTTCAACACATCATAAGATCCATATCACTAAGTAATTTTATAATGATTCATAGATGTTCATTAGGGCTATTCACACATATGGAAACCCTAGTTTCCATTTTCACATATTCCATTCATCAATCATAAGTATACATTGATTAATTGGCTTGTTTGATTCACTTCCTCAACACAAACCCTAATCAAGACATGCGGTCACCTCATACTGATCCTTACATGTATATTATATTCAATTCCATTAACATTCAACAATACACTTGTATAATACAATCTAGTACAATTCAAATATGGTTTTATATATGTCAATTCAATTCCAAGCATATCGGCCATTGGGCTGATGTTTAGGAAAAAATCATATGAAATAGCATTATCATCTACCCATAAGATTACCATGGATCCTCAATCAATATATCAGGAACTAATCAAGCTCCTGATGTAGGGTTTTTGAGTCGCATTTATAGGCTAATTTTGTACTTGTTTTATGCATTCATTTGTCATCTTTGTGACTATAATGGCATGATTCAATTCCTTTACCCTATAATCATTGTATGCGTCAAATTTATCTTATTTTATCCTATTTTGAATGAATTACTAAATTCCATGGATTGACTTGTGTTTTCTCTCTATTTCAGGTACTTTATATTCCAGAACATGTCGATACCATCGACAGGTCCTTCGATACTACCGACATGGCAATAGTAACCAAGGCAAAGGGAAAGCATCCAGGTCGATACCATCGACCACACTGTCGATGGTCTCAAGATTAGCTCATTAGAAGAAAAGTCAGCACGTTCATATTATCGAAAATCTGGTCGATAGTATCGAGGAGTTAATAGGTTGATCTCAGTTTTGAAGTGACAGAAGTGCACCCTAAGGTGTCAATAGCATCGACACCCCGTTGGTAGTATCGACGCCGTCAGATCAGGACTTTGTTCAGAATTGCCATGATTGAATGGCTGTGATCGTTTGGCGGCCGTAAGTGGTACCTATACCTAAGAAAAGGTGGCCCAAAGCAAAGGAAAACCTTCTATTATGCCGCATGAATACCGAAGGAGAGGAGAGCAAAGAATGGAGCCCAGAGCTACGCCCCAGATGATCCCAGAGCCACAGACGGACAATTCTACTGGCGGAAGGCTACAAAATGTGCATCTTGCACTGAGGGTCATCCCGATCTTCTCTGTTTCAGGGGTTACATCATATTCTCATTCATTTCCCCATATCGTTGAGATGAACATGCAGTGTAATATCCTCAAATTTTGGTAAAAACTGAACTATAAAATATGATGCATGAATTAATTTGATAATTCCTCAATGATTTTATTGGTGGAATAGTAAGGTTAATTGCCTTTGTCGCACAAGTTCTTTTGGCACTAGACAAATAGATAAACGGAATTCATGCATTAATAAATAGTAATGACTTTTGATATTGATAAATATTTTCCAAAGGAGAATAAAGTTAATAATGCGTTAGATAATTAAAAGAATACTTATCTTTCCATTATTGGAAACACAATGGTTGGGATACCAAATAGTGTTATCTTGGGTTGCCTTTTTTGGTATGTTGAAGGATAATTACAAGTTAAGATAATGAGAGGATTTATCGAATAATCCAAGATAATATATAGCTTAGATAATTAGTTAAAGGATTATCCACCTTTTTCTTGAAAGCCAAATAATGGAATAATATGTAAGTTTCTTAAAGAAAACAGGAAGCTTGTTTTAAAGAAAAAAGAAGGAATATATTCTTTCTTTGGAAATATTCTTTATGTTTCCATAATATTAGATGGCGTCAATTATCAAATAAAAAAAGATGTCTTTGAAGTACTTTACGGAAAGACAATGAATATTGTGAGTGTTGTCATAATTATATAGGGAAAGGAGTACTTACCTTTTGAAATCATGTAGCCATAGGCAATATACAACAGAGATGTTGATTAGTTAATGTGAGTGAATACTTTTCCATATCCAACGGAGATCATAGTCCTCCTCTCAACCCTAAAGCCTTGCCTAGGCTCTTAGATATATATAGGAGCCGACGATAGAGAACATGACTCCCCACATACAGATCTTGTCGCTTCTACCCAGTCATCGGCTGACGAGAATAACGTAGCCCTTTCTTAGGTCGGGAGACCTACAGACAGGAGGTGCCCTGTTGTGCAGTAGGTTGAGGCACAAAAGCCACTCAACCCTCTAATCTGGTGGGTCACATGGAGGCAACGACACGGACACGCCAGGTCCATGCTCTCTGCACTAATCTTGAGCGACAAAGGTTGAAGGAGCTTTGGGGGCGGCACTCTCGACTGTGAAGTCGGGCGTCGTGGCTTGCCGCAGCAGCAGCGCTGTGCAGAGGAGCGCATAGGTAGGGAGAGGGTGGCTATCCGTCTAAAGGGGAGGAGTCATCTAGCATCAGGAGGGGTGTGGCCGTCGGCGGCACTCTGAAACAGGAGTCCGGGTTGGTGAGGATGGGTGTCCAAGACGCCATCCGCATGTAGCATCGCGAGAGGAGCAGGAGACGGTGATGTCTGGGCGATTGTGTCCTCGGCCTGGCAGAGTCACGAGCACTGATGTGCGTAACACGGGTCGGTAGGGGACCGAGGTAGAGCTTCACGACCGTCCGACCTGGCCATGGTAGGGTGTGGTACCCTTGAAGTAGGAGCGGTGGAGGCTTCAGAAGGAAGTCTGGAGATGGCGGCGAGGAGTCGAGGCATCCACACGCATGGTCCTCCTACATGCAGAAAGACAGACACCGGCCATCAGAGCCCCTTACTCAGTGGCAGCAACGAGCGTCGCAAGGGAAGGGATGACCACTAGACAAATTACCATGTTACCCCCGTGATCAGTGCAGAGAGGTAAGGGCATCTGAGTCATTTAATTATGTTTTTAAGTTGCTGCCCACATGGTGAATTAGCTTGTGGAGACGCTGACATGTTAGCGTGTGATTGGTTCATACCAGTTTAGCTTGCAAAAATCATAGAAAATAATTGGTAACTTTGATGGGGACATATAATATATGAAAATTGCTCAAAAAGACGGGAGAAATCCAAATAAAATATTATCAGAACTTGATAATGCTTCATGTTCGAAAAGTATCTACAATACATGTTTATATGTGTTTAATGTAAAGGAAAACCCATATTTGTCTTAATCTGATGCTTAATAGTATATGATCGTTCATGTTAGGTTAGTACCTGACCTAGACATGTATAATGAAGAAATCCTGATTAATGATGAATAATGGGTGATTCTAGATTAATAACCTTATACATGTTGTTTTAGGGTTTTAAAACTAATGTTGACATCTTGCTATGAGCTAATGCTGGTAATGTAATATAGATGTCATGAATATCTTAATATGTTTAAGTTGACGATTAGGGTTTCACCTAATATGCATAACTGGATTTGTAATCTTAGAAACCATGATATGATAGAATTAGGGTTGGTATCCCTAATCCCAATTCCAAACACGAGATAGCCCTAAACCCTAGTTTAGGAGCGAATCTAGATGTAAATATTGTAATGTGAATACATGGTGACACACACATAGTATGCTTTGTTTCAGATACTTGTTGATTATGTGCTTGGTTGATTGGATGTTTGGATACACTCTTAAAGTACATGTTAGATCTACATGGTTTATGCGATGGCATAAGGTACGTGGTTACACTTATGAATACATGTATTGAATTCCGAGGTTGCCGGAGTTTATCAATGAGATTTAATGACAAATAAACTGCTTGCTTGTTTATTTAGTTCTTGCAAACTATAAAGTGCATATGAGTATCATGTAAAGTAAATAATAGTATTCTGAACCGTGGGTTAGACTGATCTTAAGGGTAATGCACACGAGCCCCAGAGGGACAGTGATTACACCTGAGGTAGTTGACCAGATATGGGTTAGAATATGAAAACAAGTTTATTTTCTTATATTCAAGATAAAGATGTTTGATTATATCTGTACTTGTGATTACTGTTTGAACCCACGTACCAGTATAGTAATATACTGACCGCGTATTTGTTTGTCGACATTTTAGGTCTCAGATATACTTGATTCGTGGACATGAGGGTACAGTTAAATATGTTGAAGACACTACAGTTTAATCATGAAGGTTTAGTCTTAATGGTTTATCTTCACACCTATAAAAGTTAATTTTATTTAAAAGTTATGTAACTCCTTACAAGAGCTTTTCATGTAAACATGTAAATATTTGATCATTAATGGAAATTGTTTACTATTTTGTATTATTTCATGAATCTGATCCTGGAGTATATGATTAACGATCTACGACTTTAAGGTCTTTTAGACACTCAAAAGTGTGGGTCGTTACATACAGGGATAATCCCCATTGTCCTTAGGACTGGGAGTAGCCCGGGGAATCATTGTATGGAAATTTTCCATTGATTATCATAATTTGTCTCAATTCCCCCTGATATGTTATCATGTTTCTATCGCAATTTGCTATGCTTGATCACCATAGTTGATTTCTAATACTGTTAATTGCTCTTGACAGAGGATTAGTGGTTGAAAAGGCACGATTAACACATTAACCAATAAATTTCTTAGACAAGGTAATGGACGGTTAATGGTGGATTCCCAGAGAATTTATTAAAGCACTTAAATCTAGGGTATAAGTTACTACTGGCGTGGAACTGACCTAGAACTAGGTAGTGAATTGTATTGCAGAAGCAAGCAATTTTAGCTACATGACATAATCAGGGATAAGGCACGAATTATGTTAGTTGTGTAGAATTGCATGCAGCGAGACCTCGTGGTGAAACCGTAACCCTAAGGATTATCATTCCATTTGATTAAACTAAACATTTAATCATCGCTCGCTTTTTTTTCTCTTTGTTTTATTTTTATTTTGTTTGAAAACCAACAATCAATTTTTCCAATCGGTCTAGCTGATCGCGACCAGTTAGTAGTAGTCTACTGAAATTTACGTTTCCCTAAGTTTGACTTGGGCCTTACAAGGCCTATATTACTTCGATACGTGCACTTACGTTTAACACACGACTCAAGCGTGTCATGTTTTTGAAGTCGTTGTCGGGGAAACGTCAAATTTCAGCACTACGAGTGCTGCAAGCGGCCATTCTAGGTCACTTTTATTATTGCAATTTTAGTTTTTGAACTTAATTGACTATCTTTCAGATTCTCTATTCGCTCTAGCATTGTACTTATTTTATTCTTCATATTTTAGGTACTAGTTGTTAGATAAATGGATATCATTTAATCCCTTTGTTTTGATAATGACAAACATTTCACTCTTGTCGATCTAACGTGCTACTTGAGTGTTGCAGGAATAAGGTGGATGACAAATATTATGGAAGATCTATATGCTTGAATTATTGTAATTTCATGAAATGTAATCAATTGTAAAACTTGTACAAATATATAATGTACAAGTACTTAGACATCATGTAAATCAAGCGTTAGATCTTCCCTAGCCAATCACCACACTTAGATAGGTCATCCCCTTCAATAGTGTCACATATGCACACTCATATACATACTTAGTACTTTAATTGAAACGTTGAAACAGGGTCAATCTCGATCGACAAAATCCTCGACCGAGACACTCTCGGTCGACAAACTCCTCGACCGAGAAAGACCCAAGTAGCCGTTAGACACAGCTGACAAGGTAGTTGGCAGTTGGAGATGAACGTTGCATACACTTGCTCCAGAGAGTCTGTCGGTCGACAAACCCTCGACCGAGTAGGACTCTCGGTCGACAAAACTTCGACCGAGATGAGTTCTGACAGCAACTTTCAGAATAAATAACTAGCCATTGCTAAAGCAACTAAAGTGTACCTAACGGCTAGTTAAGCACTTAGAAACCCCTAGAAAATGTCTAGAACATCCTTAAGCACTTGTAGGTCATTCCTATAAATAGGACATGCCTTAGGACACCTAAACTTACCAATTCTACACTTGAGCAATCCTTGAGCATACACTTGCATTAGCAATCTGTTTTGAGCAATTGAGCAACACTTGCAATTGGCTATTCTTCTTCTTGCTCTAAATTCGTGTCCTGTAGGCTAGTATCTTCTAACCACCAAACCAACACTTCAATATTCATTGGTTAGGAGATCTATATGCTTGATATAGGCAAATCAAGCCTTGTGCATCAAAGGGTAATTGTAATTTCCTTTTTCCTTTCTTGTTCACTCTTATTGCTTGTACTCTCCTTGCTACTCCTAGGGTTGGAGGCTGCGGATTGGAGAGGGTCTTAATCTTCTTGGTGAAGAAGGAGGCTTTTAACTACTTCTAGAAGGTTGTTGCAATGGGAGGCTACTTCAAAGAGGAAGGCTACTTCAAGGGGGAGCTTGAAGTTACTTCAAGAAGGTTGCTTCAAGTTGGTGCAACTACTTCAAAGTGAAGGCTGTCCAAAGGGTGTAGAAAGTATTGTATTTTATGTAAATTCCTTGAGAGGTAATAAAATTAATACTTTCAAAATCCCAGTTGGGTAAGCAACCGGGTAGTGGATTGACTGCCTTAGTATTTGCTAAGGTTGGAACCACTCTAAACACCTTGTCTCCTTCTTGTTATTTCAATTGTGGTTGTTTGAGTTAAAATTATATTGAAATTATCATAAAACCCTATTCACCCCCCCTCTAGTGGTTTTTCAATTGGTATCAGATTAGGCTTCAAGGAACTCTAACTAAGTCTTGAAGAATGGGTGACAGGTTGCTCAACAACCTCAACCTTGAAGGGACACTTGTGGCTAGGCCTCCTGCATTTGATGGTACTAACTACACATACTGGAAAAGGAGAATGCAATTTTACTTCCAAGGGATTAGTTGGGATCTATTGAGGATGGTGCCAACTCCCTACGAACTTCCTCAAGCGGAATATGCAGCTTGGGACACCAATACGGTAAAGTCTGCCCAAATGAATGCAAAGGCTGTAAGTATACTTTATTGTTCAATTTCAGTTGGAGAATTTAATGAATATCAAATTGTGAAACAGCCTACGAAATTTGGCATAGACTTTCCCTATCTTATGAAGGAACTGTGCAAGTTAAGAACTCCAAAATTAGAATGCTTAAACAAAAATTTGAACAGTTCCGTATGGATCAAAATGAATCTATTAGTGAAATGTATGCAAAATTCTCTTCTATTGTAAATTGTTTGAATGCCTTATGTAAAGTGATTAGTGAGGAAGATCAGGTGTCAAAGATTCTTAGATCACTTCCTCCCAAATACAAGCCCAAAGTGACAGCCATTGAAAAAGAAAATGACCTCACCCGACTGAGGATGGAACAACTCAATGGCAACCTAGAAGCTCATGAAGCAACTCTAGAAGAGGAAGAAAGAAGAGAACGTGAACTTCAATAAGGGAAAAATAAAGATGTGGCTCTAAAAGCTTCAAAAATTGTCACACCGGAAAGTGATGAGTCAAGTGAAGAAGAAGGAGAAGAAGCCTTAATTGTAAATGGTAAGAAATATAAAAGATTTAGAACTAACAAAATCTCTAGTTCTTCTTCTTCTCCTAGGTGTTTTGAGTGTGGAAAGAAAGGACATCTCAAAAATGAATGCCCCAAAGCAAAGAAAGGAAAGAAAAGCTCACACAAAAAGAAGGGAGAAAAAGCTTATAAAGTTGCATGGGATGAGTCAAGTGAGAGTGAAAGTGGAGAAGAGAAGGTGGAATGTCTTATGGCAAGAGAAGATGATGAAGATTCCCAAGAGGTAAGCCTTCTTGATCTCCCTAAAGAAGAGTTAATTTCTAGTCTACAAGAAACTCATGATAAATATGTTGACTGCAAAAAGAAACTAAGGAAGGTTACCAAACAAATGAAGAATCATATGCTAGATTAAATAATCTCTCTTCTGAAAAGAACAACATTGTTCTTGAGAATTTGTCTTTAAAAACATCTTTAAATGACTACAATAGAAAGTTACTTACTCTAGAAATGAATTTTGATCTTCTTTCTCAAAAAAAGGTTGATTTGCTAGCTAAACTAAATGATTTTCAGACCCAACCAATTCTATGTAACCATATAGATTATGATAATGTTGTACAAGAAAGAAACTCTCTATTATCTGATTTAGATCAAGCAAGGAAAGAGATAAACAAGAAGATGGATGACATTGCTAAGCTACAAAGAAAAATAAATGATTTAAGAGGTAATGACATCCTTGAAAATATTCTGAAAATTTCCTCTAGTTACAATGGAAGAAGAGGATTAGGATATGATCTAAAGAAAAATCAACCCAAAAGAACTAAAACGTCCAAGACTAAGACTATGTTTGTACCTAAGAACACAATTTCTAGAAAGAGAAATGAAATTGATTCTATTACTTGTCATTTTTGTCTACGTCTTGGACATTACTCATTTTCATGCCCTTATAAGAACAAGGATTCTGAGTTGGTTTGGGTTCCAAAACCCCAAACTTAGTAGACTTGAATGAAATTTAGTTGAGATATGATCCAATGCTCATTTTTGAAAATTATATTATCTTATCTCAACTTAAAGTCTCATGCATTATGTTAATTTTCTGAACTGAGAATATATTCGGTCGAAGTATTTCTCGACCGAGAATATAATCGGTCGAACTTTTGTCGACCGACCAGATGCCTGTGATAAATCAAAATCTACAGTAACAACATGAGTAAAACAGCAACCTCTTCGGTCGAAAAATGTTCGATCGGGGCAAAAATCGGTCGAAAAGTGGTCGACCGAGCAGACTTATGCTTCTATTCAATTTTTAATCTGTAAAACAAAAACTTTCTCGATCGACAAATTGGTCGACCGCAAGAGATGTCGGTCAAACTTTTGTCGACCGAATGAAGTTCTGAATCAAATTCTTTCTATTCAGTCTATAATTAAATGTTCCTAACCATACCGGACCATCACATGGGTACCAAAATCTATATTTTAATGCAGGATTGGGTGGTCGACAGTGGATGTTCCAAACACATGACCGGAAACAAGGATGCGTTTCAAACTTTTGAGGAAAAGAAGAGTGGAATAGTCACCTTTGGAGATAATGGTAAAGGTAAAATCGTTGGAATAGGTAACATTGGTACAAATTTCGAAATAAAGAATGTTTTACTCATTGATGGTTTGCACCATAATTTAATAAGTGTTAGTCAATTATGTGACAGTGGATATGATGTTTTATTCAACAAAAATTGCTGCAAGTTACTAATAGAAAATACTACAAATGTTGTTTATGAAGGAAAAAGAATTGGAAATCTCTATATTCTTAGACCTAATTCTATGAAATCCGTAGTTGGAAAATGCTTTCTTGCAAATGAAAATTCTCTACAACTATGGCATAAAAAATTGGGTCATTCTCATTCACATGTTATCAAAAAGCTAGCTAAATATGATCTTGTTCGTGGTTTGCCTAATTTGTCTTTTGATCAAGTTGAAAATTGTGAACCATGTACCTTGGGTAAACAAACAAAAACTTCGTTTAAACCCAAACATGTACTTAGCACCTGTAGATCCCTAGAACCGATTCATATGGATTTATTTGGACCTATGCAAACACAATCTATTGGTGGAAAAAGGTATTGTTTTGTTATTGTTGACGATTATAGTAGATATACTTGGGTACATTTTCTTGCAAACAAAGATGACACTATTCAAGTTTTCATAAAATTTTGTTCCAAGATTGAAAATCTATTACAAAACAAAATATGTACCATTAGAAGTGATCATGGTGGAGAATTTGAGAACCATTTATTTGAAGAATTTTGCACATCTCAAGGCTACACTCACAATTTTTCTGCTCCATGCACTCCACAACAAAATGACATAGTTGAAAGGAAAAATCGATCACTATAAGAAATGGCTAGAACCATGATGCTCGAACATAATACACCTAAAACTTTTTGGGCTGAAGCAGTAAACACATCATGCTATGTGTTAAATAGAGTAACTGTTCATTCCTATTTGAAGAAAACACCATATGAAATAATATATACTAAGAAACCTAGAGTTGACTATTTTCATACCTTCGGATCAACATGATATATCTTAAACACTAAAGAGGATAGAGATAAGTTTGACTCTAAATCACATAAAGCATTCTTTTTGGGATATTCTACTTCTAGCAAAGCATTTAGAGTCTACAACACTATTTCTAGAAAGGTTGAGGAATCAATTCATATTTCCTTTCATGAAGAGTCAAAATTAGAAAACCTTGAAATAGTTGATCTCACTCATCAATTCGAAAATTTATCCATACCAACTGATAGTGATAAAAATACTCCAAGTAATGACCAAGCTGGGACACAATCTATTCCTAGACTTATTAAGGATCATCCTCAAGAATTAATTATTGGAAATCCTAATGATAAAGTCAAAACTCGTTCTTCTTTTAAAGACGTTGCAAACATGGCTTTTGTTTCTATCATTGAGCCTAAGAAGGTGTCTGAAGCTCTTAAAGATGACTATTGGATAATAGCAATGCAAGAAGAATTACACCAATTCACTAAAAATGATGTATGGGATTTAGTTCCAAAACCACAAGATAAAACCATTATTGGAACTAAATGGGTTTTTAGAAATAAGTTAAATGAGGCAGGGGAAGTAATAAGGAATAAAGCTAGGTTAGTAGCACAAGGATATAATCAACAAGAAGGAATAGACTTTGATGAGACGTATGCACCAGTAGCAAGACTTGAAGCTATTAGAATGCTACTAGCTATAGCTGCACACAAAAATATCAAACTCTACCAAATGGATGTAAAAAGTGCATTTCTAAATCGAATCATTCAAGAAGAAGTGTATGTTTCCCAACAACCTGGTTTTGAAATACCGAAAAAAGGTGACTATGTTTACAAACTTAAGAAAGCACTTTATGGATTAAAACAAGAACCTAGGAACTGGTATGAAAGACTCAAGACATATCTTTTTGATAATGATTTCTCTATTGGAAATTCAGATTCTACTTTATTTTTCAAAACATATACATCTGATTTTCTAGTTGTTCAAATATATGTTGATGACATTATTTTTGGAGCTTCAAATGAATCATTGTGCACACAATTCAGTGACATTATGCAAAAAGAGTTTGAAATGAGCCTCATGGGTGAACTAACTTTCTTTCTTGGTTTTCAAATTAAGCAAACGCCTGCCGAGATTTTTATAAGCCAAGAAAAGTATACTAAAGAACTCTTAAAACGTTTTGGAATGGATCAGTGCAAACATGCTACTACTCCAATGGCTACCTCCACTAAAATTGATAAGGATGAAGATGGGGAACCTATTGATGATTCCTTATATAGAGCCATGATTGGTAGCTTGCTTTACTTAACCGCTTCTAGACCGGACATCATGTTTTCAGTTGGTCTTTGTGCTCGATTTCAATCACAACCCATGCATGGTGAGGATGCGTAGTACGAACTACGTACAATCGACACCTGAGATTCCGCCATCGGGTGAAGAAGACGAACTAATAAATACACCACCCGATGAAATTGAATAGGAACTCGAGGCTTTCACAATGGCAGAGGAGCAAACCATTTGGGAGAAGATTAAAGCTTCTTCTTCCTCTACGCAGAAGGGGCCAATCAAGAAACAAGCTATCAACATACCCACTTACAAGATTGACCCAGGGCTTATTCAATTGGTAAAGTCGCAGGCATTCCATGGACTAAAAAATGAGGACCCAGTGGCCCACATCAGCATATTTGTGGAGAACTATGATATGGTGATGGTGGATAGGTTCCCTTAGGATGCCATTTATTTGAAATTATTTCCATCTTCTCTAGTAGGAAACACAAGGGAGTGGCTCTACAACTTGGATGATGAATATGTAGAATCATGGGATATGATGATTGAGGTGTTCTTTGAAAGGTATTTTCTTCCCAAAAAGACAAATGATCTTGTGAGGAGGATCCACAATTTCAAACAGCAGGTCAGCGAGACATACTCTGAGACATGGGAGTGTTTCAATATCATGCTGCGGAAATGCCCACATCATGGGCTGGATTTAGAAACCCAAGCGAAGATCTTCTATTTTTCCCTTAACGAACATGATAGGAGTAATCTAGACTCATTTGGAATAGGTTTCTTTCTAAACAACAATGGTTCCAAGTGTCAAGAGATTTTAAAGAATATGGCTAAGAAGCAGTCTTGGGGTGAAAGAGATGCACCATAATAGGTCAAAGTTGTAGGGGATGCAAAGGCCATTAAAGCATTAAATGAGAAAATGGACTTGATAGCGAAGTGACTCCTAGAGAAAGATGACAATGGGTCTAATGATGTAGCACAAGCAAAGTTCATGCGCCATCAAGGCTACGGGAACAATGATTATTCATGGAGTAAGGACAAGAACTTCTCGTGGAAGGATCCAAACAATTTTCTACAGGATCCGGATCAGAAGTCACAGGCTAGTGTCGAAGACAGAAGTAATGAGTTTCTCAACCAAGTGATTAAGCAAAATCAAGAGTTGATGAGCACATTCGGCAAGCATCACAAGGAGAGTTTATGAATCAGTTCAGGTAGACTTTCCAGAGCCATGGTGTACAACTGAGGACGCTAGAGACGACCATAACCCAAATTGCAACTGAGGCGGCTTCCATGAAGAAAATCACTCAACAAAAACCAGCTGAGAATGCAGAGCCCGCTCAACTACATCAATAGGTTAAATATTTATTAGTCAAAAAGGGGCCAGAGCTTCCTATTGAGGAGATACATGAACAGAGTATTATGCATATAGACTTGGAGGATAAACCCAAAGTTCCATACCCTTACATTTTATATGGATTTCTAGGAGGATGTAGGACGCCAGTCAAATCACTCCAAGATGCCACCACTGTCGTGCCCGCATCTCAGATTTCTAAAGAGACTTCTATACCGAAAGAACAAGTGAAAGCTTTACTTCGTAGTGGAGCAACCACTATCAATAAGGAGAAGCAGCCATAAGTCATGCCATCTACGAATGATGTGCCAAATACTATCTTAGAAGGTGGCGTTCAAGCAAGCTTAGGGGAGGAGACCCCTAAAGTTCCATATATTCCACCACACAAGCGTATAGAGGAGCCAAGCGTGCCATTCCTAGATAGTCTAAAGCCAAGGAAAGAGCAAAGGCACTTCAAGAAATTTGTTGAGATCTTCCGGAATCTCCACATTAACATTCCATTGGTGGAGGCTATATAACAAATTCCTTCATATGGAAGATTCATGAAAGATATCATCAACAAGAAATGGCAGATCAACGATACATATGCTGTGTGTGTTGATGAAACAATGAGTTCTATAATCTAAGGAAGGCTGCCAAAGAAGAGGAAAGATCCAGGATGTTTCTACATCCCATGTTCCATAGGTGGCCAACATTTTCCACAAGCACAGTGTGACTCAGGAGCAGGCATTAATCTTATGCCACTTGCCACTTTTCAAAAGCTGGGATTGAAGAAGACAATGCAAACTTACATGACAATTGAGTTGGCGGATGGATCTGTTGTGAAGCCACAAGGTATATGCGAGGACATGCTTGTCAAAGTTGACAAATTCATCTTCCATGTTGACTTTGTGGTCATGGACATGCATGAACTGGAAGGATGTGAGATGCTATTGGGAAGGGTGTTCTAAGCTACAACTGATGTAATCACTACCATTAGGTGAGGTTACTTGACACTTGGGATCGGTGATGATAGAGTTGAATTCAAATTGCCAAATGAATCATTAAAGACATCCCTTGACCACCCAGGTTAAAGGTGTAAGGACCCTGACCTTCATTTTGGGTTTACCCTATTTGCTTTGCCTAAACCTTGTGTTTGAAGCTTTCTTGCTAATCACCTGAGGTTGTGATTAGGGTTTGTTGTGTTTTGTTGAGAGTTGTAGGTGCAACTTGTAAATAACCCAAGTGTTAGGGTTGATGTGCAAGTTTGTCACCTTGAGAGATATTTTTCTCTCTCCTTGCATCCTATAGGGTTAAGAGGATGGGTTGGGCTTGTTGCTTGAATAGTTTTGGGCCTTGTTGAGCTTTGTTGGGCTTTGCTTTGCCTTGTTGAGGCCTTGTGTCGTGCAAAGAGCACCTTGGTGACCTATGTCGAACAGATGGGGTGTGTCGCCCAGTGGGCTGTGTCGCCCAAGGTGACCACTTTGACCTTGCCTTGTTTTTGTCACCATACCTTGGACAAATGGCCGATCCTTTGTTAGTTGGTGGCATGACATGAGCATGTGGTTTAGCAAGGTGGCATGGCTTTGGAAAAGTGGTCCCTTGGATATGCACATGTGAAGCAACACCAAGGTGTGCACTCCATAAACCCTCTTGTATATATACAACCCTCTCTTTAGTTGCTTAGCTCTTTAGTTCCTTTATTTTCTCCTTTCTCCTTTAGTGGCTGATACACCTTCCCTTGGTAGAGCAAGCTTGGTGGCTGATCTCCTTGGTGGAGTCTTTATTCTTCTTCTTCCTCTAGGTGGTGGCCGAATACTAGAAGGGTCTTGCTTCCTTGGTAAGCATCTCCTCTCTCTCCTTAGCACCTTCTTCTCCTTCTTTCTTGTTCTTCGGCCATGGTGGTTATGAGCTTTACTTCTCTTCTTGTGGTGGCCGAAGGTGGGGTGATTTGGAGCTAAGAGCTTAAAGCTTGGTGCTTGGAGCTTTGGAGCTTGCTTGAGGCGGGTTACATAACTCCTAACCCTAGATATACTACCTTCTTTTATGTCGCATGTTCATATACAATCTTGATCGGCCTTGCATCTTGTTGGATATGTTTCTTGCTCTAGTTTGTACCTTTAATCTTGTTGGACTTAGTGGTCATGATATTCATAGTTGTATGACCTTGGACCTTGTTGGCCAAACCTATGGATTAGGTTTTCTTTGGGGCAATACCCTTTTCTCTCTTTGATTTTCAGAAGTGAGTTCAAGCTCTAGTGGTGTAGGAAAAACCCCTCTCACTTGGTTGTTGAAAGGTGAGTCTATACTCTTACTACTTGGACAACACCCTTCTCTCACCATGGATTTGAGAGGTGAGCCTTTGTTTGTTGATGACCTAGTTGGGATGGAATGTTGCCCGATATGTGATGGAGGTTTTGCAAAACCCCTCTCTCTTGGTTGTTGAGGGGTGAGCCGACTCTCTTGATCTATTAGGGTTTGGTGATGGTGATCTTGAGGTTGAAGATGACCAACCTGATGTGGTTCTTGTGCCCTTGCATGATACCCTTTTTGGTGCTTTGCATGATACCTCTCATCTAGGGTTTGTCTTAGATGATATGCTTAGCTGGGTTGCGTTAACCTTGCTGCCCGATATCATCCACCCTAGAGTGTTGGATGTGTGTAGGTGTGACTAGCTTGGGGCAACACCAGGGTCAAGTGCCTGGCCGATACCCCATATGGAGGTGTGTTACCCTTTGATCGATCTGCCTTTCCCATCACATGTCTCCTTTTGGTCGGTTACTCATCATGAGTAGGTTCTTGATGGCTTGGCTAACTCTAGAGTCAAGAGCTAGGCTGATACATGTTTTGAGCATGGATGGTTCTTTAGACGATACAAGTTGAAGGGCTGAGTCTTGGCCAATATGTGGACCCAAACCCTAGCTGGACGATAGGGTGTCTTAGGCAACATGGTGGAGGGCAGTAGAATCCCTTGGGTGTCATGAAGAGCTTGTTGGGCATTAGGGTTTGCTCTTGGCTGAAATGACCTTGGGCACCATGGCCTTGGCCGTTATGGCCATAGACGATATGGTGATGAGGATGGCCGATAGGTGAGTGTGTCCTTGTGCACGATACACCTCTTGGATCAGGTTGCATGACACATCGCTGGCCCTGGTTGCACGATATCCTTGGTGCATGGGTGCATGGCATGGATGGCCGATGTGTGTGGCTAAGTGCCCTATCCGTTAGAGTTTTAGTGAGGGATATGACCCTACCTGCTACCCCTTTTGGTGAGGGATGGTGTTTCCCGCCACATCTCTAGTGAGGGAAGACAGTGCCTTTGGTGAGGGTTGTGCTTAAGCCGGGAAACCCTAGTAGTTACTTTCTTGTACCTTGTGGATGATGGGTTATGGATAAAAGGTTGTGACCAATGATGTATGACTAGGCTATGGTTGTATAATACTTAGGGATGTATTTCTTCAATAATGATCATGCTCATGAGATATTAGGGCATAGTGGATGCTCATGGTTTGATAACAATAATGTAATTGGTTTACAAGATACTTCTTTTTGCTTCATGTAATTATAATCATGGATGTTGATCCAATCATGTACCTTAAACCCTAATAGCATGATAATCATAATATGTCTCCCTAAAGATCTATATGTTTGGTGATTTAAGTTACCTCTCTTGATATGCATACTAACCATGCAGGTGTATCAGATGGATTCATAGCCAGGTAAGAGCTATGAGGTTTATGTGTTTGAATAACATTGAATGATGATAATCCTTGTTGATGAGATAACATGTATCACCAGTATGATGAGAAATGTATGTTGACCTGATAAAGGTTGAGTGCCTAGTTAAAGTGTTATCCTCTGATTTTGAGATAAGGGATTTCTATCCCATGGTAATGTTGATGCCTTTAGAGGTGGTGGTAACCTGAGATGAGGAATTGCTATCCCAGGATGATGATGCATGATATTAATGCCTTGAGAGGTAGTAGCATTCTGTGATGAGGGATTGATATCCCATGGTAATGTGATGAGGGACATAATAATGTGACACAATACTGTTATGTTTCTTAACTTGGTTGCCCCAACAATCCACTTAAAATATACTAATTAATCACAGAGGAACAACTCATGTAGTTTTGCCCTGGACATAGATCCATCATCGTCAGTAGTTGGTGATGGTGAAATAGGTTTATCCTATGGGATTACCTGGAGCGCATATTGTTGAATATGCGAGGTTTCATCTAGCCAAAAATAGAAGGATTAGAGCACAACTACGGCTATAGACTCAATATGATAGAGCATGAATGTGTTCATGGCTTAAGAGCATGGTGATCAGGCCCATGGCTCAAAGCTATACTAGAACCTATACCAAGGTGGGCTAGAGATATGGGTATCTTGTAGAGCTGACCCTGAGGCTGAGGCAATTTGAGCATGAGACTGCGGTCCTGCTTTGGTTTTCGTGCACTGACCATGAGGAGGTGAGGTCATGGAGTCCGGCTCTCCCAATGACCATGTATGGCACCGGTTTTGGGCTTCGCAGCCGAAGGTTTAATTTGAGTGGGACGACTCACATCCTCAGGGCATAACAAATCGTAATCCAGCCATATAGAATATATTGCTTAAGGTAAAACACAGAACATTGATTGATGCATTGCTTGTATAGTTGATCTAGTTATACCTTGTAGTTATTTGTACAATCCTTATATCTTGTGATGAGTTCTTATAAAGCTTATCTTGTCAATCATGTTCCATAAAGAATACTTGGTTATATGCCTCCTGGATATCATGGTAAGTTTGTTAATAAAATACATTTTGCTCAGGATGCTGCACCTATGATCTGCTGATATCAGTTATCTGCTTTACCTGCTTTTCCTAATGTTTTATAGTTTCGGCGGGGAGTTATGTTTCTCGCTGGGGCTGTGTGTCTCACCCCATTGGTTTACAACCTTTTTAGGTGATCGTGCTAGATGTGGTGGTGGTCGTGAGGTTGCAGCCGAGCAACAAGAAGAGCTGTAGGAGGCAAAAGATGGATCTGATGATGTTTGGTTTGTTTTGTAGTAGAGTCCTAGAGTCATCCTTGTACTCTCAGGTCCTCGGAGGTGTTTTTACGATGTTTTATGATGTATAAATGATGTAGCTTTGTATATCCTGCTTCTGGCCTGATGTGGCCCGATATGTATGTATAAACATGTGATGAACTCTGGTGCTGACAGGACAACTGGTTCCTATAAGCTGTGGACGTGTATCAAGGTTATGTATATTTATATAACATGTTTCCTTGTAGGATGAGGATTTGGATGTAATGGTTTCTCTATTATCTGCTTTCCACAATCAGTTTTAATTAACCCGTGTTTTCGGTAATATGTGGTTTATGGTGTTTCCACACGTTTTCGCGTGGCATTTCACTGTCTGTGTGATAGAGGGATGTGTCACTACACATTTTTGGTATCAGAGCTCTAGGTTCGCTGAGTCTACAGGGATCTAGGACTACGTTTGTGTCTATTCTTGTGAGTTTTCTTGATTTTCTTACAATAACCTTCTACCCTCAGCAGAAGATAAAGCTTAAAGATGTCTAGAAAGAATGAAGAACATGTTGCCAAGAGCAGTGATGTTGTATCAATCGATGGAGCAAGAGTGCAGGCACATGAAGATCGGGTGCCTGAGGTCCCCCAACTTGACCCATCCATTCTTGAAAACCCTTCCTATCAGTAGCTTATGGGGCAGGTAATGGCTACGATGAATCACATGGTGGATAGATTGCCAGTGCCTCCACCAAGAGCACAAGCTCCCTATGGTGAATCTTCAGGTATTGGGAAGACCTTTGAGAGGATTTGTCGAGTCAGAGCTTCGGATTATGCTGGAATGGCTGATCTAGCGAATGCAGATCTGTGGCTGACAGGTCTAGAGAAGGCCTTCCGAATCATCAACATCCCTGAAGCAGACAAAGTCAAGCACGTTGTCTACCTTCTGAAAGGTAGTACAGGTTACTGGTGGGCCATCGAAGAGGAGAAGCGACCCGGTGAGGTGATATGTTGGGAGATTTTCCGATGGGAGTTCGTCAGCTGATACTTCCCAAAGACGTATCTGGATGAGAAAATCAACTAGTTTGAGTGTCTGCACCAAGGATCAATGAGCATAACTGAGTATGAAGCCAAGTTCATGGATATTTTGAGGTTTTGTCCTCAAATGCCAACGAAAGATGATGAGTGGATCAAATGATTTGAGAAGGGTTTGAGTGTTGAGCTATCAACACCTGTTGCTGCCTTGGAGAATTGGGAGCGGTTTGCCACATTTGTGGAGTCTGTCTGGAGGATAGAATGGTCAGTCAGGGAGAAGAGAGAGTCCATGACCAGGAAAAGGCCTTCTCTGTTCCAGAAGCAGATGTTTGATGGCTTCAAGAAGCCAAGGTTTTCAGCACCTTCCGCGATGCAGAGTTCCTGTACACCGTCTCGGTGGTCCATCTTGTGTTCTATCTTTTTTCGGGACATGAGATACAAGTGGATCTTATACCACTTGATATGTATGGATTTGATGTGATCCTTGGGATGGATACCTTAGAGAAGTATAAGGTTGTGTTGGACTATGGTTCCAAGCAAGTAGTGTTTGTGGATGGTGGTGAGAAGTGGATCTTCCAAGGAGTTAGGAAGATTCTTTCGACGTGTTTAGTGTCAGCTTTGGTGACAGAGAAGTTGCTATGGCAAGGATGTAAGGTGTTCCTAGCTCATGTTTTAGATACCAAGGAAAAAGGTCCTAGCCTTGAGAAGGTGCATGTTGTCTGAGAGTTTGCAGATGCGTTTCCCAAAGAGTTCCCCAGTGTTCCCCCACCCTGAGAGATCAACTTTGAGATCAACCTAGTGCCAGGGATACAACCAGTTTCTCAGACACCATACATGATGGCTCCAGCTGAGATGGCAGAGATGAAGAAGCAGTTATAGGAGTTGCTGGATAAAGGTTTCATCAGAACGAGCGCATCGTCGTGGGGTGCTTCAGTCCTGTTCATAAAGAAGAAGGATGGATTGATGCATTTGTGCATAGATTACCGACAATTGAACAAAGTTACAATCAAGAACAAGTACCCGCTATCGAGGATAGACGATCTATTCGATCAGTTACGTGGTGCTACAATGTTCTCAAAGATCGATCTATGGTATGGATATCATCAGTTAAGAATTAAGGAGGAGGACATACCAAAGTCAGCATTTAGGACAAGGTATGGTCACTTCGAGTTCGTGGTTATGCCGTTTGGGCTAACCAATGCGCCTGCTGCTTTCATGGATATGATGAATAGAGTGTTCTGTCTGTTTCTAGATTAGTTTGTTGTAGTTTTTATAGATGACATCTTGATCCATAGTTGGGACAGTCGGGAGCATGGACAACATCTTCGACAAGCGTTGACTCTTCTTCTCCAACATCAGTTATATGCCAAATTCAGTAAGTGTGAGTTCTGGTTGAAACAAGTGACTTTGTTGGGTCATGTGATATCTGTGGAAGGAGTCAGAGTGGACCCCAAGAAGGTGGAGTCAGTTGCTGATTGGGAGCAACCGAAGACGTCGATGGAAGTTTGTAGCTTTTTGGGTTTAGCATGATACTATCGGAGGTTTATAAGAAACTTAAGTGTTATCGTGTTGCCGTTGAAAAAGTTGACCAGGAAGGATGTACCTTTTGTTTGGGATGATCGTTGTCAGCAAGCTTTCTAAAGTTTGAAGGAGAAGATGACTAGTGCTCCAGTATTGGTACTTCTAGAGCCTGGGAAAGGCTATATTGTTTTCTGCGATGCTTCCAAGAAAGGCCTAGGTTGTGTGCTGAAGCAGGAAGATCATGTGGTTTCTTTTGCTTCACAACAACTTAAGAAACATGAGGAGAATTATCCGACATATGATTTGGACCTGGCAGTGGTGGTCCATGCGTTAAATATTTGGAGACACTATCTTTATGGGGAAGTGTGTCAGATCTTTACGGATCATAAGAACTTGAAGTACATCTTCTCGTAGAGTGAGATGAACATGCAAAAGCGTTGCTGGATGGAGTTGATCAACGATTATGATTGCACCATTGAGTATCATCCTGTTAAGGCGAACGTGGTAGCTGATGCACTTAGTAGGACGTCTTCTTCTCTCTCTATGAAGAAGGAACAGTTGAGTTCCTTGGTATGCCATATGTGGGATATGTTTGTTTCTTTGCGGTAGATGAATGTACAGTTAGAAGTTTTCTTGTTGGCAGGATTGTTGGCACAGATGCAAGTAAAGCTTACATTGAGACAGCAGATCAAAGACGCACAATAGGTAGATGCTTCAGTTCAGTTGATAAGATCATAGTTTGGTAGTGAAAAGTGTGATGGGTTCCATGAGTCTGAGGATGGACTAGTTTTCTATCATGGTAAGATGGTGGTCCCCAATGTTGATAATCTAAGAAATCCAGTGCTCGAGGAAGTGCACACGTCGATGTATGCAATGCATCTAGGAGTCACCAAGATGTATCATAATCTGAAGGACCTATATTGGTGGCCTGGCTTGAAGAGAGATGTAGCTGAGTTTGTGGCTAGGTGTGCGGTATGCCAGCAAGTCAAGGCTGAGCATCAAAAGTCAGCAGGTACGTTGCAACCCATGCAGATACCACAATGGAAATTGGATCATATAACCATGGATTTCGTGGTTGGTCTTCCATGGATGACTAAAAATCATGATTCCATTTGGGTGATAGTGGACAGGTTGATAAAGTCTGCTCATTTCATACATGTGAAGACAACATATACATCAGAGAAGCTTGCTCAAGTGTATGTGGATGAGATAGTGTGTTTGCACGGTGTACCCGCAACGATAGTTTCCGACAGAGGTCCCCAGTTCACGAGTCATTTTTGGGAACAATTGCACAAAGCGTTGGGGACACAGTTGAGGTTCAATACTGCTTTCCACTCGCAAATAGATGGACAGTCTGAAAGGACTATTCAAGATTTGGAGGACCTTCTCCGAGCTTGTGTTTTGCAGTTCCTAGGAAGTTGGGATGTGCATCTCAGTTTGATAGAGTTCGCCTACAACAATAGTTACCAGCGGAGCATCGACATGGCTCCTTATGAGGCTTTATATGGCAGGAAGTGTAGATCTCCTTTGTGCTGGTATGAGTCAGGCGAGTATCATCTTTTGGGTCCTGAGTTAGTACAATAGACAACAGAGAAGATCAAAGTGATACAACAACAGTTGAAAGCGGCACAGGACAGACAAAAGTCATATGCAGAAAATCACTGATGACCTTTAGAGTTCCAGGTGGGAGACAAGGTGTATCTCAAATTCTCACCATGGAAAGGTGTGCTGAGGTTTGGCTGGAAAGGCAAACTAGCACCCAGATATATGGGGCCATATCTGATAATAACACATGTTGGCAAGGTAGCTTATAAGTTAGAGCTTCCACCAGAGTTGCACATGTTACATCCGGTGTTCCTTGCCAGTATGCTGAAGAAAAATCATCTAGATACAGGGATAGTGATACATCCAGTTGAGGTTGAGCTTGATGAAGATGTGACCTACGAGGAAGGTCCAGTAATGATTCTTGATAGAAGAGTGAAGAAGTTGAAAAGGAAGGACCTGGTGCTTGTGAAAGTTTTTTGGCATCATCGTGGCGTTGAGGAAGCCACGTGGGAGCCTGAGGAAGAGATGAGGAGGAAGTATCCCTCACTTTTCTCTTTGGATTTCGGGGGTGAAATCCCTTTGTAGAGGTTTAGGCTTGTAAGGACCCTGACCTTCATTTTGGGTTTACCTTTTTTGGTTTGCCTAAACCTTGTGTTTGAATCTTGCTAATCACCTAAGGTTGTGATTAGGGTTTTTTGTGTTTTGTTGAGAGTTGGAGGTGCAACTTGCAAATAACCCAAGTTTTTGGGTTGATGTGTAAGTTTGTCAACTTAAGAGATGTTTTTCTCTCTCCTTGCATCCTCAAGGGTTAAGAGGAATGGTTGGGCTCATTTCTTGAATTGTTTTGGGCCTTATTGAGCTTTGTTGAGCTTTGCTTTGCCTTGTTGAGGCCATGTGTTGTGCAAAGAGCACCTTGGTGACCTATGTCACCCAGATGGGGTGTGTCGCCCAGTGGGCTGTGTCACCCAAGGTGACCACTTTGACCTTGCCTTGTTTATGTCACCATACCTTGGACAAGTGGTCGATCCTTTGTTAGTTGGTGGCATGACATGAGCATGTGGTTTAGCAAGGTGGTATGGCTTTAGACAAGTGGTGCCTTAGACATGCACATGTGGAGCAACACCAAGGTGGGCGCCCCATAGACCCTCTTGTATATATACAACCCTCTCTTTAGTTGCTTAGCTCTTTAGTTCCTTTAGTTGATCCTTTCTCCTTTGGTGGCCGATACACCTTCCCTTGGTAGAGCAAGCTTGGTGGCCGATCTCCTTGGTGGATTCTTTCTTATTCTTCTTCCTCTAGGTGGTGGCCGAACCCTAGAAGGGTCTTTCTTCCTTGGTAAGCATCTCCTCTCTCTCCTTACCACCTTCTTCTCCTTCTTGCTTGTTCTTCGGCCATGGTGGTTATGAGCTTTGCTTCTCTTCTTGTGGTGGCCGAAGGTGGGGTGCTTTGTAGCTAAGAGTTTAAAGCTTGGTGCTTGGAGCTTTGGATCTTGAGGAGCTTGCTTAAGGCAGGTTACAAAGGTCCTAACCCTAGATATACTACCTATTTTATGTTGCAAGTCATATATGATCTTGATCAGCCTTGCATCTTATTGGATATGTTTCTTTCTCTAGTTTGTACCTTTAATTTTGTTGGACTTAGTGGTCATGATGTTGATAGTTGTATGACCTTGGACCTTGTTGGTCGAACCTATGGATTAGGTTTTCTTTGGGGGCAATACCCCTTTCTCTCTTTGGTTTTAAGAAGCGAGTTCGAGCTCTAGTGGTGTAGGCAAAACCCCTCTCACTTAGTTGTTGAGAGGTGAGTCTATACTCTAGTTGCTTGGACAACACCCTTCTCTTAGCATGGATTTGAGAGGTGAGCCTTTGGTTGTTGATGACCTAGTTGGGATGGAATGTTGCCTGATATGTGATGGAGATTGTGCAAAACCCCTCTCTCTTGGTTGTTGGGAGGTGAGCCGACTCTCTTGATCTATTAGGGTTTGATGATGGTGATCTTGAGGTTGAAGATGACCAACCTGATGTGGTTCTTGTGCCCTTGCACGATACCCTTTTGGTGCTTTGCACGATACCTCTCATCTAGGGTTTGTCTTGGATGATATGCTTAGCTTGGTTGCATTAACCTTGTTGCCTGATATCATCCACACTAGAGTGTTGGAAGTGTGTAGGTGTGCCTAGCTTGGGGAAACACCAGGGTCAAGTGCTTGGCCGATACCCCATATGGAGGTGTGTTACCCTTTGATCGATCTGCCTTGCCCATCACATGTCTCCTTTTGGTCAGTTACTCATCATGAATAGGTTCTTGATGGCATGGCTAGCTCTAGAGTCAAGAGCTAGGCCGATACATGTGTTGAGCATGGATGGTTATTTGGACGATACAAGTTGAAGGGCTGAGTCTTGGCCGATATGTGGACCCAAACCCTAGCTGGACGATAGGGTGTCTTAGGTGACATCGTGGAGGGCAGTAGAATTCCTTGGGCATCATGAAGAGCTTGTTGGGTGTTAGGGTTTGCTCTTGGATGACATGACCTTGGGCACCATGGCCTTGGCCGTTATGGCCATAGACAATATGGTGATGAGGATGGTCGATAGGTGAGTGTGTCCTTGTGCACGATACACCTCTTGGATCAAGTTGCACGACACAACACTGGCCCTGGTTGCACGAGACCCTTGGTGCATGGGTGCACAACATAGATGGCCGATGTGTGTGGCTAAGTGCCCTAGCCGTTAAAGTTTTAGTGAGGGATATGACCCTGCCCGCTACCCCTTATGGTGAGGGATGGTGATGCCCCCATATCTCTAGTGAGAGAAGATAATACCTTTAGTGAGGGTTGCGCTTAACCCGGAAACCCTTGTAGTTACTTTCTTGTACCTTGTGGATGATGGGTTATGGATGAAAGGTTGTGACCAATGATGTATGACTAGGCTATGGTTGTGTAATCCTTAGGATGTATTTCCTTGATAATGATCATGCTCATGAGATATTAGGGCATAGTGGATGCTCATTGTTTGATAAAAATAATGTAATTGGTTTACAACATACATATTTGTGCTTCATGTAATTATAATCATGGATGTTGATCCAATCATGTAACTTAAACCCTAATGGCATGATAATCATAATATGTCTCACTAAAGATCTATATGTTTGGTGATTTAAGTTACCTCTCTTGATATGCATACTAACCATGCAGGTGTATCAGATGGATTCATACCCAGGTAAGAGCTATGAGGTTAATGTGTTTGAATAACATTGAATGATGATAATCCTTGTTGATGAGATAACATGTATCACCAGTATGATGAGAAAGGTCTGTTGACCTGATAAAGGTTGAGTGCCTAGTTAAAGTGTTATCCTCTGAGTTTGAGATAAGGGATTTCTATCCCATGGTAATATTGATGCCTTGAGAGGCGGTGGTAACCTAAGATGAAAAATTGCTATCCCAGGATGATGATGCATGATATTAATGCCCTGAGAGGCAGTAGAATTCTGTGATGAGGGATTGATATCCCATGGTAATGTGATGAGGGCCTTAATAATGTGACACAATGTTGTTATGTTTTATAACTTGGTTGCCCCAACAATCCACTTAAAATATACTAATTAATCACAGAGGAACAACTCATGTAGTTTTTCCCTGGCCATAGATCCATCATCGTCAGTAGTTGGTTATGGTGAAACATGTTTATCCTGCGGGATTTCCTGGAGCGCATATTGTTAAATATGCGGGGTTTCTCCTAGCCGAAAATAGGAGGATTAGAGAGCAACTGCGGTTGTAGACTCAATATGATAGAGCATGAATGTGTTCATGGCTCAAGAGCACAGTGATCAGGCAAGTGACTCAAAGGTATACTAGCACTTGTACTAAGGTGGCCTAGAGATATGGGTTGCTTGCGGAGATGACCCTGAGGTTGAGGCCATTTAAGCATGAGATTGTGGTCCTGCTTTGGTTTTCATGCACTGACCATGAGGAGGTGAGGTCATGGAGTCCGACTCTCCCAATGACCCTATATGGCACCGATTTTGGGCTTCGTAGCCTAAGGTTAGATTTGAGCGGGGCGGCTCACTTCCTCAGGGCATAATAAATCGTAATCCAGCCGTATAGAATATATTGCTTAAGGAAAAACACAGAAAATTGATTGAGGCCTTGCTTGTATAGTTGATCTTGTTATACCTTGTAGTTATTTTTACGATCCTTATATATCTTGTGATGAGTTCTTATAAAGCTTATCTTTTCAATCATGTTCTATAAAGAATACTTGGTTATATGCCTCCTAGATATAAGTTGTGGACATGTATCAAGGTTATGTATATTTATATAACATGTTTCCTTATAGGATGAGGATCTGGATGTAATGGTTTCTCTGTTATCTTCTTTTTGCAATCGGTTTTAATTAACCCATGTTTTCGGTAATATGTGGTTTATGGTGTTTTCGCACATTTTCATGTGGCATTTCATTGTCTATGTGATAGCAGGATGTGTCACTACATAAGGTATCCTTATGTCTATCCTAAGATGTTAAAGAAGGGAGCTTGTTGGGAGGCAACCCAACCTTGGTAGAGTGCATGTTTAATTGCTTTATTTTTTTGTTTTCCTAAGTGGTTTTCATTAATTTTGTACTTAGTTTATAAAAATGATACCCTGATGTGTTTGTTGAGTGTGCAGGACTGGAATGATGTCGATACCATCAATACACATGTCGCTGGTATCGAGTTTGGAACAGTGAAGCAGTGACAAAAATTTCACTCTGTCGATACTATCGACGACCTCGTAGATAGTATCGATAATGGAGCAGGAAAAAAGCGGTTCCCGACAAAAAGGATGTCGATAGTTGTGACCAGTTCATCGATGGTCACGATATGTCTGGAGATTTTCAGAATGGTTCATCTCAATAATGTCGATACTATCAAAACCCTGGTTGATGGTATCGACACACCATCAGGGGAGAGCAGTGCCAACACCTCACGAGGATCAAGAGCATACACAAGTGTCAATACTATGACATACCCATCAATGGTATCGACACACCGACAAGCAGCAAATAAAAGACTTGGGATTCGAGGGAAACATTGCCTATGCATTCCAGGGGCATTATCCTACTTGGGATCCTAGCGGCCACCAATACCCGCCGCACCCACCACCAGAGCAGTAGAGGGGTATTGTTGTTCCGCCTGTGAAAGACTGGATTTTTGGATTAATTTCGAGGACGAAATTTGTTTTAAGGTGTGTAGGATGTGATGGAGTGGACTTTTGGAATACTTTAATATCTGATGAAATAAGTGATTTTATCTCATGTTGAGTTATCTTAAATGTTACAAGTTCTTTAGTAAGTTTTGGATGGTGATTGATGTTTATATCATGATTAATACCCCTATCTTTATGCCTTTTTGAGGAATTTAATTGAATGGTCCAATAGTTGGGTTTTGTCACCAAATTTCAGTAGAATATAGATCGAGAGGTAGGATAGCTATGGTTAAAATTTGGTAGAAATTGGATGTTCCTAGAAGGAGTTATTTAGGTTTGAAATTTGTGAAATAAGGTGCATACTTGATGATTCATAGACGTAAGTTTGTGATTTTATATCAGTGTCACACCCCTTAGTTGAGCCAGGCTACATGGCCGAATCCTGGCCCTTTATTCTTCTCGATCCAGTGGCTGTCAGCCTGGAGGAGTGAGCCGCAAACCTGGTCTCGTGAGTGACCTGTCACAGCTGTTGGATGCAGATTCAAAGGAAATCAGATCATCTCCAAGCTCTGGATCTTGAAAAGTCATGGAGAAGTGAGGCATGCAAGCACCCACGCCACTACAATCTCCGAACGTGCATAGAATAGAAGAGGGACCAAACAGTTAGTCTCGAATCATATAAAGGAGCAACCTGACCCTTCACTTGTGTCCATTAGTTTGGTTTACAAATAGACAGAGCTCTCCATTCCCAACGGCTCTCCACCGTAATGAGCAGCAGGTAGTGGGAGTAAGAAATAGAGGTAGAAGACAGTTCATAGGAAGATAAGAGAGGGAAAAATAAAGAAGGAGGTCTTAGGAGTGTAACCCATAGGAAAGCAAGACTCCCGATGGTAGTTTAGTGGCTGCCGAGCTCCAGTTCATTGGAGATGAAGGAGGGCTCATAAATGTTTGTAGTGGGGTTTCCCTTGGGTTTTAGTGCCTCAATGGAGTTCAAGGAGACCTGGCGTTACTTATGGGGGGTTTAGTCAGACGTTTGGTGGCGTGGAGGTTGTTTACCCCTTCCCTACACTAGCTCCCTGCCGATGGCAGTGAGCTTCCCCGGCCGCAAGGAGCTGCCACGGAGGAGGTGGCCTCAAGGCTGAAAACACTGAGGGATCCTGGACAAGGTTCAAGGCAGCACCATCTGAAGCCGAGGAGGAGGATAGTGACACCTATCCCTCACTGGAGGTCCAGCCCCACAGTGAGGCTGAGAAGCTGAGGGGCGCGAACCTCACGCAGGCCGACGGCTCAGCCGTCCGAGAGGACGGTGGTGAAGTGACTCACATGATGAAAATCCTGTGGTGACAAAGTATCGGAGGTGTAGTCAGACTCCCAAGCAGCATGAGGAGGCTGTGTTGCCTGCTTGCTTGCCATCGGGCTCAAGCACGGCGACAAATTGCGAGAAACGGAGATAGTGTGAGGAAGAAGAATCTGAAGACCCTAAACTGGGTTTAACCAACTCAAACCAACTGGCCCAAAGCTGAACCAAGCGGATCCCTGCCACAGACCAACAAAGAGCCACGCCCCCATGTGGACACGTGGCAATGGTCGATCGGCCATTCAAGGTAATTTCTTCAAAAATGTTCAGATCTTACAAAATTCATAATCAATAGTGTGATTATAAAAAAAGTATAATATACCAAAATTCTCAGAAAAATGCATTGAACAATATGGAAGCATAATATCATCCTTTTAATGCTTTAATATCAGTGATATCATGTAAGCTATATTATGCTTGTTTCATGAGTAATAAATATCAAATGATGATATAAAATAATGGAAAAATGTCAGTAAGTCCATAACCATGTTTAAAATGCATATGATGTCAGATATGGTCATGTTGATGTACGAGATCATGTAATTTTTCTTAATGTGGCCAATTATGGCTTCTAACCCTAAATAAAATGTAATAAATGCATACATGCTCAATAAATGATGAAATTTATGGAGTAAGCTCATATCCGTATTTGGAACCTCAGATTTAATGATGATGCATAGAATCCATGCATATCCATATTTGACCCGTAATACATGGATTCTAACCCTAATTTGAATAATGTAACCTAGGGTTAATATGTGCACAAAAAGGATATGGAACTTAATGTTGAGATAATGAACCATAATCTAGAAAATGACATCAGTAGGATAAGTCTAAGACAAGAATACAAGTAATGAGGGGAATATCATAAGACTAAGTAAAACCATGATATGAACACATTTAGGGTTAAGATGAGATGTAAAATGATGAGAACCTGATGGTGGTATGTGATCTTGTCTTAATCAGGGTTGATAAGGATAGATGACATTAGGAATGTGATTAGAATGATCTATCTCTTTGGAAGGTACACCATTACCTCTTGCTTGGCTTATTATACATTATGCTTGTATTATATGGGAGTAAAAACTTGGCATATGGTATTGATTGAAATGATTGTCTTGTATGATATGTTGCTTGAATTTCCATGCTTATGGCTATGAACACCTACAAACATAATATAGATGTTCCATCATAAGATAGCTCATAAACCACTTGGTGGTAGAGCGCATGCATAATGATGACAAACCACTTGGTGGTAGATCATATGATGTTTGTATAATGATCAAAAACCACTTGGTGGTAGATCATAAGGCCTGAAGACGTCAAAGCCACTTGGTGGCAGACGCACGAGATATGTGATGGAAATGTGCTTAAAATATATGTGTTCTCTTTTGCTAATGCATATCTTTGTGCAAGTATACACTTTTCTTATATTCTTCTGTTACTGCCAAGTATTAGTTTTATCTTATTGCCAAGATATGATGAGAGGTATATAAAAGACACGTAGGCGTACTCAGTACAATATTTTTGAATATTATGCTGACGTGTTCCGCATGTAATCTGTTGTTTAGGTTGTGGACATATGATCTTGAAGATCCAAGATAGTGAGAGTTGTGTGGGGAGTTGATGTACAGGTGGACCTGTTGTCTTAAGATCATGTAGTCTAGTGGTAGTACATGTGTATGTATAAGTTTGTTGTTCAATATGTAATATCAAATGATGTAAAAAAATTCATGTTGTAATTATATGTTGAATGGTGAACATATGTGTATGGTTTTATTATTGTTCATGTGCATGTGGTATAGTTTATTTCCTTTTGACTTCCTCTGATTTTCTTCTTCTTAGCCTTGTGTGGGATGTTTAAATTGGGATTCTCACTGAGGTGAGGGTTTCAATTTGGACATGCACATCAGATTAAGTTTTAGAAAATCTGTGGATGTCACAGGTGGTATCAGAGCATGAACAATAGCAAAGCCTGACATTTGCTCATTATGCAACTCAAAACTAAAGAACCTTGAACTTAATAATCTTTTAGGGGTATATTAGTCATCTTTTAGAGACTAGATCTGACCTAGCCTCTAGGATAGCACCTAGATGTACGAGAACTAAGTCTAGACTGGTGCTTGTTGAACAACAAGTCCTTAGATGTCGTTCTTTCCTTGTATTGAGTGGTATGGGACGTTGCACCATTTGGAAATGACGTGCATCAAGGGAAGAGAAATGCTAGACATATGGCGCTCATTGTCTAGAGTAGCTACGCTAGTCTACATCAAGTTCTCACCCTTTTCATTAGTTTTCATGACACTGGACTCTCTACTATGTGTGGGACACTCGTTTTTTGAATTTGGTTTTTTATTCCAATCGGATCGAACCTTGGTAGTTTTCTCTGACGCTTGTTTTATCGGAGAAAAACTATATAATATTTTATTATATATATGTATTACAAAAATGTGTCCCCACACAAGTATGAGTAGGAGGTGGTCATGTAACCTAAGTGAAAGTGAATGACATCAGTCTAGAAGAGAGAGTAGTTCTAGATTAGATGTCTAGAGCCTTGTTGGAATATATGATAGATGGAATATATGAAATAAGCTTTGATGTAAGTCTTATATAGATGAAATAAGATGGTTATGATGGTTCATGTTTGTTTTTGAGGATTTGAGACAAGTTTTGATGATGCAAGTAACTAGGCTTTTATGACATAGGATGTCTTAAGTTAAGACTAGGTTGTGAGTCAGCACGAGCCTCAATCTCTTTTACGAAGGATGACCTCTAGTGTTAGGACCAATTTCGGGGTTAACTCCAGAGAGAGTGAGACCCCAGAGGGAGAAGGTCAGAGTGCCTAAACTCCAAGATATGAGAATTTTGAGAATATGTGTTATGATATGTACTAAACTAGAATACTCCTGAGTGATTGAGTCGATTCGCTTTATGCATGATTCCTATAGTCTTATTTAACCCTAGATGTCATTGGGAGGACCAAACCCTAGAGTCAGAGAGAGGCTGGTCATATATGCATATGTGAATATGAATATGAGAACCTACCATCTGGGTGAGGGAGAGAGAGTCCCAAGACCCTGGAGGAGGTAAATGATGTTAGTATGTTGAGAAGCCTCATACTCAGATTGGTGGTTTCCCAAATAGGAATCTAGTGGAGGTGTATATAAGAGAGTTTTGGGTAGGCATGTCTTATGTGTAGAGAACCTATGAAGAGAATGACATAGCATGTTTTGGTTTGTGCTTATGTGGCTAGAGCTTGTAAGGCTATCTCTAGTGCCAAATAGGTATAACTAAGAACCCTAGTGTAACATCCCTGACCTGGGTTATGAGTTAACCCTAGGTATTTTGCCTAAATATGTGATTAACTCTGAGCATGTAATTAAGTTTCTCAGAAACATATATTTCAGTATTTGCTCCTTTTTATTTAAAGTTGTAGCATTGTTTTGTTATACAGGGACCTATGTGCAATTTACCCAGTTGAAAGGGTTAGCTTGCAGTTTGCACATGATGAGATGTTCCTCTGATGTTGAGACATCATGAGAATCTTTTTGGTAAAGTTTGAGGGATTTCCCAAGCTAGGGCACCAAGGTGCAGCTGTGGAAGCAATCCCGGTGCTTGGAACCCTAATTTGGGGTAAAATGCAATTTACCCAAATTAAGGGATGCAAATTGTGAAATATGTCATCTAATGTATCTTTTTAGACTCTTGCCATCATTAAGAGAAGAAATGATGAGGGAGTCACCTCAATTGAGTTATCAAGTTATGAAATATGCCTTGTGATTGAATAATCAGGGTATATGTGCAATATCTCTTTATGTATGTACCTTATTATTATATCGTTCTTCTTTGCCTTCTTTTTCTAGACCTTAAGATAAGGTTTGTCCTTATAATAAAGAGGAAGGGACGAGAAAGTAAAAGAAGGAGGGACCTAGTTGGAATTATGGACAACTTAAGAACTAATGTTGAAAATCCTACCCCTAGTATATATACCCTCAACTTCTCTAAGCAAGGGAACTTGCCCTTCGTTCCCTTCACTGTTCCATTTCACAAAAGACGACTAAAGACTGCCTTGGAGCTAAGGAGGACGACCAAGGGAAACAAGGTAGGTTTGGGACCCTTCTTCTTGCCTAATTCCATGGTTAGAACTCGAATTCAAGGTCAATTTGGTGACTAACTCATGAAATCCTATCTTTCTAGCAACCCCTTCTCGTTTTTCCTTGGAGTTTTCACCTTGGCAAACCTGTGGGAACTCAAGGACGACATTAGAGCTTGGAGCTTGAAAGCTTGGAGCTCAAGAAGCAAGCTTTAGGCAGGTTTTATAACTCTAAACCCATGCTTTACTATATACATCTCTTATATGCGGTTAGATGATAGTTCTTCATGTTTCCCTACTTTCCCTGCTATTTTTGCAAGCACATCCATGGGATATCCGTACTGTTCTTGAGCTAGGAGATGAAGGCGTGATTTCCAAGAAAAACCCACCGCTTTTCACTTCCTTAAACGGTCTCACCAGCTTGCTCTCTCGGTCTCAAGGCCGCGAGGTGAGCAAACGGTCTCGAGACCGCGACAGGGAAAACGGTCTACAAGACCGTTTGTCCCCGTTGACCGAGCATGGACCGTATAAGGAATCTGTTCCTAATTATATAGGTTAATTACCCTCAAAATTTGGGAGGCTAACTCCAAAGGAATCGGGAGATATGACCTTTTTAAGCAACAATTTTAAATGAATTTATTCCTGATTCTCAAACGGTCTGAAATTGCCTTTTTGGGCAAACGGTCTCAAGACCGTGTAAGGTCATTGACCAGGCATTGACCGTATGCGATTACTGTTCAAAATAATGTTAATTAACAACTCACCAAGTTTGATGGTCTAATTCCAAACGGGCTAAGAGTTGAAGGGTGAATACTAGGGCTAACCCTAGGTGAAATCAGTACTGAAATTATGGTAACCTAATTAGGGTTTTTAGGGTTGATTGACCTAAACGGTCTCAAGACCATTTAGGGGCCACCCAAACGGTCTCAAGACCGCGAGGGAAATCAACCATGACCATTTGGAGGTCTGGGGTCAAGATTAGTTGACCTATTGAAGGTACAATTACACCAAATTACATTGCAATTAAATATTGATATAACCCTCAACTCAATTGACCCAACCTTGATGAATTTGCACTAGAATCCAAAATTGGATGGGCAAACGGTCTCAAGACCATTTGGAACTCATCCAAACGGTCTCAAGACTGAGAGGACAATCACCCAAGACCGTTTGAAGGTCTAGGGTTAAGTAAATTGACCAATTGAGGACCTATTTGCAAATAAGTTATCAATTTAATCAAAATGCTGTTTTGTGGATCAATCATGGTTCAACCCCTATCAAATCACCTTGGACTTTGATGAAATATTGGGCAAATGGTCTCAAGGCCATGTGGGGTCCACCCACATGATCTCAAGACCGTTTGGGCCAAGTTTGGGCCAAGTTTGGAGCTCAAATGAAGGGTTCAACCTTGTGTTGGGTCACATTGTTAAGTGTTGATGGGTGAACATTGATAGACCCTAATTGAATCAACTTCAACCCTAATTGGTCAACCCTTGAGGGTCAATTGAATGAACAATTGGTCAACCATAATCTTAATTGACCCAATTCATAAGTGGTCATCATAGTTTTGACCTTTTGAGGGCTTCAACATGAGTTGACATTATCGGGTGTATCATTGAATCTTGTTGATGGACCAAGTGGTTGAGACCATGTGAGCTCGCGGTCTCAAGGTCGAGAGGAGGCTCGCGGTCTCAAGGTCATGAGGAGGCTCATGGTCTCAAGGTCGTGAGAGGGCTCACGGTCTCAAGACCGCGAGGGGCCTCGCGGTCTTGGGGTCAAAGAAGGGCAAACGGTCTTCATGATCTTCGCGGTCTTAACCTCATTTGGAGTCTTCGCGGTCTTGAATCAATGGAGGGCTCGCGGTCTTGGAGGAGGAAGAGGCCTCGCGGTCCTGAGGTCAAAAGTGACCAAACGGTCTACACATCCTTGCGGTCCTAATGTCAATTGGTCAAAATGTCAACTCAACCAATGGGTCTCAAATCGATTGAGGGTTGATGGTTGAGATCAATCAAGATAATTCAAGGTTGACTTCTTTCAATCGATTGATGATATAAATGGTTCAATGTTGCCCTAATCAAACCCTAATGATAACCTAGGATATTAAGGGGTTAATGGACTAAGGTTTTGACCATGATGATGATCAATGGGGTGAATTACCAAAATACCCCTGAAGGGTAAATTAAGTAATACCTTGATCAAATCAAACCCTAATCACATGATGGTGATGTTTTGGGCTATGTTAGCCTATGATGACTTAATCCAACCTGATTTAGAGTGATGTTGATATCACCTAACATTATGATGAGAGATAAAGTACTTCTAGAGAGAGAAAGTACTTCTAAAGAGAGAAAGTACCCATTTTAGGTGAAAACTCAATTAAAGCATCTCCAATGCACAGGAAGGAGCATAATTAGGGTATGATCCACCTGTGTGAGATCATAGAAACCCTAATTATGATAAATGATGAACCTTTGACTAATCTAAGAGCATCAATGAAGATGTTACTCATATATGATGATGTTATGAGTTCAATTCACCTTAATGTGAATAGTAAACCCTAATTCAAGGGTGATGACATGTAATGTGAATAGTAAACCCTAATTCAAGGGTAATGGCATGCTTGTGAGTATTAAACTCTAATTGATGAGAATTAGAGATTTAACTCTTATGACAAGAGTAGGAAGTATATCCCTTGTTTTTGTATTACCTGTATCAGTTGTATTAACCATGCAGGTTCTGATATGAAGGTAATCATATCCAGGTATGGATGTTGATGTTATATTCATTAAAGGCATATTGTTAGCCTTATGAATAAGTAAGGTAATCTGATGCCTTGTCAGTGGCATCCTATGCTGATAATGGGCTGTGAGAGCCATGAATACCATCAAGGTCATGCCTTAGAGATGACTTGTGATGAGGATAATGAGAAATGATGATTGATATGAGTTAGGCCTGTTACATTTAGTATTTTTATTTTATAGCTGCTATGCTACTGTTATTGTTTGAAGAACAATGTATGCTATTAAAGAATACTGAATGTACCTAACTAATCAAGTATAATGTAGGGCCTTGATCATAGATCCATCATTGTCAGAGATTAAGTGATGGTGAAACAGGTTTTCCTTAGGGAACTCATGGAGCACATACTTTTGAGTATGTGGGGTACATGGATGTGTAGAACCTTACATCCTAGTGTAGGAAAGTGATTTAGATGTGTAATCCATCCATCCTTCACTATAATTCCATACCGTATCAGTGGTAGGTAAACATGAAACCTCCTGATGATGAAGAAAGCACAGATATCCGTATCAGTGGTAGGTAAATATGAAACCTCCTGATGACGAAGAGAGTACAGAACGCCACTGTGACTCTAGAATAGCGAAGGACCAGTTTACCCTGGTGAGCTATAGTAGTAGAGACACGAGATGTCCTACAAGTGATCCTCTTACTGACTGAGGAAGGTGAAGGTCATGAGAATCCGGCTCTCTTAATGACCTATGTATGATACTGATCTGACTTCTCAGCGATCAGTTGGAGTATGAGTGGTATGCCTCATCTCCACAGGGCATAATGTTGTTTGTAAAACATAATCAACCATGTAATATAACTTGTTAGAGATGACTCCAAGTTAGTTGATTGATGTTACATTGCAATAATGTTTATATTCTCCATATCTCCTAAAATTGTAGAGATCTTGTTATACCTGCAACTGTTATTAATTACTTTGAAGGCTTTACCGCTTAAGATATTCTTTGATGTTATAATAAAGCTTCTGGCGAAGAGTTATAACTCTCGCTGGGACAATTATGTATAATTGTCTCACCCCGTAGACTTCAACTTTTTAGGTGGACGTCGGAGACAAAGGAACCAGTCTACAGGTGATCAGTCTCAGCAGCAGCAGCACCAGGGGCAGCAGTAATCTCAGGTGGAGATTGTCCTGCCATGTGGTGTAGTTAGAGTCAGTCCTATGTGTCCTCTATACTCTCAGGTCTTGGAGTCTTTTATATAGTGATCTTGAGATTTTGTATCTGGATGTATATAATTACTCAAGAAGTAATTACCCTGAGATGTAAACAGTTTATCTCTCTTTATGAAAGAAGTTTTATGGATCCAAGTTCTTATCTCAAAAAGTTTTAATTTCCCGTGATTTTTGTTTTCCGCTGATTACCGATTCGCTTACGCTAAGTTTTAATCGTGCTTATGTCATGGTTTGGAGATCAGAGCCCACAACTAGTGGTAATAGAGCTCTAGGTTAGTTGAGTCTACAGAGGCATAGGACTTAGGATGTCGAGTCTACCTTTAGTACTCCTTCCTTATCTAATAGAATCTTCTGCTCCTCAGGAGAAGAAGATACATAAAAATGTCAGAACATCACGATGAGTACGTGGCAGAGAGTAGTGCTAGTGCACCTCGAGGTGGTGCAAGGGTTCCGAGGATAGAACAACCTGCACCTGAGTCGCCAAGAGAGCCACCCCAGTTCGACCCAGTTGGCATGAATAATCCAGCTGTACAGACGATGTTCAGGAAGTTCATGACTGCCATGACACACATAACCGATAGGATGCCCATTCCTGCACCTAGGGCACCTGTCCAGCCTGAAGCACAAGGTATCGGTAAGACATTCGAACGACTTCGTCGTGTCGGAGCTACCGAGTACTTCAGAACTGCCGACCTTGCAGATGCTGACTTATGGCTGACAGAGTTGGAGAAGGCTTTCAGGATTCTTATGATTCTGGAAGCTGAGAAGGTTAGACATGCTGTCTATCTTCTCAAGGGCAGTGCTGGTCACTGGTGGAACATGGAAGAGCAGAAGAGGCCTGGAGTAGAGTTCTCATGGGAAGAGTTTCGTCGGGAATTTATCAAAATATATTTTCCAAAGACCTTCCTAGATGAGAAGATCTCTCAGTTCGAGAAACTAAGGCAGGGTATGATGAACATTAGCGAATATGAAGCTAAGTTCATGGAGTTGCTGCGGTTCTGTGCGCACATGGCTGCTACGGATGAGGAAAGAATCAGAAGATTCGAAAAGGGTTTGAATTCTGATATGTCAACCCCTGTATCTACCTTAGAGAACCGAGAGAGATTCTCTACCTTCGTTGAGTCAGTCCGAAGGATAGAGAGATCTGTGGTTGAGAAAAGACAAACCCATAAAAGATATCCACAGTTCCAGGGTTCTTCATCTAGGGATTCCAAGAAACCTAGATTCTTTGCACCTAACCCTCCACCACCCAGATCGAGTTTTCAAACTCAATGGACACCAAGCAGAGGTAGAGGACGGAGTCAACCGCTTCAAGGGACGCATAGTTCTGCATCAGTGTCAGTTACTGGACCACCCAGACCACAACAATAGGAGAAGAGTTGCTACAACTGTGGTAAGATGGGACACTTGATGAAGGATTGCCGTTCTAGGCCTGTCGGTGTGACACAACAACCCCCGAGACAGAATCAACAGGGATCTCAGAATAGACAACATCAAGGAGCAGCTCGAGGATGTGGACAAGCATCTCAAGCTGGATCATCAGCACCACCTCAACACCAGGCGACTGCGAGGTTCTATGCTATGAACCCACCTGAGGCAGTGGTCAATCCACGGGTAGTAGTAGGTCAGATGAAACTTTTATATTCCGATATGTCTACATCCTGTGTTGTATCCGTTCTGATTGATCCGGGTGCTACGCACTCTTTCATCACTCGTGAAGTGATTCGTAATTGCAATATGACTGTTAGTCATAGGACAAATAGTTTGTTGTTAGAGACTCCATTGAGTGGGTCTGCCGTTTTGCAGGAGGTATGTTCTCCCTGCATCCTCTTCTTTTCTGACCATCGCATTCAAGTGGATCTTATACCACTTGATATGCAGGGATTTGATATAATCCTCGGGATGGATACCTTAGAAAGGTATAGAGTTGTCTTGGATTGTGAGTCCAAGTTGGCTGTGTTTGCTGATGAAAGCAACACATGGATCTTTCAAGGAGAAAGAAAGATTCTGCCCACCTGTCTTGTATCAGCTATGGTTGCTGATAAGCTGTTGAGGCAAGGATGTTATGCATTCTTAGCCCATGTGGTAGATGTTACCAAGGAAAGTTTCAATCCTGCTGAAGTTCCTGTAGTCAGGGAATTCGAAGATGTATTTCCTGAAGAACTTTCTGGTATACCACCACCTCGGGATATTGATTTTGAAATCAATCTGATCCCAGATACGAAACCCATAGCTCAGACTCCGTATAGAATGGCGCCTGCCGAGATGGCAGAACTCAAGAAACAACTTCAAGAGTTACTTGAGAGAGGTTTTATCCGACCGAGTACTTCACCTTGGGGTGCTCCGATCTTGTTTGTTGAAAAGAAAGATGGGTCAATGCGGTTGTGCATCGACTACAGACAACTCAATAAAGTAACAATAAAGAATAAGTACCCTCTGTCGAGGATTGATGATCTCTTTGACTAGTTGCGTGGTGCAACAGTCTTTTCAAAAATAGAATTGAGGTCTGGATATCATCAACTCCGTATTAAGGATAGTGACATATCCAAGTCCGCCTTTAGGACAAGATATGGTCACTATGAGTTCACGGTTATGTCGTTTGGACTAACCAATGCACCAGCTGCATTCATGGAACTCATGAATAGAGTTTTTCGACCTTTCCTTGATCAGTGTGTTGTTGTCTTCATAGATGACATACTGATTTATAGTAAGGATGCTCAACAGCATGAGCAGCATCTTCGCCAAGCTTTGCCCTTGCTAAGAGAACATAAGTTGTACGCTAAGTTTAGCAAGTGTGAGTTCTGGCTGCCAGAGGTATCTTTTCTTGGACATGTGATATCCGCCTCGGGAATTCGTGTTGACCCTACAAAGGTAGAATCTGTTCTACAATGGGAACAACCGAAGACACCGACGGAGATTCGAAGTTTCTTGGGGTTAGCTGGCTATTATCGAAGGTTCATTAAGAAATTTAGCTCTATAGCTTTACCTTTGACCAAGTTAACCCGGAAAGATGTTCCTTTTTTCTTGGAGTGATAAGTGTCAACAGTCTTTCCAGTTGCTGAAGGAGAGGTTGACAAATGCACCTGTGCTAGTGCTACCTGAACAAGGAAAAGGGTATATAGTTTTCTGTGATGCTTCCAAAAATGGACTAGGATGTGTGTTGATGCAGGATAAACAAGTGATTTCTTTTGCTTCCCGACAGCTTAAGAAACACGAGGAGAATTATCCAACACACGATCTGGAGTTAGCTGCTGTGGTTCATGCTTTGAAGATCTGGAGGCATTATCTCTACAGAGAGACATTCCAGATTTTCACAGACCACAAAAACCTTAAGTATATCTTCTCTCAGCATGAGCTCAACATGAGGCAACGTCATTGGATGGAGTTAATCAAGGACTACGACTGTACAATTGATTACCATCCAGGCAAGGCTAATGTTGTTGCAGATGCCTAGAGTAGGAAATCAGCAACATCAACCATGAATAGAGCACAACTAAACTCTTTAGTATGCTCTAGGAGAGATATGCTTATCTCTTTAAGGCAAGACAATGTACAGTTGAAGGTGTCATTGTTAGCCAGATTGTTGGCTGAGATGCATATTAAACCTACCCTAAGGGAGCAGATTAAAGAGGCACAGCTAGGTGATGCTGCAGTTCAACATATAAGATCTGAGTATGGAAATGAGAAGCAAGATGGTTTTAATGACTCAGAAGATCAAGTAGCTTGTTATAATGGAAGGATGATAGTGCCAGGTGTGGACAACTTGAGAAAGTTAGTCCTGGAAGAAGCCCATTCTTCCATGTATGCTATGCATCCAGGGAGCACCAAGATGTATCGGAATTTGAAAGATCTGTATTGGTGGCCTGGGATGAAAAAGGACGTTGCAGAGTTTGTTCTGAGGTGTCCTGTGTGTCAGCAAATTAAAGCTGAACACCAAAAGCCTGCAGGGACAATATAACCTTTACCCATACCACAGTGGAAGTGGGACCATGTGACCATGGACTTTGTTGTTGGCCTACCCAGGACAAGCAAAGGACATGATTCCATTTGGGTAATTGTTGATAGGTTGACTAAGACAACACATTTCTTACCTGTCAAAGCAACCTATTCTACTGAAAGGTTATCAGAGTTGTATGTTAAAGAGATAGTGCGTTTGCACGGAGTTCCTGTCACAATAGTTTCTGATAGAGGTCCTCAATTTACAAGTCGTTTTTGGGAACAGTTACACCAAGCCTTAGGCACCAAGCTAAGGTTTAGTACGGCCTTTCATCCACAGACTGATGGACAGTCGGAAAGGACCATACAAACCTTAGAAGACCTATTGAGAGCATGTGTTCTCCAGTTCACCGGAAGTTGGGATCTACACCTGAGCTTGATAGAGTTTGCTTATAACAATAGCTATCAACATAGTATTGATATGGCACCTTATGAAGCCTTATATGGTAGACGTTGTAGGTCACCCTTGTGTTGGTTTGAGACTGGTGAGCACCAGTTGTTAGGTCCTGACCTGGTGCAGCAAACCACAGAAAAGATTAAAGTAATACAACATAAGATTAAGACTGCTCAGGATAGGCAGAAATCTTATGCTGATAAATGTCGTAGACCTTTAGAGTTCCAGGTTGGAGATAGAGTGTATCTCAAGGTCTCACCTTGGAAAGGGGTCCTTCGTTTTGGAAGGAAAGGGAAGTTAGCTCCTAGATATATGGGGCCTTATCCAATCATCGAACGGATTGGAAAGGTAGCATATAGATTAGAGCTACCACCTGAGTTACAGCGGTTACATCCTGTGTTTCACATTTCTATGTTGAAGAAATGTCACCCCGACACCGAGACAGTTCTACAACCTATGGAGGTAGAATTGAATGATGACATATCCTATGAGGAGGGACCAGTGTCAATCCTTGATAAACGAATTAAAAAGTTAAAGAAGAAAGATATAAGTCTTGTAAAAGTCCTCTGGAACCACCGTGGTGTTGAAGAAGGCACTTGGGAGTTAGAGGATGATATGAGAAGGAAGTATCCTACCCTTTTCTCTTAGTATGTTTTATCGATTTCGGGGACGAAATCCTTGTAAGGGGTGGATAATTTGTAAAATCCCTGACCTGGGTTATGAGTTAACCCTAGGTATATTGCCTAAATATGTGATTAAATCTTTGTGATTAACTCTGAGCATGTAATTAAGTTTCTCAGAAACATATATTTCAGTATTTGCTCCTTTTTATTTAAAGTTGTAGCATTGTTTTGTTATACAGGGACCTATGTGAAATTTACCCAGTTGAAAGGGTTAGCTTGCAATTTGAACATGATGAGATGTTCCTCTGATGTTGAGACATCATGAGAATCTTTTTGGTAAAGTTTGAGGGATTTCCCAAGCTAGGGCACCAAGGTGCAGCTGTGGAAGCAATCCCGGTGCTTGGAACCCTAATTTGGGGTAAAATGCAATTTACCCAAATTAAGGGATGCAAATTGTGAAATATGCCATATAATGTATCTTTCTAGACTCTTGCCATCATTAAGAGAAGAAATGATGAGGGAGTCACCTCAATTGAGTTATCAAGTTATGAAATATGCCTTGTGATTGAATAATCAGGGTATATGTGCAATATCTCTTTATGTATGTACCTTATTATTAGATTGTTCTTCTTTGCCTTCTTTTTCTAGACCTTAAGATAAGGTTTGTCCTTATAATAAAGAGGAAGGGACGAGAAAGTAAAAGAAGGAGGGACCTAGTTGGAATTATGGACAGCTTAAGAACTAATGTTGAAAATCCTACCCCTAGTATATATACCCTCAACTTCTCTAAGCAAGGGAACTTGCCCTTCGTTCCCTTCACTGTTCCATTTCACCAAAGACGACTAAAGACTGCCTTGGAGCTAAGGAGGACGACCAAGGGAAACAAGGTAGGTTTGGGACCCTTCTTCTTGCCTAATTCCATGGTTAGAACTCGAATTCAAGGTCAATTTGGTGACTAACTCATGAAATCCTATCTTTCTAGCCATCCCTTCTCGTTTTTCCTTGGAGTTTTCACCTTGGCCAACCTGTGGAAACTCAAGGACGCCATTAGAGCTTGGAGCTCAAGAAGCAAGCTTTAGGCGGGTTTTATAACTCTAAACCCATGCTTTACTATATACATCTCTTATATGCGGTTAGATGATAGTTCTTCATGTTTCCTTACTTTCCCTGCTATTTTTGCAAGCAAATCCATGGGATATCCGTACTGTTCTTGAGCTAGGAGATGAAGGCGTGATTTCCAAGAAAAACCCACCGCTTTTCACTTCCTTAAATGGTCTCACCAGCTTGCTCTCTCGGTCTCAAGACCGCGAGGTGAGCAAACGGTCTCGAGACCGCGACAGGGAAAACGGTCTCCAAGACCATTTGGCCCCGTTGACCGAGCGTGGACCGTATAAGGAATCTGTTCCTAATTATATAGGTTAATTACCCTCAAAATTTGGGAGGCGAACTCCAAAGGAATCGGGAGATATGACCTTTTTAAGCAACAATTTTAAATGAATTTATTCCTGATTCTCAAACGGTCTGAAATTGCCTTTTTGGGCAAATGGTCTCAAGACCGTGTAAGGTCGTTGACCAGGCATTTACCGTATGAGATTACTGTTCAAAATAATGTTAATTAACAACTCACCAAGTTTGATGGTCTAATTCCAAACGGGCTAAGAGTTGAAGGGTGAATACTAGGGCTAACCCTAGGTGAAATCAGTACTGAAATTATGGTAACCTAATTAGGGTTTTTAGGGTTGATTGACCTAAACGGTCTCAAGACCGTTTAGGGGCCACCCAAACGGTCTCAAGACCACGAGGGAAATCAACCATGACCGTTTGGAGGTCTGGAGTCAAGATTAGTTGACCTATTGAAGGTACAATTACACCAAATTACATTGCAATTAAATATTGATATAACCCTCAACTCAATTGACCCAACCTTGATGAATTTGCACTAGAATCCAAAATTGGATGGGCAAATGGTCTCAAGACCGTTTGGAACTCATCCAAACGGTCTCAAGACCGAGAGGACAATCACCCAAGACCGTTTGAAGGTCTAGGGTTAAGTAAATTGACCAATTGAGGACCTATTTGCAAATAAGTTATCAATTTAATCAAAATGCTGTTTTGTGGATCAATCATGGTTCAACCCCTATCAAATCACCTTGGACTTTGATGAAATATTGGGAAAATGGTCTCAAGGCCATGTGGGGTCCACCCACATGATCTCAAGACCGTTTGGGCCAATTTTGGGCCCATTTGGAGCTCAAATGAAGGGTTCAACCTTGTGTTGGGTCACATTGTTGAGTGTTGATGGGTGAACATTGATAGACCCTAATTGAATTGACTTCAACCCTAATTGGTCAACCCTTGAGGGTAAATTGAATGACCAAGTGGTCAAGCATAATCTTAATTGACCCAATTCATAAGTGGTCATCATAGTTTTGACCTTTTGAGGGCTTCAACATGAGTTGACATTATCGGGTGTATCATTGAATCTTGTTGATGGACCAAGTGGTTGAGACCATGTGAGCTCACGGTCTCAAGGTCGAGAGGAGGCTCGCGGTCTCAAGGTCATGAGGAGGCTCGCAGTCTCAAGGTTTTGAGAGGGCTCACAGTCTCAAGACGGCGAGGGGCCTCGCGGTCTTGGGGTCAAAGAAGGGCAAACGGTCTTCATGATCTTCGCGGTCTTAACCTCATTTGGAGTCTTCGCGATCTTGAATCAATGGAGGGATCGCGGTCTTGGAGGAGGAAGAGGCCTCACGGTCTTGAGGTCAAAAGTGACCAAACGGTCTACACATCCTCGCGGTCCTAATGTCAATTGGTCAAAAGGTCAACTCAACCAATGGGTCTCAAATCGATTGAGGGTTGATGGTTGAGATCAATCAAGATAATTCAAGGTTGACTTCTTTCAATCGATTGATGATATAAATGGTTCAATGTTGCCCTAATCAAACCCTAATGATAACCTAGGATATTAAGGGGTTAATGGACTAAGGTTTTGACCATGATGATGATCAATGGGGTGAATTACCAAAATACCCCTAAAGGGTAAATTAAGTAATACCTTGATCAAATCAAACCCTAATCACATGATGGTGATGTTTTGGGCTATGTTAGCCTATGATGACTTAATCCAACCTGATTTAGAGTGATGTTGATATCACCTAACATTATGATGAGAGAGAAAGTACTTCTAGAGAGAGAAAGTACTTCTAAAGAGAGAAAGTACCCTTTTTAGGTGAAAACTCAATTAAAGCATCTCCAATGCACAGGAAGGAGCATATTTAGGGTATGATCCACCTGTGTGAGATCATAGAAACCCTAATTATGATAAATGATGAACCTTTAACTAATCTAAGAGCATCAATGAAGATGTTACTCATATATGATGATGTTATGAGTTCAATTCACCTTAATGTGAATAGTAAACCCTAATTCAAGGGTGATGACATGTAATGTGAATAGTAAACCCTAATTCAAGGGTAATGGCATGCTTGTGAGTATTAAACTCTAATTGATGAGAATTAGAGATTTAACTCTTATGACAAGAGTAGGAAGTATATCCCTTGTTTTTGTATTACCTGTATCAGTTGTATTAACCATGCATGTTCTGATATGAAGGTAATCATATCCAGGTATGGATGCTGATGTTATATTCATTAAAGGCATATTGTTAGCCTTATGAATAAGTAAGGTAATCTGATGCCTTGTCAGTGGCATCCTATGCTGATAATGGGCTGTGAGAGCCATGAATACCATCAAGGTCATGCCTTAGAGATGACTTGTGATGAGGATAATGAGAAATGATGATTGATATGAGTTAGGCTTGTTACATTTAGTATTTTTCTTTTATAGCTGCTATGCTACTGTTATTGTTTGAAGAACAATGTATGCTATTAAAGAATACTGAATGTACCTAACTAATCAAGTATAATGTAGGGCCCTGATCATAGATCCATCATTGTCAGAGATTAAGTGATGGTGAAACAGGTTTTCCTCAGGGAACTCCTGGAGCACATTCTTTTGAGTATGTGGGGTACATGGATGTGTAGAACCTTACATCCTAGTGTAGGAAAGTGATGTAGATGTGTAATCCATCCATACTTCACTATAATTCCATACCGTATCAGTGGTAGGTAAACATGAAACCTCCTGATGACGAAGAAAGCACAGATATCCGTATTAGTGGTAGGTAAATATGAAACCTCCTGATGATGAAGAGAGTACAGAACGCCACTGTGACTCTAGAATAGCGAAGGACCAGTTTACCCTGGTGAGCTATAGTAGTAGAGACACGAGATGTCCTACAAGTGATCCTCTTACTGACTAAGGAAGGTGAAGGTCATGAGAATCCGGCTCTCTTAATGACCTATGTATGATACTAATGTGACTTCTCAGCGATCAGTTGGAGTATGAGTGGTATGCCTCATCTCCACATGGCATAATGTTGTTTGTAAAACATAATCAACCATGTAATATAACTTGTTAGAGATGACTCCAAGTTAGTTGATTGATGTTACATTGCAATAATGTTTATATTCTCCATATCTCCTAAAATTGTAGAGATCTTGTTATACCTGCAACTGTTATTAATTACTTTGAAGGCTTTACCGCTTAAGATATTCTTTGATGTTATAATAAAGCTTCTAGCGAAGAGTTATAACTCTCGCTGGGACAATCATGTATAATTGTCTCACCCCGTAGACTTCAACTTTTTAGGTGGACGTCGGAGACAAAGGAACCAGTCTACAGGTGATCAGTCTCAGCAGCAGCAGCACCAGGGGCAGCAGTAATCTCAGGTGGAGATTGTCCTGCCATGTGGTGTAGTTAGAGTCAGTCCTATGTGTCCTCTGTACTCTCAGGTCTTGGAGTCTTTTGTATAGTGATCTTGAGATTTTGTATCTGGATGTATATAATTACTCAAGAAGTAATTACCCTGAGATGTAAACAGTTTATCTCTCTTTATGAAAGAAGTTTTATGGATCCAAGTTCTTATCTCAAAAAGTTTTAATTTCCCGTGATTTTTGTTTTCCGCTGATTACCGATTCGCTTCCGCTAAGTTTTAATCGTGCTTATGTCATGGTTTGGAGATCAGAGCCCACACCTAGACTGAGAGGGAAGATATAGTTTGTACATATGAGATACTCATAGAGTTGAGTTAGCTCAGAGAGACTGAGCATGACACTACCCTCATGATATGGGTCAGGATAACCTCAGTGGGACTAGATGAAGTTTTGATATATGTTTGATAAGCCACTCACATAAGTTTTTGTAGCACAACCATGATATAATATATGTAAATCTGATCGTAATATGTGATCTAATCTTGAATTTTGACATATGGACATGACATGAAGGAAATCCATACATGGTTTAATAGAGATCGATGCATAGATGGTTAACCATATATAAGAATAATGATGATAATGTGATACTATTGACTAATCTTGTGATGAAATCACTAGTAAATGTTGCAATTTATACGAACAATGAAATGACATCATTTTAATGATATATGCCAAACAGTGATAATGTTAGTGCTTAATAAATATGTTTGGAAATATAGCACAATATAAAATGTTGATGACACCTTGATGTATGGGTAAAAATAAGAATGCAACCTCAAAATATGAGATATGTCATGACATAACCAGCGTTTCTAAACCCTTGTTCAATGTTATATGTTAAGGGATTCACCATAGATGCTTGAAACCTCCTAATAGTGGTTTGGATATGAATATGGGGCTTTGTTTTTGGAAATTTTTCACCTATGTTAGTACCCTACAAGTGAAAGTAGACCTTTTGGTTTCTCCTTGAAGTAAGAGGATGATTAATTTCGAGGACGAAATTTCTTTTAAGATGTATATGATGTGAAAGACTGGATTTCTGGATTAATTTCGAGGATGAAATTTGTTTTAAGGTGTGTAGGATGTGATGGAGTGGACTTTTGGAATCCTTTAATGTCTGATGACATAAGTGATTTTATCTCATGTTGAGTTATCTTAAATGTTACAAGTGCTTTAGTAAGTTTTGGATGGTGATTGAAGTTTATATCATGATTAAGACCCCTATCTTTATGCTTTTTTGAGGAATTTAATTGAATGGTTCAATAGTTGGGTTTTGTCACCAAGTTTGAGTAGAATGTAGATTGAGAGGTAGGGAAGCTATGGTTAAAATTTGGTAGAAATTGGATGTTCCTAGAAGGAGTTATTTAAGTTTGAAATTTGTTAAATAAGGTGCATACTTGATGATTCATAGACGTAAGTTTGTGATTTTATATCAATGTCACACCCCTTAGTTGAGCCAGGCTACGTGGCCAAATCCTGGCCCTTTATTCTTCTCGATCCAGTGGCTGTTAGCCTGGAGGAGTAAGCCAAAAACCTGGTCTTGTGAGTTACCTGTCACATCTGTTGGATGCAGATTCAAAGGCAATCAGATCATCTCCAAGCTGCGGATCTTAAGGAGTTATGGAGCAGTGGGGCGTGCAAGCACCCATGCCACCACGATCTTCAAACGTGCATAGAACAGAAGAGGGACCAAACAGTTAGTCTCGACTCATCTTAAGGAGCAACCTGACCCTTCACTCGTGTCTATTAGTTCAGTTTACAAATAGACAGAGCTCTCCATTCCCAGGGGCTCTCCACCGTAATGAGCAGTAGGTGGTGGGAGTAAGAAATAGAGGTAGAAGACAGTTCGGAGGAAGATAAGAGAGGGAAAAACAAAGAAGGAGGTCTGAGGAGTGTAACCCATAGGAAAGCGAGAACCCCGATGGTAGTTCAGTGGCTGCCGAGCTCCAGTTCGTTGGAGATGAAGGAGGGCTCGTAGACATTTGTAGTGAGGTTTCCCTTTGGTTTTGGAGCCTCAATGGAGTTCAAGGGGAGCTGGCGTTACTTATGGGGGGTTTAGCCGGACGTTTGGTGGTGTGGAGGTTGTTTACCCCTTACCTTACACCAGCTCCCTACCGACGGCAGTGAGCTTCCCCAGCCACAAGGAGCTGCCACAGAGGAGGTGGCCTCAAGGCGAAAAACACTGAGGGATCCTAGACGAGGTTTAAGGCAACACCATCTGAAGCTGAGGAGGAGGATAGGAGCACCTATCCCTCACTGGAGGTCCAGCCCTGCGGTGGGGCTGAGAAGCTGAGGGGAGCAAACCTCACGCAGGCCGGCGGCTCAGCCGTCCGAGAAGACGGTGGTTATGAGACTCACACGATGGAAATCCCATGGTGAAAGAGTATTGGAGGTGTAGCCAGACTCCCAAGAAGCAGGAGGAGGCCGCGTTTCCTGCTTGCTTGCCATCAGGCTCAAACACGTCGACAGATTGCGAGAAACAGAGATAGCGTGAGGAAGGAGAATCCAAAGACCCTGAATCGGGTTTAGCCAGCTCAAACCAACTGGCCCAAAGCTGAACCAAGTGGATCCCTACCATAGACCAGCAAAGAGCCACACCCCCAAGTGGACACGTGGCAATGGCCGATTGGCCATTCAAGGTAATTTCTTCAAAAATGTTCATATCTTACAAAATTCATAATAAATGGCTCGATTATCAAAAAATAAGTATAATATACCAAAATTCTCAGAAAAAATGCGTTGAACAATATGGAAGCATAATATCAGCCTTTTAATGCTTTAATATCTGTGATATCATATAAGCTGTATTATGCTTATTTCATGAGTAATAATTATCAAATGATGATATAAAATTATGGAAAAATGTCAGTAAGTCCATAACCATGTTTAAAATGCATATGATGTCAGATATGGTCATGTTGATGTACAAGATCATTTAATTTTTCTTAATGTGGCCAATTAGGGCTTTTAACCCTAAATAAAATGTAATAAATGCATACATGCTCAATAAATGATGAAATTTACAGAGTAAGCTCATATCCATATTTGGAACCTCAGATTTAATGATGATGCATAGAATCCATGCTATGTGAAGTTGACCCATAATACATGGATTGTAACCCTAATTTGAATAATGTAACCTAGGGTTAATATGTGCACAAAAAGGATATGGAACCTAATGTTGAGATAATGAACCATAATCTAGAAAATGACATCAGTAGGATAAGTCTAAGACAAGAATACAAGTAATGAGGGGAATATCATAAGACTAAGTAAAACCCTAATATGAACATGTTTAGGGTTAATATGAGATATAAGATGATGAGAACCTAATGGTGGTATGTGATCTTATCTTAATCAGGGTTGACAAGGATAGATGACATCAGGAATGTGATGATACTATCAACATGGAAATAGTAACCAAGGTAGAGGGAAAGCATCCAGGTCGATACCATCGACCATATTGTCGATGGTCTCGAGATTAGCTCAGCAGAAGAAAAGTCATCTCATCGATGCTATCGACAATCTGGTTAATAGTATCGAGGAGTCAACAAGTTGATCTTAGTTTTGAAGCGACGGAAGTGCACCCTAAGGTGTCGATAGCATCGACACCCCGTCGATAGTATCGACGCCGTCAGATCAAGACTTTGTTCATAATTGCCACGATCGAATGGATGTGATCTTTTGGCGGCCGTAAGTGGTACCTATACCTAAGAAAAGGTTGCCCAAAGTGAAGGAAGACATTCTATTCCGCCGCATGAGTCCCGAAGGAGAGGAGAGCAAAGAACGGAGCCCAAAGATACACCCCAGATGATTCTAGAGCCATAGACGGACGATTCTATCGCCGGAAGGCTACAGAACGTGCATCTCGCACTGAGGATCATCTGGATATTCTCCGTTTCAGGGTTTACATCATATTCTCATTTGTTTCCCCATGTTTTCCTCTTTCTTCTCCATGTGTATTGTTGAGATGAACATGCATGGCTAATCCCCATTGTCCTTAGGACTAGGAGTAGCCTGGGGAATCGATGTATGACAATTTTCCATTGATTATCATAATTTGTCTCAATTCCCCCTGATATGATATTGTGTTTCTATCATAATTTTCTATGCTTGATCACCATAGTTGATTTCTAATACTGTTAATTGTTGTTGACGGGGGATTAGTGGTTGAAAAGGCATGATTAACACATTAACCAATACATTTCTTAGATAAGGTGATGTATGGTTAATGGTGGATTCCCAGAGAATTTATTAAAGCAGTTAGATCTAGGGTATAAGTTACTAGTGGCGTGGAACTGACCTAGAACTAGGTAGTTAATTGTATTGCGGATGCAAGCAATTTTAGCTTCATGCCATAATCAAGGATAAGGCATGAATTATGTTAGTTGTGTAGAATTGCATGCAGCAAGACCTCGTGGTGAAACCGTAACCCTAAGGATTCCCATTCCATTTTATTAAACTAAACATTTAATCATCACTTGCTTTTGTTTTCTCTTTATTTTATTTTTATTTTGTTTCAAAACTAGCATTCAATTTTTCCAATCGTTCTAGCTGATTGTGACCAGTTAGTAGTAGTCTACTAAAATTTACATTTCCCTAAGTTTGACTTGGGCCTCACAAGGCCTATATTACTTCGATACGTGTACTTGCGTTTAACGCACAGCTCAAGCGTGTCAATTTTTTGGTGTCATTGCCGGGGAAATGACAAATTTCAGCACTATGAGTGCTGCAAGCGGCCATTCTCGACCACTTTTTTTTATTGCAATTTTAATTTTTGAACTTAGTTGTCTATCTTTCAAATTCTCTATTCGCTCTAGCACTGTACTTATTTTATTCTTCATATTTCAGGTACTAGTGCATGGTGAGGATGCGTAGTACAGACTACGCACAATCGACACCTGAGATTCCGCAATCGGGTGAAGAAGATGAACTAATAAATATGCCACCTGAGGAAATTGAACAGGAACTCGAGGCTTTCACAATGGCAGAGGAGAAAACCATTTGGGAGAATATTATAGCTTCTTCTTCCTCTGCGCAGAAGGGGCCAATCAAGAAACAAGCTATCAACATACCCAGTTACAAGATTGACCCAGGTCTTATTCAATTGGTCAAGTCGCAAGCATTCCATGCACTAAAAAATGAGGACCCAGTGGCCCACATCAGCAAATTTGTGGAGAACTGTGACATGGTGAAGGTGGATAGGTTCCCTCAGGAGGCCATTTATTTGAAATTATTCCCTTCTTCTCTATTAGGAAATGCAAGGGAGTGGCTCTACAATTTGGATGATGAATATGTTGAATCATGGGATATGATGATTGAGGTGTTCTTTAAAAGGTATTTTCCACCCGAAAAGACAAATGATCTCATGAGGAGGATCCACAATTTCAAATAGTAGGACGGCGAGACATACTCCGAGACATGGGAGCATTTCAATATCATGTTGCGGAAATGCCCACATCATGGGCTGGATTTAGAAACCCAAGCGAAGATCTTCTATTTTGCACTTAACAAACATGATAGGAGTAATCTAGACTCAGCTGGAACATGTTTCTTTCTAAACTAAAAAGGTTCCAAGTGTCGAGAGATTTTAAACAATATGGCTAAGAAGAAGTCTTGGGGTGAAAGAGATGCACCAGAACAGGTCAAAGTTGCAGGGGATGCAAAGGCCATTCAATAATTAAATGAGAAAATGGACTTGATAGCGAAGAGACTCCTAGTGAAATATGACAATGGGTATGATGATGTAGCACATACAAAGTTCATGCGCCAACAAGGCTATAGGAACAATGATTATTCGTGGAGGAAGGACAAGAAATTCTCATGGAAGGATCCAAACAATTTTCTACAGGATTCAGATCAGAAGTCATAGCCTAGTGTGGAAGACAAAAGTAATGAGTCGATCAACCAAGTGATTAAGCAAAATCAAGAGTTGATGAACACATTCGGCAAGCAAATTAAGTCAGAAGGAGAGTTTATGAATCAGTTCGGGCAGACTTTACAGAGCCATAGTGCACAATTGAGGACGCTAGATACGACCATAACCCAAATTGCAACTGAGGTGGCTGCCATGAAGCAAATCACTCAACAAAAACTAGTTGGGAATGCAGAGCCCGCTCAACTACATCAACAGGTTAAATATATATCAGTCAAAAAGGGGCCAGAGCTTCCTATTGAGGAGATACATGAGCGGAGTATTATGCATATAGACTTGGAGGATAAATCCAAAGTTCCATACCCTCACAATTTATATAGATTCCCAAGAGGATGTAGGACGCCAGTAAAATCACTCCAAGATGCCACCACTGTCGTGCCCACATCTCAAATTTCTGAAGAGATTCCTATACCAAAAGAACGGGTGAAAGCTTTACTTTGTAGTGAAGTAGCCACTATCAATAAGGAGAAGCAGCCACAAGTCATGCCATCTACAGATGATGTGCCAAATCCTATCTTAGAAGGTGGCGTTGAAGCAAGCTTAGGGGAGGAGACCCCTAAAGTTCCATATATTCCACCACACAAGCATATAGAGGAGCCAAGCGTGCCATTCCTGCATAGTCTGAAGCCAAGGAAAGAGCAAAGGCACTTCAAGAAATTTGTTGAGATCTTCTGGAAGCTCCACATTAACATTCCATTGGTGGAGGCTATAGAGCAAATTCCTTCATATGGAAGATTCATGAAAGACATCATCAACAAGAAACGGCAGATAAAAGATACAGATGTTGTGTGTGTTGATGAAACAGTGAGTTCTATAATCCAAGGAAGGCTGCCAAAGAAGAGGAAAGATCCAGGATGTTTCTACATCCCATGTTCCATAGGTCACCAACATTTTCCACAAGCATAGTGTGACTCAGGAGCAGGCATTAATCTTATGCCACTTGCCACTTTTCAAAAGTTGGGATTGAAGAAGCCAACACTAACTTCCATGACAATTGAGCTGGTGGATGGATCCATTGTGAAGCCACAAGGTATATGCGAGGACGTGCTAGTCAAAGTCGACAAATTCATCTTCCCTGTTGACTTTGTGGTCATGGACATGTATGTACTGGAAGGACGTGAGATTCTATTGGGAAGGCCATTCCAAGCTACGGATGATGTAATCACTGCCATTGGGCGAGGTTACTTGACACTTGGGATTGGTGATGATAGAGTTGAATTCAAATTGCCAAATGAATCATTAGAGACATCCCTTGACCACCCAGGTTAAAGTATCCTTATGTCTAACCTAAGACGTTAAAGAAGGGTGCTTGTTGGGAGGCAACCCAACCTTGGTAGAGTGCATGTTTAATTGCTTTATTTTTTGTTTTCCTAAGTGGTTTTCAATACTTTTGTACTTAGTTTATAAAAATGATACTCTGATGTGTTTGTTGAGTGTGCAGGACTGGAATGATGTCGATACCATCAACACATGTGTCATTGGTATTGAGTTTGGAACAGTGAAGCAGCGATAGAAATTTCACTCCGTCAATACTATCGACGACCTCGTCGATAGTATTGACAATGGAGTAGGCAAAAAGAGGTTCGAGGCAAAAAGGATGTCAATAGTCGCGACCAGTTCATCGATGGTCGCGAGATGTCTGGAGATTTTTATAATGATTCTTCTCAGTATTTTCGATACTATCGACACCCTAGTCGATGGTATCAACACACCATCAGGGGAGAGCAGCACCAAAACCTCGTGAGGATCAAGCGCATACACAAGTATCGATACTATCGACATACCCGTCGATGGTATCAACGCACCGACAAGTAGCAAATCAAAGACCTGGGATTCGAGGGAAACACTGCCTATGCGTTCTAGGGGCATTATCCTACTTGGGATCCCAGCAGCCACCAGTACCCGCCACACCCACCACCAGAGAAGTAGAGAGGTATCACTATTCCACCTCTTAAGTCTAGATTTTGACTACGAGGCCATAGTTAAATTCAAGCTTAGGGGGGTGCTGGAACAACATATATCTAGTTTTTATTTTATTTTCTTTCATCTTTTGTTTTACTTTTGCATTTTTCATCTTTCATTATCTTAGCTTTCTTAATTTCTAAATTTACTATTTTCTAGGATCCAATATCTATCTAGTGTAATCAGTGGAGTCTAATGTAATTGCATGTCATCTCGATGTTTTCATTTTGGGGTTTGTGAGAAAATGAATTTAAATGAAAAATCTTTAAGAAATTGTAAGCTTGTCTTGTGAGAACTTGAGGACATCACTTATGGAACTCATTGGGTGGTCAACTTTAAAACATATGAACATGATTGTATATCCTTATGGTTCATGTTAAGAGGATTGATATGGATGTTGAGCCTAAACTGACCAAATGTTAACATGACTTTAATTTGAAGTGAGAGAGAGAGAAATCCCTTGATGAACTGGTACACAAGTCAGTAAGGAGGGACATATAATTCTTTCTGAAGGTTTTTTCAATTAATCTTGTGATCTTTCCACTGCATTTTCATTCACACTCCAACATAAGAAATGGGAGCACATTACTATCTTTCACTCTTTGATTGCATTCCATGTAGATAGGTCTTGGATTACAATTATTCTCGCATATTTTTGCATGAAATGAAAAAAAATAGATAGAGAAGTATACATGCACTTCATCCTTAGGTGCATGTCAGAGTAGTTGCATAATTTTCATTATGTAGTTGCATTCACAACTTTTGAGCATACAGCACATCATGTGTCTTATTTTCTTCTGAAAGAATTAAAAGTGGTGAACTTGTTCCATACCCTTCAAATATAATGTATCAAATGTACAAGTTATGTAATAAGAAGGGAGTCTGGAAAATAATCCATTGTCATTTATGAAAATGAGGGCTTGAAAAAAAAGTGAAAAAAATAAGATTGAAAAGTAAATATGAATAAGAGGGAGAAAGGAACATGTTCTCACCTGCATATCAAGAAGAATAAGCACATGGTGTGGCTTTCTTAGATATTCCATCTCACCTTGAGATGAAATGATAATGCATGCACCATTCCACAAAAAATGTAGCATTAGGACATTTTCATTTGCGTTTGCATCATGATAGGTCATTCATTTTTGTTTTTGCATGATCAATTGTATTGTGCTTCCATTTCTTCAATGACCATCCATTCCATCCACCTATTTCTCTAAGTGGTAGGCCACCCATGATTGTCTCCTCATTCATGTAAATCAGGAGAGCTGCTTCCATTTAGATGGTAGTTAGAGAAAATGAGCAACGTAGATAGGAGATCACAAGATGCACTAAGCCTGAACCTGAGGATTTTATCATATTAACTACTTTACTTGATAGTGTTCATTATCTTGGGATGGACATCTATCATGAATGATTATTGTCACCTAAATGGTAGTTATCATTCCGTCGTTGGAAAGGGTCGGTATGTGGTTTGCAAGCGGGAATCATACTGAGATATCATTTATGTGATTATGTTCTTTATTTGACCTTGTTAATCAAATTTATAGTTTTGTTACTCGAGGACGAGCAAGATTCAAGCTTAGCAGAGTTTGATGTAGGGTTTTTGAGTTGTATTTATAGGCTAATTTTGTACTTGTTTTATGCATTCATTTGTCATCTTTGTGACTATAATGGCATGATTCAATTCCTTTAGCCTATAATCATTGTATGCGTCAAATTTAACTTATTTTATCCTATTTTGAATGAATTACTAAATTCCATGGATTGACTTGTGTTTTTCTCTCTGTTTCAGTCACTTTATATTCCATAACCTATCGATACCATCGACGGGTCCGTCAATACTATCGACATGGCAATAGTAACCAAGGCAGAGGGAAAGCATCCAGGTCGATACCATCGAACACACTGTTTCTGGTCTCGAGATTAGCTCAGCAGAAGAAAAGTCAGCACGTCGATACTATCAACAATCTGGTCGATAGTATCGAGGAGTCAATAGGTTGATCTCAGTTGTGAAGCGACGGAAGTGCACCCTAAGGTGTCGATAGCATCGACACCCCATCGATAGTATAGACGTCGTCGTATCAGGACTTTGTTCGGAATTTCCACGATCGAACGACTGTAATCTTTTGGCGGCCGTAAATGGTACCTATACCTAAGAAAAGGAGACCCAAAGCAAAGGAAGGCGTTCTATTCCACCGCACGAGTCTCGAAAGAGAGGAGAGCGAAGAACGGAGCCCAGAGCTACGCCCCAGACGATTCCAGAGCCACAGACGGACGATTCTACCTCTAGAAGGCTACAAAATGTGCATCTCGCACTGATGATCATCCAAATCTTCTCCGTTTCAGGGGTTACATCATATTCTCATTCATTTCCCCATGTTTTCCTCTTTATTCTCCATGTGTATCGTTGAGATGAACATGCAGGGCTAATCCCCATTGTCCTTAGGCCTGGGAGTAGCCCGGGGAATCGCTGTATGCAAAGTTTCCATTGATTATCATAATTTGTCTCAATTCCCCCTGATATGTTATCGTGTTTCTATCACAATTTGCTATGCTTGATCACCATAGTTGATTTCTAATACTATTAATTTCTCTTGACGGAGGATTAGTGGTTGAAAAGGCACGATTAACACATTAACCAATTAATTTCTTATATAAGGTATTGTACGGTTAATGGTGGATTCCCAGAGAATTTATTAAAGAACTTAGATCTAGGGTATAAGTTACTACTGGTGTGGAACTGATTTAGAACTAGGTAGTGAATTGTATTGTGGAAGCAAGCAATTTTAGCTACATGTCATAATTAGGGATAAGGCATGAATTATGTTAGTTGTGTAGAATTGCATGCAGCGAGACCTCGTGGTGAAACCGTAACCCTAAGGATTCCCATTCCATTTGATTAAACTAAACATTTAATCATCGCTCGCTTTTGTTTTGTCTTTGTTTTATTTTTAATTTGTTTCAAAACCAACAATCAATTTTTCCCATCGGTCTAGCTGATCGCGACCAGTTAGTAGTAGTCTACTAAAATTTACATTTTCCTGAGTTCGACTTGGGCCTCACAAGGCCTATATTACTTCGATACATGCACTTGCATTTAACGCATGACTCAAGCATGTCAAGTTTTTGGCATCGTTGCCATAGAAACGACAAATTTCAGCACTACGAGTGCTGCAAGCGGTCATTCTAGGCCACTTTTTTTATTGCAATTTTAATTTTTGAACTTAATTGTCTGTATTTCAAATTCTCTATTCTCTCTAGCATTGTACCTATATTATTCTTCATCATTAAAAATTATTATAATTTAATTGTGTATCTATAATGGAGTTACCAACTACAATTAAAATTTGGGATCAATTGAATATACCAATGAAAAGATAAAATTCAATTACCACACTGCTATATCAATCTAAAAATATGTTCAGTCGAGTTTGAAACTAGACCGACAAATAGGTCATAACATTCTTTAAAAGTTATGATATTTTTCAATAGTTCTCACATTTGAGATATCCAAATCATACCCAAATTGGAATTAAATTAGAGTTACAAATAAAATGCTAAAAATCATATAGTGAGACACTATACTTATCAAATTCTGTATTCATATGTCATCAAAACCAAATTGTGGCCAATTACGGTTTCTAAATCTTAACCCTAATTATATGAATTGAAGTATGATTAAACCTTCTCATTATATTTAAAATATCAAAACTTAACTACCATCACTAATCAAGCTTTAAATAATGATCTACTTAGTTAAGCAAATAATCATCCAAGTAAACCCTAATTAGATGACTAATTTGGAAATAGGTCATTACAAATTCTCCCCTCATTTTAGGATTTCATCCAAAAATCCAAGAAAATATATGGAAGAATATCATACCATCTAATCGTTCACCTCTCTGGGCATCAAATTATAGAGAATTTCATTTTATCTTTGTTTCACATGACATTTTTTTGCATTAAATAGATATTTCATCCTTTGTCATCATCATATCTCTCCTTGAGTATTACAAACACTTACTTCACAAATACTAGTAATACATCATTTATCAAGATATGATTCACATCACCTTTCACATCCTATAAAAAAATTGATTGTCTATGTTATGACCGCATCTGAGCTTAATTTGTAAACTAGGGTTTACCTGGATGATTATATGCTTAATTGGATTGATCATTGCTTAAATCTAATTAATGATGATAATTCAATTATGATGTTTTAAACCTAATAAGAACTTTAAGTGTTCTATTGTTTGAGAAATTAGGGTTTTAAAAATATAAACCCTAGTTGGCTGAAATTAGGGTTTTGATGGTACATGAGTATGGAATTTGATCAGGATAGCAGTGTGATAAATGATTTTTCATATTTTCAAAAAAATTATATATTTAATTTAATTTTTTATATGATATGGATAACTCAATCATTCATATTGGATAAAAATTTCAGAATATTTGAATGTTCTTTGAATGTGGTCCTCGGTCAAACTATACTTCTACCAAAATGCTGACAGAGTGTTTTTCAGCAGTGTAGTGTTTTATTTTTATTTATTTATTGGTAACACCAAAATAATCTGAAATTTTAACTGGAGATCTGAAACTGAATCATAAACTACTTGTAAAATTATCATAATTTGTTGATACATGTAGACCTTATCAGTAGATGAATTATAGTAACGAACATTTCTATAGAATTCGGGATAGCAATGCGCTATTTGATTTTTAATTATTTAATGGAAGCTTGGAATGATCTCTAATTTTAACTGAAGCTTTATAGATGAATTATAAATAAATTAGTAAATTATAATAGTTTTTGGAGAAGGTTTGGTCTCTGAAATACACGAATTCACATAAACCTTTTTTTGATAGAAAAATCTGCTGAAATAAGAAAAAGTTTAGTGAGGGGTCAATGTGCAATTAACCCAAGCAGCTCAATTGCTCTATATGATCAAAAAACACACAAGGAGCTCTCATATTTGTGATTCAATCCAGAGAAATGAAATCCTAGAGAGAGAGAGTTAGGGTTTGAGAGGAGAAATTGATGGAGATGCTGACCTAGGGTTTTGCGGTCCAAAGAATGATGAAATCATGTAAGTTTAGCTTCTTTGGATATAGTTTCATGGTGAATATTCTCTCACATGTCAAAATTCTGTCATTCCTCTTATTTGATCCAAAATGGTATCAAAACTTCCCCTTTTCTCACTCTTTCTTCATAATCCCTCATTTTTAGGGTTTCTGAGTTGAAAGGAAGAAGAATTGGGTGAATTGCTAGGGATTTGATATGAGATCGAGATTTTTAGGGTTGAGCTGACTTTTTAAGGTGTTTTCACACCTTAGGGTGAGTGGGAACTTCCTTTAAACAGTATATTGCACGAAAATTGGTTAAATCATCCATAATATTTAATTGCTTAGTATGCGACTACAACCCCGAATTGTGTGTTTGATCTAAGTTGTTGCAAAATGATATAAAATGGATTCTTTCTATGTTTGTATGAATTTCAGATGATAAAATCATATTAGAAATGTATACAATACATCCTAATGAGAATTCCCTAAGTATTCATAGAGGTTATAAGAGTAAACTGAAATATAGGGAACTTGTCTATGACTGAAATTTGATGTATAATTAAATAGAGAAATTTTTTTATCTGGATTCCCTTGGTTATGAATGATTGTTTATCTGAATTCATAGTACATATATGTCAGATACTATCTTTGATTTCATTTAAGGTGAATAGTGTTTGTTTGATATATTAGTAAAGAGGGTGAAACCCTTGATGTGAGGAAAGTTGGATATTTGCGAATAGTTATCGTGAAATCCATTTGAATGAATTTTCTTGACATGATAGACTTTATTTATTCAATTTTATTATTGGTGCATGTTATCTCAGTGAATGGCATGGAAACCCAAATTCAGATCAGATCTAAGGTTTCATACATATATTGTTTTTATATGATTTGTTGATAGTAGTCTTTATTCACTGAATGTTTATGTCGTATGAAATCTTTATGAGAGCCATGTGATAAGTGAATGAGGTAAATGAAACCCTAATGATAGGGTGTTCAATGAATCAAGTATTTTGATATCAGTATTCTTAGTATGAGATGTGGTTGATGCACAACTCAAGATTTGGGTTGAGGTGCACGTTTTCTAAGAAAGTATAAATAATTTATAGGTGCAAATGACGATTACTCGTATGTCAAGTAATTAACTCTTATCAATGTATTAAGAAGTTCAATTGCATGATTCTAGTGTATGAAGTTTCAAGTGGACATGTATTCTGTTATTTAAGAATTTTAGTCTGCCTGCAGGTATAAAATGTTAATTTCTCAATCTCTTATAGTGTTTTGAGTATATTGCTCTGCCAAGTTTATAATGATATACATATTGTGTTATAAACTTCAAATAAATAGACACGGTACCATAGAGATACCAGAGTCAAGTATAAGTAAGGGAAGAGATACAATGTAGAAAAAGCTTTCCAAGAATAATAAAATAATAGACATAGGTGTCCTGAACACCGTAGATTCCCTACGGATGTCTGCACTATAGGGAGGAAACGATCCACCCTGGCAACGACCCATATATAGGGATCAGATCACACCCACAGAGCATGCGGGGAGATGAAGCCCTTGAGGAGGTCTCCTAAGAGAAGATAGGTTACACAACATGAACTGAAGATCCCAGTGGTAACCCAGAGGTACTCACAGAGCGTACCAAGATGAGGCCCACAGAGCGTCTCAGACCCTCCGCCTGTGTACTCAACCGAGAAGGAGGGGTCCAGTTAAAGGCCAACTATTTAGCTATGTTAGTCAGACGTGACAGTTCGAGTCAAGCAGACCCAGATTTAGTTCTAGGCTTAGCTTCCCGGGTTTTAATCTAAGTCTTGTATGGTGAGATCATAGTTTGCTATGAGTCTTCATATGTAGAGTACACTACATATGATCAGGGCATAAGCTAAAATATGATCATATAGGTTTAAAGAGTTTCTTATAAGTAAGAAAGGATAAGAAAGATTTGAGTACAGTTTCCCAACAACTATTCTTTGTATGTTTCTGAATTATTAGTTCTCTTTGAAATTTATCAAGCATGCTCATATATTGATTTGCTCTTGTTGATATCTAGAGTATCCTATCATATTTATGATTGTCAATGATCAATCTCTTTAAAGCTTACTGCTGTTATAATTTATATCAGTTTCTCAAAAGTATATCTGTAATTATATTAGTACTTTAGACTATTTCTTTGAAATACTCATTCGCTAAGAAAGTAGGCTCACCCCTATACTCAAAATTTTTAGGAAAATCACATAGACTTAAAGAAGGTCAAAGCATCAAAGTAGATCTACCACAAGAGTTAAGTCTGAGTATAGTTAAGTTCAATCGGTCCCTATCACTCTAGGTCCTTGTATAGATGTGAGAGAGTTGTGAATGATGTTTGTATCTTTGTTTCCTTAATAAGAGAGAATGCATTTGATTATCATGTTGTATGTACATGGAAGTGTGAGAAACAGAATGAATGTATGGATGTGTATCATTAATGTTGAGATCATATTAGAGTAATCAAGGTTTAATTCTCTTGTAAAGTTTGTTTATGTGATTCAATGCGAGAAAACAAAGAGTTTGAAAAAAAAGTTAAGGGTGATCTTTGTATTACGATAAATCCTCAATTTTATGCCCTAATCTCATGATTAGTGGTAATTGTGAGTGGGGCGTAACAACTTGGTATCAGTGCTTAGGATGAGTTGTCAGAGACCATTAGGATAGAAAGTCAGAGTTATAAGTGTGGTAGATAGGTAGTGATGTGTCTTTAGCTCTGGGAGGTCTGAGTATTTAGATACCCTGGCCCGATATCTGAGTACTTAGATTGACTAGTATCAAGCTACTCTATCTATTCTTCTCTGGATGCCCTGGCCAGGTATGCAGAGGAAGGATGGGATAGAGAGAAACCCTAGAAATTTTAGGGTTAGGAGATCGAAAAGTAATAAAGGAGTAAGAGATTAAACATAGAATGTGATACAACTCTTGCTTTATATTGCTTGTATGATTGGATATAAATAGAAATGCTCTTATATGCATGAATTCAGATTATCCGTTTGTAGAATATATATGGTTCTTTATTATTGTTGTGTATCATGAAGTGATTCAGTTATTGTTTATATTCTTTGTATCAAGTAGACCAGAAGTTATGTTTAAATGAGTTTTCCCTAAGTGGATATTCTATCCACATGTTTGAGATTAATAGGAGTTGGTTAATCTTGAGTAGCTCTTGGCTTCAGGACTGCAGGTTCGGCCTAGTCCGGCTGGCAGGATGCATTACTGGGATCTAATGACTCCTATTAACAATATGATAAGAGTAGACTCTGGATAAATTAGACCCACATCATAGTGAGAATGTACATACACTAAGATGTTGAAACATATGGGAAAGATTAGAATAGCTAAGAATCAGTTGGAACTCATATCTGAGATCCAACTTTGGGGCCTCATATGAGAAATCCTTAATTGGGAATAAAGGAACACGACATAAGGTTCAGATTAAGTTTAATTATTAGTATTATATGAACTCTAAATATTAAATATGGAAAAGATATGGGAAAAGTATGTAAGGGGCCAAGATAGTAAGAATCAATCATGAGGAATGGATTATATAACTGAGAACAATGTTTTTATGTACTCCAATGCAAAGGGAAAATAGAAGAAAAGAGTTAAGTATACAATAAGTACATAGACATGAAGAGTCTTTAGAAGAGTTAAAGTAAATAGAATTAGATGAACATGTAAATCATAAGACTAGGATAAGAAACTTAGTTGAAACAAAGAGAAATGTTGGAAATGTTGAGTTTGATTAAGGAATGAGGATTAGATGACATAATTGAGAGCATGGAATGTATTCCTTTATTATGAAGTTTAATACATTCATTTTTACTACCTTTGGATTCCAAGTCTCTATAGATCAACAAACTAGTTTCTAAAAGAAGAATAAAAGTGTAGCTTAACCAATGAATAAGTCCTACAAACATAGGCTATATTCAGAAAGGGAATAAAACTTGATTGAAAGAGAAACTATGTTTCACCCATGCATGAGCTGTTTGATTTAAAATGAAGGATATGTAATGTATTAAACATGAGGTGATACTAGTAGAGAGATTATTGATTTAGAATTTCAACTTCACATTAGTAGAAGGATAAAAGGAAATATATGCAACATGGTATACATGATCATACACATAAAAGAAGAAACATGATCATAAGAGAAAACTAGAAGTTAAAGATGACATGTGGAATAGTAGTATATGGTAAGGGGATTATGGAAAGAAAGGAAGGGTTTGAAACATAATGGAGTAATATAGATTATAAAAGAAAGAGGTTGCGAGATTCAAAAAAAGTGCTAATTAGTCAAGTATCCTTATTGATAATTAATAAAACCTACATATGAGAAATGTATTATTGAATGTTTGAAGATAAGAATTCTAAATCTCAAAATCATCTTCTCTTTCATATCTTCCTTAATGAGAGCAATGTGGGAATGAAGTGATAAGAAAATAAATCATATATGATGCATAACCACCGTGGTAGAGACATCTAGTGAATGTAATAATGACACCCAATATGATGATGAAACCCTAGAAGGGTAAATTGAGAATGTAATCTATCTAAATGGCCAATTAAGATGAAGGAAATTCAATTGATAAGATAAGGAAGACTTTAGTAAAAACTTGTGAGATCCAAAGTTTGAATTTGAAATTAAGGGAGCAAAGTCACACCATAATAACATCATGCTACTGATAAAGGCCAAACCCTAGATTGTTCAGAGTTTTAGTAGTTCAAGGGTTGACACTAGTGATTTGACCTTGAATACTAGCATCTCTATAAAACAAGATCATGCGATTTGCACTATGAGAAGTAAACTAGAACTGATAGTAATCCTAGCTAATTTGAAAGGTGGATGAACAACATGAAAATTATTCAGAGCAAGGGTTAAGTAATAAATTTGAAATGTAACAAGTGTATTTTGAACAAGAGAAGAAGTGCAAGATGAGCAAAGTGTAATTTAAAACAAATTCTTGAAGTGATATCAAGAATGATGAATAATCTATTCTTAGCTTATATGTTTCAATTTTAGGGATGTTTAATCTACATGATTAAAATGAGAAGGATAAGTAGCAAAAAGTAAGTAGTAATGAATGAGAAGAGAGATAAGAGAAAACAATGGCTTTTAGTCAAGTTGTGAGTCAGCATGAGCCTCAAGCTCTTTTACAAAGGAGGACCTCTAGTGTTAGGACCAATTTTAGGGTTAACTCCAGAGAGAGTGAGACCCATTGGGAAAAGGTCAGAGAACCTAGACTCCATGATATGAGAAATATGATATATATGTGATATGTTATGTCCTAAACTAGACTACTCTTGAGTAATTGAGTTGAGTCGATTTATGCATAATTCCTATAGTCTTGTTGAATTCTAGATGCCCTTGGGAGGACCAAACTCTAGAGACAGAGAGAGGCTGATTATATATTTGCATGTGAACATGAATATGAGTGTCTACCATCTGGGTGAGGGAGAGAGCCCAAGACCCTGGAGGAGGTAGCTATCTTAGTTTCTGTGAATCCTCATGCTCGGGTTGGTGGTTTCCCACATAGGAATTTAGTGGTGCATATAAGAGAGTTTTGGGTAAGCATGTTTCATGGGTAGAAGACCTATGAAGAGAATGTCATATAATGTTTTGGTTTGTGCATATGTGGCTAGATCTTGTAAGGATATTGCTAGTTCCAAGGAGGTAGACCCAGAAACCCTAAACAGAGGAGATGGATAAAGTATATGCATATGAGATGCTCATAGAGTTGAGTTAGCTCAGAGAGATTGAGCATGACACTACCCTTGTGGTGTGGGTCAGGAGAACCTCTTTTGGCCTAGGTAAAGTTTTGATATATGTTTGATAAGCCACTCACCTAAGTTTGTTTAGCACAACCATGATATAATATATGTAAGATAGTGATCTAATCTTGAGATATGGATATGAGATGTTGGAAACCTAGATATGGTTTAATAGACATCAATGCATAAATGGTTAACCATATACATGAATAATGGTGATAATGTGAAAGTGTTGGCTAATCTTATTATGAAATCACTAGTAAATGTTGCAATTTATTATGAGCAATGAAATAAGATCACATGACTGAAACATGTTACATGAGGTGTAAATCTTAGTGCTTAATAAAGATGAAAAATATAGTTTGGCAGCTAGCACAACATAACAATTATGACTCCTTGATATGACCTAGATGGATAAAGTGGTTAATGTTAATGTTAAACATGTTCTAACAAATTATCTCAATAAAATATTGATGACACCTTGATGTATGAGTTAATCTTAGTTAACTCCTTTAGAACATGGTAATATGATGTGGGAACCCTAATGCATGGCTAAAGATAAGGAAGAAAATCTAACATATGGGTTATGTAATGACATAACCTAAGCTTCTAAACCCTTGTTTGACCCTTCTATGGAGTGAAGTTTCACCCTTGATGCTTTTGAAACCTCGTAATAGTGCTTTGGATACATGGTTCTAGGTAACCGTTGCGGATATGTTACACATAGAATGGTGCCTACATGTGGATGAGAACAAGATGAGGCTTTCCTTGGAAGTATGAGTATGGTGTACTTTTGTGGACGAAAGTTGTTCTAAGATGTATATGATGTGAAAGACTGGATTTCTAGCTTAATTCTGGATGACTTAGCCTCTAGGTTAGCACCTAGATGTCCGAGAACTAGGTCTAGACTGGTGCTTGTTGAGTAGCAAGTCCTTAGATGTCATTCTTTCCTTGTAGTGCAGCGGTATGGGACGTTGCACTATTTGGAAATGACGTACATCAAGGGAAGAGAAACCCTAGAGATATTGCACACGTTGTCTAAAGTAGCTACAGTAGTCTACCCCTTGTTCTCACCCTTTTCACTAGTTTTCATGACACTGTACTCTCTACTATGTGTGGGACACTCATTTTTAGGATTTGGTTTTTGATTCCAAATGGATCGAACCTCGATAGTTTTCTCTGACGCTTGTTTTATTGGAGAAAAACTATATAATATTTTATTATGTATATGTATTACAAAAATGTGTCCCCACACATGTAAGAGTAGGAGGTGGTCATGCAACCTAAGTGAAAGTGAATGACATCAGTCTAGAAGAGATAGTAGTTCTAGATTAGATGTCTAGAGCCTTGTTGGAATATGCGATAGATGGAATAGATGAAATAAGATTTGATGATGATTTAAGTATTATATAGATGAGATATGATAGTCTATGATGGTATATGTTTGTTTTTGAGGACTTAAGTTCCGTCTTGAGGATGCAAGATGAGTTTTGATGATGCAAGTAACTAGTCTTTTATATGATAAGATATTTTAAGTTAAGACAAGTTATGAGTCAACATGAGCCTCAAGCTCTTTTACAAAGGAGGACCTCTAGTGTATGGACAAGTTTTAGGGTTAACTCCATAGAGAGTGAGACCCATTGGGAGAAGGTCAGCGAACCTAGACTCCATGATATGAGAAATATGAGATATATGTGATATGTTACCTCCTAAACTAGACTACTCCTGAGTAATTGAGTTGAGTCGATTTATGCATGATTCATATAGTTTTGTTGAACCCTAGATGTCCTTGGGAAGACCAAACCCTAGAGACAGAGAGAGGTTGATTATATATGTGCATGTGAACATGAATATGAGTGCCTACCATATGGGTGAGGGAGAGAGCCCAAAACCCTAGAGGAGGTAGCTATCTTAGTTTGTGTGAAGCCTCATGCTCGGGTTGGTGGTTTCCCACATAAGAATATAGTGGTGTATATAAGAGAGTTTTAGGTAAGCATGTTTCATGGGTAGAAGAACTATGCAGAGAATGTCATATCATGTTTTGGTTTGCGCATATGTGGCTAGATCTTGTAAGGCTATTTCTAGTGCCAATGAGGTAGACCTGGAAACCCTAAAAAAAGGAGGGAGGATAATGTATATGCATATGAGATGATCATTGAGTTGATTTAGCTCAGAGAGACTGAGGATGACACTACCCTTGTGGTGTGGGTCAGGAGAACCTCTTTTGGCCTAGATAAAATTTTGATTTATGTTTGATAAGCCACTCACCTAAGTTTGTTTAGCACAACCATGATATAATATATGTAATATAGTGATCTAATCTTGAGATATGGATATGAGATGATGGAAACCTAGAGATGGTTTAACAGACATCAATGCATAAGTGGTTAAACATATACATGAATAATGGTGATAATATGAAAGTGTTGTCTAATCTTATTATGATATCACTAGTCAATGTTGCAATTTATAATGAGCAATGAAATAAGATCACATGAATGAAACATGTTACATGAGGTCTTAATCTTAGTGCTTAATAAAGATGAAAAAAATAGTTTGGAAGCTAGCACAACATAACGATTATGACACCTTGATATCACCTAGATGGATAAAGTGGTTTAACTATGGTTCAATCCTTCCTAAAAGGCATATGTTAATGTTGAACATGTTCTAACAAATTATCTCAATAAAATGTTGATGTATGAGTTAATCTTAGTTAACTCCTTTAGAACATGGTAATATGATGTGGGAACCCTAATGCATGGCTAAAGATAAGGAAGCAAATCCATCATATGGGTTATGTAATGACTTAACCTAAGCTTCTAAACCCTCGTTTGAGCCTTCTATGGAGTTAGGTTTTACCCTTGATGCTTTTGAAACCTCCTAATAGTGCTTTGGATGCATGGTTCTAGGTAACCTTTACAGATATGTTACACATATAATGGTTCCTACATGTGGATGAGAGCAAGATGAGGTTTTCTTTAGAATTATGAGTATGGTGTACTTTCGAGGATGAAAGTTCTTCTATGATGTATATGATGTGAAAGACTAGATTTATGGATTAATTCTGGATGACCTAGCCTCTTGGTTAGCACCTAGATGTCCGAGAACTAGGTCTAGACTGGTGCTTGTTGAGTAGCAAGTCCTTAGATGTCTTTCTTTCCTTATAGTGTAGCGGTATGGGACGTTGCTCTATTTGGAAATGGCGTACATCAAGTAACGAGAAACCCTAGACATATTGCACACGTTGTCTAGAGTAGCTACACTAGTCTACCCCTTGTGCTCACCCTTTTCACTCATTTTCATGACACTGTACTCTCTACTATGTGTGGCACACTCATTTTTTGGATTTGGTTTTTGATTTCAAACGGATCGAACCTCGATAGTTTTATATGACGCTTGTTTTATCAGAGAAAAACTATATAATATTTTATTATGTATATGTATTACAAAAATTTGTCCCCATACATGTAAGAGTAGGAGGTGGTTATGCAACCTAAGTGAAAGTGAATGACATCAGTCTTGAAGAGAGAGTAGTTCTAGATTAGATTTCTAGAGCCTTGTTGGAATATGCAATACATGGAATAGATGAAATAAGATTTGATGATGATTTAAGTCTTATACTGATGAGATAAGATAGTCTATGATGGTATATGTTTGTTTTTGAGGACTTGAGTTTGGTTTTAAGGATGCAAGATGAGTTTTGATGATGCAAGTAACTAGCCTTTTATATGATAAGATATGGTAAGTTAAGACAAGTTGTGAGTCAGCATGAGCCTCAAGCTCTTTTACAAAGGAGGACCTCTAGTGTTAGGACTAGTTTTAGGGTTAACTCCAGAGAGAGTGAGACCTATTGGGAGAAGGTCAGAGAACGTAGACTCCATGATATGAGAAATATGAGATATATGTGATATGTTATGTCCTAAACTAGAGTACTCCAGAGTAATTGAGTTGAGTCGATTTATGCATGACTCCTATAGTCTTGTTGAACCCTAGATGTCCTTGGGAGGACCAAACCCTAGAGACAATGAGAGGCTGATTATATATGTGCATGTGAACATGAATATTAGTGCCTACCATCTGGGTGAGGGAGAGAGTCCAAGACCCTGGAGGAGGAAGATATCTTAGTTTCTTTGAAGCCTCATGCTCGGGTTGGTGGTTTCCCACATAGGAATCTAGTGGTGTATATAAGTGAGTTTTGGGTAAGCATGTTTCATGGGTAGAAGACCTATGAAGAGAATGTCATATCATGTTTTGGTTTGTGCATATGTGGCTAGATATTATAAGGCTATTGCTAGTGCCAATGGGGTAGACCCGAAAACCCTAAACAAAGGAGGGAGGATAAAGTATATGCATATGAGATGCTCATAGAGTTGAGTTAGCTCAGAGAGACTAAGCATGACACTACCCTTGTGGTGTGGGTCAGGAGAACCTCTTTTGGCCTAGGTAAAGTTTTGATATATGTTTGATAAGCCACTCACCTAAGTTTGTTTAGCACAACCATGATATAATATATGTAAGATAGTGATCTAATCTTAAGATATGGATATGAGATGATGGAAACCTAGAGATGGTTTAATAGACATCAATGCATAAATGGTTAACAATATACATGAATAATGGTGATAATGTGAAAGTGTTGGCTAATCTTATTATGAAATCACTAGTAAATGTTGCAATATAGTATGAGCAATGAAATAAGATCACATGAATGAAACATGTTACATGAGGTGTTAATCTTAGTGCTTAATAAAGTTGAAAAATATAGTTTGGCAGCTAGCACAACATAATGATTATGACACCTTGATATGACCTATATGGATAAAGTGGTTTAACTATAGTTGAATCCCTCCTAAAAGGCACATGTTAATGTTGAACATGTTCTAACAAATTATCTCAATAAAATGTTGATGACGCCTTGATGTATGAGTTAATCTTAGTTAACTCCTTTCGAACATGGTAATATGATGTGGGAACCCTAATGCATGGCTAAAGATAAGGAAGTAAATCTAACATATGGGTTATGTAATGACATAACCTAAGCTTCTAAACCCTTGTTTGAGCCTTCTATGGAGTGAAGTTTCACTCTTGATGCTTTTGAAACCTCCTAATATTGCTTTGGATACATGGTTCTAGGTAAACTTTGTGGATATGTTACACATAGAATGGTGCCAAAATGTGGATGAGAGCAAGATGAGGTTTTCCTTGTAAGAATGAGTATGGTGTACTTTCGAGGATGAAAGTTCTTCGAAGATGTATATGATGTGAAAGACTGGATTTCTGGCTTAATTCCAGATGACCTAGCCTCTAGCTTAGCACCTAGATGTCCGAGAACTAGGTCTAGACTAGTGCTTGTGGAGTAGCAAGTCATTAGATGTCATTCTTTCCTTGTAGTGCAGCGGTACGGGACGTTGCACTATTTGGAAATGGAGTACATCAAGGAACGAGAAACCCTAGACATATTGCACACGTTGTCTAGAGTAGGTACACTAGTCTACCCCTTGTTCTCACCTTTTTCACTCATTTTCATTACACTGTACTCTCTACTATGTGTGGGACACTCATTTTCTGGAATTGGTTTTTGATTCCAAACAGATCGAACCTCGATAGTTTTCTATGATGCTTGTTTTATCAGAAAAAAATTATATAATATTTTATTATGTATATGTATTACATAAATGTGTCCCCACACATGTAAGAGTAGGAGGTGGTCATGCAACCTAAGTGCAAGTGAATGACATCAGTCTTGCAGAGAGAGTAGTTCTAGATTAGATTTCTAGAGCCTTGTTGGAATATGCAATACATGGAATAGATGAAATAAGATTTGATGATGATTTAAGTCTTATATAGATGAGATAAGATAGTCTATGATGGTATATGTTTGTTTTTGAGGACTTAAGTTCGGTCTTAATGATGCAAGATGAGTTTTGATGATGTAAGTAACTAGCCTTTTATATGATAAGATATGCTAAGTTAAGACAAGTTGTGAGTCATCATGTGCCTCAAGCTCTTTTACAAAGGAGGACCTCTAGTGTTAGGACCAGTTTTAGGGTTAACTCCGGAGAGAGTGAGACCCATTGGGAGAAGGTCAGAGAACCTAGACTCCATGATATGAGAAATATGAGATATATGTGATATGTTATGTCCTAAACATGAGTACTCCTGAGTAATTGCGTTGAGTCGATTTATGCATGACTCCTATAGTCTTGTTGAACCCTAGATGTCCTTGGGAGGACCAAACCCTAGAGACAATGAGAGGCTCATTATATATGTGCATGTGAACATGAATATTAGTGCCTACCATCTGGGTGAGGGAGAGAGCCCAAGACCCTAGAGGAGGTAGCTATCTTAGTTTCTGTGAAGCGTCATGCTCGGGTTGGTGGTTTCCCACATAGGAATCTAGTGGTGTATATAAGTGAGTTTTGGGTAAGCATGTTTCATGGGTAGAAGACCTATGAAGACAATGTCATATCATGTTTTGGTTTGTGCATATGTGTCTAGATCTTGTAAGGCTATTGCTAATGCCAATGAGGTAGACCCGGAAACCCTAAATTAAGGAGGGAGGATAAAGTATATGCATATGAGATGCTCATAGAGTTGAGTTAGCTCAAAGAGACTGAGCATGACACTACCCTTGTGGTGTGGGTCGAGAGAACCTCTTTTGGCCTAGGTAAAGTTTTGATATATGTTTGATAAGACACTCACCTAAGTTTGTTTAGCACAACCATGATATAATATATGTAAGATAGTGATCTAATCTTGAGATATGGATATGAGATGATGAAAACCTAGAGATGGTTTAATATACATCAATGCATAAATGGTTAACCATATACATTAATAATGGTGATAATGTGAAAGTGTTGGCTAATCTTATTATGAAATCACTAGTAAATGTTGCAATTTAGTATGAGCAATTAAATAAGATCACATGAATGAAACATGTTACATGAGGTGTTAATCTTAGTGCTTAATAAAGATGAAAAATATAGTTTAGCAGCTATCACAACATAATGATTATGACACCTTGATATGACCTGTATGGATAAAGTGGTTTAACTATAGTTTAATCCCTCCTAAAAGGCACATGTTAATGTTGAACATGTTCTAACAAATTTTCTCAATAAAATGTTGATGACACCTGGATGTATGAGTTAATCTTAGTTAACATCTTTCGAACATGGTAATATGATGTGGGAACCCTAATGCATTGCTAAAGATAAGGAAGAAAATCTAACATATGGGTTATGTAATGACATAACCTAATCTTCTAAACCCTTGTTTGAGCCTTCTATGGAGTGAAGTTTCACTCTTGATGCTTTTGAAACCTCCTAATAGTGCTTTGGATACATCGTTCTAGGTAACCTTTGTGGATATGTTACACTTATAATGGTGCCTACATGTGGATGAGAGCTAGATGAGGTTTTCCTTGGAAGTATGAGTATGGTGTACTTTCGAGGATGAAAGTTCTTCTAAGATGTATATGATGTGAAAGACTAGATTTCTGGATTAATTCCAGATGACCCAGCCTCGAGGTTAGCACCTAGATGTCCGAGAACTAGGTCTAGACTAGTGCTTGTGGAGTAGCAAGTCCTTAGATATCATTCTTTCCTTGTAGTAGAGCGGTATGGGACGTTGCACTATTTTGATATGACATACATCAAGGGAAGAGAAACACTAGACATATTGCGTACATTGTCTAGAGTAGCTACACTAGTATACCCCTTGTTCTCACCCTTTTTAGTAGTTTTCATAACAATGTACTCTCTACTATGTGTGGGACACTCATTTTCAGGATTTGGTTTTTGATTCCAAACGGATCGAACCTCGATAGTTTTCTTTGATGCTTGTTTTATCAGAGAAAAACTATATAATATTTTATTATGTATATGTATTACAAAAATGTGTCCCCACACATGTAAGAGTAGGAGGTGGTCATGCAACCTAATTGAAAGTGAATGACATCAGTCTAGAAGAGAGAGTAGTTCTAGATTAGATGTCTAGAGCCTTGTTGGAATATGCGAAAGATGGAATAGATGAAATAAGATTTGATGATGATTTAAGTATTATATAGATGAGATAAGATAGTCTATGATGGTATATATTTGTTTTTGAGGACTTAATTTCGGTCTTGAGAATGCAAGATGAGTTTTGATGATGCAAGTAACTACGCTTTTATATGATAAGATATGTTAAGTTAAGACAAGTTGTGAGTCAGCATGAGCCTCAAGCTCTTTTACAAAGGAGGACCTCTAATGTTAGGACCAGTTTTAGGGTTAACTCCAGAGAGAGTGAGACCCATTGGGTGAAGGTCAGAGAACATAGACTCCATGATATGAGAAATATGAGATATATGTGATATGTTACATCCTAAACTAGACTACTCCTGAGTAATTGAGTTGAGTCGATTTATACATGATTCCTATAGTCTTGTTGAACCCTAGATGTCCTTGGGAGGACCAAACCCTAGAGACAGAGAGAGGATGATTATATATGTGTATGTGAACATGAATATGAGTGCCAACCATCTAGGTGAGGGAGAGAGCCCAATAGCCTAGAGGAGGTAGCTATCTTAGGTTCTGTGAAGCCTCATGCTCGGGTTGGTGGTTTCCCACAGAGGAATCAAGTGGTGCATATAAGAGAGTTTTGGGTAAGCATGTTTCATGGGTAGAAGACCTATGAAGAGAATGTCATATCATGTTTTGGTTTGTGCATATGTGGCTAGATCTTGTAAGGATATTGCTAGTGCCAATGAGGTAGACCCAGAAACCCTAAATAAAGGAGGGAGGATAAAGTATATGCATATGAGATGCTCATAGAGTTGAGTTAGCTCAGAGAGACTGAGCATGACACTACCCTTGTGGTGTGGGTCGGGAGAACCTCTTTTGGCCTAGGTAAAGTTTTGATATATGTTTGATAAGACACTCACCTAAGTTTTTTTAGCACAACCATGATATAATATATGTAAGATAGTGATCTAATCTTGAGATATGGATATGAGATGATGGAAACCTAGGGATGGTTTAATAGACATCAATGCATAAATGGTTAACCATATACATTAATAATGGTGATAATGTGAAAGTGTTGGCTAATCTTATTATGAAATCACTAGTAAATGTTGCAATTTAGTATGAGCAATGAAATAAGATCACATGAATGAAACGTGTTACATGAGGTGTTAATCTTAGTGCTTAATAAAGATGAAAAATATAGTTTAGAAGCTATTACAACATAATGATTATGACACCTTGATATGACCTATATGGATAAAGTGGTTTAACTATAGTTGAATCCCTCCTAAAAGGCACATGTTAATGTCGAACATGTTCTAACAAATTATCTCAATAAATTGTTGATGACACCTTGATGTATGAGTTAATAATAGTTAACATCTTTCTAACATGGTAATATGATGTGGGAACCCTAATGCATTGCTAAAGATAAGTAAGCAAATCTAACATATGGGTTATATAATGACGTAACCTAAGCTTCTAAACCCTTGTTTGAGCCTTCTATGGAGTGAAGTTTCACTCTTGATGCTTTTGAAACATCCTAATAGTGCTTTGGATACATGGTTCTAGGTAACCTTTGTGGATATGTTACACATATAATGGTGCCTACATGTGGATGAGAACAAGATGAGGTTTTCCTTGGAAGCATGAGTATGGTGTACTTTCGAGGATGAAAGTTATTCTAAGATGTATATGATGTGAAAGACTAGATTTCTGGATTAATTCCAGATGACCCAGCCTCTAGGTTAGCACCTAGATGTCCGAGAACTAGGTCTAGACTAGTGCTTGTGGAGTAGAAAGTCCTTAGATATCATTCTTTCCTTGTAGTACAGCGGTATGGGACGTTGCACTATTTTGATATGACGTACATCAAGGGAAGAGAAACCCTAGACATATTGCGTACATTGTCTAGAGTAGCTACACTAGTATACCCCTTGTTCTCACCCTTTTTAGTAGTTTTCATAACAATGTACTCTCTACTATGTGTGGGACACTCATTTTCATGATTTGGTTTTTGATTCCAAACGGATCGAACCTCGATAGTTTTCTCTGACGCTTGTTTTATCAGAGAAAAACTATATAATATTTTATTATGTATATGTATTACAAAAATGTGTCCCCACACATGTAGGAGTAGGAGGTGGTCATGCAACCTAATTGAAAGTGAATGACATCAGTCTAGAAGAGAGAGTAGTTCTAGATTAGATGTCTAGAGTCTTGTTGGAATATGCGAAAGATGGAATAGATGAAATAAGATTTGATGATGATTTAAGTATTATATAGATGAGATAATATAGTCTATGATGGTATATATTTGTTTTTGAGGACTTAATTTCTGTCTTTAGAATGCAAGATGAGTTTTTATGATGCAAGTAACTAGGATTTTATATGATAAGATATGTTAAGTTAAGACAAGTTGTGAGTCAGCATGAGCCTCAAGCTCTTTTACAAAGGAGGACCTCTAGTGTTAGGACCAGTTTTAGGGTTAACTCCAGAGAGAGTGAGACCCATTGGGAGAAGGTCAGAGAACATAGACTCCATGATATGAGAAATATGAGATATATGTGATATGTTACATCCTAAACTAGACTACTCCTGAGTAATTGAGTTGAGTCGATTTATACATGATTCCTATAGTCTTGTTGAACCCTAGATGTCCTTGGGAGGACCAAACCCTAGAGACAGAGAGAGGATGATTATATATGTGTATGTGAACATGAATATGAGTGCCAACCATCTAGGTGAGGGAGAGAGCCCAAGATCCTAGAGGAGGTAGCTATCTTAGTTTCTATGAAGCCTCATGCTCGGGTTGGTGGTTTCCCATAGAGGAATCCAGTGGTGCATATAAGAGAGTTTTGGGTAAGCATGTTTCATGGGTAGAAGACCTATGAAGATAATGTCATATCATGTTTTGCTTTGTGCATATGTGGCTAGATCTTGTAAGGCTATTGCTAGTACTAATGAGGTAGACCCGGAAACCCTAAACAATGGAGGGAGGATAAAGTATATACATATGAGATGCTCATAGAGTTGAGTTAGCTCAGAGATATTGAGAATGACACTACCCTTGTGGTGTGGGTCAGGAGAACCTCTTTTGGCCTAGGTAAAGTTTTGATATATGTTTGATAAGCCACTCACCTAAGTTTGTTTAGCACAACCATGATATAATATATGTAAGATAGTGATCTAATATTGAGATATGGATATGAGATGATGGAAACCTAGAGATGGTTTAATAGACATCAATGCATAAATGGTTAACCATATACATGAATAATGTTGATAATGTGAAAGTGTTGGCTAATATTATTATGAAATCACTAGTAAATGTTGCAATTTATTATGAGCAATGAAATAAGATCATATGAATGAAACATGTTACATGATGTGTTAATCTTAGTGCTTAATAAAGATGAAAAATATAGTTTGGCAGTGAGCACACCATAATGATTATGACACCTTGATATGACCTAGATGGATAAAGTTGTTTAACTATAGTTGAATCCCTCCTAAATGGCATATATTAATGCTGAACATGTTCTTACAAATTATCTAAATAAAATGTTGATGACACCTGGATGTATGAGTTAATCTTAGTTAACTCCTTTAGAACATGGTAATATGATGTGGGAACCCTAATGCATGGCTAAAGATAAGGAAGCAAATCTAACATATGGGTTATGTAATGACATAACCTAAGCTTCTAAACCCTTATTTCAGCCTTCTATGGAGTGAGGTTTCACCCTTGATGCTTTTGAAAGCTCCTAATAGTGCTTTTGATACATGGTTCTAGGTAACCTTTGCAGATATGTTACACATAGAATGGTGCCTACATGTGGATGAGAGCAAGATGAGGTTTTCCTTGGAAGTATGAGTATGATGTACTTTCAAGGATGAAAGTTCTTCTAAGATGTATATGATGTGAAAGACTACATTTTTGGCTTAATTCTAGATGACCTAGCCTCTAGGTTAGCACCTAGATGTCCGAGAACTAGGTCTAGACTTGTGCTTGTTGAGTAGCAAGTCCTTATATGTCGTTCTTTCCTTGTAGTGTAGTGGTATGGGACATTGCACTATTTTGAAATGACGTACATCAAGGGAGGAGAAACCCTAGACATATTGCGCACGTTGTCTGGAGTAGCTACACTAGTCTACCCATTGTTCTCACTCCTTTAACTAGTTTTCATGACATTGTACTCTCTATTATGTGTGGGACACTCATTTTTAGGATTTGGTTTTTGATTCCAAATGGATGGAACCGCGATTGTTTTCTCTAATGCTTGTTTTATTAGAGAAAAACTTTATAATATTTTATTATGTATATGTATTACAAAAATGTGTCCCCACACATGTAAGAGTAGGAGGTGGTCATGCAACCTAGGTGAAAGTCAATGACATCAGTCTAGAAGAGAGAGTAGTTCTAGATTAGATGTCTAGAGCCTTGTTGGAATATGCGATAGATGGAATAGATGAAATAAGATTTGATGATGATTTACGTCTTATATAGATGAGATAAGATAGTCTATGATGGTATATGTTTGTTTTTGAGGACTTAACTTCGGCCTTGAGGATGCAAGATGAGTTTTGATGATGCAAGTAACTAGGCTTTTATATGATAAGATATGTTAAGTTAAGACATGTTGTGAGTCAGCATGAGCCTCAAGATCTTTTACAAAGGAGGACCTCTAGTGTTAGGACCAGTTTTAGGGTTAACTCCAGAGAGAGTGAGACCCATTGGGAGAAGGTCAGAGAACCTAGACTCCATTATATGAGAAATATGAGATATATGTGATATGTTATGTCCTAAACTAGACTACTCCTGAGTAATTGAGAGGAGTCGATTTATGCATGATTCCTATAGTCTTGTTGAACCCTAGATGTCCTTGGGAGGACCAAACCCTAGAGACAAACAGAGGTTGATTATATATGTGCATGTGAACATGAATATGAGTGCCTACCATCTGGGTGAGGGAGAGAGACCAAGACCCTGGAGGAGGTATCTATTTTAGTTTCTATGAAGCCTCATGCTCGGTTTGGTGGTTTCCCACATAGGAATATAGTGGTGTATATAAGAGAGTTTTGGGTAAGCATGTTTCATGGGTAGAAGACCTATGAAGAGAATGTCATATCATATTTTAGTTTGTGTATATGTGGCTAGATCTTGTAAGGCTATTGCTCGTGCCAATGAGGTAGACCCAGAAACCCTAAACAAAGGGGGGAGGATAAAGTATATGCATATGAGATACTCATAGAGTTGAGTTAGCTCAGAGAGACTGAGCATTACACTACCCTTGTGGTGTGGGTCAGGAGAACCTCTTTTTTCCTAGGTAAAGTTTTGATATATGTTTGACAAGCCACTCACCTAAGTTTGTTAAGCAAAACCATGATATAATATATGTAAGATAGTGATCTAATCTTGAGATATGTATATGAGATGATGGAAACCTATAGATGGTTTAATAGACATCAATTCATAAATGGTTAAGCATATACATGAATATTGGTGATAATGTGAAAATGTTGGCTAATCTTATTATGAAATCACTAGTAAATGTTGCAATTTATTATGAGCAATGAAATAATATCACATGAATGAAACATGTTACATGAGGTGTTAATCTTAGTGCTTAATAAAGATGGAAAATATAGTTTGGCAGCTAGCACAACATAATGATTATGACACCTTGATATGACCTAGATGGATAAAGTTGTTTAACTATTGTTGAATCCCTCCTAAAAGGCATATGTTAATGTTGAACATGTTCTAACAAATTATCTCAGCAAAATGTTGATGACACCTGGATGTATGAGTTAATCTTAGTTAACTCCTTTAGAACATGGTAATATGATGTGGAAACCCTAATGCATGGCTAAAGATAAGGAAGCAAATCTAACATATGGGTTATGTAATGACATAACCTAAGCTTCTAAACCCTTGTTTGAGCCTTCTATGGAGTGTGGTTTCACCCTTTATGCTTTTGAAACCTCCTAATAGTGCTTTGGATACATGGTTCTAGGTAACCATTGTGGATATGTTACACATAGAATGGTGCCTACATGTGGATGAGAGCAAGATGAGGTTTTCCTTGGAAGTATGAGTATGGTGTACTTTCAAGGATGAAAGTTCTTCTAAGATGTATATGATGTGAAAGACTAGATTTCTGGCTTAATTCCGGATGACCTAGCCCCTAGATTAGCACCTAGATGTTCGAGGAATAGGTCTAGACTGGTGCTTGTTGAGTAGCAAGTCCTTAGATGTCGTTCTTTCCTTATAGTACAACGGAATGGGACGTTGCACTATTTTGAAATGACGTACTTCAAGGGAAGAGAAACGCTAGACATATTGCACATGTTGTCTAGAGTAGCTACACTAGTCTACCCTTTGTTCTCACCCTTTTCACAAGTTTTTATGACATTGTGCTCTCTACTATGTGTGGGACACTCATTTTCAAGATTTGGTTTTTGATTCCAAACAGATCGAACCTCGATAGTTTTCTCTGACGCTTGTTTTATCGGAGAAAAACTATATAATATTTTATTATGTATATGTATTACAAAAATGTGTCCCCACACATGTAAGAGTAGGAGGTGGTCATGCAACCTAAGTGAAAGTGAATGACATCAGTCTAGAAGAGAGAGTAGTTCTAGATTATATGTCTAGAGCCTTGTTGGAATATGCGATAGATGGAATAGATGAAATAAGATTTGATGATGATTTAAGTCTTATATAGATGAGATAAGATAGTTTATGATGGTATATGTTTCTTTTCGAGGACTTAAGTTCGGTCTTGAGGATGTAAGATGAGTTTTGATGATGCAAGTAACTAGGCTTTTATATGATAAGATATGTTAAATTAACACAAGTTGTGAGTCAGCATGAGCCTCAAGCTCTTTTACAATGGAGGACCTCTAGTGTTAGGACCAGATTTAGGGTTAACTCCAGAGAGAGTGAGACCCATTGGGAGAAGGTAAGAGAACCAAGACTCCTTGATATGATAAATATGAGATATATGTGATATGTTATGTCCTAAACTAGACTACTCCTGAGTAATTGGGTTGAGTCGATTTATGCATGATTCCTATAGTCTTGTTGAACCCTAGATGTCCTTGGGAGGACCAAACCCTAGAGACAAAGAGAGGTTGATTATATATGTGCATGTGGACATTAATATGAGTGCCTACCATCTGGGTGAGGGAGAGAGCCCAAGACCCTAGAGGAGGTAGATATCTTAGTTTCTATGAAGCCTCATGCTCCAGTTGGTGGTTTCCCACATAGGAATCTAGTGGTGTATTTAAGAGAGTTTTGGGTAAGCATGTTTCATGGGTAGAAGACCTATGAAGAGAATGTCATATCATGTTTTGGTTTGTGCATATGTGGGTAGATCTTGTAAGGCTATTGCTAGTGCCAATAAGGTACACCCAGAAACCCTAAACAAAGGAGGGATGATAAAGTATATGCATATGAGATGCTAATAGAGTTGAGTTATCTCAGAGAGACTGAGTATGACACTACCCTTGTGGTGTGGGTCAGGAGAACCTCTTTTGGCCTAGGTAACATTTTGATATATGTTTGATAAGCGACTCACCTAAGTTTTTTTAGCACAACCATGATATAATATATGTAAGATAATGATATAATCTTGACATATGGATATGAGATGATGGAAACCTAGAGATGGTTTAATAGACATCAATGCATAAATTGTTAACCATATACTTAAATAATGGTGATAATGCGAAGTGTTGGCTAATCTTATTCTGAAATCACTAGTGAATGTTGATATTTATTATGAGTAATGAAAGAAGATCACATGAATGAAACATGTTACTTGAGGTGTTAATCTTAGTGCTTAATAAAAATGAAAAATATAGTTTGGCAGCTAGCACAACATAACGATTATGACACTTTGATATGACCTATATGGATAAAGTGGTTTAACTATAGTTCAATCCCTCCTAAAAGGCATATGTTAATGTTGAACATGTTCTAAAAAATTTTCTCAATAAAAAGTTGATGACACCTTGATGTATGAGTTAATCTTAGTTAACTCCTTTAGAACATGGTAATATGATGTGGGAACCCTAATACATGGCTAAAGATAAGGAAGTAAATCTAACATATGGGTTATGTAATGACATAACCTAAGATTCTAATCCCTTGTTTGAGCCTTCTAAGGAGTGAGGTTTCACCCTTGATGCTTTTGAAACCTCCTAATAATAATTTGGATACATGGTTCTAGGTAACCTTTGCAGATATGTTACACATAGAATGGTGCCTACATATGGATGAGACCAAGATGAGGTTTTACTTGGAATTATGAGTATGGTGTACTTTCGAGGACGAAAGTTCTTCTAAGATGTATATGATGTGAAAGACTAGATTTCTGGCATGCTTCCGGATGACCTAGCCTCTAGGTTAGCGCATAGATGTCCAAGAACTAGGTCTAGACTGGTGCTTGTTGAGTAGCAAGTCCTTTGATGTCGTTCTTTCTTTGTAGTGCAGTGGTATAGGATATTGCACTATTTGGAAATGGCGTACATCAAGGGAAGAGAAAACCAAGCTATATTGCGCACGTTGTATAGAGTAGCTACACTAGTCTACCCCTTGTTCTCAACCTTTTCACTAGTTTTCATGACACTATACTCTCTACTATGTGTGGGACACTCATTTTTAGGATTTGGTTTTTGATTCCAAATGGATCGAACCTCGATAGTTTTCTCTGACGCTTGTTTTATCAGAGAAAAACTATATAATATTTTATTATGTATATGTATTACAAAAATGTGTCCCCACACATGTAAGAGTAGGAGGTGGTCATGCAACCTTAGTGAAACTGAATGACATCTGTCTTGAAGAGAGTGTAGTTCTAGATTAGATGTTTAGAGCCTTGTTGGAATATGCGATAGATGGAATAGATGAAATAAGATTTGATGATGATTTAAGTCTTATATAGATGAGATAAGATAGTCTATGATGGTATATGTTTTTTTTTGAGGACTTAAGTTTGGTCTTGAGGATGGAAGATGAGTTTTGATGATGCAAGTAACTAGGCTTTTATATGATAAGATATGTTAAGTTAAGACAAGTTGTGAGTCACCATGAGCCTCAAGCTATTTAACCAACGACCTCTAGTGTTAGGAGCAGTTTTAGGGTTAACTCCAGAGAGAGTGAGACATATTGGGAGAAGGTTAGAGAACCTAGACTCCATGATATGAGAAATATGAGATATATGTGATATGTTACTTCCTAAACAAGAATACTCCTGAGTAATTGAGTTGAGTCGATTTATGCATGATTCCTATAGTCTTGTTGAACCCTAGATGTCCTTGGGATGACCAAACCCTAGAGACAGAGAGAGGTTGATTATATATGTGCATGTGAACATGAACATGAGTGCCTACCATCTAGGTGAGGAAGAGAGCCCAAGACCCTAGAGGAGGTACCTATCTTAGTTTCTGTGAAGCCTCATGCTCAGGTTGGTGGTTTCCCACATAGGAATCTAGTGGTGTATATAAGAGAGTTTTGGGTAAGCATGTTTAACAGGTAGAAGGCCTACGAAGAGAATGTCATATCATGTTTTGGTTTGTGCATATGTGGCTAGATCTTGTAAGGCTATTGCTAGTGCCAATGAGGTAGACCCGAAAACCCTAAACAAAGGATGGAGGATAAAGTATATACATATGATATGCTCATAGAATTGAGTTAGCTCAGAGAGACTGAGCATGACACTACCCTTGTGGTGTGGGTCAGGAGAACCTCTTTTGGCCTAGGTAAAGTTTTGATATATGTTTGATAAGCCAGTCACCTAAGTTTTTTTAGAACAACCATGATATAATATGTGTAAGATAGTGATCTAATCTTGAGATATGGATATGAGATGATGGAAACGTAGAGATGGTTTAATAGACATCAATGCATAAATGGTTAACAATATACATGAATAATGGTGATAAGGTGAAAGTGTTGGATAATCTTATTATGAAATCACTAGTAAATGTTGCAATTTATAATGAGCAATGAAATAAGATCACATGAATGAAACATGTTACATGAGGTGTTAATCTTAGTGCTTAATAAAGATGAAAAATATAGTTTGGCAGCTAGCACAACATAATGATTATGACACCTTGATATGACCTAGATGGATAAAGTGGTTTAACTATAGTTGAATCCCTCCTAAAAGGCATATGTTAATGTTGAACATGTTCTAACAAACTATCTCAATAAAATGTTGATGACACCTTTATGTATGAGTTAAACGTAGTTAACTCCTTTAGAACATGGTAATATGATGTGGGAACCCTAATGCATGGCTGAAGATAAGGAAGAAAATCTAACATATGGGTTATATAATGACATAACCTAAGCTTCTAAACCCTTGTTTGAGCCTTCTATAGAGTGAGGTTTAACCCTTGCTGCTTTTGAAACCTCCAAATACTTCTTTGGATATATGGTTCTAGGTAACCGCTGCAGATATGTTACACATAGAATGGTGCCTACGTGTGGATGAGTGCAAGATGAGGTTTTCCTTGGAAGTATGAGTATGGTGTACATTCGAGGATGAAAGTTCTTCTAAGATGTATATGATGTGAAAGACTGGCTTTCTAGCTTAATTGTGGATGACCTAGCCTCTAGGTTAGCACCTAGATGTCTGAGAACTAGGTCTAGACTGGTGCTTGTTGAGTAGCAAGTCCTTATATGTCGTTCTTTCCTTGTAGTGCAACGGTATGGGACGTTGCACTATTTGGAAATGACGTACATCAAGGGAAGAGAAACCCTAGACATATTGCACATGTTGTATAGAGTAGATACACTATTCTACCCCTTGTTCTCACCCTTTTCACTAGTTTTCATGACACTATAGTCTCTACTATGTGTGCGACACTCGTTTTCAGGATTTGGTTTTTGATTCCAAACAGATCGAACCTCGATAGTTTTCATTGAAGCTTGTTTTTTTATCAGAAAAAAACTATATAATATTTTATTATGTATATGTATTACAAAAATGTGCCCCCACACATGTAAGAGTAGGAGGTGGTCATGCAACCTAAGTGAAAGTGAATGACATTAGTCTAGAAGAGAGAGTAGTTCTAGATTAGATGTCTAGAGCCTTGTTGGAATATGCGATAGATGGAATAGATGAAATAAGATTTGATAATGATTTAAGTCTTATATATATGAGATAAGATATTCTATGATAGTATATGTTTGTTTTTGAGGACTTCAGTTCAGTCTTGAGGATGCATGATGATTTTTGATGATGCATGTAACTAGGCTTTTATATGATAAGATATGATAAGTTAAGACACGTTGTGAGTCAGCATGAGCCTCAAGCTCTTTTACAAAGTTGGACTTCTAGTCTTTGGACCAATTTTAGGGTTAACTGCAGAGAGAGTGAGACCCATTGGGAGAAAGTTATAGAACCTAGACTCATGATATGAGAAATATGAGATATATGTGGTATGTTATGTCCGAAACTAGAATACTCCAGAGTAATTGACTTGAGCCGATTTATGCATGATTCCTATAGTCTTGTTGAACCCTAGATGTCCTTGGGAGGACCAAACCATCAAGATAGAGAGAGGATAATTAAATATGTGCATGTGAACATGAATATGAGTGCCTACCATCTGTGTGAGGGAGAGAGCCAAAAACCCTAGAGGAGGTAGCTATCTTAGTTTCGATGAAGCCTCATGCTCGGGTTGGTGGTTTCCCACATAGGAATCTAGTGGTATATATAAGAGAGTTTTGGGTAAGCATGTTTCATGGGTAGAAGACCTATGAAGAGAATGTTATATCATGCTTTGGTTTGTACATATGTGGCTAGATCTTGTAAGTCTATTTCTAGTGCCAATGAGGTAGACATGGAAACCCTAAATAAAGGAGGGAGGATAAAGTATATGCATATGAGATGCTCATAGAGTTGAGTTAGCTCAGAGAGACTAAGCATGACACTACCCTTGTGGTGTGGGTTAGGAGAACCTCTTTTGGCCTAGGTAAAGTTTTGATATATGTTTGATAAGCCACTCACCTATGTTTTTTTAGCAGAACCATGATATAATATGTGTAAGATAGTGATCTAATCTTGAGATATGGATATGAGATGATGGAAACGTAGAGATGGTTTAATAGACATCAATGCATAAATGGTTAACAATATATATTGAATAATGGTGATAATGTGAAAGTGTTGGCTAATCTTATTATGAAATCACTAGTAAATGTTGCAATTTATAATGAGCAATTAAATAAGATCACATGAATGAAACATGTTACATGAGGTGTTAATCTTAGTGCTTAATAAAGATGAAAAATATAGTTTGGCAGCCAGCACAACATAATGATTATGACACCTTGATATGACCTAGATGGATAAAGTGGTTTAACTATAGTTGAATCCCTCCTAAAAGGCACATGTTAATGTTGAAAATGTTCTAACAAAGTATCTCAATAAAATTTTGATGACACCTTTATGTATGAGTTAATCATAATTAACTCCTTTAGAACATGGTAATATGATGTGGGAACCCTAATGCATGGCTAAAGATAAGGAAACAAATCTAACATATGGGTTATTTAATGATATAACCTAAGCTTATAAACCCTTGTTTGAGCCTTCTATGGAGTGAGGTTTCACCCTTGATGCTTTTGAAACCTCCTAATAGTGCTTTGGATATATGGTTCTAGGAAACCTTTGCAGATATGTTACACATAGAATGGTGCCTACATGTGGATGAGAGCAAGATGAGGTTTTCCTTGGAAGTATGAGTATGGTGTACTTTCGAGGATGAAAGTTCTTCTAAGATGTATATGATGTGAAAGACTGGCTTTCTGGCTTAATTCTGGATGACCTAGCCTCTAGGTTAGCACCTAGATGTCCGAGAACTAGGTCTAGACTGGTGCTTGTTGAGTACCAAGTCCTTATATGTCGTTCTTTCCTTGTAGTGCAGTGGTATGGGACGTGGCACTAGTTGGAAATGATGTACATAAAGGGAAGAGAAACCCTAGACATATTGCATAAATTGTCTAGAGTAGATACTCTATTCAACCCCTTGTTCTCACCCTTTTCACTAGTTTTCATGACATTGTAGTCTCTTCTATGTGTGAGACACTCATTTTCAGGATTTAGCTTTTGATTCCAAACGGATCGAACCTCGATAGTTTTCACTGAAGCTTGTTTTATCAGAGGAAAACTATATAATATTTTATTATGTATATGTATTACAAAAATGTACCCCCACACATGTAAGAGTAGGAGGTGGTCATGCAACCTAAGTGAAAGTGAATGACAATAGTCTAGAAGAGAGAGTAGTTCTAGATTAGATGTCTAGAGCTTTGTTGGAATATGCGATAGATGAAATAGATGAAATAAGATTTGATGATGATTTAAGTCTTATATAGATGAGATAAGATAGTCTATGATGGTATATGTTTGTTTTTGAGGACTTAAGTTCCGTCTTGAGGATGCAAGATGATTTTTGATGATGCATGTAACTAGGCTTTTATATGATAAGATATGTTAAGTTAAGACAAGTTGTGAGTCAGCATGAGCCTCAAGCTCTTTTACAAAGGAGGACCTCTAGTGTTAGGACCAATTTTAGGGTTAACTCCAGAGAGAGTGAGATGCATTGGGAGAAAGTTAGAGAACCTAGACTCCATGATGTGGGAAATATGACATATATGTGATAGGTTATGTCCTAAACTAGACTACTCCAGAGTAATTGAGTTGAGCCGATTTATGCATGATTCCTATAGTCTTGTTGAACGCTAGATGTCCTTGGGAGGACCAAACCATCGAGATAGAGAGAGGCTGCTTATATATGTGCATGTGAACATGAATATGAGTGCCTGCCATCTGGGTGAGGGAGATAGCCCAAGACCCTGGAGGAGGTAGCTATCTTAGTTTCTGTGAAGCCTCATGCTCGGGTTGGTGGTTTCCCACATAGGAATCTAGTGGTGTATATAAGAGAGTTTTGGGTAAGCATGTTTCATGGGTAGAAGACCTATGAAGAAAATGTCATATCATGCTTTGGTTTGTGCATATGTGGCTAGATCTTGTAAGGCTATTACTAGTGCCAATGAGGTAGACCTGGAAACCCTAAATAATGGAGGGAGGATAAAGAATATACATATGAGATGCTCATAGAGTTGAGTTACCTCAGAGAGACTGAGCATGACACTACCCTTGTGGTTTGGGTCAGGAGAACCTCTTTTGGCCTAGGTAAAGTTTTGATATATGTTTTTATAAGCCACTCACCTAAGTTTGTTTAGCACAACCATGATATAATATATGTAAGATAGTGATCTAATCTTGAGATATGGATATGAGATGATGGAAACCTAGAGATGGTTTAATAGACATCAATGCATAAATGGTTAACCATATACATGAATAATGGTGATAATGTGAAAGTGTTGGCTAATCTTATTATGAAATCATTAGTAAATGTTGCAATTTATTATGAGCAGTGAAATAAGATCACATGAATGAAACATGTTACATGAGGTGTTAATCTTAGTGCTTAATAAAGATGAAAAATATAGTTTGGTAGCTAGCACAACATAACGATTATGACACCTTGATATGACCTAGATGGATAAAGTGGTTTAACTATAGTTGAATCCCTCTTAAAAGACATATGTTAATATTGAACATGTTCTAACAAATTATCTTAATAAAATGTTGATGACACCTTGATGTATGAGTTAATCTTAGTTAACTCCTTTAGAAGATGGTAATATGATGTGGAAACCCTAATGCATGGCTAAAGATAAGGAAGCAAATCTAACATATGGGTAATGTAATGACATAACCTAAGCTTCTAAACCCTTGTTTGAGCCTTCTATTGAGTGAGGTTTCACCCTTGATGCTTTTGAAACCTCCTAATAGTGCTTTGGATACATGGTTCTAGGTAACCTTTGCAGATATGTTACACATAGAATGGTGCCTACATGTGGATGAGAGCAAGATTAGGTTTTCCTTGGAAGTATGAGTATGGTGTACTTTTGGGGACGAAGGTTCTTCTAATATGTATATGATGTGAAAGACTTGATTTTTGGATTAATTCTGGGGACGTCACATAATCATTATAGACCCTTAGAGTTCAAAGTAGGATATAGAGTGTACCTCATGGTCTCTCTTTGGAAAGGTGTTCTGAGGTTTGGGAAGATGGGTAAGTTGGCTCCCAGGTTTATGGGACCTTACCCTATGGTTGCACATGTTGAGAAGGTGGCCTATAGGTTGGAGGTGCCACCTGAGTTGCATAGGTTGCATCCAGTGTTTCATGTAAGCATGTTGAGGAAATGCCACCCTGATACAGAGTTAGTGTTGCAGCCAGTAGAGGTCGATCTTGATGAAGACATGTCCTATGTGGAAGACCTAGTGTTGATCCTTGACAAAAGAGTAAAGAAGCTAAGAAAATGACATAGTGCTTGTGAAGGTTCTATGGCATCACTGTGGTGTTGAGGAAGCCACATGGGAGCTTGAGAAGAGGTGAGGAGGAAGTACCCCTCTCTTTTCTCTTAGGATTTTGGGTGCAAAATCCTTGTTTGGGGTTTATGGCTTTTAAGTACCCTGATCTAAGTTTTGGAGTAACTCTATTTTCTTTGGATTAATCATGTTCTTTAAACATTTATCTAATCTTTTGAATTATAGTTAGGGCTTGTGGAGAGCATAAGTCTCCAGTTTGAGCTTGTTTGGATATTTTTTGTGCTTTTTGTGCTAGTTCTAGTGCAAATTGCAATTTACCTAAAGTAGGGGGTTGATGTGCAATTTGTCACCTCTAGAGTGTTCCCTCTCTTTCTTGACATCATTTATAGGAAAGAGAAAGTGGAGGATTCATTTCTTGGTCCTTGTTTGATGAGCATCACCCTAGGTGGTGATTAGGGTTGATGTGAGTGTTGAGTACCTTGACCATGTGTGAGTTGGTTGTGTTGTCCCGACCTTGGGTCGCAACCAAGGCTAGTTTTAGAGGGTGTTGTGGTCGAGATACCTCACCCATGTGTTTGGGTCACAACCTAGGAGGTCTACGGAGGTATTGGGTCATGATGGATGACCTAGGGTTTGTGGAGGAGTCTTGTCTCGACCTAGAGGAGATGTTGGTTGATGGTGTTGCAGCCATGGGAGGTGCACCCTAGGATGTCTGCGACTGCAAGCATGGGGGATGACATGGTGGTTGAGACACTACCTAGAGTGTATCACCATGCCATGCATGTCATGTTTATGTCATTTCATGTTGGTGCACGTTGGTCTTTTGTGAGGACAAGTGTCCCTTGGGTTCTACAGTGTATTGATACCTCACATTTTGCTCTCTCTATCATCCTTCCTCTATATAACCCCTTAACATTCCTTGTTTTCAACCCTTTCAGCCATCTATCTTCTACCTCCTTCTTTTCGTGTTCTTGGTGCCATGTGGAGCAAGGAGGTTCATCCTTGGAGCTTTGGTGATCAATTCCCCCTTGCATGTGGTGGTGGTGATCCGAGCTCATCTTTCACCCTTGGTAAGTGTTTTTCTTCTAAGTTGATGTTTCTTTTTTATCTCCTATATTCACCTTCCTCTCTTTTCTCAGACCTAGACCATGTTTCTTCCATGGTGGTCATTTTGAGAAAGAAATCCCTCATCACAAGGGTCATAAACCATGTCTTGATAAGGTAGACCCAAGTGTGAAGATGATTTCTCCTATGTTTCTTCCTTTCCTCTTTGGTTCGGCCAAGAGCTTATTTGTAATATTCCTTGGGCTAGCTTTAACATTGGTGTCTTCTTGTTCTTGAGGTTCTCTTGTGGCCGAGTGTGGAGCTTTTGGTGAAGTTCCTTCAACCCTTGGATCACGTGCTTTGAGTTCTTGATCTTGGAGTTGGAGTTCTTGGTGGTGATCAACTTAAGGCAGGTTATATAACACTAAAACTAATCTATTATTGCACTTCTTTATACATTTTGTTACTGACTTCTCTCTCTAGATTTCTTCTTCATGATGCTTGTGCTTTATGGTAAATTCTAGAGCTTGCTTGGTAAAGTTATCTCACTTGGTTTGAAAGCAATCTAAAACCCTAATCTTTTGTACTTGATTTTTTTGAGTTAGAAGGAGACTTAGTATCCCCCCCCTCAAACAGGTGCCATAGCATTTTGTACTTGATTTGGTAGATAACGGGTTGTGATGTTTTTTCTCTATGTTTTGACCTTTACCCTACTCTCATGCATGGTGTTTGCACACCTAAAGGTTGGAGGGGATGCTAGGTTCGGTTTTGGTTGTCTGGAGCATAGTTTTCTCTTCCTTGGGTAAGGTTCCTCCTTGGTAGTCCCTTGACCAATGACTGAGGGTCTTGGTGACTGTTTTGTATGTGACCTTTTCTTCATGATAACTATAGTTTCACACTTGGTTTATGTTCTATGTTGGCGACCTAGATGGTGTATCTTGGTGGTCGTGACATTACTCTCTTAGTAGTCACGACATTCCTCCCTTGGTGGTTGTGACCTTGAAAACCTTTTGATGGTATACCCCTCTTGTGGTTGAGTTTGACCTAGTGATGATAGGTTGAGACTCTTGGGAGTGGTGGCTTGTCTACCCTTGGTGTTGGGGCTATGTCTGTTTCGTTTGGGCTGAGACACCCTCTAGTGCATTGGGTCACGACCATGAGGGTCTTAGGTCGCTACATATGTTGGTAATTGAGGTTGTTTGGTTGAGATGTTCTGGTGGAACCCTAACCGTAGTGTCACGGGTGCGACATGATCTAAGAGTTGGTCGTGACATGGACCATGGTAGGTGTTCGTGACCTATGTGGTCATATGGTCAACAGGGTGATCATAAGTGGTTGTGAAGCACATATGAATGCTTAATGATTATCATATATGAATTATACATAAGCCATACATAGTGTTGTTCGGAACGTTATCTAATCAACCTTAATGATGCCTCCTACTCTTCATACACTCCAAGATGATGGAGGGTGATGGTCCTAGGGTGGATAGATATGCCTAGTCTTGTAATATATAATTGGTTAAGAGGAAACCCTAACCCTAACAGTGAATGATGAACTGCTTGTTTTCTTATCATAAAATGATTATGATGTTGTGTGGTTATCTCTCTTGCCTATCAACTTCTAACCATGCATGTATTACAAATTGATAGCCATATATAGTGTATGCTATGGTATGATATAATACAGGTTAAATGAGTCTTGAGAAGCATGTTGTAGCACTTGTGGCATATGAATGATGTGAATGGTTCTATGACCTAGAAGTGACTTGTATCCTAGTATGAGATGAATTGAGGAATTTATATCCCACAGTATGTGGCCTTGTTCATGATGTTGTGAATGACAGTAATAAATGCATAATGTGGTGATAGTGTGACAAGCTCACACTACAACATCCCCGGATTTTGCCCCCTCAAGACTTAGAAGACTTGAGAGGAAAAATCCAAAAAATGTTAGCTAATTGTTTCATAGAGTGATGTGGAAGCATTATACGCATACATGAACATTCAACTATAACCATACACCATAACAATGTCAAAATTCAACATGTATATAATACAACATGATTTATTACATGTTATAAATACACATTGAATGAGAATTATACAAGTCTAAACATGTATGGTAAGTAGGATCTATACATAGGTACAACTTGTACAACATAATTGCATCCTGTTCTTTTATCCCATGCTAGCTCTAAACCTAGAAAATATATGAAACAGATGAATCAACATAAAGTGGGTACGTGGTTGAAGGATACTATACTATGATGGCATATTTAAAATACTTGAAGAAGAAATAAAATGAAAACATTGTTTAAGGAAAAAAATTAGGTAAACCCAAGTTATTAGTCACATTTCAATGGACATGTATTAATGTGGTGGACTTATTAAAATTATATTATTGGGCCCTATCCCCACGTACCATGTACCATTAGGGACCTCCCCGCGTACCTTGTACCATTAGGGAGATGCTAGTCAACATTAGTGTTTTCCCTCTTTAATAGGGATATTAATGAACCATCAGTAACTACATTCCATTTTCTTTCCTTAGTGTTCTTGGTGTTCAAGTCGGAAAAGTGACAATATGTATACATATACATCCAACAAGATTACACAACTACATAGATGCAATAACTCATAATTATATCATCCATCAAAATTAGTCATATAATTATATCCACGTACCTGAGTTCAGAGATTCCTTACAAATCCATGATCATCTAGATAATCTGGTAATCACATGATTAATATAAATTAAACATCATTAATATATGTACATCATATTCTTGGTAATTTTAGGTCCAAATTAGGGTTTAGTTAAATCTAGGTTCCATCTGATCTTAGGATGGCATCTGATATTTTTCTACTAATCAGGAGGCATTCTAGGGGTCTGGTTCAAATTTCACCGTTTGTGGTGAAATCTGTTTGTCCTCCTGCTAATGCATATGGTTGCTGAATCACGACCTCCCAGTCGTAACATGTAGTTGTCGGTAACCTGTTTTAGCAGGTGGGATCGTCACCTTAGTCCCACTATATATGTACTAAGATAGTATTGTATATAAATTCGGCACTGCTGTTGTTATGCACTATATATGTGTTAGTCTGTCATGTTGTTATATGAATCTGAAGCACTTGTGCGTGCTGCACTTTATGTATTTTGTAAATGAATATATATGTATTTTGTTATATGAATTTGAATGTTTATACATATCTAAATGTTTATAGATGTATTTGAATGTTTCTACATGTGTGAATGTGAGAATTGAAATGATGTCTGAATGTATCAATGTATCTACTTGTGTGAAAAGTATATTTTTTTGATTTTGCAGGTTTGTGGCCTGTTTGTTGGCTGATATCAATGGATGTCGTAAACCTGCAGTTCAGAAAACTGAACAGCAGGTTCTCATCCTGCTGACCAGCCACAGCAGTCCTGCAAACTGATAAGAAAAAAAATAAAACATAGGCGTCGGTTATTTATAGAACATCGTCATCAAAGGCCTACCGCGTTGGTTTTTGGACAAAAACTGCCGCCGAATGTGACCACGGTCGTAGTGGAAATGGCATCGCTTATTCATATAAAACTGATGCCTACATGATATATAGCGGCGGTTGTTTAGTTGATAACCGATGCAGAAAGTGTCCTAGATGGTGCCCTTTTATGGCGCGGACCCTTTTGGCGTCGGCTGAATATATATAACCGACGCATGTCGGTTATATAGGCGTCGGTTATAAAACCGACGGTGAAGAGTTTGACCTTTAGCGGCGCCCACATAGGCGTCGCTTGAAAACCGTCACTAAAAGGGGTTAAACAACTGACGCCAATGGCGTGTTCTGTAGTAGTGAAAAAGGAAAAAAATACCTTCAAAGGTGGGTCCCAACTGCTTGAGGTGGCAGACATTGATTGGCTGACACTGGTCGGACCACCTCCTCTAGTCACGCCAAGCTATTTTGGGGTTAGTGGGGTTTGGTACAGCTCATCAGATATCCTTAGTTTGACCCAATTTAGCAAGCTTTGCGGCCGGCTCACGGGGGTCCATCCTTGCGAGTCTGACTCCCGTCACTGACTCCCTGATTGTCTTCTCTCCCACATGAATTCTTATGTCCTCTCCATCACTTGTAGGTACCACTCCCTGCATTGCCATGGCATGACAATGCATCATACAAGGTTTTTGCCTCCTCACGACCTGGATGTTGGGGGTCTTCTTCATTAGATCACCGAGCTCGCTTCTGACCACTCCAATATCGGCAGAGAAGAAGGGGTTGTCTAGTTTTCCACTACTGTGTTTGTAAGTTATGGTGAGGAAAAGGAAGTTTCTTGGGAATAGAGGTGATGGTGAGTAGCAAGGTCATGACCTCTCTAAGACCCTCCACAAGTTTCTGAAAGCTTGCCTCTTCCTCCACTAGCCCTGACCTCTGCACCAATGGTGGTCTGGGGTAATGGCAGAGGAACAATCGATTTAGGTTTTTTGATCTTATGCATCCTCTTGCTTCGGAAATAGTATGAGGATGGTCGCATGTACTCTATGAGGTAGATGGCATTGCCCATATGTGGTGTAGTTGGCCAAAACTCCCCCAAAACACTCGAGCTCCACCAACAGGTTGCAGGTCTTGTGGCCATCATTGTCCCTTCCACTGAGAAATTGAGAGTGATGCAGGTTGTGGAAGGTATCTCACATTGCTTTTTCTTGGTCAGTGCAAAACTTAGTCATGAAATGAGGGAGGGAGGAGTGAATCTCCCTGGTTTTCGCTGATGGAGATAGTGCTGGAGACATAGCTTGGTCCTCTCTAAATACACCACCTCCCAACCTAAAGTAGGGTTTGTTGGAGATCTCCATACTTCTCAGATCTAAATAACCTATTGTACGAGTGCGAGAGGTATTGTGGAATAGGTGGTTAGGGTTGGGTGGATCGATATGCTATTTTGTTGCTCATCCTGAATTTGTCAGAGATTGAAGATAGTACTTAGCCGTCTGATCCTCCCTACTGGTAGTTGAGATCACGATAGGCTGTGGGTGCACCTAAACAAAGGGAGTGGGCCAGCATGAGATTAAAATATCACAGATACTGGATCAATAACTAAAAGACTAAGGTTCCACCACATATATTTCATTAATGTCCTCAACTTCAAGTAATCATATTTCTTAGTAGAACCTCTAAATAACCTAAAACTTTAGACATATGCTCATAATATCCTAAAGAAGCTTATGCCAATGTTTGAGACACAGACTCTATTATTTTATTGTGCAAATAATTTCTTCGAACAACCTTATAAATTGATGTATAAACCTTGGCTTCATTATAAACAATCATCAATCTTGATCCTACAAGTCCAAAACCCCTAATATGATAGTAACATACATGAAGGCTCATCAATTTGGCCACTTGAGCTTGTTGTGACTACTAATGGAACTCTTGATCTCATAAGCACCCAAATCGACAAATAAAAATATATATATAAATATAAATATATATATATATATATATATAAAATTGTTGAACTCATTTCAATATCATAATCACCAATCATATATTTAATCCTACTATTTAATGTGAAAGTGATTCGAAATCAGATGATCAATTCCTCAACTAAGCTCAGCCACCTATAGAACACTCATGGTTCTCAAATATCATATTGGGTATCAAAACCCTAAAATCGAGGTTATCACACACACCCTATATGTTTACATCTGTTCAAAGTGTGTTATGCCCTAATCTTTGTAGAATTTGTTATGACTTTATACGTTGCAACTTGATTGATGCTAAAAGACACTTAATTGATTTAACTAATAAAGTGGAACCTAATCACGTAGTTTTTCCCTATGCCATAGATCCCTCTCAGTGCCAGCACTTGCTAGATGGTGAAATGGGATTTCCCTTAGAGGAAGTTTGGAGTCATATACCATTGAGTATATGCATTCACATGATTGGTTGCGTTCCATACCCTGGCAGGAGTGCGACTGCGGGACGTAGCTTAATGATATGTTGCTATGAGGTTTGACAGGATTGGCTGCAGGCCATACCTTGGTAGGAGTGCGGCTGCGGGTCGTAGCTCAATTTCACTAGCGTCATGACCTATACCAAGGTAGGCTAGAACTTTCATCGTTGACTATATGTCACCTGTTGCAGTTGACTAGTATGTCTCTGCTATGTACTCATGTATAGACAATGAGGTTTGGGGAGGTCGTGAATTCCATCTCTTCCATAGACCTTGTATGGCACGAATTTTGACTTAACAGTGGTCGGTTGTATTTGGGTGGTATGACTCAAAATCTTAGGGCATAGTAAAATATGTAATCATCCGTGTAGTATCTTGTTTAGGTTCAAATACAAAAACATTGGATAAGGCCTTGCTTGTTTTTGTATAGTATAGTTGGTAGTGAATATACATGTTCTTCATATTCCTTTTATGATGATAACATGTTCATAAACCAATTGCAATTGCATATATTGTTAATAATGATTACCTTCTTATCATAGTTGTAGATTTATGTATGTTCTTTATCATTTTATCTATGCTAATAATAGTGTTGTTGGAGAGTTATGATCTCCCGCTAAAATTTAGAAATCTCACCCTATGGGTTCCACACATGTTTTTAGATGGACATGCATGAGGAGGTAGAGACCGTGTAGAAGAGGCTAAGAAGCAACAAGAAGGATAGTAGCTGACAAAGTTAGAAGCACTGCTTGTGGTCCTTTTGTTGGTAGAGTCCTAGAGTCGTCCCTATACACTCAAGTCTTTGGTATGGTTTTTGGGTGTGTTTTGTAGACGTGCCTTTGATACATGGTTTTGACTCGTGTGCCCCTTTTTATGTAAATATATAGTGGATATTACATGTGTTTGGGATAGGTTTTCTTGTAATAGGTTGATGACATCTGTGGTAAGTATTTATTGATGTAAGTACTTTGTGTCCTGTGAGGACTTATATGTAAGGGGTTTTGCTGCTTTGGTGCTTAGTGAAAATGGTTTCAATTCCTAGTGTTTTTTGGCAATCTGCTTGTTTATCTTTGTTTTTGTAGTTAGTTTTGAGTTATCTTATGGTTTTTGGTGCGAGGCGTCACATAGATGGTTTTCCTTGAGGAGTTGCAATCTGATGGTTGTTTTTCACAACACTAGATGGTTGTTCTGCACAACAGTAGATGCTTTTCCATGAGGAGTTGCAATATGATGGTTGCACTGATTTGCAATTAGATGGTTGTTATGCACTCAACACTAGATGGTTGTTCTACACAACACTAGATTGTTTTCCTTGAGGAGTTGCAATCCAATGGTTGCACTAGTTTGCAATCTGATGGTTGTTCTGCACTAAACACTAGATGGTCATTGTTCACTTAGAACTAGATGGTTTTCGTTTGATGGTGCAAACTGATGGTTGTTCTGGTTGTAGAAATAGATGGAAAACTTGATCATTGACTAATTGCAAAGTAGTTTTTGACTTTTAACCTCCTTTCTCTCTCATCCTAGATATATATACCCTCCCATTTTCCCTCCAATGAACCTTTCCACTACAAACATATTCTTGTTGATGGAGCTATTAAAAAATCACCGATTGGTGTAGGAGTAGCTTTTTGAGGATGAAACCTTACTAGACCATGGTTACATGTTGCGGTAAGACTTGGATCTAGCTATTATAGGATGGATCAAAGCATTCTTGCCTACTTTCTTGCTTTGTGCATGTAAGATCTTCCCTCTTAACCTCTTTTTCTTATTTCTCTCCTTCAGCTTCCCTTCACCATGGTCGAGATATATGGTGCCTTGTTGGTAAGTATGCCTAGAGAGAAAATTATATGATGGTTTTAATGGGGCATTGGATACCTAATTTGATCATGATAAAGGTAATAATGTCTATTATGTTTGTCCCAATCATGAGATGATGACACATATATAATAGAAGTCAAAAGAATGATGTTACTTGATGACATATGTTTTCAGGTTGAAGACTTGAACAATGAGATCACATGTATGATAAGAGTACATACATCTTTTTTATGCCCCTTGTCGCATATTATTGTGACCCTAAGTCATTGGTCAAGGGACTACCAAGTATTAACCGTATCCAGGGAAGAAAAAACTATGCTCAAGATAACCAAAACCAAACCTAACATCCCCTCCAACCTTTAGGTATACAAAGACCATGATGAGAGTAGGGTAAAGGTCAAGACATATAGAAAAACATTCACATCCAATTATCTACCAAATCAAGTACAAACGATTAGGGTTTCAGATTATTTTCAAACCAAGAGAGATAACTTTAACAAGCAAGCTCTAGAAGTTACCCTTAAGCACAAGCATGATGAGGAAGCAATCTAGAGAGAGAAGTCAGTAACAAAACACATAAAGAAGTGCTATATAACCCACCTTAAGTTGATCACCACCAAGAACTCCAACTCTAATTCAAGAACTCCAAGCACACAATCCAAGGGTTGAAGAAACTTCACCAAAAGCTCCACATTTGGCCACAACAACACCTCAAGAACAAAAAGACACCAAGGTCAAAGCTAGCCCAAGGAAATAAGCATAGAAGCTCGTGGCCGAACCAAAGATCAAAGTAAGAAAGAGAGGAGAAATCATATTCACACTTGGGTCAACCTTGTCAAGACATGGTCTATGACCTTTGTGATGAGGGTTATCTTTCACAAAATGACCACCATGGAAGATCAATGGTCTAGGGATGAGAAAAGAGAGGAAGGTGAAGGTAGGAGATCAAAAATAAACATCAACTTAGAAGACAAACACTTACCAAGGGTTTGATCCTTAGACCTGAAGTCACTACAATGTTCATGTGTTTTTCAAGGTACTTTAGCACTACTCAACATGACCTTATATAAGAGTTTCAATAAAAGTAGCAATTAAGTGGGCTATGACACAAGTGCATTATCGTAGGTGATGTAGATGGCATTTGTCCCTCCTGTTGCCATGATAACATAGCAATTTGATGAGTGAAACTATAGAATTCATGGCCATGCTAATGCAAGTCATTATTTGATATTAAGATGACATGTATATACAATAATCTACTCTCAAAAGAACATATATTTAACATTTAGAGGGTGACGATTCCATGCCTCGGATTTGGTCAAGATATTGAAGACAATGACATCATATAATAGTTGTACACTTATCACACACATGTTGAAGTTGTTCTCAAACTTATGGAAATTACTTGGGTGGCAATGATGTGTTTGTAGATACCACACAGTTCTTTTGAACTCATAATATGATTATAGATCTCAGTATCAACATAATGTGGATCCTCTAAGGTCGTACTCATAGGATGCACATGGATAATGTAGTATAATCATGGAACCAAGTTTAATTAGTTTCTAAAATGATTTTGTGATAAATTAGAACAATATTGGATTGTCTGGTATCCAAGGCAATTTGCTTAAAGGTCCAATTGATCGACTAGATGTCAAATGACATTTCATGTGATGAGTGGATCATATCAGGGTTACTAGAACCCTATATGATCACCTGGTTCAACCAACAAATATGACAAACAATATTCAATCAAATATAAGACTAGTAGGTTGGGTTATTTAAATAATTTGTTTCCAAAAAGTTTTGATTAGTATAGCCAATTGGCTGAGAGGTGCATGAACAATTGAGTAGACACAACAATGTATTTTCTCTTCTTAATTTATTATTTTAAAACCTATTCACTATCAAAGGGGCATGACATCTATGGTTTACATTACATGTTTTTACATGTGAGAAAGTCTAATCATCATTGCCCTAAAGGAAAAGAGAAAAGGATAGAAAGTGCAACTCTATTAGATATCCAGTAAAAGGTTACTCTTTCTTGATGGCTCAAGGAGTGTGATGCAAAGTATTCGATGATCCACGTGGAGTATGTAGATATGTAGGACAACAAAATATTGTGTTAGGAGGACACCACCAACCATCATCTATTCATCTTTGCAAGTGATACACATCCCAACGTGAGAATTGTCATTGGACTTGCTCTATGACAGGGTATATCTAGAACCTTCCTTCCTCGTTCATCATTATTGAGAACAAGTGTTTTTGTCATATGTAAGTAAATTTTTCATACGATGTGCTTGTCACCATCCACTTACCAACACATAGAACATCAAATGGTTATTAGATTGATTTGTATGTCAAATCTAAGATTGATGTATGTGCCACCTTGTAGTGTGATTGGGTGGACATGAGTTGAGGAGATCATATTGGAAAGTTGATTTGAAAAGAAATTGAAGCACAGACCAAGTCAATGTGACACATGAAAATGAGCGTTCCACATAGGCATTTGTCATGCACATTGGTGTGAGACCATGTACACATGGATGTGTCACTCAAGGATAAAATAGGTATTTGTGTGGAACAAGATGAATGTATATTATATAAACTGCATAAATTTTGGTGTAGTTGTCTAATGGAGAATCCGTTTGGTAAGAATTTGAAGGTTTTGAAAATTTATATTCAAATGGACAAGGTTTCTTGAACTAGGAAGCCTTATGGCATTGCAATAAATGGTTGAGTTGGAAAGGCATCCATGAAAAAGTTGGTTAGAATACATAGTGAATTGTAAATTTTAGAGGGATCACATGTGTGAGTTAGTTTTGATAGGTACCAAGAGTCTTTCTAAGGTTGATATACATGGTGGAATCAAGTGATGAGATTGAAGTTGTGTAGCCTTTTAGTGTGGATCTATTCAAAAGGTTTTGAAAGGATCCCAAGTTGGATATACCTTGAGGGTCAATTTTGAAAGCCTCGACACATTGTAGGCCACCAAAAGGATGATAATAGGAAGCCCAATGTGGGTTAATAGTTGAGGGTAAATTTTGGTGGTCTAATGGTGCGCTATGGGTATCCAATATTTAAGAATTTTTTCTAGTGAAATTTTTATAACAAAATTATGTCTAATCTAAATTTTTGGCAACCTAAAGATGGACTATAGGTTGTTAAATGACATGGGATATTGTTTGATATCTTTAGGATCAATATGTTGGATATTATTTATCATTGTAAGCATGAATATTTTTTAAACATGAACATGTTAGTAAGAAAAGAACAATATTTGCAAGGAAATAGTAGCAAGAATATGAAGATGTAACCACGAAAGATAAAACTTCACCCGTTAGACCATGAGTTTATATGTAGTTTACATCTTTAGTTGAATGTGACTTGTATAGGAAGGAAGAGTCCTTAGTTCTCTATGGCATGATGGCATTCATGTAGGGTAATTCGATTTCTTTAAGTTTGAGTACTACTCTCGATACACATTTTTGACTGTGAAAAATTGAATTATTTTTAATAATGGAAGCGGAGGATGCCCTCATAACCATCATTCGTCTAGCATTACACTACACTAGTTCAATTTATAACACCCCATGCCTCATGATGAGATCCACCATTAGTGCTTACACCCACTTTGTAAATCAATGGTTTTGTAGGAGTGCAATGTGTGAGTGTATATGTTTCATGTTTCCAAGTGCAATCTCATGATGATAATGGTAGATCAATAAAAGGCAATTTGAAAACTCCCAAGAAAACATGCAATGTTCCCCAAATTCCCAAATCCAATAAATCATGTAAGGAAGAAATTATCATAAGGAAAGAAAAAATCTTGCTTGTGATGGAAAACTCTATTTTTTATACAAACAACAAATTAAAGAGAAAAAGAAATCTGCAAATGAAAATTAAATTGGAAAAGAAAACTTGAGAAATGCATAATTAGCAACATGTATTGTCTAGAACCCTTTTGTGGAGTCTCTACATTGTCTTACTTGTCAAGTAAAGTTAATATAGATCTTATATTGTGTAGCTGCTATAACATAAAGAAAAGATAAAACAAGGAACTAGGAGTCGACACCTTATTTTTCAAGGATAATAAAACTATAAAATTAGTGAGAAAATACAAAAAGACTGAAAGAATGATTCTACCAGAGGGTAGATAATATGAGGAAAATGTGGCCATGCGATTAGGTAAGGCAATCATATTACGAATGGGGAAGGTGATTGTAACCCTCTTGTCACCCAGAAAGAAATAATGGGTGTGTAATCTAGAGTTTGTGAAAGAATTTAATTCATCATATGTTTAGGGTTAAGAAAAAATAAAGTGAGAAAAACGTTATTAAAAGTTTTTGAGTCTTTGAGGCCTTAGTATGATTGTGGAACTTTCAATCCTTATCCATAGGACTAGTGCATTGAGGATCCTATTGCTTCAGGACATTGTATGGTAAAGATCCATCCCAAGTGAAAGAATTAGTATGTGGGAAATAAAGATGGACAATAGAGAGAAATGTGGGTAGATCAAGTGAGATCTAGATCTGTGATTAATTTGCTAATATAACCAAGTTATCTAATTTAATTTTAAATGCATTAAAGTGAGGTTCCATCATGATAATTTTGCAATCTTATAAGAAATAAAAAAGTGCGTATAAAAGATTTATCATGAAAGCATCCCAAAAAATGTAACAAGATCAATATTAATGGTGTAACTAGATAATCATGGCAAGATTAGGTAGAACAATTGCAATCAAGATCAAAGATGTGACTATATATGCATGTCAAGATATAGTTCAATTTAAGATCAATACTTTTATGGATCAATTATATTTTATAGAAACTAGACTATTATATGACATGGTCAAGAAAGATGTAGTTATCCTAGCATGACCAATTTTTACATAATGAACAAGTAAACATATGAGCTAGTTAAGCAAATTGTCTTAACATGAGAAGTTGCTAAAGTATGAAACCAAAGATAAGTACTTAAAGAATGATATACATATATTAGATATATGAATGATAAGTCCCTTTAAGCCTCCTTACCATTTCTACAATGTCATGACATTTCAAAATTATTGCTCCAGAAGAAGGATTTTCTAGACAAGTTCTAGTCTGGAGTCTGATCAAAACATGCCATTTCTCTTTCTAGGTTTAGGAGATTCAAAGAAGGTGTGAGTTGTGATGATGGATATGGGGCTATTTAAAGTTGTTTCAAGGTTCAAAGGGTTCAGGGTCAAGAAAACAAATTTCACAAACTAGACCATCTTCAGAAAATGAATGGAAATGGAATCTAGGAACTTATGTCCTATGACTTGTAGGGTAATATGACATCAGATATCATAGTGGAAACAAAATATTTACGGCCATATTCCCCTAAGACAACAAATTGTGTCAACAACTACGAATATGGAATGAGAGTTGCAAGGCATATAATTGGTCCCAGATCAAGTCCAACGACTATCCCTTGATCCAGTGTGCTTCTTTCTCAAATTGCAACTGGACGACTATTGTCGTCGGCCTCTTGGTCTGGCACCATGAATGGCAGTTGATGACGTCCTCCTAGTAGGTGGAAAAGGCCTCCTTGCCTCTGTAATAGTCCACGTGGACCACCAGGAACTCCTAATGTTCTTTTGGAACATATAAGAAGGAGGTGTGCATTCTAGTCAACGTGTTAGTGTCAATTTTCTCTACCTCTTATCTCTCCCTTGTTGTCTCTTCCTTTGAGGGGTAAGACTTTCTCGGGCTGTATTGGTTACCAGAACTAGAGAGGACAATAACAATTGTCAGATCTTGCTGTTGTTGTGTTTTTGAAAGCCTAGACTGCTCCCCTTTATATAGGGCGTCTAGGGTTAGGGTTTCTAGTTCTTCTGGGAGTCAAAGGGATGAAATTTCATAAATTTTCTAGAACATGCAAATGATGAACCGGTTGATTCACATGTGAATTGATCGGTTCAAGCATTGAAATGATCAGTTCACCATGTTTCCTATTTGCAATCAAATTGGCTTTTAATATTGAATTAATGCACAACATGATGTCAGCATCAATCCTTGATCCAATCACATTGATCAACCATATAGTTAATTCACAACCTGAACTGGTCGTTTCAAACATTTGATCCAATTAGTTCACTTGTTGAACCGGTCATTTCAGAGTTCTGATTGCCACACTTGTTTAAATTGAATACCTACTACTTTATTAATCTAACATAAACCATACTCATGAGTAAGCTCCTTTTCCAGGTGTATCCTATGCATGTGAAAGCTCCTTTTCCAGGTGTATCCTATGCATGTGACCCTATAGGTTCCAAGTTATGTTGGCAATGAATGTCCATAACCAATTAATGAATGACAAGAAATTAGTGGTATCTAGAAACAAAGCATTGATAACCAAGTAATCAGAAAGTTGGAGAACAACTTCAACCAACAAGCTATGATTAGTGTTAAGTGATCATATAGTTTCTTGTTCTCTAATTCTATATTGAACTCGAGGGTGGAATCATCATCCTCTTCAATGATAAGTTCTTGTTCACTGAACTAGAGTAGACTATCTTAGATATGTGAGCTCAATATCACATATTGACTCACATGAGCGTGGCCTTGAATTTCTCAGTCTCACATATCAAGTGGCTCTCCTGTAGGAGGGAAAAATCCCATCTCCATCACTCACAATCATTCCCCACACATCACAATGGATTCGAGCATCATCTTTATGGTAACCCTTATTCAAGATCACGTTGGATGATGTCAAAGTCCATTGAACAACATGTGATGAGTGTTGTGATTTCATGTCTAAGAACCAGAATCATCAACATCATTATGAGAGATGATCTTGAGTACCATTTAATGGTTTCCATGCATCACTCTCAAGATGGGTTTGTCTGATACACTATTCTCTAACAAGTATCTATGGGTTTGGTTTGGTATTGCATATAATGATGAATGATATTTTGTTATCAACCAGCATACACTCTACTCTTCTGTGTTATTGCTTCCTATTGGGCTTCCACGATAACATACGACTAGGGACACAACAAGAATGTATATACTCTTAACATTTGTAAGATCTCATTGTTCATCTCCTCAACCTAAAGAGATACATCATTGAGTAACATCATTCTTTAGACTTTTAGTATGCACCATCATTATCTCAAAGTTGAATAAAATAGAATAAATGGAAGACTGCCTTAATTATTAATCAAAATTTTTACATAATATTTCGTTACAATCATCATATGATTGGCTCTCTAGGCATACATACCAACTGACTCCCACTTGAACTTAGAGTCAATCACCCATGAACTTAAACCCAAGTGATCTAACATGACCTTCATGCTTCTTCTATGAAATTGCTTTAGTCAAGGGGTCAATCACATTGCTTTCAGTTGATACTTTGTAAATCTTCACAACTCCTTGATGTATGATCTCTCATATGAGATGGAACCAGCTTTATATTTGCTTGGAACACTGATGTAATATGGGTTCCTTAGCTTTTGAAATAGCTCCATTATTGTCACGATATATCTCAATTGCATTGCAGATGCTTGGAACCACCCCAAGTTTAGAAATGAACTCTTGATACAAACAACCTTATTTGCTGCATCAAATGCAACAATATACTTGACCTATACTGTAGAATTAGCAAGTGTCTCTTTCTTGGAACTCCTCCAGCTTACAACTTTGTTATTTAGGCAAAACACAAATCCAGATTGTGATATATAGTTATCTTTTTAAGTTTGGAATCTTGCATCAGTGTAAAATTTTACCACCCAATCTTCCTCACAACCGTAGACAAGGAACTTCTCCTTAGTTTTTCTCAAGAACTTAAGAATGTTCTTTAAGGAAGTACAATGGGATTCACTAAGATCTTACTGATATCTTCTTGTCATGGTCAAAGCATACGAGACATCTAGATGAGTACATAACATTACATACATGATACATCCAATTGCAAATGTATATGGAGTCTTACTCATGTGTTCCCTTTCTTCATAAGAATTGGGACATTGATCTCTAGAGATAGTAACACCATGAGAAATGGGTAGGTTTCCTCTCTTTGTGTTTTCCATGTTGAACCTCTTTAAAACTTCGTCAATGTATGTGCTCCAACTTCCTCCAAGAAGCCTTCTAGATCTATCTCTATAGATATTGATTCCTAAGATACATGATGTTTTTCCTAAGTCCTCATAGAGAACATATTTCCTAGCCAGGTCTTTACCATCTCTAAAGTAAGGATGTCATTCCCCATCAATAGTATGTCATTTGCATACAATATGGGGAATGCAATCATGATCCCACTAACCTTCTTGTAAACGCATGGTTCATCTTCATTTTGACTAAAGCCAAACTCTTTGATTGTTTTGTCAAATTGAAGATTCCAACTTCGAGATGCTTGCTTCAATCCATAGATTGGCCTTTATAACTTGCAAACTTTATTTGCAACCTTTGGATTTATAAAACCCTTGGGTTGTGGCATGTACACATCCTCAAGAAGATTAGCGTTAAGGAATGTGGTTTAAACATCCATCTTCCAAATCTCATAGTCAGGATAAGTTGTAATGGCAAACATGAATTTGATGGACTTAACCATGGCAACTAGAGAAAATGTTTCATTATAGTCAACACCTTAAACTTGTATGAAACCCTTTGAAACCAGACAATCTTTGTGAGTTTGTATATTACTATCCATGTCAATCTTCGTCTTGAAGACCCACTTGCACCCTAAGGGTGTTAACCTTTAGGTGGATCCACTAAGGTCCATACCTTTTTGGTGTACATGGATTCATCTTAGATCTCATGGCATCAAGCTACTTCTTAGATTTTGGTCCCTTAAGAACTTGAAGATAGGTAGTTGGCTGATCAACAATGATTGACTCACCGCCTTCTTGAGTAAGAAAATAACCAAATATTTTTGGATCAAGGCATGCCCTATTAGATTTGTGAGGTTCATGTATTACATGAGGAGCATGAGATTCCACAATGATTGGTGACTCTCTATGTTCCTGATGTACCTCCATAGGTTCAATGTTCTCTTTTAGTCTTGAACCTCTTCGAATTCTACTTTCCTCCCATTGATTCCTTTAGAAATGAATTTCTTCTCTAGGAATACATCATCCCTAGAAACAAACACTTTGTTATCAGATGGAGCATAGAAGTAGTATCCTTTGGTTTCCCTAGGATATTCAACAAAATAACATTTATTTGATTTGGGTCCAAGATTTTTGAGAAATGACTTTCTCATATAAGCTTCACATCCCCAAATATTCATAAAAGACACCTTGGGATGCTTCCCATGCCATATCTCATATGGTGTGTTTTGAACTTATTTAGATGGTATTAGGGTTTGTAAGTGATTTTTTGAAATTAGGGTTTAAAGTAATAAATATGAAGTGGAACCCTAATTATGCTCAAAACCCTAAAAAGGGCAAATAACCTGGGAAACAACTAGGATTAATGGATCAAGATGACATGATTAATGATAGAGAAATTGGATGCCTTTTTCAGGATCAAACTGTGTGCACTTGTTTGATGTCTTGATTGGTTATTTCTGCATTCAAGTTTGCATAACAGGTATGTGGTTAATTATGAATAATCACTTTAGTTTCCCGAAGGATTCCCGGATGTTTAATCGCATTGAGTGCAACTAAACAGTTTGGATGTTCATATTGTAATTATAAAGTGACTATGATTATCACATAAATGCTACAGTTTCTAGAGCATGACCACATAAGGAAGTCAGAAGATTGATAAAACTCATCATTAATTCCACCATATATAGCAATGTGTGATTCCTTCTTTTTGGCACACCATTATTTTGTGATGTTCCAGGTGGAGTCCATTGTGACATGATACCACAGTCTCACAGAAGGTCCTCAAACTCTTGGCTGAAGTATTCTCCACCTTGACCAGAACAAAGTGCCTTGATACTTTTACCAAGTTGATTATGTACTTCATTCATGGAATCCTTAAACTTTTTAAGAGTTTCTGACTTATGTTTCATCAAGTAAACATAACCATACCTACTGAAGTCATTGGTGAAGGTAATGAACTGATACCTACCTCTAGCATTTGTTCTAAAAGGTCCACATACATTAGTATGTATGACTCCTGAAAGATCACTAGTGCTCTCACTATTACTAGTGAAGGGAGTCTTTGTCATCTTACCCAACAAAAAAGACTCACACATCTCTATTTATTCAAAATAAAAAGAGTCTAGATATCCATCTTTATGGATTCTAGAAATGTGATTCTCATTGATGTGTCATAGACGACAATGCCAAAGATATGTTTATTTGAGTTATCAAGTTTTAATATTTTTGTATTTACGTTATAAAAATTTATGATTAGATATAAAAAATAAAAACCATTGCACAATGGGGCTCTTTCATAAAAGATCTCATCTTTCTAAATAGAAACTTTACAATTTTTTTAATGAAATTAATATCCATCCTTGTCCGTACAAGATACAAAAACAATGTTTCTATCAATGGAAAATACAAAATAGCAGCTCTTTAACACTATTACAAGCCCTATGGGCAGAGATATATTAAAGGTTCCAACTATAGTGGAAACAACTCTTGTTCCATTTGCAACACGTAGTTTGACCTCACCCTTTCTGAAAGGCTTAACGCGTAGTTCATCCTTGCTCTTTCTTAAAGGTTTACTTCTTTTCATATCCTACAAATTTGAACATATATGAGATCTACATCCTGTACCTAGTACAAAGATGAAGAAGTAGACAAATTTATATGAATAATGTATATACCTAAAATGGAGATATCCATCCACTCCTTGTTCTTCCTAAGTTACTCTAAGTAGAGAGAGCAATTCATCTTCCAGTTCTAGGTTGGTGACAGTGGTGCCGACAATTGGCTCCGTTGATCACCCCTCCCTTTGCTTCGAGTGAAGAAGACTTGGGCTTCTGGCTAGCTTTAGAACTCTTCTTATCTTTGAATTTTCCCTTGGACTTCCCCTTTCCTCTACTAATCATCATCATAGACTTGGGCTTGTCTTTCTTCATCTGCGCTTGAATTGTTCTCAACATGCCAAATAATTCTGGCAATGGCTTGTTAAAACCATTCATGCAGTAGTTCATGACCAACTGGCTATATGAATCTGATAATGATTGCATAATCACATACGTGGCCAACTCTTGACCCAAGGGAAATCCCAGTCTAGGAATATTTTCCACATATCAAATAATCTTGAGCACATGGGGACCTACTAGACCTCCTTCACCATGTTACATTTGAACTATGCCTTAGAAACATTATATCGCTCTTATTTTCCTGATCTTGATACATGTTCTTAAGATGGTTACCATCTCAATAACATCCATGTTCTCATCTCGTCTCAGAGACCCATAGTTCATTGAGCACAATATTAGGCACTTAACATCCATGCCATCTTTAGAGTGCTTCATATAAGGATCCTTGTTAGCCTTGGGCATAGTGGGAGCAGGTTCATCTGGCTCTGGTGTTTCCAAGACATATAGCTTGAACTCTTATTTAAGAACAATTCTCAAAGGCCTATTCCCATTCAACTTGTCCTTCTCAAGGAGTGATCACAAAGCAAATATGTTACTTGTTGACATTTGATTCTAGAACAAAAATTTGCAATTTGTAAAAAAACTTTTGATTTTATTTAATTAAGATGCATCACTAGAGAGAGAAGATTAACTCAAAATCCTAATTAGTAACCATCATGAGAAAGGGAATAAAACCATCATTTTTACAAGCATGCAAGAACCAATAACTTCCATAACCAAAGGAAAACTCCAGCACAAGAATTAGGATTCGTTCAAGGAGAGTTATACTACTCAAGATTGCCATGTAAACACAAACCCTAGATAAAGGAAGTATCTTTCTACTTGGAACAACAATTTAGGGAAAGATTATGTGCATGCAAGGTAGAAATAAACAATAATCATGAAAAAAGCTATATGACTCTCCCCAAAGAAGATGGAGCAGCTTCAAATAGCAAGGTAGATAGAAGAAAGAGGGTAAGAATCCTACCTTGATGACTTCTACTTCGGCCAAGCTAGTTGCTCCACCAAAAGAAGTCAAACCCTAGGTAGAAAAGGTAAGAAAGAAGATATCTTGAAGCTCTATCTCAAGCACTACCATGGACTACCATGGGCTCGACCAAGAATAGAAAGAAGAAAGGTAGGGAAACAAGGAAAATGTAGGGAAGGAAAGAGATATCACTCACCAAGACCAAGAAGAAGAGTAAGGATGCACCAAAATGATCACAAGAAGGGTAGATGAAAACCCTAGATAAACATGTAAGGAAGATCAGCCTCCTTCTTCAACCTTGAGCTCATACTTCACCACCAACCAAGAGAGGGGACAACCTCCATGCAACCAAGGAAGGAAGGGAGAGGAAGCTAGGTGTGTAAAGAGGTTATTTACATGCTAGGAGAGGGGTTTATATTACATAGGGTTAGAGAAAGAGAAAGAGGTTAGGTGTCATGCTAAGCATGCTACATGTTCTAGAGCTCTCATCCATGGAAGAAAAACACTCAAGCATACAACTAGGCAGACCCCAAAAAGAAAAACCATAGACCAAGAGGCATCATAAAAGCAAACGACCGCTGAAGATCCTTGGCGACCAACTGACCCAAAACTCAATCGATCGATAACCCTAGAGGATGTTGTTGACCACGATGAGGGGAAAATCTCATCGAAAACAAACACTATGTTGTCACAATAAAACATCATAAAACTCCATAATTAAGGCCAAAGAAAAACTGGGCAACCACCAAAACAAGGTGATCATCGGTCAGCACACTTCAAGGTCAAGCATCAACTTAGGGCACCCATACAAACCCTAATCTCAACATGAGATGTCACCACTCAAACCAAGGTGTAACAAAGTTCCCCAAAGCGTAACCATATAAAACATGATGTGAGAACATATAAGGCACAAAAAGCATGTGACATATTGCAAGAAAAACCTTAAATATGGGTAAATTGCATAAAAGCCCAAAATGTGCACAAAATGGCATACTTGTTTAAATAGTGTGCACACTAGACCAAACTTGAAACTTAATCATGTCACATGATATAAAAGCACATCACAAGTTTAATTGAGTTTTTAAGAATCTAATTATGATATGCAAACATGATTAACCAAAAAGCAAGGTCAGGGTCTTACAACTATAAACCCTTAACAAGGATTTCACCCCCGAAATCCTACGTGAACAAAGATGGGTACCACCAACGTATCTCATAATCTAACTCCCACGTGGCCTCCTCCGCCCCATGGTGGTGGCACAAAATCTTCAATAAAACTATATCCTTCTTATTTAACTTCTTCACTCTCTTATCTAGGATCAACATAGGACCATCAACATAATACACATCCTCCTCCAACTCAACCTCTACTAGTTGCAACACTTGCTCTGTATCAGGGTGGCACTTCCTCAACATGGAAACATGGAAGACCGTGTGCAACCTATGCAACTCTGGAAGTAACTCCAACTTGTACGCCACCTTCTCGACACATGCCACAATAGAGTATGGTCCCATGACCCTAGGAGCAAACTTACCCTTCTTACCAAACCTCAACACACCCTTCCAAGGGGAAACCTTAAGGTACACTCTATCTCCAACTTGAAACTCAAGAGGTTTGCGACAGTTATCAACATAAGACTTGTCTATCCTAGGATACTTTCCACTATTTTGGTATCACCTTGATCTTCTCAGTAGTCTATTGCACTAGCTGAGGACCTAAAATTTGATACTTGCCTTCCTAATACCAACGAAGTGGTGACTGACAATGTCTACAATACAACACTTCATAAGGTGTCATGTCTATACTCCTTTGGTAACTATTGATGTAGGAAAACTCTATCAAACCTAGGCACACATCCCAACTTCCAAGAAACTACAAGTCACATGCTCTCAAAAGATCTTCTAAAGTCTGATTGGTTCTTTCTGACTGGCCATCTGTCTGTGGGTGGAAGGTTGTGCTAAACTTCAACTTTGTCCCCATGGCTGTATGCAAAAGTTCCCAAAAATGACTCATAAACTATGGACCTCGGTCAAATACTAAGGTAACTGGAACACCATTAAATGAACTATCTCATCGACTTATATCTCTACCAATTTCTCTACTATATATGTCATCTTGACTAATCTGAAGTAAGCTGACTTGGTCAACATGTCAACTATTACCAAAATGGAATCATGACCTTTGACTATCCTAGGAAGACCTACCACAAAGTTCAAGGTGATATGATCCCATTTCCATTGCAGTACCATGAAAAGTTGTAATGTTCCTATAGGCTTATGATGCTCTTCCTTGACCTACTCATAGACTGGACATCTAGCAACAAAGTTTGCCACATTGTGCTTCAAACTAGGCCACCAACATAGATCCTTTAGGTTATGGTTTATCTTGGTAATGCTAGGGTGCATCATGTAAATTGAGGAATGAGCCTCTTCAAGGACCATCTCCTTGAAATCCACAACATCTAGAACTACTATCCTATTATGAAAGCAAATTGTTCCATCATCTTTCTAATGAAAGCCATCATACTTTTCATTGCCAAACTATGATCTAATCTTTTGTATCACAGGATCACTCTGTTGTGCATCTCTGATTTGCTGCATCAAGGTAGGCTTCAACTACAATTATGTGAGCAAGCCTTCTAACAAGGACACCTCCAATTGTACATTCATCTAGTGAAGTGACACTAACATGTCATGCTTGTGGCACACCATAAAGTGTAAATGTGCCATATTTGCATATGATGATGAAGATGACTTTCTACTCAATGCATCATCCACTACATTCATGTTACCTAGATGCCAGTCTATCATGCATTCATAGTCCTTGATCAATTCCACTCATCTACTTTGTCTCTCATTAAACTCTTGCTTCAAGAAGATAAAATAAAGGTTTTTTTGGTCGTGAAGATCTAGTACTTCTCTCCATATAGATAGTACCTCCAAATCTTCAAGACATGAACCACTATTGCAAACTCTAGATCATATGTCAGGTAGTTCTCCCTATGTTTCTTAAGTTTTTGTAATGCAAAAGAAATCACATTCTTGTCCTACATCAGTACACATCCTAAGCCGTTCTTAAAAGCATCATAGAAGATGATGTAACCTTTCCCTTCCTGTGGGGCGAATTAACACAGGTGCACTGGTCAACTTCTCCTTCAACAACTGAAAGGAACATTGACACTTGTCATCCAAGGCAAAAAGAACACCTTTCCTTATCAACTTGGTTAGGGGTAATGCTACAACACTAAAAATTCTTAATGGATCTCCTACATCCACCTAAACCTAGGAAACTCCAAACCTCTGTCAGTGTTTTGGGTTGTTCCCATTCCATCACTGAATGTGCCATCTTCAAGTCCACACAAACACCTTAAGCAAATATGACATGCTCTAGAAAGATACCTATGTCAACCAGAATTGGAACTTACTAAACATAACATACAACTTGTGTTGTCTCAACAACGTCAATGCCCGATGAAGATGTTGATCGTGCTTCTATCTGTCATTGGAGTATATCAAGATATCCTCAATAAACACAACCATGCACTAATTAAGGTACTAACTAAACACCATGTTCATTAGATCCATGAATGTTGCTGGCACGTTGGTTAGCCCAAATGGCATAACCACGATATTGTAATGACTATACCTAGTCCTGAAAGTTGTCTTAGGTATGTCATCTTCCTTAATACTCAGCTGGTGATATCCTAACATCAGAACTATCTTCAAGAACATTGTGGCACTGTCAGCTGATCAAACAAATCATCTATCATCGGCAATGGATACTTATTCTTTATTGTGACCTTGTTCAATTATCGATAGTCTATACATAACCTCATGGAACCAACCTTCTTATTCACAAACAACACGGTAGCACCACAAGGGGAAGTGGTTGGTCTGATGAAACCTTTATCCAACAAATCATGCAACTGCTTCTTCAAATTCTACATCCCTACCGGTGTCATCCTATAAGGTGATTGTTCTATGGGTTGAGTTCTAGGATCAAGACCGATCCAAAAATAAATCTCTCTTGGGGGGAACACTAGGAAAATCTTCAGGAAAGACACCCTCAAACTCTCGCACTATAGACACCTCCTGGATACTAGGACCTCTCACCTTGGTATCCACAACATGTGCTAGAAAAGCCTCACACCCTTGTCTCAGCAACCTCTCCATTTTCATGGCCAACACCAAACATGTTCGAAGAATATTCCTATCTCTGTAGAAGATCCACAAAACATCTCCATCATGAAACGTAGCCACCTTGGAAATGCATTCCAAAACAACATTATACTTCTCCAAGGTATCCATCCTTAGGATCACATCGAGTCCATGCATGTAAAGTGGCATAAGATCCACTTGAGTGTTACATCCCAAGAAAGAAAGAACATAAGAGGGACATACCCCTCAAAACTCGGTGGAACCAACAAGAGGGGTTTCAAGAAAAAGGCTACCAGATCTACTACAAACATGAAGATAACAACTATTTATCACCTCTTTGTTGATAAAAGAGTGTGTCACCATCGGGTCCACCAAAACATATACAAAAGAAGAAGCACATATATCAGAAAGAAAAAGTTCCATCTGACCTATCACAACCTATGAATTGACCACCCCTTCAGATAACTCATAACATAGAATCGAGCTATTGCCTATTGTTGTACATGCCCTCTACTATCCTATCTAGTTCATCCCACTTGCATTGCCTAACTACATCCTCTACCACCACCATTGTTGCAATGTTGTTGTTGGGATCCTCGTTGATTATGTGTAGGTTGTTGTCTCACTTCTTCATCCTTCACAAGGCAAAACCACCTGATGTACCCTACTTGTCCACACTTGTGACAAATCCATGAATCATACTGTGTCCTAGACAACCTTGTCACTGATAGGGATGTTGTGTTGCATGATCCTACTGGGGGAAAACTATGACCTCTATCCTTACTGGGGGACCACTATGATGGCACTCATGTTCTTGGCTTAGAGAAAGTTGATCTCTGTTGTGACTGTGGTGATGAAAACTTTATCTTATTAAAGCCACCAAATGACTTTCCTTGAAACTGTATTGGCCTCTTCCTAGCATTCACTTTATGCTTTTCTATAGTAGACTGCTCAATCCTCCTCACCGACTCCATAAAGGTAGAGAATCTCTCTCAATTCTCCAAATCATACGTTGTCGTGGATGAATCGTAGTTCATACCCTTCTTGAACCCATGAATCCTCTCCTTCTTTGGCAAAACCATATGAGGAAAGAACCTCAAAAGCTCCATAAACTTCACCTCATACTCATTGATGGTCATGGAACCCTAACATATCTTCTCAAATTGGGTTATCTTCTCATCCAGATACATCTCCTGAAAGTAACGACTCACAAACTCCCGCTGAAAGTCTTCCCAACTTATAACGCCTTTGGGTCTCTTCTCCTCCTTTATGGCCCACCAATGGCCAACACTCCCCTTCAGTAGATAATTGCATGCTTCACCTTGTCCTCTTTTGGGAGATTGAGGATCTTGAACACCTTCTCAAGCTTAGTCAAGCACATATATGCATCCCTTGGGTCCACTCTACCTAAATACTCAATCTCTCTGACACATCTCAACCTCTCGAATAACTTCCCACAACCCTAGATTTCATATTAGGGACATCTTCCCTAGCTTGAGGTATAGACGCTTTATCCACTAAATGCATAATCACGGCCATACGTTGTCCAAACACGGACTAGAATGCTAGATTGGTGATGGTTGCCAGGTCAAAATGAAGCATTGTGGGCTGCTCTAGCCCCATTACATGCACTCTTCCATCATGTGCCTACCTCCTAGCACCACCTCCTGACGTGACATAGCTACTTTCAACATGTTCTTTGCACTCTCCATACATATCTACATATGCATAAGCTATGATCAGATATGTTGGATGATGTAAGAACATACACAAACCTAGGTCATATGTCCTGATAGACTCAATGAACTTAAATCTCTAATACCACAACGTGTGACAACCCCATCACGCTAAGCAAGATCACTCAAAACAAAACATGCGATCAACTACTAATCAACCACATAACTAGAAAGAAGGTAAATTAAAACCGATTCACAAATTACCATCATTTCTAGGAACATTTACATAAAGGTCCTCATCTAACATATCAACATATATCATATTAGGTATTTACATGTATGTCGAGTGGTCTCAACCACAACATGTATACAAAATGATATGGTTCCACATGTACAATACATGCAATATAAAAATATATGCACACTGCCAAAACTCGAGCCATTATACATATCATCTACAAAACTTCCCATGCCTGAACCTGAGAGTATAAGGATGACTCAAGGATACTCAAACCACTGCCAACGTTCTGCTTCTACTACTCATCAAGCTGCTCTTCCTCACCACCACAAACCTATACCACATCATTGACGATCACCTAAAAAGATGTGGTTACCCACAAGAGTGAGACCCATGTCCCAACAAGATATATAGCTCTCAACAACACTTATTGATTATAGCATGCATGCTATTTAAACAAGTTAAACATATTAAGCTGAATAGGTGAAATAAACATGCTAAGTAGATTAAATAGGTTAAGTAACTAAAATAGATTAAGCTATTAAATAAGTAAAGATATCAATTTTGATACAGTTGAGTTCTCTTACTACTCCAAATATCAACTAAGCATAACCAAAAACCAAGGCAAGAGTAAACATCCAATGGGTAACACGTTTAACCCTAAATAGATATACTACACAAATAGATTGCATCTTTTATAGAACTCTGAGGAGTTGAGGTGTAACATATTGGAATTTGGTACTAAATTAAATTTTGAGCCATTATACATGATCCTATCAAATTGAATTTCTATTTTACTAAATTTCCATTCATAATTTAAATCCTTTTAATTCTTTTGAAATTTGAGCATATTTTCTTCATTCCAAGGCCATTCAATTATTTTGTCCAAATCTTATGTATTTTGAAACCAATTACTCAATACATTGAATGCCTTGTGCTTAAATAGGCCTTGTTCTTCCTTTAAATAATTAATTGCAAACTAGTCCCTCATTGGTGTAGCAATTGTCATCTTTAAAGTCATCTAGTCCAACTTGATATTTTGTGTGCCACAATACCTTGATTAGACCCTAAACCCACAACCTTCTCAACTTCAGTACTATTGCAATTGGAATTGATGGAATATATTAAAGGTGTGTTAATAATTAGGTTGGAATGATAATCCTAATAACCAATGCTACAAATAAGAATGTAGGTGTTTATTTTCTTAGAAATTATTTTACTAAAAGTTGAACAAATAGACAAATCCTCAACACAATCATATTGCTAGCTTGGGAGTTACGAGGTTTTGAAATAAATAAAAAGAGAAGAGTTATACAAAAGTTAATGTACTTAAATGTATTAGTAAAGGAGAAGAGACTCGTCTCCTTGTTTCATTCGATTACCAAAAAATGTTGGAGATGTGTTTCTCCCCCTGTGGTGCAGCAACCAAGCCTTGCCAAATAGAAAACGGCACTGCCGTTACTCACGACCAGAGGAGTTCAGATTTACTATTCCTTATTTCAGTAGGAGGACCCTACTCCTTCTCCTATCAACATACACGTGTCCCAGCCCATTGAATGGCAGGGTTGGAATTTTATTCGTATAACAGATGGCAATATCTAACACAAGGTGCAACATGTTCCTTGTTAAGTTAGGAACAACAAAAATTAGGGACGACCAGAGTCACACGCTACTAGTGGCTTCCCCTCCCCTCCTCAATTCGCAAACTCCCCACAATCCTAGCAAAACCCAGCCGATATAAACACCCTCTTGAACTGAACGACAGACCACTAGGGTCAACGGAATCACCTGATGCCTCTCGCCTCCTCTCCTTCTCCTCCCTTCCTCTCCTCGTCATCAAAAGTAGTACCAAAACCTTAGCATATATAGGACAATGCCCACAACCACGAGTAGACAGACATGAACGATGACCTGCAACCATCGTAGCCTCCACAATGATGCCAAAACCTGTAGTTCAGACTACTTCACCAAACTCAACACCAACAACAGATCTGCAGGTTTGTTCCCTCGGCGCTCCTATAAAGACCCCTCTAGTCCTCCAGCTACAACCACAACCACCGCTAGGCACTGCCTCCTCCCTGTCAACAAAACCCAACCGCAACGGCGCCCTCCTGAACCCTGCCGCTCCTCGACCTCCCGCTGCCCTGCCAAGACTGGTGGCACCATCCCTTCCTGGTGCTCGCCCACCAACCTCTATCATCGCACCTCCTCGTCTGCACTCTTCAGCCTGCTGTACTCAACCATCGGTGATAGGTTCTGTCCCCCCACCACAGGCCAACGACCCTACTCCACAACAACGCCGCCGGCAGGTAGAGGCTACGACCAACAGTGGAGGGTCCCTCGCACACCGCCCCCACCTCGAGTCAAGGCTGGTACAACCGACGAAGAGTCTACCCACTCTTCGATGATCAAGGACTAGGCTCCACAAGTGATTACGTCTCTGCCTCCTCCTCCCTGCTACGAGTTGCCTTGCCGATAGCAGCAACCGGCTACTGACGACCCCACGACGCACGGCACCATCACCACGATAGAACCAGGCACCATCACCACGATAGAACCACCACCTCACTACTGCTGGGCTACGTCGACCCACCCACGAGGAGCCACAGCCAAACCATCGAGGTACTTTGCCTCACTTGATTCCTATTCCATGCAAATCACGATCAAATAACATCATGCCAACTAATAATGATAAAGGGATAGAGATATTGGTTGACATCTAATAGGGTTGGTTGCTAAACCATACATGTATCAATACGTACACACCCAATCTCATGCATGTAGATAACTTTTTGAAGTCAAGCAAGTCAATAGATATGACTATGATTAGTACAATGCAAACCACTACGCATACTATGATCTCGATATATATTGTAGTCTTACTAGCACATATATGTACACAATGACCTAGATAAGTTACATAGATAAATGGATCACCATGAGGAAGTATAGAAGATCAAGAAAGACCCCATATAGTTAATTATCTTTATCAACAAATCATACAATATGGATTTTCGCAACCTAACAAGGGAGGATAGAGATAATGATAAGGATGTTAAGAATCATATATATGGAGAAATTAAATGAAGAAAACCCTAACTTTTATCCCCCTAAGTTTTCTATCAATCATATAAACGATTTTGTTCTTTAACTATATGTAGAAATGTGGACTTAAGTAGTATTATGTAATATGTAAATTTGATCTACTATGAACAACGAGTAATGAATCCCATAATACTTGTGCACAAAGAGATAACTACAATGATAAGAAGTGATTCAATGACCCCATGATAATACAGTATAACAATGAAAGATGATGGGGAGTAAATGGTAATTTCACCTAATAATAATCTAGGAGATAATTTCAAAGCCAAGGATTGTCCAATGACCTGGATTATTTTCCCGTTTTCTAGGATTTGAAACTTCAGCGCCTGTTGAACCCTATTTGTGGAAATTGTTGGATTTTTCTTGGATTTGAAGGTACTGGATTCTCTATTTAATTATTGAGTTATGTTGCTTCCCTCTTTAATTCTATATCTATTGCTTGCTGGTGAATCACATACATTTTTATAATCCATTCCCTTATGTTGAAAGTTTACCACACCAAATTTATTATTGTCATTGATAAATATTATCATAGCACAAAAATTGATCTTGGAGTTTTGTCTCCCTGGACTTTGGTCCCTTTGGGCTTTGGCCCCTTTAGAGATTTGGCTCCTAGAGGTTGCGAACGCCCCTCTGCCCTGTGCATAGGTTGTAATGGATTAGTGGTCCCCCAGTATACTGGTGGAAATAGCAGGCTACCGTGTCGTTCTCTCATAGATGATTGAACATATGGCATTGTAGTCATTGATTAGAAATGATATGATAGTGCTTAATCCTAATATTTAAATTCATCATTTTGTTGCAAATAATCTTGATTATTTTGATGTCTTGAATTGGAAAATTTTGTATAATTGTTAACCTTATCAATATCATCTTGAACATTTTGATCTCTTAAACTTGGACAATTTTTGTATAATTGTTAATCTTATCAATACCATCTTAAATTCTATACATGGAAAACCATTGATACATGTTATTTTCATTTGGCTAAACTAAGTCCATCAAATAGTCCCCTCCTAGAATTCATCTTATACCTGAATCATGTTTTGTACCTATGTTTTTAATAGCTCAATGATTGATTTAGTACCAGCTTTGCTGACCTTTATTTTCCCTTCAATGGGGTCCATGTGTGGTTTCATTCCCTTTAGGAATTCATGGGCAGGTGGCTTGAAGAAGTTGTAGAAGAGACATGCAGGAGATGTCCTCTGTGGATTGAAGACTAGATAGGACTTATGTATATTTTTATTTAGCTACCACACTCTAAAGTACAAGCATGATTGTAATAGAGATTGTTTAGATTTCTGATATTATTTTATAAATATTTGATTAGAAAGATCGAGTCTTTACATGAGGTATACCATTCAACTCTAATTGACCACTTCTAAGTTGAAATCAACGCTATACAAGATCTAGGAGAGCTGAAATCCTAAGATCTCATTTGTCCTTGATCAATATGAGTCCGCCGTAGCGACACATAAGGTCAAGCTACAAATCAGCCTAGTCCGCCCTTGGTATATAGGTCATGATACTAATGAACAACCTAGTCCACCATTATAAAGGTCACTATACTAGTGAAACCATGGTATACAAAACCCAATCATCCGAGGTACAACCACATCTATCCTCAATCATATCACATATACTAAATCATAACCGTCTAAGATACGACCTCGATTGTTCCCCTGCTAATGTATGACCGCAACCATCCTAATAAAATGCATATACTCAATAGTATATGACTCTGAGCTTCCACTAAAGGAGAACTCGTTTCACCATCTAGCAAATCTTGACACTAGAATGGATCTATGGCACTAGGCATTACATGATTAGGGTTTCACTTTATTAGTTAATTCCAATTAGGTGAGTTAAGGATGCATCAATCAAGTTACATATGAACCCTACAAAAATATTACAATGACAGGGTAGATTGTAGCATAAGAAGATGTAAAATTTATGAAATATAACTTTAATCACAACCCACATGGTGCTATTCATTGTCATACATGGAACCACACTCATCATCTTGACACCATATGATATAAATCCTCATAACATCATAAGGAGGTTTTCTCCCCTCATTTTAGGGCACAAATCAATGTCCAAGGTCATAGGATCATTCACATTATTCCCTAGAAGAACATTATTATCTTTCCATGCCTAATCAAGGCTCATCAACAATCACCATCCATGAGATACATTAGTTTGACATAACCTTGTATTTAAAGACTATGATGTTCATAACATAGTAGATTAGGGTTACAACATTTTTAGGAGAGATAAAGCATATTCTTCATCATGCTAAGCATTCAAGAAAGTTTAGCATGGTCATCACTTACTTCAATTAGGGTTAGGTTCATTAAGATATGTGAATTAGGGCTACAAATCAACAATTAAAGGTAAACCCTAATTTCTTATCATCTCCATCCATCATGAAAGCAAATAGGTCAAACATCACCATCATAGAGTCAACAAAACATGAGGACCATAAAGGCCAAAAATCTTCATCAGTCGCGTAAGGTCATAGTGGTCATCGACCGCAGAAAACTAGGTCTCACCATTCTTTCCGACCAAAGAAAACTTGAAGCATTGGCTATTGATTGAAAATCAAAACTTGGAGACCACTTAAGGTTTCACTATATTCATTGACCGCTAAAGATACAAGACCTCAAAAACCATTAAGAGTCCAAAATTCAGCGACAACATAGGGGAAATCTTGGCGACCAAGGGAGATAAAAATCTCATCGACCAATAAGATGCAAATATTTGGTAGACAAACACATCAAAACTTCTTAGTGGCCACCTAAGGTACTCAACCTTGGTGACCACATAAGAGCATAAATTGATGACCTCAAGAACAGATAAGAAACTCATAGACCACTAGAAATCAAGCAGGTTGATTATCACCAAGAACTAAAGGTTCATCAAGATGCATCACTAGAGAGAGAAGATCAACTCAAAATCCTAATTAGTATCCATCATGAGAAAGGGAACAAAACCATCAATTTCACAAGCATGCAAGCACCAAGAAATTCCATCACCAAAGGAAAACTCAAGAATAAGAATTAGGGTTCAATCAATGAGAGCTATACTACTCAAGATTGCCATGTAAACACAAACCCTAGATAAAGGAAGTATCTTTCTACTTGGTACAAAAATTTAGGGCAGTTTTTTTTGGTGAAAATAGGGTGTTGTGCCTCTTTAATATCATCAAAAAATTAGTTTAGTGAATAGCAAGGTACTATCACGGATAACCATACAAAAAAGTTCCAAGTCTATTAAAAAAATCTATGTAAAACAAACTCAAAGAAGAAAATAGAAACAGAAAAGATAATTATCTATCTATTCAACATATCCATATCTTTCCTACACATATCCCATGTCACCTTCACACTTCTACTTATACTACTAAAGATTCTATCATTGCTTTCATTCCAAATCAGATAGATAATCCATGTTGCTGATCTCCTACCATTTCCCTTCAAGGTCAACATACCATCTTTCCCACTAGGCTTTGTATAGAAAGTACTACAAAACACTCCCAAATTTTTACAGCAAATTCACATTCAAAGAAAATATGATCACACGATCTACATCCCTCAAACATAAAGAACATATAGACGCCAATTTAAAACCAATTCTTTTGAAGATAATCAGTAGAAGGAATCTTGTTTAGAAACGATCTGCACAATAACAGAGAACATATGTGAGGAATACCACTAGACCAAACCCATGTAGCCCAAGAAACTTTGAGTTATTTCCTTATAGTACTATCCCATCCATCCTTGAGAGACATATGAGTTTTCCCTTTGAAAAGAATATTTTCCTCTTTATCTCTTGGTTGATTTTGATTACTAAGAATATCATTAAGGATTCCAGAAACTTTGAGATTCAACTTCATCCATCAATTACCTTCAATGCAGCTAGCCACCTTACAATTTTGACCTTTCCTCCACCTCAATATCAACTGAGGGTCTACAACATCAACAAGGGTTTCCTCTACAATTGACCACCAATCTCTCCAAAGAAGGAATTTTGCTCCATTTCCCATCTTGAAATCCACTTCCTCAAGCAAAGTCAGTCTCTGTCCTAATAGCTTTTTCCACAAATGAGAAGAATTTGCTTTAACATTCACTGACCACACTGACTCATCTTAATATATCTTCCATGAATCCATTTGACCCATAGTGTTTCCTTCTCACTGGCAATACTCCACAAGTTCTTTAAAAGACCACTAGTGCTCCAATCAACAATTGATCTAATACCCAAACCCCCTTCATCTTTTGGTATGTAGATGATCTCCAAAGATAAAATATGTAAATGTTTCTTTTCAATAGTGTCATTCCATAAGAAATATCTAATAATCTTTTCAATAGTCCTTATAACAAATTTTGGTAGATGAAAGGCTGCTGACTTGAAGATACTACAAGTCGATAAGGTTGAAACAACAAGCTCCAACCTACCTTCTTGGGAAATAAGTATTCCCTACTGCAAATCCAATTTCCCTTTGACGTTAACAATAATAGGGATGCACATTTACTTAGTGAACCTTCCACTGAAGAGAGGAACACCTAAATATTATATAGGTAATTTGTGTACATTGATATCAAGAATTAAAGAGATACTTTCTTCATCAATAGATTTCCCTAAGAACACATTGGATTTTTTGGTTATTTAATCTAAGCCCCGATACTTCATAGTACATGTCAAGGATACTACTTAAACATTTAACATTTGCAGCATCAATCTTAGTGAACGATAGTAAATCATCTGCAAAGGTTATATGCAAAACTAAGACCTCTTCATAAGCATACAGCGGTTCAAGCATGCCCTGTTTCACTTCATCGTTGATGACTACTGATAAACCTTGCATGGATATAACAAAAAGATAAGGAGGCAATGAATATCCTTATCTAACTCCATTAGACACTTCAAAGTGTTTAGTTGGGGAACCATTCACAAGCACCTTATAAAAAATAGTAACAAAGGTTTCATTGATCCATTTTATCCAATACGAAGGACAATTTGTCTTTCTATGAAGAAAAATGATATAATCTCCCCTTATAGAATCAAAAGCCTTCACCAGGTCATCTTTGAACACATATTCATTCCTTTAAGTTCCAAAATTTCTTAGAATCATATTTTACAATATGATAGGTTCACCTATACATCTACCATGAATAAAAGCCACTTGATTCACATCTATCATAACAAGGGAGGGTAACTTCAACTTGTTAGCAAGGATTTTTAATGACTTTATAAATCACAATACACAAAGATATAGACCTAAAATATTTAAGATTAGAATCTCCAGGACTCTTAGCAATAAAAGTTATGAAAGTGCTATTGCACTCCTTGAGCAGCCTTCCTAAACTAAAGAAACCATGAATGGCCAAGACAATATCATCTCCCACAATATCCCAAATAGATTTAAAGAATAAAGAGTTGAAACCATCAGGACTAGGAGCCTTATCATCATTCATATTCTTCATAACCTCTTAAAATTCCTACTTGGTAACAATTCTTCTATGATCATCCTTCTACAACTATGTTAGGTTTTTGACTTCCCAACTATCCTTCCATTCCACATTCGCATCAGGTGTACTATTAAATAGATTGCTATATAAATTTCTAATCTCCTCCTTAATGTGATTCAGTTCATATAAGATAGAACCATCTTCCATAGTAAGCATATTGATGTGATTCCTAACCCTCCTTGCTTGATCGACGCATAGAAAAAAGTAGTTTTATGTCACCTAACTTCAACCATTGAATTTTACTCTTCTGTCTCATAAGTGTTTCCTCATCCTCCAATGCCTTTATAGTCTCCACTCTAATTAAATATATTGCATCTTGTTTCCCAACATCAGTAGGATCCCTGTCCACTTCCAATTGCAAGGCTAATCCTAGTTTATGTAACTATTTTTCTTTTGAGAAAATGTTGCCAACATTTCTTTTATTCCAAACAATAAGAGCATCTCTAACTGCTTGTAATCTTCTATAAATCTTGAACATAGGCGTACCCACAACATGTGTTGTTATCCAAGATTCTTCAACAAACTCCTTAAAAGAATGTTCTCTTATCTAGGAATTGATAAAATAAAAAGGTGCAACTATTTTCCTTCCATCTTCAAGTTTCAAGGAAATAACTATGTGATCACTTACCACCGTAGAGATTACCTCTTTCCAAATTAAGGGAATGAAGAAAGAAAAGCAATATTGAAAAAGATACAATAAATCTTAGAAAAAGGTTCTCTTACCTCTTCTATTGTGGCTATCTCATGTGAAATAAGGCCCCTTGGCCGTCATTTCCACAAGATCAACTTTAGAAATGGCTTCATTAAAATCCTTCATGCTCTTTTCTGCAGGTAGTTGTTTCCCTAACTTTTCACAATTCAATCACACTTCATTGGAATATCCAAGAACACACCATTTATTTGGCTTTAACTCATTAAAAGAAATAATAGAGATCCACAACAATTCCCTATCAGAGTCACCATTGGCCCCATAGATGATAGTAAGGTGGAAGTTTGAAATACCTCTCTTCACCACACAATGAATTAACTACTCATTCTCCATATATTTATCTATCTCAATCTCTTTGTTCATCTAGATGATTAAGATTCGAGTATAAGATTAGAACCCCGATTTATCAACATAGTTATCATTAGGTCAAAAAAAACTAACAAAATTACCAATATCTTCCTTCTTGATTCTTGTTTCTAGGATAACATAAATTTCAGCCTCATTCTTATTCATCTCCTCTTAAATATGAGTTATTTTATTTGCTCCTCCCCTCACATTCCAGGATATAATTTTGAAGGAACTAATCATTCAAAGGTAAGTTGTTATCCATCCTCCCCTTTTGTACAGTCTTGTCTCACGTAGAGTCATCAACTTCTAAGTTGCTTTCCTTTCCTTTAAAACTAGAGAGAGGAGAGTACCTATTCACAGAACTAGGTATACCACTTGTAGGAACTTTCACTACCATTCTGGGAGGAGATTAGATTTCTTCCTTCTCATCTCCCATTTAGGAAAATGTGAAGTGTTTGGGCAAATAAGAGTATCTACATATGCCAAAATCACTTCAAAGTAAACCCCTCCATTCATAGCAAGACATTCTCCTCAACATCAATGAAGACCTCTATTTCTTCAACTTCAACTTCAACCCTTTTCTTCGGCACCTAATTCATCTTATGTTTACCCTTTGGAATGCGCTCCTCCACATTGTTTGAAGCACCACACAATGAATATGCATGGCTGAAGAGACCACAAGTCAAACACCTAGAAGGTTCCAACTCATATTCGAATGCTATAGTATTTGTTTGTGCATCCTCACTCATAATATGTAGTTCCTTAGGAAAGGAGAAAGATATCAGGATGACTACTGGAAGTCTAGAGAACTCCAGTATTTTTTGAACTCTGATGTGAGTTTATCAGGCTGCAAAGGTTTACTAGGATAAGACCCAATCATATTAAATACCTCAGTGTCCCAAAGTTCCAATGGTAGATTATGGATTCTCAACCACACTCAAATCTTTGTAAACTTCATCTTCTCAAGTGGTTCCCCTTGCTCCCACTTCTTAATTATCAGTGACTTCCCAACCACGAACCACAAAACTCCATCAATATCAATTGCAAGATCTTCATCATTGCAAAACATCACTATGAAGAACTCTTTTCCTTTTGATTGAAATTCAATGGGACCTTTCACTCCCAAGATCAGAGCAATATTGGTTACCAACATTGACCAATATGGTCAGAGACCCACACCATAGCCCACCACCATTCTACTCCATCTAGCCAAATTGCGCTCTGTTATTCCCTTGGGGTGGACCAACTTGCCATCATTCATTTGGATATCTGTTTTATGTAGGCTCACCAGACCTCCTACATTCTTTTTTCTAAATAGATCTGTCAATTTATTTTCTTCATCTACCATTGAAATGCTACCTAGGACTCCTTTTAGTCTAGTTCGAGCTTCACCTGCTTGACTACCATTGGGATCTGACGGGTCAGACTCTGTCATCACCTCATCTTTCACCCCCCGTACTCGCTCTTGCAGTCTCCACTCCCCTCAACAGGAAAAAAGAATTTAGGCCAAGATTATGTGCTTTCAAGGTAGAAGTAAACAATAATTGTGAAGAAGTTTATATAACTCACCTCAAACAAAATGGAGCAACTCCAAACAGCAAGGTAGCTTGAAGAAAGAGGGTAGGAATCCTAGCTAGAGCACTTCTACTTTGGCCAAGCTAGTTGCTCCACCAAAAGAAGGTAAACCCTAGGTAGAAAAGGCAAGAAAGAAGACATCTTCAAGCTCTATCTCAAGCACTACCATGGACTACCATGGGTTCAACCAAGAAGAGAAAGATGAAAGGTAGGGAAGCAAGGAAAATGTAGGGAAGGAAAGATATATCACTCACCAAGACCAAGAAGAAGTGTAAGGAAGCACCAACCAATCACAAGAAGGGTAGATGAAAATCCTAGATCAACATGCAAGGAAGATCGGCCTCCTTCTTCAACCTTGAGCTCATCCTTCAACACCAACCAAGAGAGGGGACGAGCTCCAAGCAACCAAGGAAGGAAGAGAGAGGAAACTAGGTGTGTAAAGACGTTATTTTCATGCAAGGAGAGGGGTTTATATAACATAGGGTAAGAGAAAGAGAAAGAGGGTTAGGTGTCATGCTAAGCATGCCATATATCCAAGAGATATCGTCCATGCAAGAAACACACTAAAGCATGCAACTATGGAGGCCCCACCAAGAATAACCATCAACCAAGAGGCATCAGAAAAGCAAATGACCGCTGAAGATCCTTGGCAACCAACTGACCATAACTCAAATGATTGCTAACCCTAGAGGATGTTGGCAACCATATTGCTTTTATTGCCTATGTGATCCTTTTCTTATTAATTATATGATTTATCATGTGACTCACTAAAGGACCATATAGTATATAAATCATATTACTTTGTGTAGATAGAGTAACTATGTAGGTAAAAGTAAGCATAGTTTGTGTAGGATAAATTCACATTGTTCAAATCTTGAATCCCTTTGCAATTCACAAGGAAAAGGTATAAATTTACATATCCTTTTCAATATGATTGAGGAATTCTTTGTAATTGTCAAAAAGGGGGAGAATGTTGACTTGAGTGTTCTACATTGTCCATATTTTGATAATAACTTAACCATTCCATTCCTATGTATCTAATATGTTTGTTAAAGATTAAATTTAGGATTTAGGTACATGAAAAGGATCAATTTACACAAGCCCTATCTTGTTCAAGTTCAAGTCAAAAGAATGTAAGCGTGCAATTTGGGAAATCACTCCAAATAACCTTAGATGATTTTTGTAATCACTTGTATTGATGATAACTAAGATGAGAAAAAATCAAGGACACTTCATTCCAACGTTTGATCACTCAAATGTCAATTTAGAAAATTTTTCTAGGTTGTTTATCGGTCGAGTTGTAAACTCAACCGATCCAGGGATGTATTTTCTAGAGAGACCAATCGGTCGAGTTACACTCTCACAAAATTTGATCGACCAACTCACTGAGAAAAACTAATTTTAGCTCATCGGTCGAGTTTCACATAACAAACTCGATCCATTGTTTGAAATTGCCTTTCTTAGTTAGTGGATCTGTCGAGTTACCTTTATTAGAAATCGACCGATTGTACTGTATAGAAAATGTAGAAAAAGTTATTATAACAATTGGAGTATTTTTGTGAGTGAAAATAGATGTGTTGCAAGTTGCAAAACGGCTATATTTCATTCTTAAGTGATCCTACACTCAAGGGAACACCCCCATCTATAAATAGGACCCCTTGGAGTTCATTCCAAGTTTACTCATTCATGCTATTCTAAGTCCTTTCTATAGTAGAGTGTGTTGCAACTCCTTGAGTGCCTTTCTCTCTCTCATTTACAAAGCATTTCATGATTATGAGTGAGTTAGGCTAGTTGTAAGAGATCTACTTCCTTGTGCTTATAAAGCTCTCATTCCATTCCATCTTCCCTACCCCTTTTATCAAAGAAGCAAAGGTGCAACAAGCTACTCCGAATGAGGGTGAAGTTGTTGTTGTTCTTCTTCAAGGCTGAAGAAGAGGTGAAGATCTTCTCCAGGTGATGAAGAAGGGCAAGGCCAAGATTCAAGAAGAGTGGGAAAATTCCTTCAAGGACAAATACTTGATGCAAGTGTGGGTAAGTCCTTGTTGAAGGATGAAGACATATTGATCATGTGGGTAAGTCCTTGTGTAGGTGGAAGACTCTTCTCTTGAATAGGTAAGTCCTTAGATGTTGGTGGTCTCTTTGTATCTCTTATGAATGGAATATAAGTATACACGGATTGCAAAGTCTTAGAGGTTGGCCTCTCGAGGTAGTGGATTGACTCCCTCCTATTTTGAAGAGTGGAATCACTCTAAACCACCTTGTCCAAGTACTTGTTTCAATTTCTCTCATCCTTGCTATGCTTGTTTAGTTAGGGCATCAGATTTCACTTAATCTATTGGTTTTGATTAATATAATTTGAAGCTATAACTTATCTTGTGAGAATTTTGAAGCTCTATTCACCCCCCTCTAGAGTCCTAGATCTAACAAGTGGTATCAGAGCCAAGGATATTCTCCAACATCTTCCATCAGACTAGAAGATGGGCAACAACATACTTGGTTCAATCAACCTAGAGGGAGACTTCTCCATGCATTCTCCAATCTTCGACAGCACCAACTTCCTCTATTGGAAGAGGCGTATGCAGTTCTACATTCAAGGCATGAACTTTGATATGTAGAAGGTAATGGTCACATCATATAAGGAGCCAACTGGAGTTGTTTCAACATGGAGTGAAGTAGCACTTAAAGAAGCCCAACTCAATGTCAAAGCCATAAGCATCCTCTATGCATCCCTTACCCCAATGGAGTTCAACCACATCTCATCTTGGGACACCACCTATGAGATTTGGAATAAATTGTGCATTACCTACGAGGGGAAAAAGCAATTCAAGGAGGCTAAGATATACATGTTGAACAACCTTCTAGAGAACTTCAATATGGTCAAGAAAGAAGGGATTGTGGAGATGTACTCTAGTCTCAATGTCATTATTAATGGCCTAGCTACTTTGAGCAACATTTTGGATAGAGGTGTAATAAACTCCAAGATCTTGACGACTCTACCAAAGAGACAGGAGTCAAAGGTGACCTCTATTGAAGAAGTGAGGAGCCTTGGTGACATCCCAACCGAAGCGCTCATTGGTAACCTCCAAGCTCATGAGCCAAGGCCTGATAAGAAAGAAGAAGAAGCAAGAAAGAAGAGAAGGAAGTCAAGAAGATCAAAGATAGTGCTTTCAGAGCACAAGTGGAGGCGGTCATCCTTCAACAACAACTTGCTTTTTGGACATCTCCCTCCTCCTCGAGTAAATATGATGGCCCTAGTGAGCATGAAGCCAATTAAATCAAGGGCAAACACTTTAAGGGAAAGCAATCCTCCTCCTCTACTGCTAGATGCTACAAGTGTGGACAAAAGGGACACTAAAAGAGTAACTATCCCAATTCAAGAAAGTCACAGCACAAGGGCAACTCCAAGAAGGGAGAACAGTATAAGAAGGAGAGCAAGTACAAGAGGAAGGATAAGATGGAGAAAAGATACAAGACTGCAGCTCATGCAGGTTGGGAAGCTTCATCCTTAAGTAGCTCAAGCTTTAAAGAATATGGAGAGTGCCACCTTGCACTCATGGCCTCTACTAGTGAGGAAATTGGTGAGGTAAATGAGGTAATCTTGCGTGAGTTATCTAAGAAGCTCTTATTGATATGCTTGTTTTAGCCATTCTTCTTTTGCTAAATGTAAATCTAAAATAAAAAGGTTAGGAAAAATTATTGATGATTGTATGTTAAACTTGAAATTCTTGAGCTTAATGAGAAAACTCATCTTGAGATATTGATAACTTGCAAGGACAGTATCTTTATCTTGAGCTCCAATACAATGGATTTGAAGTAGAGAATGGTGTCTACCTTAAGAAAATTAAAACTCTTAAGGAAGATAACCAAAATTGCCAAAATGAGCTTGAATCTCTTAAAACTGAAAATATTGAATTTAAGCTTATTGTTGATGCTCGTAGGGATGAGAGAGATGTTTATCTTAATGAAATTCAGGTGCTTAAATATGAAAATGCTAGGTTTCTTGGTCAACTAAATGATTTATATTCTATACCTATCTTGCCTAATAATGATATTGCTTCTATTTCTCTTGAGAAAGATTCCTATTTGATTAAAGCCCTATGTCTAGAGACGAACCTTGTTCATGCTAGAGATGATATTGCTAGTTTGTCTTCTACTATCATATCTCTTAAAGATGATAATCATAGACTTAGGACCTCTCTGGAGAAATTCCTCAAAGGGAAAAACTCCTTTAATGAAATCCTTGACCATTCTACCAAACAAAGTGGTACTAGTGGTTTGGGATTTGTAGGAGAGAACCAAAGGGCAAGGACAAAGCCAAAGGTAAGAAAAAGAGTGAGGAGACCATCTACTTCATTGGAGAGTCATTCGACACTAAGAAAGCTATTGTTTGTTCTCATTGCAAATGTGATGATCATTACTCTACTTATCGTCCTTACAAGCCTAAGGGGACCAACCCAAAGATGAAATGGGTCCCCAAGCTAACTTCGGATCCCAAAGTTTGAGTTGGGAACCGACACTCTTTTTTCTTATAGGAAAAAGGTAGATGGATTGCTGATAGTGGTTGCACTAAGAATATGACAGGTGATATAAGACATTTCAACAACTTCACTAAAAAGAAAGGAGGTTCGGTTACCTTAGTCGACAATGAGAAAGGTAAGGTCAAAGATGAGGGTGATGTAGGTGAATCCTTGTGTACCAAGAATGTTCTTTTTGTGGATGTCCTACATCACAATTTAATTAGTGTAAGTCAATTTGTCATAATGGTTACCTTGTGCTATTTACTTCTTTTGAATTCTTAATTATAGATTCCCTCGCCTATCAAGTTATATATAAGGGAACTAGAAGTGGTAACCTATTAAGCCTATTGTTGGTAGATGTCTAGTAGTCAACTCAAATGATATCTCCCTTTGGCATTGTCGGCTTGGTCATGTAAATATGCATCAAATTAAGAAGTTGAGCAAAAAGGACTTGGTCAAGGGACTTCCCAAATTGGATTTTGAAAAGGATGAGGAATTCCAACCTTGTACCCAAGGAAAGAAAACCAAGTCCTCCTTCAAATCCAAAGGAGTCCTTAGTACAAAGAGATCTCTTGAACTTCTTCACATTGATCTATTTGTACCAATGAGAACTCAATCACTTCATGGTTCTAACTATTGCCTTGTTATTGTCGATGCTTTCTCTAGAAATACTTGGACCTTCTTTCTCATTTCGAAGAGTGATATACTTTATGTTTCCTGGAGTTTTTGAAAATGAGTTGAGAATGAAGCTCCTTTCCAGATCATTTTCATCTATAGTGATCATGGGGGAGAATTTAAAAATGATCATTTTGAGCATTTTTATAATGAATCTGTCTATGCACATAACTTCTCTTCACCTCGAACACCTCAATAGAATGGGGTTGTAGAGAGGAAGAATAGGTCATTACAAGAGATGGTTGGGACCATGCTTTTAGAATATGACACATTAAAGAAGTTTTGGGATGAAGCCGTCAATACCTCATGTTTTGTGCAAACTCAGTTTTTTACCCATCCTTTTAAAGAAAACCCCTTATGAACTATGGTGTGGTAGAAAGCCTTCTATCGAGTATTTCCATGTTTTCAGATGTCCTTGTTTTGTTTTGAATACAAAAATATTCTCTTGACAAGTTTGATCTGTAATCTTACAAGACTTTCTTTCTTGGCTATAGCACTATCAACAAGGTTTATAGAGTATTTAATATTGATCTTGCTAAAGTAGAAGAATCTATAAATGTTAAGTGTACTGAGACTAACACCTATATTCCTAAAGATATTATTCCAAATGATGATGTAGCAGGTGAGGTAATTCCTATTTTAAAAGAACTCAACATCACCCAAAAGGGAAAAGAGGTGGTTACCCAAGAAGAAGAGAAAGATGAAGAGAAGAAGGATCCAACTCCTCAATTTGCAAAGAATCATCCAAAAGAGCTAATTTTAGGTGATCTATTTAAAAGAGTGAAGACACAGGCTGCATTCAACAAAGAACAAGCCAACAATGCCTTCATCTCACAATTAGATCCAAAGAACATCAAAGAAGCTCTTGGAGATGATGAATGGATCCTAGTTATGCAAGAAGAGTTGGATCAATTTGAAAAGAACAATGTTTTGACCCTAGTGCCAAAACCAAGTGATAGAAAGATAATTGGCACCCAGTGGGTCTATTGCAACAACCTAGATGAAAGTGGCAAAGTGGTAAGGAACAAAGAAATGTTAGTGGCTCAAGGATACAATCAACAAGAAGATATAGATTTTGATGAAACATATGCACATGTAGCTAGACTTGAGTCCATTCGTAACTTGCTTGCTTTTTCTAGTTTTAAAAACTTTCTTCTTTATCAAATGGATGTTAAAAGTGCATTTTTGAATGGTACAATTGAGGAGGAAGTGTAAGTTACACAACCTCCTGGCTTTGAACATGATAGTTTACCTAACCATGTTTATTTGTTGCAAAAAGCTATCTATGGACTTAAACAAGCACCTCGATCTTGGTATGAGAAATTAAAGAACTTTTTGTTAGATCATGGGTATATCATGGGCAAAGTAGATTCTACCTTGTTTCTAAAGCACACTTCTAACCATTTTCTTATCATTCACACTAGTCTATGGCAGGTAGACTGGTGTTAATCAAGCCTAATCTGTAGTCCATAGTTAGGTTCTGGGCTGCCATGGGGGATATTCCCACACCTGTTCTGAATAATATATGATCTCTCACTGCTAACTTCTTGCAGGCGGGCAAGTTTCATAGTGTCTCTTGGGAGACAATAGCTAAACCGTTCAGCCAAGGTGGCCTTCAACTTGTGGATCCCGTCTCGATCTTGGAAGCAACACTAAAAAGAGAGTAGATAGGTTTTTAATGCAGACTGATAGCTACTGGGTGGAATGGCTAAAGAGAACATACAATCATGCCCTGGAGATTACGGTTGGCTATAATCCTTAAAGAGTGTGGAGAGCTATGTGCTCATATGTCGGTAGATCACCTACCCTGTATAGTGTGTATAGTAATGGTAGGTGTACTCTCCTAGTCCCCCTTGTAAGAGTGAGATCCAATAGGGAATCCACTCTTCACTGAATTGAAGAATTATTCCATCCAATCCCAAATTTACCAAAAAGGTAAGAAGGAAAGGAGAAATTTCATTCATTTCTCAAATGGTACATAATATAGAGCATGATAAAGAATAAGCAGCGGAACAAAACTATTACAAAGTTACAATGGGTATCATTATACACTTGCTCATCACCATAAAAGGTGTTATTACAAAAACTTGAACTAACTACAAATAAGCCCAGTAGCAGAGAGTAACCTAGCCATTCCAAGCTATCCTTAGGTACAATTCTCTTTATATGATCTTCGAACAACCTTGATCTGTAATGCACCTAAACCTGGGTGGAAGGGAACATCACCCAGAACATAGGAAACAATAAAGAGGTCAGCAAAGGCTGAGTATGTACTTATATAAAACATTCTGGGCATTATATAAGGTTAAAAGTACAAAAAGAGATGTTCCCACAATAAGAGGGGGCTATTTGCAATTAGGTATGTTCAAGAGAAAGTAACAAAAGAAATGAGGCATATTAAATTCAGATTACAAGCATGATAATAAAAGAGTGTCTTGCCATATCAATCAACCACAGATTCACATTCAAACGACAAATAATTGCATGCATAACAATGTAGACTAAATATACCTAAAACAGGGCCATAACACCATAGGATCATGGCCTAAAAACAAACAAGGGAGGAAATGCACACCCCGGGCAGAATACACACGCCCTATATTAATATGGTTGTACATAAGTACCGCTATTCTAGATATTCTAGTCAACATGTAGCATGCATAAAATAGAGTGACAAGACTGGCATTTTAGTCAATTTCAAATAAAAGACACTATAGCAGAAGGGGTCCAAAAACCCATTATAAACAAGGTATCACAATAACCAATTTGATATCATGAATTGAGAAAAGGAAAAATAATAAATGTCCAAGCAAGTGATTTTCAAGTAGAATAATAGTTCAAGAGATGCCTCATTAAAAGAATGTAGATTTTAGTCAAATAATGCCCAAAATAAAATAGAGGATGTACACACCTTATGATCAGACCTAGTTATTCAATAACATCTCCTAAGCACAGGGTCAAGGTTGTCTCAACCTAGTCATAATATCTATGCATCCGATTAATATAAAAGGTATTAAATCTTTTACTTAGAAATCGACCCTACTTTAGGTTGCAAATCTGGGTGTGAAACCTGTCCCAATAAATCAGGCGTATTTTTCTAATTTCAAAAACATATATATATATATATATATATATTTAGTTATCAATAATCTATTACGAATATTTCAAGATATAACATTTCTGATTAGTCGGTAAAATCAAATGCACATGGCCTGATATGCCCTCACACCTGATTATTAGCTAACTGGGTGGGACAAGGCATATATGCAATTGAACTATAACCAAACCCGTGCAGTTTAAACCAGATCAAGCAGTGCAAGGTCATGCAGACCTAAAATTGTATCAACAATATCACGAGAAAAACACATATAACACAAGCTTAAGCGCGATCTACCGAAAATCATGGAGTGGAGTTTTCTAGGTCCTCAAAATCTATGCCTACTAGTATTAATATTAGTCGGTGCAAGTTTAATAAACCAGACTGTGCAGCTCTGATTAATTATGTACCGTGCAACTTTAGTTGCTTTTAACCATGCAGCCTGACATTTATTCATACGTGCAGATCATCGATAATTCAAACCGTGCGGATTAGTTGCTTAAGACGGTGCAGCCAACAACCAACTGGAATCGTGCAAAGAACTTATAACCAGATTGTACTTATTAGTGGCAATTATAAATGAAAGTGTGCAACCAGCAGGAAGGGAAACCGTGCACATAGCACATTAGCAAAAACGTGCAGCAGATTAATTTAGCGCTAATCGATGTAAGGGGGAGGTGAGTTTCTACTCACAAAGAAACGAGATGGCTGAAATCAACAGAAATCTGCCCAAAACCTGCTTCCAGGCACTGTTGGGTCTTCTTCTTCAACCTCTGGCCACTGTTGCCCGACGCCAAGGAGGAGGAAGGAAGGGGAAAAGGAAGAACATGACGTTTTGTGGGATGAGTATGGCATATTCACACTTAGGCCTCACAGACGAACTTAGTGTGTCGCTATTTGTGGTGCTGGCCGCACCCAAAGGGCCCCTGGCTACTGGCCGCAACTCTGTGTAGCAGGTCGGCTGCAGATGGGGTGCCGCCCTAGGGCAAGGAAAGGGGAAGGTTATTGGCACATGAATTGATCGATTCGGGTAAGGTAGATGGATAAATCGGCAATGGACTCCATCGCCAGCCGAAGGCTGCGCTGCCCGCTATTGTTGGGGGTTAGGGACGACCAGGTCCCAACCCGTCCCGCTCATCAGAGCAAGAAAACCAGGAATAAACCCGGCCCATCACCTAGGTTCGGCTGTGACTGAAATAAACCAATTAATCGAACAAAATTTAGGGTAACAACTTACAAAATCTATTAGGGTCTAATTAAGGGTGCATTTGATGTCCAAATGACCTCAAATTTTGAGGATTGACTAATTAAGCTATGAGGAACTCGATCATGGGCTTAGATTTGGATTTTGAGGTTACCTTAGCCATTATTTATCTGTAGTTCATAAATCATTCACTGAATGTAATGATCATAGACTAATGATCAATTATGGTGAAACATTCCACATTCCTCACTCTAATATTCCACGGTTATACCAGGATGTTAAATAATGGCTGAGGATATAGTTTAATATTTGTATCCACCAATTCTCATCCTTCAATATTAGGGTTATCTCATTCAAAGATTTCATGTTCATGTGATTCGAAAGAGTCAGTTAGGGTTCTCAGATCCTAATATGGTTTGGTCTATGCTATTACAATGAAATATAGACATCGAAAGGTAGCCAAGTAAAGAAAATGGACAAGGGATTTTGGATATCCATCTAATCAATTAGGAGCCTAGAAGAATGGGAAATTAGCCTATGTGTCTAGAATCGAGTATGTTACAACACTCCACCCCTTAAAGAGGATTTCGTCCCTGAAATCCATCCATTGCTAGACTGAGTGCTAGTTTGTTCTACAGATCCTCATCTTCCATCACTTAAGCATGAATAACCAATCTTCATTTACAAAATTCCCAATAGAACCATTTGGATTGAGACCGCTAACTTGGTGTACTACTCTTGTGTATAAACATCAATCCTCAAGTACCATGATTCCTATCATTATTACTACTAAGGAGAAATTCCTTATCAACACTATCATCATCATCATCATCAATGCCATCGTCCTCATCATCCACATCATTATGGTTACTACATTATCATCTAATCATCATCATCATCATCATCATCATCATCATCATCATCATCATCATCATCATCATCATCATCATCATCATCATCATCATCATCATCATCATCATCATCATCATCATCATCATCATCATCATCATCATCATCATCATCATCATCATCATCATCATCATCATCATCATCATCATCATCATCATCATCATCATCATCGTCATCATCATCATCATCATCATCATCATCATCATCATCATCATCATACTTAACAACAACATCAATATCATTATTATCATCGATATCATCACCTAATTCTCATCATCATCATAAACATCATTAATATCTTATTATCTAAAAGGGTCACGTTGGAAAAGCTCAGAAATTCCACCATCCTTGAGTATGTTCATCCCAACCTATACTATATAGTCATCCCTACCATTAAATTATTAGCAGTTTGGTGTACAGAATATTGACTTGAGCTTTTAAATGATTTTTTTTTCTAACATACATACATCTATCAAGGATAACCCAAGATTAAATTTTAAAAATCTATTTTAATTGTCGAGGTAATTCTTATGATGGTAAGATTAGCAAGGCTTGTCTGGAATTCTCAGTTTGGTAGCCTCCACATATGTTTGACATTAATACTAGGATTTATCCAGGTTTTACTTATTGTAACCACTATTAATCATGGTCATGCCTACAGTTAATTTGATTCCTAATGAATAAACTATATGAAACTCCACCCCTTAAAAGGTTCAAACTATAACTTGGTACATAATCTAGAGCGGAAAAAGGGTGGATCCACTATGTACGATATATACATATGAACTAACTATGTCAATCTTAGGCCTAGGGTATTAGGGTTGAACATACCAACTAAGGGTACTTCACTAAAGAGATCCTCTATCTCAACTTCCTTGGGATGGCGACTTGGTTCCAAAAACCATCGATAAAATCTGAAAACTTTTCTTTTGTACATATAAATTGATAATGAAAATAAGTTTGACGATGCAAAACTTGCGGTGAAAAATCCAAAATTGGCGCCAAAAACAATCGGGGAACCAAGTCAAACACCTATCACAACCTGACACAAACACTACTATCCTATCATCACTTCCTCCTCCAAAAGGGTCTGATCCTCCTATCTCCAAAAAGATCATACGACTATTCTCTAATATGTAAGCGTGAGAGAGAGAAGGGTTTCTTATTACTCACGGTCAACCCCAAACAAAAATCTATGAAAGCATGACATTCCATCATTCCCCATGTCATTCTTAAGCATAACTGACACAACCTCATCACAAGACCTAAGGGAGTCATAAGGTCATCCAACCATTATAGGAAGAAAATTGAGATTTTCCCAATACTAGTTGGTTTACATTTATAGTGCCTTCTGAAGATAATGTAACCCTACGCAGCCAAGCTATTCATATTCGATCATTAAATAAACAAATCACACTATGTGATATGAGAGAGATGATTACTCATGGGTATCTACTAAAACTTGTTGCTTTCTTAGTAAACTATAAATATGAGGCATGACAAGCTCAATGAAAATGGTATCCAATTCTTACATGGATTTAGGTAGATCTATGTGTGACATACTCCATATTGAAGTCAAGACATTCCTAAGTATAATATATCTAATTAGTTCAATCACCTACTATCCATGTAATCATCAACATGTTTCCACCCATGCCATAGTTATATATATGTCATCGATACATGCTTCCATACATACCAAGTTCTCCTAGTGGGCATATCTGAGACATGCTAGACAAACAACTAGAATAGGGCTCATAAAGGAATTAGGGTTAAGCCTATAAACTAGTGTTCGATTCTACCCACACCTTAACACTAAACTCTATTTCCATACGATGGGAAAATTAAGTTTAATAACCAGAAGAGTCGACCCCTATTTAGGGAAATTTATTTATCCATATGGGGTGTTGGGTGAACTACGGTTCTAAAAATCAAAGTCTCAACCATTAGTGGTTTGGTGAGTGAAAGTGACCAATTTAATCATGGGTTAAACCCTAATTGGCATTCCTCCACTAGAAATTAGGAGTATCAACAACCTCTAAGAGTCACCTATTTTATTAAGGGTCAACCTAGGATAACTTGAAATAGTCAAGTTACCGACTGCTTAGGCTCTGATACCATTTTGTAAGAGTGAGATCCAATAGGGAATCCACTCTTCAGTGAATTGAAGAATTATTCCATCCAATCCCAGATTTACCAAAAAGGTAATAAGGAAAGGAGGAATTTCATTCATTTCTCAAATGGTACATAATACAGAGCATGATAAAGAATAAGCAGCGGAACAAAACTATTACAAAGTTACAATGGGTATCATTATACAATTGCTCATCACCATAAAAGGTGTTATTACAAAAACTTGAACTAACTACAAATAAGCCCAGTAGCAGAGAGTAACCTAGACATTCTAAGCTATCCTTAGGTACAATTCTCTTTATATGATCTTCGAACAACCTTGATCTATAATGCACCTAAACCTGGGTGGAAGGGAACATCACCCAGAACATAGGAAACAATAAAGAGGTCAGCAAAGGCTGAGTATGTACTTATATAAAACATTATGGGCATTATGTAAGGTTAAAAGTACAAAAAGAGATGTTCCCACAATAAGAGGGGGCTATTTGCAATTAGGTATGTTCAAGAGAAAGTAACAAAAGAAACGAGGCATATTAAATTCAGATTACAAGCATGATAATAAAAGAGTGTCTTGCCATATCATTCAACCACAGATTCACATTAAAATGACAAATAATTGCAAGCATAACAATGTAGACTAAATATACCTAAAACAGGGCCATAACACCATAGGATCATGGCCTAAAAACAAACAAGGGAGGAAACACACACCCCGAGCGGAATACACACGCCCTATATAAATATGGTTGTACATAAGTACCACTATTCTAGATATTCTAGTCAACATGTAGCATGCATAAAATAGAGTGACAAGATTGGCATTTTAGTCAATTTCAAATAAAAAGACACTATAGCAGAAGGGGTCCAAAAACCCATTATAAACAAGGTATCACAATAACCAATTGTATATCATGAATTGAGAGAAGGAAAAATAATAAATGTCCAAGCAAGTGATTTTCAAGTAGAATAACAGTTCAAGAGATGCCTCATTAAAAGAAAGTAGATTCTAGTCAAATCATTGCCCAAAATAAAATAGAGGATGTACACACCTTATGATCAGACCTAGTTATTCTGTAACATCTCCTAAGCACAGGGTCAGGGTTGTCTCAACCTAGTCATAATATGTATGCATCTGATTAATATAAAAGGTATTAAATCTTTTACTTAGAAATCGACCCCACTTTAGGTTGTGAATCTGGGCGTGAAACCTGTCCCAATAAATCATGCGTATTTTTCTGATTTTAGAAACATATATATTTATATTTTTAGTTATCAATAATCTATTACGAATATTTCAAGATATAACATTTCTGATTATTTGATAAAATCAAATGCACATGGCCTGATATGCCCTCACACCTGATTATTAGCTAACTGGGTGGGACAAGGCATATATGCAATTGAACTATGACCAAACCCGTGCAGTTTAAACCAGATCAAGAAGTGCAAGGTCATGCAGACCTAAAATTGTATCAACAATATCACGAGAAAAACACATATAACACAAGCTTAAGCGCGATCTACTGAAAATCATGGAGTGGAGTTTTCTAGGTCCTCAAAATATGTGCCTACTAGTATTAATATTAGTCAGTGCAAGTTTAATAAACCAGACCGTGCAACTCTGATTAATTCTGTACCGTGCAGCTTCAGCTGCTTTTAACCATGCAGCTTGACATTTATTCATACGTGCAGATCATCGATAATTCCAACCGTGCAGATTAGTTGCTTAAGACCGTGCAGCCAACAACTAACAGGAATCGTGCAAAGAACTTATAACCAGATTGTACTTATTAGTGGCAATTATAAATGAAAGTGTGCAACCAGCAGGAAGGGAAACCGTGCACATAGCACATTAGCAAAAACGTGCAGCAGATTAATTCAGCACTAATCGATGTAAGGGTGAGGTGAGTTTCTACTCATAGAGAAACGAGATGGCCGAAATCAACAGAAATCTACCCAAAACCTGCTTCCAGGCGCCGCTGGGTCGTCTTCTTCAACCTCTAGCCACTGTTGCCCGACGCCAAGGAGGAGGAAGGAAGGGGAAAAGGAAGAACATGACGTTTTGTGGGATGAGGACGGTATATTCGCACTTAGGCCTCACAGAAGAACTTAGTGCGTCGCTATTCGTGGTGCTGGCCGCGCCCAAAGGGCCCCTGGCTACTGGCCGCAGCTCTATGTAGCAGGTCGGCTGCAGATGGGGCGCCGCCCTAGGGCAAGGAAAGGGGAAGGTCATTGGCACATGAATCGATCGATTCGGGTAAGGTAGAGGGATAAATCGGCAATGGACTCCATCGCCAGTCGAAGGCTGCGCTGCCCGCTATTGTCGGGGGTTAGGGACGACCAGGTCCCGACCCGTCCTGCTCATCAGAGCAAGAAAACCGGGAATAAACCCGGCCCAGCACCTAGGTCCGGCCGTGACTGAAATAAACCAATTAATCGACCAAAATTTAGGGTAACAACTTACAAAATCTATTAGGGTCTAATTAAGGGTGCAATTGATGTCCAAATGACCCCAAATTTTGAGGATTGACTAATTAAGCTATGAGGAACTCGATCATGGGCTTAGATTTGGATTTTGAGGTTACCTTAGCCATTATTTATCTGTAGTTCATAAATCATTCACTGAACGTAATGATCATAGCCTAATGATCAATTATGGTGAAACCTTCCACATTCCTCACTCTAATATTCCACAGTTATACCAGGATGTTAAATAATGGATGAGGATATAGTTTAATATTTGTATCCACCAATTCTCATCCTTCAGTATTAGGGTTATCTCATTCAAAGATTTCATGTTCATGTGATTCGAAGGAGTCAGTTAGGGTTATCAGATCCTAATATGGTTTGGTCTATGCTATTACAATGAAATATAGACATCGAAAGGTAGCCAAGTAAAGAAAATTGACAAGGGATTTTGGATATCTGTCTAATCAATTAGGGGCCTAGAAGAATGGGAAATTAGCCTATGTGTCTAGAATCGAGTATGTTACACCCCCACCATTAATCAACACTAACATAGGGGCATCTAGCTGCAAACAACTTTCTAATACGATTTGGGGCAGATTCCATTGTCCGAAATGGAGCACATTGGCCTATCGGGTGCTTCTTAACAAACTTCCTACCAAAGATAGACTTCCGAAGTGGGGTATGCTGGTGGATCTGTTATGCCCCTTGTACAAGGTGGCAACTGAAACAAGGAACCATTTGTTTTTTGAGTGCATATTTTCTAATCATATGTTTAGAATCGTGTGCCTTAGAAATGGTTGGAAGTACAATAGCCAATGCAATCTGTATGGTTTTTTGAGTTGGGTTAAAATGCAGAATAGAAACAACAATTCCTTGAGAAGATTTGCTAATCTCTGTATCACAGGGCTTATGTTTTCCCTTTGGAATGAAAGGAATAGAAGAACACATGGTAAGGGACATTTGGGTGCGCTCAAGCTTATGGATGTGTTCTCCACTAACCTCAAGTGGCATTTAAAGTATAGGAAAGAACTCTTAGATAGTTTGAGTTCAGTGACAAGCACATACTGGGGATTTTTTTATAGAACCCCCATATAGTTTTCTTCCTTTTTTGGTTTTGGGGTCTTTTTTTGAGATGCTCTGCACTATTTTTATAGTTTAGCTATACCCTCTTTTGGAAATATATTTACCATATTCCAAAAAAAATATGTTGATGATATCATTTTTGGAGGAACTAATCTTGATCTTTGCAAGGAGTTTAGTGATCTTATTCAAAGTGATTTCTAGATGAGTATGATGGATGAGGTTAATTTCTTCCACAGCTTTCAAATCAAGCAAACTAAACATGGTAACTTCACTAGCCAAGGCAAGTAAACAAGTGAGTTAAGCACTTTGGGATGGAGAACACCAAGCCAATGGACACACCCATGTCAAACATCGCCAAACTTGACAAGGATGAAGAAGGTGAGAAGGTAGATGAGAAGATCTATAGAGGTATGATTGGAAGTTTACTTTACTTAACTACCTCTAGACTTGATATAATGTTTAGTGTTGGCTTGTGTGCTTGCTTTCAATCAAATCCTTAGAAATCACATCTTATAGCTGTTAAGAGGATTTTAAGGTACCTAGACAAAATATCAAATTTTGGTCTATGGTATCCCAAGTCAAGGGACTTTACTCTTAATGCTTATAGTGATGTGGATTATGCATGGTGCTTGATTGATAGAAAGAGTACAAGTGGCACTAACTTTCTCCTAGGACCGTGCTTAGTGTCTTGGTTCTCCAAGAAATAGAGCGCATCGGCATTATCAACCACCGAGGTTGAATACATTACAGTCGAGAGTTTTTGTGCCCAGGTCCTATGGTTGAAGCAAATGCTCCAAGACTTTAACATTCATTTTGATGCTTCTCCTATTTATTGTGATAATATTAGTCCAATTAACTTGTCATATAATCGTATCTTGCATAGTAGATCTAAGCATATAGAGGTTCGTCATCATTTCTTTGTGATCACATTACCAAAAAGGATATCTATATCACGCATGTAGACACAAAAATCAGTTGGCGGACATTTTCACTAAACATCTAGCTAGAGAGCAATTTAACTTTATTAGATCTAAACTACTCATAACTGTTTTGGATGAATCTGATATGCCTTCTAGATAGTTGTCATGTATCATATATGCTTTGCCTATGTTTTGATCACCATTTCTTGCTAATATGTTAAAAATCAGTTTTCATGTTCCTTTTTGCCTTGTTTTTCCCTCATTTTGGGTATTTTTCACAAACGCCTATTTTATCACAAAATAGTTCCCAATGACAGGTGATATGGTCCTAAGTATGTTTAAAATGCATAATGGACTTGAAAATAAATTTAATTAGTACTCAAATGGCTAGAAATTAGAATTTCTAATGTTGGTTCAGGTTGACCATCGGTCGAGTTGCCAACTCAAGCAATTGGAGCCCGAGAGCTTTTTTAAAGAGCCTATCAGTTGAGTTTCCAAGTCACAAAACTCAACCGATGGTCAAGATGGATCAAACATAAGTTATATTTGGCCGATTTTCTCCCTCTCAACTAGAGAAAAATCAGATGATCCAACCTCGAGCTCCCTCCATATCTCAACCCTAGCCCCGACCTTCCTCTCCCTAGCCCAAGTTTGACGTAGGTCGATCTCCCTTAACCTATTTCCTATCAACCCTAGGTGTGTGGATGGGTTTTGGTGGTGTTTCTCTTGCTTTTTCTCTCTCCATCCTCTCCATTTCATCTCCATGGCATCTAATAGGAGGAAGAGTGCCGGCCCAGCTAGTGCACCATCATCATCTACCAACTCGCATCTCTTTCCCTTCGATGACACCTTCTTTGTCTCAAATGAGGCTCTAAATACTTACAAGTAGATCCTTCCTAGGAACCACTTTCTCTTTCATGCCTTGTTTGAGCCACACCCACGAAGACAAGAGGTCATTGATCAAGTAGTTGAATTGTATATGATCACCACCTCTCTGCCTTGAGTGTTGAAAGCACATTCTATAACAATTCCATCACAAGAACCAAAGTCGTTCATGAATTCTATGCAAATTTGCATTAGATTTATGACACTCTCGTACCCCCTCCTAATACTCAAGTAGTTCTCACTTCCATGATCACCGAGAAGAAATTCCAAGTCTCATAGGATACCCTGAACATTTTCTTTTCAGGTACTGAAGTGACTGACACCTGGGGAAAGGACTATCTCGAGTATTTTGACCTAGTCAAGATTGATGCCTTCTATAAGAACTATGATCTTACTCTCCATGATATTCATAAGTTCTTGAAAATGCTTCAATTCCCATATAGGAAGAAGTCTACCCTACCCTCCTCTGCCTTATATCTTAAGAACTACATACTTGCCCTAGTTGTTAACTGCAATATTCATCCCAAGAAATCCCAGACTGAAATTACAGAAAACATTGCGATAAATATGTACTGTCTCTTGAAGAACATAGGATTCAAGTGGGCGAGATACATTCTCCACCATATGACCTTCTTTGATTCAGGAAAGAACACCTGTGGCACCCACCCACCCTACCTAGCCTTGATATGTGGTCTATTTCAGCTTGCCACTGGAAAATCTCTTTTCCATGACCTGCACTACAAACCTACCTGGAAACGAGTTTGTATTAGTGAGACCACACTTCAGAAGTCTGTGTCTATCCCATCCTCTACCACACCTGGTACCTCTACCTCTACCTCTACCCATGCACCTCCACCACCTCAGCCTACCCGACCTGCCCGCACCTGGTTCCATGTATCCAATGAAACCCTTATGGGCTACATGATGCATCAACATGCGTACAACCTTCAGGTTCAGGAGCACATGCATCAGGACCTATGTGCCATCATGTCCAACATGAACCTATCCTATGCACACCCTTACCCTACCCACCAACCCAACCCATGAGTTGATTATGCATCCTATGCATATGATCGCTTTTACCCTATCCCTCCACATGTTGCTTTCATTTCTATACCCTCTGTTGTTGGTGGATCTACTCATGTTGGGATGCCTCTACCTACTGGCCCCTTGGCCACCATGCTTTCTAGTCTTGGTTCTTATGCCCCTACCTTTCCATAGGCCAATGATCCCCATGCTCTTGGCATGTCTTGGGATGAGCGCAATGCCCATTGGCCCGATCGAGGTTTTAGTTCTCTTACTGAGGAGGAGATGCCATGCTAGGTTGATGAGGAGGTTGTTTCTACTAACGAGGAGGTTGATGAGGATGATGGTGATGCTTCTGATGATGGCTCTGTTGGTGACTCTGGTGATGAGGACGTTGTTGTCTCTACTGCACCTTTAGTCATAGAAGACAACTATGAGCCCGACGCTTCTGATGTTGATGATGTTTTTGATGATGTGGACATAGATGACCTAGATGTTTATATCTTCTAGTTTTAGTCTAGATGTTGATCATATATTTCTTTCTAGGCTATTTTTGTATTAAAACATCTGGTCACATTTCCTGAGTTGTACTACTTTATCATCATGTTTTCATCATTTTGGCTTGTAGTTGTTTTTGAGAACATGCTTTCTGGGTTGTAATCTTAATCATGTGTACAATTACTCTTTGATTTACTATATCTCATGAGTTGGTTCCATGTTTGCCATATTTTGATTATGACTTAGATTGTTTTTTTCTCGTCTCTATTTGATGTATGCTTTGAGATTGCATGTTGTGGATGTCTATTTTGGTTGTACTTGGAGAAAACATATTTCTGTTCTCTTCTACCCCCCTTCCTTTTTGATAATGTCAAAATGGGGAGAGAAGTTTAATGTTTTGAAGCTCAACCATATTGCTTTCATTGCCTATGTGATCCTTTTCTTGTTCATTATATGTTTTATCATGTGACTTGCTAAAGGACCATATAGTATATATGCCATATTTCTTTGTGTAGATAGACTAACTATGTAGGTAAGAGTAAGCATACATTGAGGGGGAGAAATTCACATTGTTCAAATCTTGAGGCCCTTTGCAATTCACAAGGCAAAGGTATAACTTTACATATCCTTTTCAATATGATTGTGGAATGGTTTGTTATTGTCAAGAAGGAGGAAAATGTTGACTTGAGAGTTCTACATTGTCCATATTTTCATAATGACTTAACCATTCCATTCCTATGTATATAATATGTTTGTCAAAGATTAATTTTAGGCTTTAGGTACATGAAAATGTTCAAAATAAACAAGCCCTAGCTTGTTCAAGTTCAAGTCAAAAGTAATGCAAGTGTGCAATTCAGGAAATCACTCCAAATTACCTTAGATAATTTTTGTAATCACTTGTATTGATGATATGACTAGTAACTAAGATGAGAAAAAATAAGGACACTTAATTCCAACGTTTGATAACTCAAACGTCAATTTAGAAAATTTGTCACAAGCTGTTTATCGGTCGAGTTGTAAACTCGACCAATCCAATGATGGATTTTTCAGAGAGACCAATCGGTTGATTTACACTCTCATAGAACTTGACTAAAGGACTCACTAAGAAAAACTAATTTTAGCTCATCGGTCAAGTTTTCCAAAAAAACTCAAATGATAGTTTGAAATTGGCTTTGTCCGTTAGTGGATAGGCCAATTTACCTTTATTAGAACTCGACTGATTGTACTATATGGAAAATGTAGAAAAAGTGATTATAACCATTGGAGTGTTGTTGTGAGAGAAAATATATCCATTGTAAGTTGTAAAACAACTATATTTCATTCTTAAGTGGTCCTACACTGAAGGAAACACCCCCAGCTATAAATAGGACCCATTGGATTCATTCCAAGTTTGCTCATTCATGCTATTCTAAGTCCTTTCTATAGTTGAGTGTGTTGTAACTCCTTGAGTGCCTTTTTCTCTCTCATTTATAAAGCATTTCTTGATTATGAGTGAGTTAGGCCAGTTGTAAGAGAGATACTTCCTTGTTCTTGTAAAGATTTCATTCCATTCCATCTTTCCAACCCATTTTCTCAAAGAATCAAAGGTGAAGCAAGTACTCCGAGTGAAGGTGAAGTTGTTGTTGTTCTTCTTCAAGGTTGAAGAAGAGGTAAAGATCTTCTCTAGGTGTAGGCGAAGGGCAAGACCAATATTCAAGAAGAGTGGGAAAATTCCTTCAAGGCCAAAAACTTGATGCAAGTGTGGGTAAGTCCTTGTTGAAGGCTGAAGACATCTTGCTCAAGTGGGTAAGTACTAGTGTAGGTGGAAGACTATTATATTGAATAGGTAAATCCTTGGATGTTGGTGGTCTCCTTATATCTCTTATGAATGGAATATAAGTATACACGGATTGCAAAGTCCTATAGGTTGACCTCTCTAGGTAGTGGATTGAATCTCTCCTAGTTTGGAGAGTGGAACCACTCTAAACCACCTTGTCCAAGTGATTGTTTCAATTTCTCTCATCCTTTCTATGCTTGTTTAGTTAGGACTTCAAATTTCACTTAAGATATTGGTTTTGATTAATATAATTTGAAGGTATAAATTATATTGTGAGAATTTTGAAGTTCTATTCACCCCCTTTAGTGCCCTAGATCCAACATGATACACAAACATGATTAAACAAAAAGCAAGGTCAAGGTCTTATAGACTTGCTCTCCCTATTATCTCTCCCTTGTTGTCTCTTCCTTTGATAGGTAAGAATTTCTTAGGCTCTCTAGTTACTAAAAATAGAAAGGACAACAATTGTCTGAGCTTGTTTTTGTTGTGTCTTTAAAATCCTACACTGCCCCCCCTTATATAGGATGGCTAGGGCCAAGGTTTCCCATTCATCTAGGAGTCAGAGAGACATAATTTCATATATTTTTTGGAACCTGCTAACGATGAATCACTCAGTTCGTAGATGAACCGGTCAGTTCATACGTGATTCGATCGGTTCACCATGTTTCCTATTCACCATCACATTGGATTTTAATATTCAATTAATAAACAATATGAAGTCAACATCAATCCTTGATCCAATCACATTTATCAACCAAACAATCAATTCACAACCTGAACTAGTCGGTTGAGTCATCTAAGCCAATCGGTTCACTTATTGAGTCAGTTGTTTGAGAGTCCTAATTGCCAATCTTTTTTAAATTGAATACCTAACGCTTTAGTAATCAAGTTTAAACCATATTCATGACTAAGCTCCTTTTCAAGATGTATCCTATGTGCATGACCCTATAGGTTCCAAGTTATGTTGGCATTGATTGTCAATAACCAATTTATGACAGCACAAGAAATGAGCGATATCTAGCAAGACATCATTGATATCCAAGTAATTGGAAAGTTGGAGAACAACTTCAACCTACAATTTGTAATTAGTGTTGTAGTGATCATATAGTTCCTTTATCTCTTATATCAAGATTGAACTCAAGGCATCAAACTGTCATCCTTCAACATTGAATCCTTGTTCCTTGAACTAGAGCAAACTGTCTGAGATATATGTGAGCTTAATATCACCTATTAACTCACATGAGAATGGCTACACATTTCTCAGTCTTTCTTATCAAGTGGCCAGCATATCAAACTCCTGTAGGAGGGACAAATCCCATCTATGTCACTCAACCATTCCCCATGTGTCACAATGCACTCGAGAATCATTTTTATGGTAACACTTATTCAATATCACGTTGGATGATGCCAAAGTACATTATACAACATTTGATCACTGTAGTGATTTTAGGTCTAAGAACCAAAATCACCATCATCACTATGAGAGAAGATTCTGAATAACAATCAATGGTTTCCATGCATCACTCTCAAGGTGGGTCTGTCTGATACACTGTTCTCTAACAAGTATATATGTATTTGGTTTAATATCACATATCATGACTAATGAGATTTTGTCATCAACCATCACACACTCTAGTCTTATGTGTTATTTTTGTATATCATGCTTCTACAATAACATATCGACCAGAGACACAATAAGATTGTATATACTCTTAACATTTGTGTGATCTCATTGTTCACATCCTCAATCTGAAGACATATGTCATTAAGTAACATAATTTTTTAGACATTTATTATGTAACATCATTATCTCATAACTGAATAAAACTAAATAAATAAATGAGTTCCTTTATTAATAGTCAAATCATTTACAAAATGTGCCATTATAGTCATCATATAATTGGCTCTTTGGCCACACATACCAACATGAACTGCAATCACTATGAGGTGAGGCTAGTGGTGGAACATTCAATTTTGCCACATTCGACTACGAAGGAACAAGCTGAATTCTCAGGTTGTCCATGGGCAGAAACTTTACCTTTTCCTTATCTATATTTGTAGCCTTTTGGAAGTTTCTAAATCCATCTTAGATGGGAAATTCATTCTTGAGGAAAGATTATCTTTGAGTCATAAACCTTCAACTATGTTAGAAGAAGGGAAGAGAATAGTGAACACTAGAGGGATAAGTGTTCCCTTTTCTATTTATTTTCCATAGAAAAGGTAATTGAGAAAGGATTGATCTAGTGTTACAAATTGGATGTTGAATTGAATTGAATATTTCTTCCATTAAAATCATTACATTGTTTCAAGGAGTAAAAGGCAATTGAATTTTCAACTAGGATCGGGATTGAAAATTTATTCATGAGCAACTTATTTTGCAAACACTAGTACATAACCAGCCTTTAGTGTCGGTTATTTAAGGTCTTTAGTGTTGGTTTTAATGTGACACATATGTGGGCACCGCTAAAAGGCCAATCGTTAGGCGTCAGTTCTCAAACCGACGCCACAACCCTTCGCGTGCTACCAAAAATGCGCCAGCAGGGGGGTATAGGCATCGATTATTAGCTATGAAACTGATGCCATAAACCTTCGCGTCACAGAAAGGGCGCCATCTTGGGCATTATCAACGTCAGTTTATTAGTGATAATCGACACCATCTCACCTGCCACCACGGTCTGGTGGCCAACACGGCCGTGTTGTCTGGCCTGGTGCCACGATCGTGCTGGCCAGCACGACTGTGTTGGCCAGTACGACCGTGGTGTCTGGTTTGCTGCCATGACCGAGGTGGCCAGCACGGAAATGGTATCTGGCTCGTTGCCACGACCCTGCTGGCTAGCACGACCGTGGTGCCTGGCCTCATTAGGGAAATCAACGTTGGTTACTAGTAGGGAAACCGACGCCAGAACCATAAGTGTCGGTTCATTATTGATAACCGATGCCACATCACATGCATTAGGCGTCAGTTATAATTGTTTATCCGATGTTGTAATCATTTGTCGTCAGTTTTAAACAAATAACCGACGCCTATTTCATGTTTTTTTTTCTTCTTATCAGTCTACATGCCTACTGTGGCTGGTCGCAGGATGAGAAACCTACAGTTCAATTATGAACTATAGGTTTTACGACATCCATTGGTATCAGCCAACAACAGGCCACAAACCTGCAAAATTAACAACATTAATTTTCACACATTTAGCAACCTACAGTTCCATTCGATTTTCACACATGTAGAAATATTCATGTAGCAATTTGCAGTTCCATTTATTTTCACATTCACACATGTAGAAACATTCATATAGCAGCCAACAGTTTTATTTATTTTCACATTCACACATGTATAAATATTCAGACACATATAGAAACATTCAGACATGTAGAAACATTCACACATATTATAATTCAGAAATTCATTTACAAAATATCATTCTTTAGTCATTATTCGCTATCAACATCTCAATTATATGTTAAAACCCCCACTACTTGTATGGTTGTTGCCCATTCTTCTCTTACATCATTTAATTCTTGTATCATATAGGGAGCATGTACATCTGGTAAGGCATTTCCTGTAGTGTGGTCAGTTTTAAACGCCTGCAAAGAGAATGATGTATATATATAATTAATAATATATAAATAAGATTGATATATTTCATATTATCTAATGAGACTATATATAATACCTTAGGAATGATATCGATGTCCACTGCGGAATATTTGATAATCATGTGCATAAATTGCATCACATAGTAGGCACATGCCCATCTGTTGTCTTGTGTATCACACTATAAATTGAAACATACAAAATATTAAAAAATACAACTAATTAAGCATTGTTCACATAAATAATATATACATTACAGTCGGGAACTTACTTCCACGTTCTTCCAAATTATTGGCTGGTTCTTTTCCTGGGGACCTTTCCTCCAACCTTTTTGAACTCATCTAAACCCTTATATGTTAATGTAACACAGTACATTGCATAATTAAATAGTAATGTAATAACATATGTTAACAGATATGAAAATGAAATATTTCTCATTGGAATAATGCCATTTTCATTTTGTGTCCATATTTTTAATCACCTTAGGATCTAGATAATAGACAGTGAATGTCTTGGGGACAATAACTAGTAACTCCCAATGCATACCACTAGAGGTAAAAAAGTTAAAAATTAATAACTCAAAATCCACAAAAAGTTAAATAGTAATGTAATAACATATGTTAACAGATATGAAAATGAAATATTTCTCACTGGAATAATGCCATTTTCATTTTGTGTCCATATTTTGAATTCAATTTAGTCCCCTTAGGATCTAGATAATAGACAGTGAATGTCTCGGGGACAATAACTAGTAACTCCCAATGCATACCACTAGAGGTAAAAAAATTAAAAATTAATAACTCAAAATCCACAATAAAAATGTAATTTTCTTAAGTCCAAATTATAAGCAAAGTAGTACTTACTCCACATTGAATGGAGCTATTATCAACGTCTTCTTATTTTGAGCAAAATTTGTAAAAGCATCACAGTAGTATTGTTGAACTGACGGAGGGTCTTTAGCTACTAGACTAATCAAAGATGGAATAAAAAATCCTACATGTTCGAATGAAAAATATGCACATATCTTGTCTAAGTAGCTGCAAAACATGTATTACGTATGCATTAATAAATGAGAAACCAGATCACCAGATCCTACACAAGGTATATGGATGTATAAAGAAGATATCACCTTATCCATAGCTCTACCACAGATGTATTCAGCCAATCATATCGAAACAACTCCAAAATATCTTGTATAAATAATTTGGTTTCGTATAATTGACCTGCAGCATCCGCATCTATAGAAACAGTTATAGGGAAATTTATATCATGATTGACGGCATGGCTTCAAGCCCTACAAATGTTTGTGTAAAGAATGTTATATACATATATACATATCATCTTGGAAACATATCAACTTGAAAAGACTAGTTACTATGTCATAAAAATACTTATAGCGGATATGCTAGGTGGTGGGTCTACAAGATTACTCCCAACCTCTACAGTAGGAGTAGAGCAGGACGCCATAGGTATTGTCTGCTGAGTGGCAGTCAGAGATGCCTGCCACTTTCTCATTGCTTCTTCGAGTTTCCTATCAACTATCTTATCTACCTATACATAGATAAAAGAAACGTTAGATTTTGATTATTGAATTCTCTTTTACAGTAACATTATAAAGAAAGAATAGGTTACCTCTTCTTGTGAAAGTCCCGCTTTTGGGACATGTTTGCGTTGGGATGGCCCAAAGAACGCTTTGATGTGCACACCAGTGCCTGCAGTCCTAACAAGTCCAGGATGCTCTAGGTTACCCAGAGCAACTGTCAATTCACCCTTTGTGCCCTCAGAGATGAACTTGCCTTGTTTCCTCAGCTCATGTATCCCCCGGTAATCGCCAAAACAAAAATTTGTAATTAAGTAAACACCACAAATAATCAATATTCGAACGATTGCTCTAAGAGTTGTATTAATCTAATGAGTAAATCTTGGATGGGTTTCTAGGCCAACAAATACTTGTGTTGTCATTCTTATATATAATAAATGTGTACCACATATCCCATTCTTGAACACCTAGTCTCACTAGTAAGTGTATAATGTGTATTGGGTTTTCAAGAAAATTTCGGCAGCATCCCCGCTATTCTCTAAGTACATATGTACTTAGAGAACAAACAGGGAAATGCTGCCGAAATTTTCTTGAAAACCCAATACACATTATACACATACATCCTAAGTGAGATTAGGTGTTCAAGAACAGTCCCAAAACCGGGGATTATCCAAAATTTACTCCTAATGAGTAAATCTTGGACGGGTTTCTAGGCCAACAAATACATGTCCTTTCATTCTTATACCTACAATCCTAGTTTCATCATTCATATCCTATGTTTTTTGTAACATCATTTAATCATGCTTGTCAGTAAATAATAAATAGTAAATAAACCATGATTCGACATATCAAAGATTTGAATCAAAATGGAGCCTAATGGAACATTGGGAGAGTGAGAATATTATTCCTCACTTGAAGGCTGAAGAAGAAATATATGCAAATCAACAACAAGTCAACAACCCCTACAACAACACAAATGCACACAAATGTAGATGCATGTTCATCATCAAGATAATCATTACACACAAATGTAGCTATACGATTATAATTGAGCAATATAGCACAAAATCAGCCAACACAGTCGTACTATGCAGCACGGTCGTGCTACCAACACAGCTGTCCTGTCTAGCACGGCCGTACCAACCTGTGATTTCACACACCATCATCGGTCGCAGAGCAGGGTACCTGCTTGAGGGCGGAGGAAGAAGAGCAGAGCAGGTACCTTCGGCGGCGTTAGCGGGGAGAGTAGCAGCAGCGAGCGATGGCGGTGTGGGGAGAGCAGGCCACCAGAGCAGGAGAGAAGGTCGTCGGAGCAGGAGAGAAGGCCGCCGAAGTAGGAGAGAAGGACGCCAGAGCAGCGAGTTGGGGGCAGAGGGAAAGTGGCGGCGGAGTTGGGCAGAGGACCAGCAAGCGAGCAGAGTAGTGTGCGGCCGGAGCAAGCGGCGGCAGAGGTGGGGGAGAGGAGAAATCGCTGGACCAAACCCTGGAGTAGTACGAGAATGAATGAAATAGAGAAAGGGGAAGAGTCTGGCTCGCGCGGGTGTTGTTAAGTTAACAATAGGTGTCAGTTATTCAAAAAAAACCGACACATAAAACTAAAGGCGTCGGTTCTCCAAACACACCGACACCTATTCTCAATGATAGTCGTCGGGTTTTACTAGAAAAAAACCAACGTATATCTACATATGCCGATTAAAAAAATTGTTCTTGATTAATAACCATAGTCGTCGGTTTCTTTAGAAAACCGACGCCCAAGGGGTGTGAAAATTCTCCCGGGAACATCGCGGGAAAACCCATAGGCATCGGTTATTGTAGTAAAACCTGAAAAACACTAGAGGGGGGGGTGAATAGAGTTTTTAAATAATTTTAACAATTTATTGAACTCAAACAATCACAATTGAAATTAGAAGAAGGAGACAGGTGTTTAGAGTGGTTCCAACTTTAGCAAATACTAAAGTTGTCAGTCCACTACCCGGTTGCTTACCCAACTGGGATTTCGAAAGTATTTATTTTATTACCTTCTCAAGGATTTATACAAAATACAATACTTTCCTTTACACCCTTTGAACAACCTTCACTTGAAGTAGGTGCACCAACTTTGAGGTAGCCTTCTTGAAGTAACTCCAAGCTCCCCCTTGAAGTAGCCTTCCTCTCTAGAAGTAACCTCCCATTGCACCAGCCTTCTGAAGTAGCTCAAAGTCACCTTCTTCGCCAAGAAGAACTCCACCCTCTCCAATCAGCAGCCTCCAACCTAGGAGTAGCAAGGAGAGTACAAACGGTAATAAAGAACAAGAAAGGAAAAAGGAAATTACAACTTATCCTTTGTAGCCCAAGGCTTGATTTGCCTAGATCAAGCGTATAGATCTCCTAACCAAGTATATGGACTTGTGATTGCAGTGGGTAGGAGATAATATCCTATAGGACACGAATTTTGAGCTAAGGAAGGAAGTAGCCAATTGTCACAATGCTCAAATTGCTCACAAACAGATTGCTCAAAGTATGCTCAAGGATTTCTCAAGTGTAGCAAGTGTGTTTGAGTGTCCTATGGCTTGTCCTATTTATAGGAATGGCCTAAGGATGCTTAAGGACGTTCTAGACAACTTCTAGGGGTTTCTAAGTGCTTAACTAGCCGTTAGGTACAAGTTTGTTGCTTTAACAACGACTAATTAATTAATTTTGTAGTTGCTGTCAGAGACCATCTCGGTCGAGGAATGGTCGACCGAGACACCTACTCGGTCGAACTTTTGTCGACCGACAGGCTCTCTGGAACAAGTGATTTGCAACGTCTATCTCCAACTGCCAACTACCTTGTCAGTTGTGTCTAACGGCTACTTTGGATCTTTCTCGGTCGAGAAGATTGTCGACTGAGAGTGTCTCGGTCGAGGAGTTTGTCGACCGAGATTGATCCTGTTTCAATATTTCAATTTAGGCACTAATTATATGTATGAGTGTGCATATGTGATCCTATTTGAAGGGGATGACTTATCTAAATGTGGTGTTTAGCTAGGGAAGATCTAACGCTTGATTTACATGCAATCTAAGTACTTGTACATTATATATTTGTACAAGTTTTTTACAAAGCGATTACATTGCATGAAAATATAAACATATAAGCATATGGATTTCCCTAGTTGCTTTTGTCATCCACCTTAATCCTGCACACTCAAGTAGCTCGTTAGATCAATAAGAATGAAATGTTTGTCATAATCAAAACAAAGGGATTTATAGATGTCCATTTAGCCAACAATCTCCCCCTTTTTGAAGATGACAAACATTTCCAAAAATATAAATAAAGGAAATATAAACCATATGAGTTTCATACCTGAAGATTACCTTTTGTAGCCATTCTTGTTTTGCAAGTAAGTGCTTGGCCTTTTTCATTATGAAACTCAGTTATTATAGTTTTGATCTTTTGATAGTCTTTTCTCCCCCTTTGTCATTTCAAAAAGATATCCATGTTGAATATTTGATATTACTTCTCCCCCTTAATTTTATACTATGCTCCCCTTTAGATAGATATCCCAAGGTATAAGTGCTTTGCAATAGATGTCAATTTAGCCATAACTTTAACTTTTAGGTATTTGCAAAGATTTTCATCCTTTTTGATTTATTTGTATTTATTACTCCCCTTATTTTGTATGCTCTACAAAAGTCTTATAATCCAAATTCAAATGATGCCAAACAAAGATATCCATTATAAAGATAACCAATTTCATTACAAGCATGAAAAGATAGCCAAAGATAACTCATTTATTACAATTTTGCAGAGATTCCATTACAACTAATACAACTCCAAATCTCACTAGAAAGACTTAAGAATTACATCAACATCAGGGTCTTTCCCAAGAAAAGGCTCAGCTCCATAATACTGGACCAAAGTTTGCCACTCCAGAGTACCTGTCTTGGTTAAGGCATATGCCTCCAAGAAGGTTGGAACACGATCAAATCGGAAATGAGCAGCAATATCTTGTAGTTGCATTGATGAAAACTGAGTATGCGTGAGATCTGTAGATGGTGGAGGTGGAGGTTGATAGTAGTTGTAAGATGGGTTATATGGATTGAGCATGCCAGGATTTAAAGAATAAGGATATTCATCTGGTTGGTTTGGAGAAAGACTTTGCATTCTTTGGTTTAGATAAGTCATGGCATGATGGTTATAATCTAGTTGTTTACTAAGATGATATTGTGACCCAACAACATAGGTTAGAGTGTTTTGGATGGGATCATAGGGTAGGCTGGTAGGAGGAGGTGGAGGTGGTATATCTTGGGTGGATGTCTCTCCTTCTACCCTTGCCCTTCTTATGACCGAAATCAATTCCCGTTTTTTCTACAGTATTCTTACTTATTTTTTGTGGTCTACGCTCCCATGTATATCCCATATCCTCAATTTGGGTCTTAAGAAAATGTTGAGTAATTTGGCATACAAGATCAGCATATGGAGGATTGCCAGAAAACTCAAGCATGTTTTTAAGAATGATGCGGATAAAATTTGTGGGAATACGTTGGATAATGGCATATATTAGACACATACGAAAAATAGGAACTTCAGACTTATTTGCTCTAGGATGTATATTTGTAGAAACAATAAGGTTTATAATCCTAGCAGCTGGTTTGAGATTGATAGCATAGTATGTGCCCCTATCTTCGTGACAGGTTGTATTGGATTGAAAAATGGTCCTTTTGATGTCACTAAGACTAACGGTATGGTTATCTTGGGAAAATTGATTAAGTGGGTTTCCAGAGGTAAGGTCAAGGGTGTCTTGATATTCATCTATGTCAATATTTAGCATGTCAAGAATATCCCCTTCAGTAAATCAAAAACTATGCCCATTGACCATAGTATAGAAGAAGATGGTTTCATTTTCAGAGTGGGAGATGAGGTTAGCATAGAATTCATTCACTACCTTAATGGAATAGGAAGGGAAAGAGGGGTTGATGAATTCTTTTAACTTTTGCACCTCGAAAAGGTCTTCCAAGTCGATGATGTTGAGGAAGTCCATAACTTCAACTGGTCGTCGTGGGAGAGGAGCTTTGGAGGAGAGTCGTAGATAGCGATCACCATCATCTCCGTCGACGAAGTCAATGTCGTTGATGATCGTCAATGGTGGAGTAGCCTCCCTTTGTTTCCTGCCAGCAACCTTCTTCTTTCCACGAGCAGAGGATGATGCCATTGTGTTGCTTGAAGGTGGAGAAGAAGCAAGGAAGTCTTGGGGATGAGGATGCTAAAGATTTGCACAAGTGTTCACTAGAGAGAGCCTATGGAAACAAGAATATGAAAGTGTGAAGAAGTGACCCGTTTTTGGTCCTTTTATAGCAATCCAGTGACCGGGTCAGTCGACAATTTTTCGACCGAGCGTCCGCAACGGTCATATTCCATACACGCCACTTCGGTCGTCCAACGGTCGACTTGCAACGGTCGGCCGTTAACGGTAACGGTCGGATTGCAACGGTCATATCCCAACGGCTCTTTCTTGGTCGAGCAATTGTCGACCGACACTGTCTCGGTCGAGCAATTGTCGACCGGAAGTGTGTCCGATGTTAGGTCTATCTAGATTCTGTCGGTCGAGAGAGATGGGCAGACCGAGAGGTTTTCGGTCAAAGATTCGTCGACCGACAGACTTACTGGGTACGAATTTTTAAGCTGATTTTTTTTAATGCAAATAATAGACTGATTTTGTAGAGCATATATATTTTCTAAGGGAGTAATATTTTGTTTTATCATTGACAATATTGGGATAATTTTGTGATCATAAATTGATTTTGCTTTTAATCACAATAAAATGATATTCAAATAGTTATTGTGTCAAACTTATTTTAGGTCGATTTTGACTACGACCATAGCGCCCCTTGGTCAAATTTCATTTTAACCAAGAGGCAGATTTGCAGATTTTTCAAATTGAACATTATGAAGTATAATATCTGCATAAGTTTTGATTAAGTATCAAGTTGAAGCATAATACTTAATATGAAAACATTTGTCCTTTTCTTAAAATATAGGCTTTGCTGTAGTAATATGAATATCAAATTTCACGTTGTTTAGTATCCTCATAAGATTCTTTACTAAAGGCACACTAAATATCTCAAGTCTTTTAAAGATACTAATTGAGAGATTTTATCTTATGTGTTGCAAGCATAACATATTACCAATAAAGTGATTGCTTGCCTATATATATATATATATATCATCACGGATCCATGCAAACAATTATCTATCCAAGCTAATCACAATACCAAATGGTGAAAGCATATCCATGATGTAATAACAGAACAATAACAGTAAATAATCACCTGATTTTAATCACATGATTTCTATATGGATAGACCAGAAAATAAGGAAATCATGTGAATAATGATAGAAATTTTCTTTTCATTAAACTAAGCATAATTTCAGTTTTAAACTTATATCATTTAGGGAATAAACTAATATTAATTTAAATTTGTATGGATGATTTCCAAAAAAAATATGTATCCATCCATCAATCACAAATAGATAGCAATTTTATTAATTTCAAAGAAATTCAGCAATTTTGCAACAGACTGGAAATCAGTGACATGCTCGGTCGACAATTTCTCGACCGACAGTGTCTCGGTCGACAGTCTTTCGACCGACAATATTTCTGGAACTATTAATTGCTTCCAAATAAAACATAACTATGCAAGTTAAATATTTAGATACTTAAATTTATTTGTTATCCCATTATGTTGAGTTGAGATAGACGTAGAAATATGCAACTAAGGTTCTTGGTCATATCTCAACTTAATTGCGTTTATTTAGTTTGGAGGTCTTGGAACCCAAACTAATTTGACATCTTTTCTTTTGTAAGGACATGAAAAGGAATAATGACCAAGGCGCAAACAATAATGACAGCATATCGAGTCAACCTCATATCTTTTTCTATGGTTGTATTCAGTGTTGTTCTTGGGTGATGATGTTCCTTTAGGTACATATATAGATTGATGTGTTTGTGACTTTCTCCAACTAGGTTGTTGATAGGATTTCCCTTTAGGCTTGTAACCTAGTCCTCTTTTCCCGATTTGATGATAGGGATTATCTAAGATTTTATCAAGAATGTCATTACTATTCAAATTACTAACTTTTTGTTGTAACTTGGCAATATCTTCCATTCTCTTCTTGATATCTAGTTTTGCTTGATATAGATTAGAAGACAATGAATTTCTTTCTTTGACAATAGAATCATAACCTAGATGGTTGCATAAGATGGGTTGTTTTTGAAGATCATTCACTTGACTTTGCAAATTATTCTTCTCTAAAGAAAGTAGATTACAATTTGCCTCTATAGATTTTATCTCAATATCATGATCTTCAATGATCTTTTTAAGATCTTCGTTTTCAGATGTAATAGCAAGAAGCTTAGCATGTAATTCATCATTTGCTTTATTAGATTTCTTTAATTTCTTCTTGCATTCAACATATTTAATATGTGTTTCTTCAAGGCTAGCAACTAGTTCTTCTTTAGATAAATCAAAAAGACTTACCTCTTCTTCTTCTTCCTCGCTAGTTGTAGCAATGAGACAATCTTTGTTCTCATCTTCTTTCTTTGATCTCCATGGGCATCTAGTTGTTGTGTGGCTTGTTCCTAAGCACCAATTGCAACATGTTGTAGTTTTGTCCAAGCAGCACCTTTTGTTGTGATTTTAATCACCATTACCCTCCATTCTTCAAGACCTGGTTAGGGTTCCTTGAAGCCTGCTCTGATACCAATTGAAAAACACTAGAGGGGGGGTGAATAGAGTTTTTAAATAATTTTAACAATTTATTGAACTCAAACAATCACAATTGAAATTAGAAGAAGGAGACAGGTGTTTAGAGTGGTTCCAACTTTAGCATATACTAAAGTTGTCAGTCCACTACCCGGTTGCTTACCCAACCGGGATTTTGAAAGTATATATTTTATTACCTTCTCAAGGATTTATACAAAATACAATACTTTCCTTTACACCCTTTGAACAACCTTCACTTGAAGTAGGTGCACCAACTTTGAGGTAGCCTTCTTGAAGTAACTCCAAGCTCCCTCTTGAAGTAGCCTTCCTCTCTAGAAGTAACCTCCCGTTGCACCAGCCTTCTGAAGTAGCTCAAAGTCACCTTCTTCGCCAAGAAGAACTCCACCCTCTCCAATCAGCAGCCTCCAACCTAGGAGTAGCAAGGAGAGTACAAACGGTAATAAAGAACAAGAAAGGAAAAAGGAAATTACAACTTATCCTTTGTAGCCCAAGGCTTGATTTGCCTAGATCAAGCGTATAGATCTCCTAACCAAGTGTATGGACTTGTGATTGCAGTGGGTAGGAGATACTAGCCTATAGGACACGAATTTTGAGCTAAGGAAGGAAGTAGCCAATTGTCACAATGCTCAAATTGCTCACAAACAGATTGCTCAAAGTATGCTCAAGGATTTCTCAAGTGTAGCAAGTGTGTTTGAGTGTCCTATGGCTTGTCCTATTTATAGGAATGGCCTAAGGATGCTTAAGGACGTTCTAGACAACTTCTAGGGGTTTCTAAGTGCTTAACTAGCCGTTAGGTACAAGTTTGTTGCTTTAACAATGGCTAATTAATTAATTCTGTAGTTGCTGTCAGAGACCATCTCGGTTGTGGAATGGTCGACCGAGACACCTACTCGGTCGAACTTTTGTCGACCGACAGGCTCTCTGGAACAAGTGATTTGCAACGTCTATCTCCAACTGCCAACTACCTTGTCAGTTGTGTCTAACGGCTACTTTGGATCTTTCTCGGTCGAGAAGATTGTCGACCGAGAGTGTCTCGGTCGAGGAGTTTGTCGACCGAGATTGATCCTGTTTCAATATTTCAATTTAGGCACTAATTATATGTATGAGTGTGCATATGTGATCCTATTTGAAGGGGATGACTTATCTAAATGTGGTGTTTAGCTAGGGAAGATCTAACGCTTGATTTACATGCAATCTAAGTACTTGTACATTATATATTTGTACAAGTTTTTTACAAAGCGATTACATTGCATGAAAATATAAACATATAAGCATATGGATTTCCCTAGTTGCTTTTGTCATCCACCTTAATCCTGCACACTCAAGTAGCTCGTTAGATCAATAAGAATGAAATGTTTGTCATAATCAAAACAAAGGGATTTATAGATGTCCATTTAGCCAACAAAACCGACGACCAAAATGTGCCCAATTTCTGTCTCGTGAAAAACCTTTCGTCGTTGGTTTAAGAGTTAATAACCGACGCCATATGTTAAATTTTGGAGGTAATTTTTTTTGCTGGAAATTTTTGATTTGGCAATTAATTTTAGGTGTCAGTTTTTTAATAAGGAACCGACACTAAATAAAAGTGATACTCGTATCTGGTCGCCCTTCACAGATAGATGTCAGTTTTGTTTTTAAACCGACACCGTATGTTTTAGGTGTCGGTGTATTTATACAAACGACGCCGTTAAAAGTGACATTATAAGTCATTTCTGTAGTAGTGAAATAATTTAAAAAGGATTGTAAAAATCTCAACTAAAGGGAAAATTGAAGTGTAAGTGACATTTTGTACCCATGGACCCTGAAAAGGTGGAAAATGGTTGAATATTTGGATTAAATAAGTGGAAGAATATGAGAAAATGTGGAATAAATAAAATAAATTCCATCACTAGCCATCAAACTAATTTATAAGTGATCATTGATTAACTGACCAAAAATAGTGTATTTACACGAGTTTCAAAAGTTTATCTTTTACTCAATTCTTCACATCCTAGCTTACCTTTTCTACAATTTGATGTCGTTTTCCATTGGGAAATACATTGTAACCTTTTTCCTTTATTTTTCATCACATACCTTATTAAACATATATTAAAGTTGATTTTAAGCTTGATTATCTTGGATATTCTATATACAATAAAAAAATATAGTATATATTTTTAAAATATATATGTACATATTAATATTTAAACGTTTACATCATAAGTACCAATATTCTCCTTAAGATTGTACTTTATACCATAACTACTTGGGTGTGGAAAGTTGGTATGCTAATTATATGAAAAATATTGAGGAATATGAATGATCTAAAATCAAGGTCCTAATGATAAAACGAGCGGAATGGCAGAGCCGCTAGGTATGAGGTCTGAAGCGATTCCGGTGGAGACATATGAGGTGATCCAGAAGGTGTCAATAGATGTTGAGAAGGAGGATGGAAGGATATTGCCTAAATTAGGAGTTGTGTCTTAACAGTAGCCTCGGTCTTATCAAGGTCATAATGCTCAAATGAGCGGATTGGCGGAGCATCTAGTTACAAGGTTTGAAGCGATTCTAGTGGTGACATATGAGGTGATCCAGAAGGTGTCGATGGATGTTGAGAAGGAGGATGGATGGAAATTCCTAAATCAGGAGTGGTGTCTAAATAGAAGCCTCAATCTTATCTCTTTGGTTCAGGTTGCTCCAGGAATAAGGTCCCGGTCAAACTTGGTCGTGAAGTCTCCTTCCAATTCACCAGGTAAGCTCTCTAAAATTAATGTCGATTTAAGATAGGGGAAGATTCTCCATCCTAAGAGGATTGTGGAGAGGAATGTGATGTGTTGGAGTAATATGGAAATGGGGTACGTTGTAGGGCTCAATACACATTGGCCTGCTTTGTCTACCATCGAGCTTAAATATGGAATGTGAAAGGATCCCTAGAAGTTATATCTAGGGGGAAGGGGTTTTTCCTGATTATGTTCTTGAATGAGGAAGATCTTACAAGGGTGATAGAATATGGCACCTGGTTCATAGCTGGTAAGTCACTGATTATTTAGAAGTGGGAGAGGGGAGATCCATTGGAGAAGCTCAAGCTATCGGAGATTCTAATCTGGTTGAAGATACACGATCTGTCACTCGAGCTTTGGGATGAGAAGATGTTCAACATAATTGTCTCTTACCTTGGTAAACCATTGTGAACTGATAAGTTTACAACATATTTCACTAGGTTGGAGTATGCAAGGATACATGTTCTTATCCCAGTTGACTTCTCTTTTCTAAAAGATGTAGACATCGAATGTGAATGTGAAGATGGGCAAGTTGATAAAATTTGTTTTGAATATGAGTGGGAGCCCGTGAGGTGTTTGTCCTGTGATAACTATGGACATGACTCTAATTTGTGTGAGGCAAAGAAAGTAGTGGATAAGGGATTAAATACTAAGATGAGAGGCAAGCCTATTTGGAAACCAAAGCATTCCAATTCTAAAACTAGAATTGAAGAGGTCAAAATCTTTTGTGATACAAAGGAGGACATTTCTTCTTCTCTGACCGTGGAAGGGGTGGAGGTCCTTGTTGTTGCTAGTGTGAAGGAAACTGGCTTGACTCTATTTGTGGTAGAGGTTGAACCTAGAAATAATGCAACTGATGTCTTATTGTTGAATGTTCCATGGAGGTTTTGCCTAAAGTTTTTGTTAGTAGTGAATCAAGTATTAAGAACTCTTCCCTTACTGAGGCTATTACTATTAACACTAGAGGTAAATCTATCTCTCCTCAAATTACACATATTACCTCACCTATTTGGGAGGTTCAGGGTAGGATGTTGAGACCCCCCCCCAGAGTCATAGCTAGGCCCATTTCTTCGATTAAGAGCATTTAACTTTCTCTGAATAAGTTTTCAATGCTTGCAAATTTTGGTGAAGGAGAAGGTGCTTCCAGTAATGCAGGGGAGGATATAGAGTTTATTCCAAATGGATAGGAATCTTTCTATTGTGGTGTGGAATGTGTGGGGTGTCCACAATAAAATTCCCCAAGTGTGGATGGAGATTCATAGACTCAAAGCTACTCTCAATATCATCTCTTGGAATCTAGAACAAAGAAAGACCTTCCTAATGTGGTGGAATCAATCAGTTCTAGTGATTTTTTCCTTTCTAACTCTAACCGTTGTTCTTATACACTCATCATAATTCTTTGGCATGATCCTTCTATAAACATTAATAAATTCTTTGATAAAGAGAAAGTCTTGCATTGTCTTATTGTTGTGGGAGAGTTGAGTTTTTCTCTTACAGCTATCTATGGAGCGAATGGTGACTCTAATAGATCTTTGATCTAGAATTTTTTGAATGAAATTGACTATTTATCTTTCTTGGTGCATATTAGGAGACTTCACTACAGTTCAATTTGTTAATGAGAAATTGGGAAAGCAACCTCTGATGATTAGAAGCATGGAAGACTTTAATAAATCTATGTTTGTTATAGGTCTTATGGAGGTTACAAGTAAGGGCTCCTTTTTCACATGGGATAGTAGAAGTAAAAAAGGGAAGTGTACATTCTTAAAAATTGACAGATGCTTTTGTAATCTCATCTTCCTGAGCATGTTTCCATCTATATGGAATGAAATTATTTCTAATATGATTAGTGACCATGTTGTTCAAATGTTACATATTAGTACTTGCAAAGGAGAGGTTCGCCTTTCAGATTTATCAATGCCTGGATGAATCACAATAACTTTCTTGTTGTAGTGGAGGATGCTTGGAATAACACAAATCCTAATGGGTTTCCAATGATAAGAGTGTATAGAAAGCTTCTTGCAGTTAAAGATGCATTACTAAAATGGAACAAGATATCCATTGGTAATTTTTTGTCTAATGCTAAGGGGTTGGAGTATAAAGCTATTTCTCCTCAAAAGGAAGTGTACGCTAATCCTAAAGATGGAAATTTATAGTTAAGTCTTTCAGACACTAGAAAGCTTGCCAATAAAGCTATGTTGAATGAAGAGTGTTTCTTAAGACAAAAATCAAGGGTCCTCTGGTTGAAAGCTGGAGACAAGAACTCATCCTTCTTTTATGCTTCACTCAAGACAAGAATTATCTTCAACAATATTCACCTTATTAATATGGGTGAGTTAGTAGTGAGTAATCCGAAGGAAAGCCACTTACATATTGTTGACTATTACTCAAATATTTTTAACTCCACTTCTTCTGATGGGATCAAATGGATCATAATTGGGTGATCCCTAAGATTTTGAAGGAGCAACATGATATTCTTAAGAGTTTGGTTACTAAGCAGGAAATTGAGTAGGTTGTTAAGAACTTCAATGAGGATAAAACACCTAGGTCATATGGTTTTAATGCCTTTTTTTTAAAATCATGTTGGCATATTATTGGTGATGATATGTCAAAAGTTGTTCTAAATTTCTTTGAATATGGGAACTGTTAGTGGAGTGTAATAAATCCTTTATCACTCTCATTTCTAAACTTTTGGGTGCATCTTGCTTGAAGGATTTCTGTCCCATTTCTTTGTGCAAAGTTATGTTCAAGATCATTACTAAGGTTATGGTGAATAGGTTGAGGGATATCTTTCCTACCTTGATTGATAGAAATCAGGATGCCTTTATTTAAGATAGATCTATTGGTGAAGACATTCTCTTGGATGATGAATTACTTAGCTCTTTTTCTAATTTGAATAGTCTGTCTAATATGTGCACCAAGGCGGATTTGTCTAAAGCATATGACACAGTGTGCATAGACTATATCCTCTTCCTCATGAAAAAGATGAATTTTCTTGATTGTTGGCTCTCATGGATTCATACTTGTTTTAGTTCGGCCTTCTTTTAGGTCCTTATCAATGGGATTCCTTTTGTCTTCCTTTGAAGCTTCTAATGGGGTCAGACAGGGGGACTCATTGGCTTCTTGCCTGTTTGTTATTACAATGTAAGGTTTATTAGCCATAATAGATGAGAAAGTAAGAAATGGAAAATTGGTTCCTCTAAAAGCTTCAGATCTCTTTGGTATTTCCCATATTACTTTCACAGACAACCCTTACTTTATTTGCTAAAGCTGGAAAAAAAATGCATCCACTATTGTGAATATACTTCAAAATATCAGTAAACTATCGAGTCTTAATTTGAACAATGATAAAAGCCACTTGTTTGTTAACAAAAGTGTTCAGAACAACACTGATCTTTTGACTATTCTCAATATTAGCTTGTCTTCTCTTCTGATTAGATACTTGAGCCATCCTTTGTTTACAGGGAGATTAACTAGAGTCGTGTGTGCTCCCATCCTTGATAAGATTAAAAAGTTGGATTCCTGGAAAGCCAAGCTTCTTTTTTCTGTAAGGAGAGTTTAGCTTATCATTTCTACATTGGTGTCTTGTCATATCTTTTGGTCCTCTGCCTTCCCTCTTCATAAAGCAATTATTGCAGAAATTGAGAAAACTATGTGCAATTTTCTATGGAATGATAGTGAGAATCATAAACAAATTCACACAGTATCCTGGGAAGATATTTGTAGACCTAGATACGAAGGTGGATTGGGCATACGATCAGTAGAAAACTGGTCCACTTCTAATCTGTTGAAGAATTTATGGGATGTGGCAAATAACAAAAAATCATTATGGGTGAAGTGGTTACATGAGTGCTATATTCTCCAGGAATCTATGCGGTCTGTGGGAAACAAAGCTAATGGATCTTGGATGTGGAATAAGTTTCTTAAATATCGAGACCTACTAAAGTGTCACGCCCCAATCTCACATTAACCACAAACCACGAGATTAGGACGCGACAGGATGGGATTACACATAAGCCAACCACCTTTCACTTTTTAAAACATTTTAAAGACATTAACAGGATAATCTGATTTATGCTGTAAAATGAAACTAAACAAACTGCGGAAGCATCTTTATTAAACTGACTAGCAATATAAACAGAGTCTACAACATATTACATTGTTTGACATAAAATAAAGCATAACAGTTAATTTACATATTTATACACATTCTCTCTCTCACTCACACCTTGTCCCAAAGATCGAGGGGAAAGGACTAAGAGACCTCTAACTACTAACTACATATTTCTTCTACAGACTAGGCGTTAGGATGAAACGATCCTTCAGATTTCCTGCTGCTGATGATAACCTGAAAATGTTTTGAGTAGAGGTATGAGCCTACTCGCTCAGTGAATAGCATTTCACTTAGCTATCACTAAACAACTCACCAGGTTTATAAATTGAAATTTAAACATAAATGCAGAACTAAGCAAGGCAGTTTTAATAACATAACAGATTTGCAGAATATAAACACATTTCCATGCAATAGCACATAATTTGAACAGATAATCAGATATAAAGAAATAGCACACAAGTTCAAATAATTTAATTTACTGTGATCCTATATGATTACATATTTATTTTATTATGCCCTAATCATATGTAGTGTACTCTGCATATAAAGATCCGTAGCAAGTTCATGCTACTATCCCACCGTACAAGACTTAGCGACACACCCGGGAAATGCTAAGTCTGACGCCAGCCCTGTTCTGCTACAGGACCCCAGGCTCCACGACCTCAATGCACAACCACGTGTGCTGCACAACCACGTGTGCTCCAGACTCCTCCTGACAAACCTGAGCACACAGGCGGAGAGTCTCACAGGGTTACCTTCGTGACACAAGCACGAATGGTGTTGGATAACCCCCTTTTTCCCCAGTGCCATCGTGACACAAGCACGATTGTTTTTAGACACTTCCTCTCTTTCCTCGTTTGTCTGTGACACAAGAACGGATGATGTTGCAACACGGGTTTCCCCCCTAAGAAGCAGATCTCTCTTAGGGGTTCTACGGTGTTAGGGCACCTAAGTCTATTAATTAATTAACAGATAATCAGTTAAACAGGAAAATCACATTCCATACTTATTGCACAATCTGAACATCAAAAGAAGCACATATATATCCTTTATCATCCTTAAACATGATTCAGTATCATTTATCCAGTTTCGATGCCAAACATCTATTTTGAAATCAGTAAATACATTGCAACTATAATACAGGAAATGTCATCACTTTCATTAAGCATATCACGTAATTCAATTCCAATGAATCTAACATATTCTATTGTATATACTACACTGTTTAGAAGTTATATCAATTGATACAGAAGTAATTAAACATCTAAATTGAGTTAAATAATGATTACTAAATGAACTACTACTCACCCACTTCGGTGTGTTCGTAACCACCGAAAACATCCACAAACACGCCTAATTCTGCTTTTCTGCAACTTTGCACCCCGTGCAACTGATTTGCACCCCGCACAACTGATCTGCACGCCGTGCAAACTGGCCGACATTCTATCCTATTTTTCTGTAACTTTGCACGCCGTGCAAACTGATTTGCACGCCGTGCAACCTGTGCAGAAACGGAAAACTCATTGAAGATGAACTCAATCAAAAACTAAGTCTTAAGTTAAGACTACGAATTCATGATCAAGACCTTATGCCGAAGTCAGAACTACCTCTCATTAAAACCTTTTACGCCCAGTTTGATCCTAATCAAGCATGCTGCTGCAAGCAGCAGCTCCTTCACGCCTTGGTTCAGGTTGGAGAAAAGCTTCGATTGGTGGACGATACTTGACTAGGAACGGCGAGTCTTTGCTTGGACCTCACGGCCAGCCTCAAGGGAACCTCCCCTGGTGTTTGACACGCCCAAAACGGCTCCTGGATGATGGCCGTACGTAGCAGCTAGCTGTTGCAAGCTAGCCGCCCAAGCTGCTAGGCAGGGTGCTAGTGGCTATGCAATGGAGTGGAGGAAGGAGATGAGAATGTCATCTCTTGATAGTTCAGGATGTTGCGGAGCCTCAGGAACCAAGGACTGCCCCGCCCCTCCTCCTTTCTTGCTCAATCGAGCCATGGATGCTGCTAGCTGGAGCGCCGCACAACAGCTGGAGAAGCAGGTTGGGCGCAGCAGGTGGAGCTGCTAAGGCGTGGAGGAGGAGGTAGGAAGGGGAAGGAGAAAGGTAGGAGATGGCGCCGATCTGAGGCATCTTCTCGCACCCAAGGGCCCAAGCTGTCGCTCCTTGCCATTGGCCGTGCACCGCTACTCCTGTTGCTGGCCGCTGGTTCAAGGGTGCCGCCCTAGCCACTCAGTTGCTCCACTGCTGGTGGACGAGGTAGAAGAAGGAGATGAGGAGTGATGGCAAGGAAGCAAGGCGCCGCTGGATCGGCCTTTGCTGAACCCTAATTGGCCGCTGCTTTGAGCTACTGCTCATCGGAGATGAGGAGTGATGTCACGCGGTCTTTTATTTGGGAAGAAGAACAGATAACGAAGGAAAGAAATGGTAAAAGAAATTAAAACCAAAATAAATTGGAAAATTTGCATCTTAGCCCCTAAGTCTTGAAAACGCCTTAACTCTCATCTCGATTGTCCGATTTGGACGATTTCTTTTGCAAAACTTCAAGCACAAGGTCCTCTACACCCTCGAAGCGAGAAAACATGCTAATAAACTAGTAACACTTGACCAAAACACTAATCGCATCTGTATACTTAATTCAACTTAATTAACTTAATGATCAACGTTGCTATTATCACTAATTATCTCAGATGATTCAAACTCAACTATTGATTCACATATTAACTTATTTGATTAACCATGATATTTAATTTGATATTCAACACTAATTGAGGTGTTTCACGTAATTCGAGGTATTTGTTGACTAACCCTGATATGGATCGTAACAATCTCCCTCCCTTATAAGAATTTCGTCCCGAAATTCCTAAAAGAGAAAAAGAAAACTTGTTACGCACACCAAACCCAAAACTTCCCATGTGGCTCCTTCTAGGTTGTAGTTTTTCCACAAAACCTTCTCTAGGGTATCTCACGGTTCTTAAGTTTCTTGATCCTCAGATCCGCTATTTGAATTGGTCCCTCAACATAGGACACATCTGATCTAATTCCAGATCAAACCACAAAACATTGTCTTTCCAGAACTGTTATAACAGTATCTCAATTTATGATAATTACCAAGAAATTATTATACTATACATGCAGATAAACTAAAATTCTTAAATAAACAGAATGCATGTCAATTTGGTACTAAAATAAAATCATGCAATTTAACTGTTAGACATCATCACATCTCATAATGAAAATTGATATCAAAATACTTGATTCATCGTACACCCTATCCTTAGGGTTTCATTTGCCTTATTCATTCATCACATGCCAACACCCTACTCTTAGGGTTATCTCATTCACTAGTCACATGGCAACACCCTATTCTTAGGGTTTCCGTTATCTCATCTGTTTGATTGCAATTCAAATCACGATACGATATCATTCTAAAACTGGCAGAGCAGTATATTCAAGATCATTGTAATTACTGAGTAATCTTTATATTATACATGCAGGCAAATTTAAAATTCATAAATATTCCAAACTCAAATCAATTTTGGCACATACATACTGAATTCATGTAATTGAACATCTTATTACATCAATAAGAGTAATTTACTTCACCTATAAGAAACCATTTGTAATATTTTTCAATTATCTGAAATTTCTCGAAGAACATGCATATTAACCCAAATCCTGGTTTATGCATCACGTAACTCAATTAAGAGTTAATTACGTATCATACACAAATATTTAATAGTACTTGAGAATTTCTAATAATATCTCAGAGAAACGTGCCAATTCATGAAAATGTTAAGTCATACCCATTAACATAACAGGAAGCATGCAACTAGGTTTATTTGTATATTTTAATGCTATCTTGCTATCTTGAAATCATGCACCTAATGGTTTACCAAATTTGTATTGCCTGGGTTTATATTCAAACTGAACCATTATCAGTTGTGTATTTCTAAACTCAACATTCACACTAAGCAAACTCTATAAGACTTAAATGTTCATCCCTACTTCCACTGAAAAGCAAAACACATGCTCTCAGCATGTCCTCAAGAGTCTGAATGGTTCTCTCAAACTAACCATCCGTCTGCGGATGAAAAGGTTATACTGAATCTTAACTTTGTGTCCGAAGCATGATGCAACTGTTTTCCACAACCTAGATGTGAACTTAGGATCTCAATAAGATATAATTGAAACTAGATTACCAGGCAATCTAACTATTTTATCCATGTATATCTTAGTCAAGTTTCGAGACATCAAAGGTCGACTTAATATGAAGAAAGTGAGGAGACTAAATTAGTCTATCCACAATCATTCATATCAAATCACCACCTCTAGGTGTCCTGGGTAATCTTACCACAAAATCCATTGTGATAAATTCCCATTCCCATTTCTACTTAGGCATAGAAAAAGGTTACAAAATACATATAGGTTTCTGATGCTAAGTCTTAACCTGCTGACACACATTGCACTTAACCACCTAATCAGCTACATCCTTCTGCATATCTGACCATCTTTCAATTCCTTGACATTCATATACATCTTAGTGTTTTTCCTGAAAGCATAGCATACATCAATACATGCACTTCCATAAGAATCTTTTCTTTCAATTCACTATCTTAAGGTACACACAACATGTCATGCTAATACAACACCTTATCATCTTAAAAACTTAAACTCTGGTCTCTTTTCCTTCTATCATGTCATGCATGGTCTGGTTTAACTCACTATCACCCTATTGTAGTTCCTTGATCTGATCATAAGAAGTAGGCTTAACTTACATCTGTACAATTAAATCACTCTGTGTTGTCACCCCTAAGCCTAAGTTCAACTTCCACATTTCTACTAACAGGTCTCTATTGAAACCTGCCATAGAGAATGCATTAGTTGTTGAACTTGACTTTCTGCTGAAAGCATCAGCCACCACATTCTCTTTACCAGGGTGATAATCTATTGTCACATCATAAAGATAGTGACGCCATGTCTTAAAAACATGACTACATCAGCTATCTTTAGATCATATATCGGATAATACTCCGCATTATATGCTACTTTCTTATTGTTGCATTTCAATTTTATGTTTTACTCTTTTCTCTAAGTCATTTCATGTTGTTCATGTACCGTTCAGATTAGCTACCTATAAACCCTAGATCACTATCACTACCAGATTACTTTACATAGAACAAATCTCAAGGTCTTATTTTACAAAGTTACTAGTATTCAAGGTTACATCACTAATGACATCCCTTAAACTACTACAACTTTAATCATTCTAGGGTTTTGGTCCATATTAGTAACATAGCATTATTGTGTGTGTGTGGTCGATCATATAGATCAATTTGAGTTGCTTGGGTCAATAGCATATTAACCCAACACTCAACTTTTATTACATTAGCTGAAAATTCAGTTTTCACAATAGTTTCTGTAATTCGTTTATTAAATGGCTAACAGAAGCTCGACAAATTCTGGAAATTTTATATGTTATACCTAATGAAGTTTCAGACCTCCAGTAAAAATTTCAGATCATTTCAAGTTACCAATAATTAATTAAAAATCGAACAGTGCACTGCTGTATTGCAGTTTACAGCAGATTCGGCCGAGTTACAAACTCGGCCGACACCCTCACTGTAGAGGTCAAAAGTCATCTAAAAATTTCACCAATTTAACAGAGTGTCTAAAATTGTATTTTTCAAGCACAGTTAAAATTTGAGATCAATAGGGTATACTAATAAAAAGATAAAATTCAATTACCACACTGCTATATCATTCAAAAAATATGATCGGTCGAGTTTGAAACTCAGCCGATAAACAGGTCAGAACATTCTTCAAAAATTCTGATATTTTTCCAATGTTGTTTACATTTTATATATCCAAAACATATCTAAGTTTGAACTAAATCAGAATTACACATAAAATACCAAAAATCATTTACTGAGACACTTTACTTATCAAAATTTTATGTTTATGTATCATCAAAACCCTAATTTGGGCCGATTAAGGTTTATGCTTCTCAAACCCTAATTCTCAAGATAAAAGAACATTTAGACTTCTATTCTTATTTTACTTGTTAATAGGAGTCATTAGATCCCAGTAACGCATCCTGCCAGCCGGACCAGGCCGAACCTGTAGTCCTGAAGCCAAGAGCTACTCGAGATTAATCAACCCCTATTAATCTTAAACATGTGGAAAGAATATCCACTTAGGGCAAACTCAATTAAACATAATTTCGGGTCTACTTTAATACAAAGAAAACAAACATTAAACTTTTCACTTCATGACACAACGATATAAAAGAACCATATTTACTTTACAAGCTGAAAAATTAAATTTCATGCATATAAGAGCATTTCTAGTGATCTTTATATCAAATAAGCAATATAAAGTAAGAGTTATATCACATCCTTTATTTATTCTCTTACTCCTACATTAATTTCTTCTTTCTTAACCCTAAGATTTTTAGGGTTTCTCTCTAGCCTATCCTCCCTCTGCATACCTGGCCAGGGCATCCAGAGATGAACAGACAGAGTAGCTTGATACTGGTCAATCTAAGTATTCAGACACCTGGCCAGGGTATCTAAACACTCAGACCTTCCAGAGATAAAACACATCATTAATTATTCGCCTTACTTATAACTTTATCTTTTGACCTTAATGATTCTTATCGACTCAACTTAAGCTCATTACTTGATTCTCGTGACCACATCCTCTTCCTGCTATCTGTAATAGTATAACAGAACACTTCCTGTTAGAAAATTATAGACAGAAGAAAGATACCTAAACCTTAATCCTATTGGTCTCTTATCGTCCCCTGACCTTGAATAACTATGTACTCAAACCAAAGTTCTGATACCAAAAATTGTCACGCCCCAATCTCACATTAACCACAAACCACGAGATTAGGACGCGACAGGATGGGATTACACATAAGCCAACCACCTTTCACTTTTTAAAACATTTTAAAGACATTAACAGGATAATCTGATTTATGCTGTAAAATGAAACTAAACAAACTGCGGAAGCATCTTTATTAAACTGACTAGCAATATAAACAGAGTCTACATCATATTACATTGTTTGACATAAAATAAAACATAACAGTTAATTTACATCTTTATACACATTCTCTCTCTCACTCACACCTTGTCCCAAATATCGAGGGGAAAGGACTAAGAGACCTCTAACTACTAACTACATATTTCTTCTACAGACTAGGCGTTAGGATGAAACGATCCTTCAGATTTCCTGCTGCTGATGATAACCTGAAAATGTTTTGAGTAGAGGTATGAGCCTACTCGCTCAGTGAATAGCATTTCACTTATCTATCACTAAACAACTCACCAGGTTTATAAATTGAAATTTAAACATAAATGCAGAACTAAGCAAGGCAGTTTTAATAACATAACAGATCTGCAGAATATAAACACATTTCCATGCAATAGCACATAATTTGAACAGATAATCAGATATAAAGAAATAGCACACAAGTTCGAACACTTTAATTTACTGTGATCCTATATGATTACATATTTATTTTATTATGCCCTAATCATATGCAGTGTACTCTGCATATAAAGATCCGTAGCAAGTTCATGCTACTATCCCACCGTACAAGACTTAGCGACACACCCGGGAAATGCTAAGTCTGACGCCAGCCCTGTTCTGCTACAGGACCCCAGGCTCCACGGCCTCAATGCACAACCACGTGTGCTCCAGACTCCTCCTGACAAACCTGAGCACACAGGCGGAGAGTCTCACAGGGTTACCTTCGTGACACAAGCACGAATGGTGTTGGATAACCCCCTTTTTCCCCAGTGCCATCGTGACACAAGCACGATTGTTGTTAGACACTGCCTCTCTTTCCTCGTTTGTCCGTGACACAAGCACGGATGATGTTGCAACACGAGTTTCCCCCCTAAGAAGCAAATCTCTCTTAGGGGTTCTACGGTGTTAGGGCACCTAAGTCTATTAATTAATTAACAGATAATCAGTTAAACAGGAAAATCACATTCCATACTTATTGCACAATCTGAACATCACAAGAAGCACATATATATCCTTTATCATCCTTAAACATGATTCAGTATCATTTATCCAGTTTCGATGCCAAACATCTATTTTGAAATCAGTAAATACATTGCAACTATAATACAGGAAATTTCATCACTTTCATTAAGCATATCACGTAATTCAATTCCAATGAATCTAACATATTCTATTGTATATACTACACTGTTTAGAAGTTATATCAATTGATACAGAAGTAATTAAACATCTAAATTGAGTTAAATAATGATTACTAAATGAACTACTACTCACCCACTTCGGTGTGTTCGTAACCACCGAAAACATCCACAAACACGCCTAATTCTGCTTTTCTGCAACTTTGCACCCCGTGCAACTGATTTGCACCCCGCGCAACTGATCTGCATGCCGTGCAAACTGGCCGACTTTCTATCCTATTTTTCTATAACTTTGCACGCCGTGCAAACTGATTTGCACGTCGTGCAACCTGTGCAGAAACGGAAAACTCATTGAAGATGAACTCAATCAAAAACTAAGTCTTAAGTTAAGACTACGAATTCATGATCAAGACCTTATGCCGAAGTCAGAACTACCTCTCATTAAAACCTTTTACGCCCAGTTTGATCCTAATCAAGCATGTTGCTGCAAGCAGCAGCTCCTTCGCGCCTTGGTTCAGGTTGGAGAAAAGCTTCGATTGGTGGACGATACTTGACTAGGAACGGCGAGTCTTTGCTTGGACCTCACGGCCAGCCTCAAGGGCACCTCCCCTGGTGTTTGGCACGCCCAAAACGGCTCCTGGAAGATGGCCGTATGTAGCAGCTAGCTGTTGCAAGCTAGCCGCCCAAGCTTCTAGGCAGGGTGCTAGTGGCTATGCAATGGAGTGGAGGAAGGAGATGAGAATGTCATCTCTTGATAGTTCAGGATGCTGCGGAGCCTCAGGAACCAAGGACTGCCCCGCCCCTCCTCCTTTCTTGCTCAATCGAGCCATGGATGTTGCTAGCTGGAGCGCCGCACAACAGCTGGAGAAGCAGGTTGGGCGCAGCAGGTGCAGCTGCTAAGGCGTGGAGGAGGAGGTAGGAAGGGGAAGGAGAAAGGTAGGAGATGGCGCCAATCTGAGGCATCTTCTCGCACCCAAGGGCCCAAGCTGTCGCTCCTTGCCATTGGCCATGCGCCGCTACTCCTGTTGCTGGCCGCTGGTTCAAGGGTGCCACCCTAGCCACTCAGTTGCTCCACTGCTGGTGGACGAGGTAGAAGAAGGAGATGAGGAGTGATGGCAAGGAAGCAAGGCGCCGCTGGATCGGCCTTTGCTGAACCCTAATCGGCCGCTGCTTTGAGCTACTGCTCTATCGAGTGCCGCTCTGTCGGTTGCCCCTGTCACGCGATCTTTTATTTGGGAAGAAGAACAGATAACGAAGGAAAGAAATGGTAAAAGAAATTAAAACCAAAATAAATTGGAAAATTTGCATCTTAGCCCCTAAGTCTTGAAAACGCCTTAACTCTCATCTCGATTGTCCGATTTGGACGATTTCTTTTGCAAAACTTCAAGCACAAGGTCCTCTACACCCTCGAAGCGAGAAAACATGCTAATCAACTAGTAACACTTGACCAAAACACTAATCGCATCTGTATACTTAATTCAACTTAATTAACTTAATGATCAACGTTGCTATTATCACTAATTATCTCAGATGATTCAAACTCACCTATTGATTCACATATTAACTTATTTGATTAACAATGATATTTAATTTGATATTCAACACTAATTGAGGTGTTTCACGCAATTCGAGGTATTTGTTGACTAACCCTGATATGGGTCGTAACATAAAGTTTCATATTGACTTTGTTGTTGGTGATGGAAGTAGGCTTATTTTATGGAGGGATACATAGTTACCTTCAAAATCGCCTTCTAGATGTCTGTGATTTTCAGATGATGACCATATTTTGTGAAGGCTTTAACTGTAAAACATGTTTGTGTGTGATGAATCGTGCTTGGGTGTTCCTTGATATTCGTGGCTGCAATATTGTTAGGGATATTCTTTATAATTTGCCGCCTCCTAATAACTTTGTTGATCAAATTCTTTACAAAGGAAGAAACTCCTTCAAGTTGAGAGATGGTTGGGAGATAGTTATAAAAAGAAATCTAGTTGTTCAATGGTTTAAATGGGTCTGGGATTATAAGGTTCTAAGGAAGTATTTTTGTTTTTTATGGAAATGTTTTCTAAACAAAATTCCTACTATTGATTATCTGAAGAGGATGGGTTTCTGTATGGATTCTTGTTGTGTGTTATGTAGAAACGATAGCGAAGACATTGATCATCTACTGTTTGATTTCTCTTTCAGTTTTGAAGTTTGGGTTTATTTTTATTTTGTGTATAAAAGAAGGCCCTTAAATCTATATAGCCTTCTTGAGTTTGAAGGTGAAAAGAAAGCAACGGCTATCTTGGTAGTATACCAAATTTGGTTAGAAAGTAATTTAAGAATATTTGATTCTCCAAGAGACTCTCCTACAAACATTTGGTCTAAATGCTTGGCAGATGTGAAAGACGTTGTATAGATAGTTACTTCAGCTTCTTATCTTTCTTTCACTTTGTTCTCTTTTTTCTTCCTTTGGGAAGTTTACATTTCTTCATAAATAGCACTATATATACCCATGTTACCATATATGAAAAAAGGCACCCCACTCAAAGTTTATCAAAAAAAGTTCATAATGCTAATATGATCAATAATATTCATGATCACCAAGAAACTAGAGTTTAACATGCTAATATTAGGTTTGAGAATAATGGTCAAAGTACATTATACATGTGTAAATCATTGTACCCATGAGTAAGTAACAATGCTAGCAATGTAAAAATCGTCATGATATTGTCATGATGGATGAATGAAGTAGAAGTTTTCACTAAAATTGTATGTGTATGAATTGATGTTTGTTACTTATGACCAATGAAATCTAATTAATTTTCAAAACAAATACTAATCTAGCTCCCTTATTGTTGAATCAATTCCACATTTGTTTGTTAATAATAGTATTTTAGATCATTGTTTCATGCTTTGCATCAAATCTTATGACTAGGTTTTGTATGTGATGTCAAATACTATGAAAAATCTATTATAGGAATCTATATGTTTCTTCATTTATGTTGTAAAAAAAGGAAAAACAAACATATGGTTGTCTTCGATTCACAAAAGCATAGCATTATATATGCTCATAGAATCATCCTATGACTGCCTCCTGTGAAATATGCATGGATAGTAGGCTAGGTAGAGCGACAACTACCTATTCATCCATCAATAACCTAACTCACCAAAATTAGATATTATTAGGAGTGTTTATATTATCATGTACATGTCTTGGGATTTTGATGAATAATTTGTCACAAAATATTTTTATCTACAATTTCATAAAAATGAGAGTTTCATGTATTGCTATTATCAGACATATGATTGTGATTTTAGAAAAAAAACAAGACATATAAAGAACTAGAAGTTATAAACATTTTAAGAATATCAGAAACCATCATATAAAGCATAATATGGTTTTAGATGCCGTCCATGGTCATGGTTTTATAACATCATATACATATTTCGTTTAAATAATGAAAGTTGAGGATATTTAGATATATCGGTAACTAGTAACTACAATTTTTGAAAACTAAATTTAAGCACTAATGATATGGTGTTCAATTTACTCATACTCATAATTATATCACTACCCTATTATATATAATGAACGTTAATTTGATATAAAAATAATATTTATGATGTCAGGAAAGTATACTAATATGTAGTTATGCACTTGTTCCCTAAAAAATATTTTTGGAGAATAAAGGAAATAAATATACAATAATGGATCCTATAATTGGATGAACATAATGTCCATAAAAAAAATAAAATGAAAACAACATATTTGAATTTCTCAATTGTTATGGTTATATGAATATCATTACTTATATATTACTATAAGAGATGTATATATTTAATTGGATTGAATATTTTGTTCATATTTTGTAATTTGATGTAAATCTTGATGAACTGAATGAGTTTTCTATATGATGAACTTGTGATATATCAAGAATCTTTTTCTTTTTTATGGACTTTTTATATGAGATCATTTTCTTATGGATTACTTTCATGTTTCCCTAGCTTGTATGTTATCATGGTATGCTATGCATGTTTTAGGGAATACCCTGAGTGGGTCTCTTATACTATAGTGGATTTAGATAGATATGTAGTGTAAGTGTGTATATAATGCCTTCAGTAGGGAAGGGTTGAATAGATATGTCTTCTGTCCAGTTGAAGAGTACTTTAAAAGTACAAAACATGTAAGACACAAATAGGAATTGTGATGGAAACCTTGTGGGAAATTAAACTAGAAGGGATGCCCGTGAGAGAGGAAAAAATAGATCATAATGACATACATATAATATTTACATCAGAATCGTTTATTTAAGGAATATGTTAAATAGATGATTTGGGATTATCATATCTTTAGAACATTTTTTTGTTTTAATGATTTATAGTATTAGTGCATGTTAATGCTCAAAAGTTTTGTATCGTGTACAAATGTTTGTTCTAGTTTTATGAAGAATGTTTTGAGCTTATACTTACTAATATGCATATGCATTAACTGTGGTTCATTATAGTGAAGATAATTTCTTTTAATTATTTCATTAATACTAAAGGACAAACTTTATTCAAGAACTTTTTATTCATGTATCCAGGTCGTTTAAGAAAAGGTACATGTTTCTCAGGATTTATGGCTTTCTGTACACCCTCGATGTTGCATTGTATTTTCTGGAGCTAACATTACATCTTGGATGCCCCCAATGCTCCATCTATTATCATCACTAATTTGGTGCAAGAAGGGACTGACTCCCAAAATAATCTCATCATATCATCATCATCATCATCATCAACTAAGCCTCAATCTCAACTATGTTGGGGCTGGCTATGGATCATATTCTGGTTGAGATGTAGAGATTTAAATCTCTCTTTATAAGCTCTTCCCATGTTAATTTAGGCCTTCTTCTTCTTCTATTAATTGTTCTTGCCTCAATAGTATTGCTTCGTATAGGAACATTCATCGGTCTACGTTGCACATGTCCATACCATCTATGTTGGCCCTCCCATAACTTGTCCCCAATGCTCTCCATCCCCACTTTATTCCCGATATAGTCATTTATCAAGTGATTTTTTCTTGTCTTTCCACACATCCATCTCAACATACGCATTTCAGCCATGTTCATCTTGTTGAGTCCTTCTTTCTTCACTGCCCAACATTCACTCCCATAGAGCATGAGTGGTCGTATAGTAGTTTTATAAAACTTGTTTTTTAGTCTAAGAGGGATCTCCCGATCACATAATACTCTAGTTGCACTCCTGCATTTCAACCATACTATAGTGATCGTATGACAAACGTCATTTTGGACATCCCCATCTGTTTGAATGATAGAGCCCAATTAATAAAATCTATCACATATTAGTATATCTACTCCGTCCAACTTGGCTCCACCATTCACACTTCGAGATTGGCTGAAATTGCAATGCATATACTCAGTTTTGCTCCTATTAATCATCAATCCATTTAATTGCAGTGCCTTTCTCCAAAATTCAACTTTATCATTCAAACCATCTTTGGTTTTGTCAATCAATACAATATCATCAGCAAATAACAGACACCAAGGAGCATCATTCTGAACATTCTTTGTCAACTCATCCATAACAAGAATGAGCAGATATGGGATGAGTGTGGATCCTTGGTGTACCCCAACTGTGATGGGAAATATTGGTGTCTCTCATCCAAGAGTCTTCACATTTTAGTAGAGCTACCATACATATATTTAATCAAGTTAATGTATTGGATTGGCACATCCTTTTTCCTCAAAACCATCCACAACACTTCTCTGGGTACTTCATCATAAGACTTTTCAAAATCAATAAAAATCATGTGAAGATCTCTTTTTCTTTCCCTATACTTTTCCATAAGCCTCCTTATTAAAAAAATAGCATCTATTATTGATCTACCAGGCATGAAACCAAATTACGTTATAGATCTTAGCCTCTGCTCAATAATCCTCTCCCAAAGCTTCATTATGTGACTCATCAACTTGATACCTCTTTAGTTTGTGTAGCTCTAAATATCACCTTTGTTCTTATAGATGGGGACTATAGTGTTATTTCTCCACTCATCTAGTATCTTCTTTGTCTTCATGATCTTTTTAATAAATTTGTTAACCACATAACTCCTTCATCCCCCATACTCTTCCATACATCAATGGGAATACCATACAGTCTGCATGCCTTTCTGATTTTCATCTTTTTCAAGGCATTCTTGACCTCAAAATGTGAAACTTGCCATGTGTAAATGATATCTCTTGTATCCCTGTCACACGAGTCTCTAACATTATGTACAATATATCCATTGAAAAGCTTATGGAAGTAATTTCTCCATTGGTTCTTGATATCATCATCCTTTACCAACACTCTACCATCTTCATTCTACATGCATTTTATTTGACTCAAGTCTCTTCCTTTCATTTCTTTTATATGATCCATTTTATATATATATCTTTTTCCCCTTCTCTAGTTTCCAGCTTCTTATAAATATCATCAAATTATCTAGACCTTGCCTCTGGAACAACTTTTTTACTTCTTTCTTTGCTTGCTTGTATCTTTCGAAAGTTGCATCATCTCGAGATTTAGGCAAGCTCTTATAGATCTCCCTTTTCAGTTCAATAACCTTCTAGACTTCATCATTCCACCACCAAGTCACTTTTTGTAGCGGCCCACAATCTTTGGACTCCCCTAAAACCTCTCCGGCAATTTTTGTTATGCATGAGCTCATGTTATTCCACATAGTGTTGACATCAAACTCTATGTTTCAAGTTCCCTCCTTGATGAGTATCATGAAAGGCCAATTTCTTTTCTCATTTAAGATTCCACCACTTGATCCTGCTATCTTGATTTTTGTTATACTTTCCTTTATTGATCTTCATATTAATATCCAAAACCACCAACCTATGTTGGGTCGTGAGTTCTTCGCCTAACTAAATTAAATGAGGTAATATCCAAAATCATCTCTTCATAATATAAGTTAAATGCTAGAAAAAGATATTAAAAATGAGGTAATATAGAAGTTGTATTTTGTTGTCATCCCTTATAAGAAACGTGGACGTGACATAGGAAGATTTAAGAAAAGGTATGTGTGAGGAAGTGATGCGTGATATGTCCATAACAATTAAATATGTTATGGACCCTAACTTTTGTGTGCAACCTTAATTGTGCTCCTATTGATAACTGATTTACATAATTTAAAGAATCCAACATAGATAAAAAGTACTACAAATCAGACTAGAGAATGAATTCTAGACCACCACGGTTACAAAAACCTTAAAGCACCTTTCATAAAATTTGTGTCTTATCCCTTTTTTCTGTAGTCATGCACTCATATTATTTGTTGTGTAGCATGCCTGCCATACTAACGCCGCTTGAAAGAATAATGAGGGGAGGTGGGGCAAAGAGAGGAGATGTACTGAGCTCAAATCCTAGTTTAGAAAAACGGTTATTACAGTAGACTCCTGCTGCGCTGACTGTGATATAAAAACAAGAAATAAGCATATGGAGAGGTGGCTAGAAAGCTAAAATGGCATGTAGTGATGGCCACAAAACAGTCATAGGGAGGCAGAGAAGGAAAGGTCACAGGGTTGGCAAAGACTGCTTTCATGATTTCTGAAAGGAAGGAGTATGATAGGTCACGGGGGAATAGAGAAAAATGTAGTACATTTTGGATTGTTTTGACAACTTCATATATCATTATTTCGGGTAGGGTCGATGTGCGGTATTTCATTAAGGGCTGCTTTGATACGGTGGAAAATTGAAAAGATCGAGTTCAAATGTAGATAATTCATGTATGTTTTTTATTTGGTTGGATAAATTGAAAACAAGTTCGTTGGTTTCTTTTTGTAGAGAATATATTCACCCGGACTGCCGTCCAGGTAGAGGCGTAATTAAAGAGATGCTGCAGAGGTAGAAGTAAAGGAGCAACGCTTTAATTAGAGGTATGCGGATCCTATTTTTCAGAGAAAAGCAATATTTATTTTTTATAAATTGTAAGATGATATCATCAGTATTTTAATGTTGATTTGACATTTATACGATATCTGTAATTTTTTGGCAATGAAACTAAATGGGTGTATTGGCGATTAGTCAACTAGTAAGCCAACAACGATTTCGTGTGATGTGTTAGTATTCTGTCTTCCTTTATATGAAATTTAGCCCGTCCTACTATAATTTTCGTGTGATGGGTTCTAAAAATTTGTAGATTTGAACACAGATTTGTTTACTTTTGACCGAAAATTGTTGAGTTGTTCCACACTTAGAATTGGGGTGTTACAAAGGAAAAGGTGTCCGTGCCTCCTGCTTTTTGCAGGAGACACAAAAGTAATGCGCCCATGCACAGAAGGTTACTCATCTCTCTGCAGGAGGATATGGTCCTCTGTGGGCTGATTGTGCAGAGACAACACTGAAGTATGTAGAGTATAACCAACTGATTTCTGCCAAGTGATCTTCGATTGAGCAAGTTCTTAGTCGTGTAGAAAAAGTTTGGACTTTTGTGCTGCTGATCTAAATGAAGTTGTTTTAAAAATGCTATTATCAACCATTACTGTAAGACTCCTGCAATCTGTAAAAGCATATGCGTTTTTGAGTGCGGCATCCTAATGAGCCCCTATTATGGGCCTTTTGTTCCTCGAGAAGTGTTGCAAATACAATTTACTTGTAAAATGTTTTCATTATGTATGTTATAGATGTGTTGAAGCCTTTGATCAGAAGTGTTGGCCCCACAACTCTTGCATGATTAATAACTTTCATCTCACTTATAAGACATGGTTCAATTTTCAAATACATCAGTTACGTTACATTCATTTCATGACTCAATATGTGTGCTTTAATTAATTTAAGTATGTAATTCATATACTTATAGGTTTGAATCTTATCTTTCTACAGGGATATGACTGAGAATGGTATTTTCTGGACTTCATTTTGATTTCTTACTACATGCACTTAATGGATATGTGCAAAGAGTTGCAAATGGTGTCAAGATTCGATGTACTGGCTACTGGTTCTTGTGGTCTTTTGGTGATCTGAGGTCTTTTAAATGCATTATTGGTCTTGGACGTTTGTTGTGTAGTACTCGTTATTATGAATTATATGCGCAAATGAGGGTCCAAACTCTGTATTATATAAGTGATCAGCTTGGGTTGATAATGCTTGTATTCAACTTCATTTAGAAGTACAGTTTATACTTCTTTTATCTCGTGTATGTGTTAGTGTCATGTACTTTTTATAATTTTGAGTTAGTTCTATGTTCAGAAATCAGCCAATATTCTTCTCTTATACGTATTGGAAAATTTGGTGATGAGTTCTGTTATTCTGTTCTATCTTATATTTATATACATGCATGTGTGGTGTGTGGTCTACGTACAGAAGTAGAGCACACGTTTTTTTTTTTTTTGTGATTGTGTGCGCTCAAATTGGACACACCTGTAGATCATATTTGGTCAGCAGCTCCTGGGAACTAGTGGATCACGAATCTGACAATTGCTGATCTCAACTTTTTAAGTATGTGTCAGATTCGTTTTGTTTTTGTCTCCAGTATACAAGACATAGCTGAACTGACGCCAGCTGCTGATTTGCCTCTGACTGGAGTTTAATTTGCTTAGAAACCCATTCACAGCAGTGTCGAATTCTCCACAGTTTGTACTAGTGCGCAGCTGTATTATACCAAACGATATCAATGCAAAACATCACTTTTTGCCTGCACTAACCAAACACATATTCAATTGTTTAAACTCAGTCCCTTTAAACCTTCTACTTTATTAATCATACAACTGCACCCTAATATACCTAATCAAACAGGACTTACGGGACAAAATTGCATCAGAAAGGTAAAATGACATGTACAATATGCAAGGTGATTACTCATGACTCAGTTTTTTGAAGTTAGAAAGTTCTGATTTTTCTGACAGATATAACCACGCCTTTACAATTTGTTTATGAGGAATTTGCCCGACCAAATCCAGATGAAAAAATACAGCTCTGAAGGAACAAATCAGAGATCTGTCAAAACAAAAGTTGGATTTTACGGTATGGCAACGCGATTATTTTAACCGTGGTCATGCATCTAAGACAAACCACCGCGTAAAATTGGTTCGGTGAATATCTCACTTGGATAGTCGCAGATGAGTTTGAAAAGTATGTAAATTTTTTACCAGTTGTTAGTCCGGTGTTTCAGTACTGATATTTTTAGCTATATACGATTGACTTTTGATCATCTACCACCACTGTATCTAAAATAACTATTTTGCCGAATGCTGCCTACGTCCAACTATTGGACTGCGTTTGGCTGCGACTAGACAGCAAGTCAACAATGACTATAACATGTCGGTGCTTCAGTAAGTGATGTTCTTGTCGTTTTTGTTAATTTGTTTGTTTTTCAGGCACATAATTGTATTTTTTTGTTAGCTTGCTTGTTTGTAGTTGGTTAATGATTTTTGTCTGTTTATTCGTATATTTTTGTTTTCTTATGGGAGACGGTGAGTGGGCCCAAATAATTTATCTACTTCATTGACCTTTTTTGAACGACAGCAGCCACTAGAGTGAAATACTAGACAACAACCCACATGGCACGCGAGCGATACTATTCTGCAGTTTGCAGACATGAAAGCAGACTATTATATACTTTAGTCTTTTGGAATCATTTGCATTTGGGATGCCACTATCCATCACAGAGACCAGAACACCGTGTGCCACCCTGCGACCAAATGTGATGTTGACATAGCAGTAATTTCCATCACATGCTATTGGATAATATACACAACTTATCCATTCCTCGACATACCATTCCCAAGTCCTCAAAGGAGTTTACTCGACATACCATTCCTAAGTCCTCAAAGGAGTTTCCTCGACATACCATTCCTAAGTCCTCAAAGGAGTTTGCCTCTAAAATTCAGAATAAGAATTATGTTCCTTGCTCTCTAGATTTAGTACCTACTTTCCAAACGACCCCTTGAGCACTCGTCTGTGTTCCAAGTAGCCCCACGAATAACATTATTCAAAATCACCCGAGCTGCATAGACCCATTGATTTAAAATGGTTATCTAGTTGTATCTTGTAGGCAGAGATAGGCAGAGAGTGTCTATCTTTACTTCAACCCAAACCCAATCAACTAACTAAACTTCGTTAGAGTATGATCTATGAAATATTGAATAGGAATACCCACAACACAACACAGTCCACATTATAGAGGTGTGGGTTCGTTTCTGACCTACGTCGCCGTTTGATTATGAAGGAATTCTATCTATTGTGTTGTTATCATAGTAAAATAGTTACTGGTAAATGAATAGGGAACTACGACTATGCCCAAGAAATACACACATGTTTAACTTGTAGAAGTTACATGATTCACACAAAAATAAAAACTAAGATCTGTTTTGGGACCTTCGATAAATAAAAAAATAATTCAGAAAAGTAGAATAAATAACTTTATAATTAATATTATCAAATATTTCATTTAGGGAGGCAAGTAGAATTTTTTTTTATTTATCGAAGCTAGGGTGTTGGTCGAGCTGAAGGTTGACGATCCACAGCCGAAGACTGTTTGGCTCAACGTCAAAGGCCGAGATCCTATTCCGGTGTCGATCGAATATGATCACATTCCAGTAAGTTGCAGCAGCTGTCGAGCCTTTGGCCATGCTACCGGGCAGTGCAAGAAGAACAAGGAGGCACCGAGGGACAAAGCAGTGTGGAAGGCAAAGGATGCGGACAATGCTGTAGCTGGGGCAGATGAGTCGAGGATTGTCATTCAACAAGAAAAGAAGCAGGCATCAGAGGGAGAAGGGCAGCAGACGAAAAGCAAGTCCAAAGAGGCTGTTCTGAGCAGCAGCAATGATAAGAGTGGGCAACAGATTGATTCCTCAACTCAAGGTGACCGAGAGGAGGGGGAGTTTGTGTCCAGTGTAAGGAGGAAAGGGACAAAGAATACAAGAATCCCTTGTACCCAAGGGTTGAGTTCCATCCTTGATACAACAAATAGTTTTGAGGCACTATCCGAGTCAGATACTGAGGAGGAGAATGCAATCAAGCAAAAAGAACAGTCAGGGAAAGGTAAGAACGATGGGAAGGGGCCTTCTAGGCGTACCAGGTCAAACAAAAATCATTGAGATGTCCTTGCTCCTATGGAATATAAAGGGAGGGTGCGACAGAAATAAGAAGAAAGAAATCATAGAATGGATCATTGCTAGTGGTCATTCGATGGTTGCTTTGGTAGAGACGAAGATAAAGATACAAAATAAAAATAGCATCAAATATCTTTTTCCTCAAGGTTGGGAGCACGTATCCAATATTGAATGTGATGAGGTTGCCAGAGTGTGCGTGGCTTGGAAGCCCAATGCATGGCAGGTTTCTGTGGTACAGATGTCGGACCAGTAGGTGACAGTGGACTGTGTGAATGGCGGAGGTCTGCACATATGGTTGACAGTTGTTTATGGCCATAATGACGGTAAAGCGAGACTGAATTTATGGGATGATATGGTCTCTTTATCAAAGCAGGTTCAATCCCCATGGATGATGACTGGCGACTTCAATACAGTACGTTTGCAGGCTGAGAAAAGAGGCAGAAGACTAGCTATTAGTGCTGAGGTGGATGCTTTCAATCGGGCCATCGACAAAGCATGCCTGTTTGAACTACCAATGGTAGGGGGAGATATCTTCACCTGGAATAATGAAAGAGGTCCAAAAGACAGAATAGCAAGCAAACTTGACCGGGCACTAGTGAATGATGAATGGATGAAAATTCTTCCAAATGTACAGGTTAAGGCTGAAGGAGCCGATATTAGAGATCATGCACCTATCTCAGTCCAGTTAGCGGAGAAGAAGCAGAAAAGAAGACCTTTCAGATTTTTAATCTATTGGGCGGACTGGAGAGGTTTTGCGGACGTTGTCAAGTAAAGTTGGAATATTAAGGTGGCAGGCAATCCCATGTATGTGTTTGCTATGAAGCTGAAGAATACTAAGATGGCTCTTAAGAAATGGGCGAAAGAAGAAGTAAACATTCCAAATCTGCTGAAGGACACCAAGAGGGAGTGCAAGGACATCCGAGACAAATTGTTGGTTGATCCATTAAACCCAAATCTGATTGAGAAAGAAAGGGAGGTAAAAATGATACTTGAAGATTTAAAAAAGGCAGAGGAGAAATTCTACTGGCAAAGAAGCAAAGAAAAATGGATGGAAGAAGGATACAGGAACACAAGGCTCTACCATGCTGCAGTTAGAAGAAGAGAGGCTGGTAATATCATTTCTGAACTTACAAATTCGGAAGGGATGGTTCTTAACAAATAGGAGGACCTTGAGGAACAGGCTATAGATTTCTAGTCGTCTCTGTATAATAAAAATTTCTTTGATGATATTGATGACAATGAAGAGGTTGATTGGAAGTTCAGACTTACAAGTACCCACAATAATATCCTCACCAGAAAAGCCAATGAGCAGGAGGTTAAGGACGCGGTATGGAGTATTAGAAGTAACAAATCGCCCGGGTTAGATAGCTTCAATGCATTCTTCTACAAGAAAAATTGGGATATCATTAAAGATGACTTGCTTGCTTATGTAGATTGGTTTCTGAAAGGAGGGAACATGGTAAGACTGGTCAATCATTCCTTTCTATTTCTTGTCCCGAAAAAGAAAGTCACTTCTTCTCTTGCTGATTTTCACCCTATTGCATGCTGCTCGGTTCAATACAAAATTATTGCTAAAATTTTGGCCGCCCGGTTAAAGATGGTCCTCCCCTACCTTATTTCTGCAAATCAAGGTGCCTTTGTCACAGGTAGGAGCATCAATGATTGTGCTTTGTTGGCTGGAGAATTTCTTCTAGATTTTAACGTAATGAGAGGTAGTAGGAAAGCCTGCCTAAAACTCGATATTTCCAAAGCTTATGATAGTGTGAGATGGGAGAAATTATGGTGAATCATGCAACAAATGGGGTTTAATGAACAATGGATTGGTTGGATGAAGTAGTGTGTTGGTACTACTAGCTATTCTGTGCTGGTTAATGGCACGTCCGCTGGTCTTTTTAGGGGTGGTAACGGGTTACGCCAAGGTGACCCTTTATCCCCCCTTCTGTTTGTTATTGTCATGGAGTATTTTTCAAAGAAGATGCAGTAAGATGAAGAGAGGAAAGAAATAAAACCTTACACAGTCCATGGTACTAAGGTAATGACTCATCTAATCTTTGTGGATGACATTCTGGTTTTTGTAGAAGCCAAGCAGCAATGTATGGAGAACCTTAAAAACTTTTTGGAGAGATTTGGGGAGCATACAGGGTTATGTGTTAATGCAAATAAAACACATATCTTCTTGTCTAAAAATTGCTACCAGATGGAGGATAGACTCATTCAGGCTATGGGCATTGAGAGAGGTGAATTCCCAACAAAATATTTGGGATTTCCCCTCGCAGGAGGCAATCTTCAGGTCAAAGATTTCACTGAATGCATCGATAAAGTTGAAGGGATGATTAATAGATGGCCTACTCAAAAAACTTCAATGGCGGGACGTAGAACTTTGATAAAAGCTGCCATAGAGGGTCTTCTCATTTTCTGGGTGCAACAAGGTGAAATGCTCATTTCTGTCTTGGATAGAATTGAAATAAAGATGGCTAATTTTTTTTGGGGTAGTGAATATCATCCTATGAAATACTCCAGACTAGCTTTTCCTACAGACGAAGGTGGACTTGACTTGAAGACTCCTAGAGACATTGCTAGATGGGGAACCAAGAGGAGGATTGTTTCTTTCCAAGAAGGAACATCGACTTGGGGGAAGTGGATGAGAGACTGATATCCTAGAGGGCTGGATTTTATACCAAAGACAAGAGAAGGCTATTCAAGATCCATTAATGTTATGAGAGAAGTATGGCCACAAATCAAACACTTGTTTGTTGTTAATGATTTGGGTGGTTGGCAGCTCAAAGACAAGAAGACAAGTATGTGGGAGATATCCCGGTATAGAGGCATAAAGGACCCAGTGGGTGGACAGATTTGGACCGGTAAGCATGTACCAAAATGGAGCATATGTGTTTATAAATTTCTACACAATATCCTTGCCACCTCTGATAGAGTAAAGAGATGGAATTATGATATTTCTACTGTATGTTTTCTTTGTGGGGAAAAGGAAGAAAGTCATAGCCATCTTGCAGGGGAGTGCATGTTCACAAAGGAGATCTGGGAGTACTTATGTAGTGATTTCAGCTTACAAATCCAACTCACTGCTGATCCGAGAAGGA